>VBSM01000529.1:15520785-15539564 GCA_008086735.1 Cheirogaleus medius | reverse complement strand
AAAAAAAAAAAAAACCTAGAAGTGCAGCTTTTATTAGCCACCGTTACAGTCACAAACACCACCCAGCTCCCTTCCCAAGGCGCTTTGCTGGAGGCAAGTGCAGAACACTGTGGTGCTGTCTATTAAAAGAACCAGAAGATGTAGCTGTGGTGGTACCGAACAGCCCAGCTACCCACCAGCTTTACAGCAGGATCCGCAGTGAGCTTGATACAGATAGAAGACAGATGATGGTAAAGGGGGAAAAGAGTTTAAAATTATCAAGTTTCCTCTTGAAATGTCTTTTCCCAAGGCACTGTGAAGAAGACTGCTGCTAGCGATTTTCTAGGACCTAAACACACTGATGGGAATATAAATATTTCAAACACAACCCCTGTTACATTCTTACAGCTAGTCTCATCACTTAGGTCTCTCCTCAGCTTTAATGACGTTCCTTGAATGTGTTTGGTCCTTGGAGGGGCAATCGATTTTTGTTTTCTGTAATGTCAATAGTCATCTTCTTTAATGCAGCTATAAAATCAAAGCTGTGTTAGGTTATTTAACCCTTCACTCTTAAACTAAAAGTTTTCATCATCATCCCATGTGAATCCAATGTGCAGATTTTGCTTATTTAAGAATAAAACAAAACAAAAATAAAGGGTTGAAAGCAAAAACTCTGCTTTTCTTTTTCTTCAAGAGGAAACTATGTAAGAATACATAAAAGGCAAAATTGGCTACTTGAAATCCAAGAATGGTTTTAATGTGTTGGCCGAGAAAAATAAACTGTAAAGTTCTGTGAGGTCTTCTAAAAATTTACAAGAAAAACTGATGGGCAGTTCTAATCAGACTTGGATGTTATCTTTTCCCCCCTTTTAAAAAATGACAACATATACAGTCCCACAAAATACAATATAAACTTTTTATCTTGACTGCCAGAGACGCTCCTTTATGATGACTTCCAGTAACCAAATGGTTGGGCAAAACACACAGCCGGCCTTCATTTCTTCAGGGGCTGGTAAACAGAGGCATTGGGATCAAGTCCAGAGGGGCTGGTCTCCACAAATTTGGAAGAGTAGTGTGGGGAAACGGGGCTCAGGGTGCTGGTGGCGGCACTGTACGTTATGCTGGGCATGACGGCCATGACTTCAGCTATCTTCTGTTTTAGGTCCTTGATTTCTTGGTCTTTCTGAAGGATTTGTCCTGGAAGATCAAAGACCCACAATTAGTGAGGAGGGAAGGCACACTCAATCCAATGCCCCCTTGGGCCACTCCCTGAGTAGGTTCAATTCAGCATGAACAACTCCAGGTTTGACAGTTTATAAGGGTAGGCAAACTTTTCCTATAAAGGGCCAAATAGAAGTATTTTAGGTGTTGTGGACCATACACAATGTACTATCTTTGTTGTCTTTTTTTTCCAACCATGGAAAAATGTAAAAAGCATTCTTAGTTCATGGGCAGTGTAAGAACAGGCAGCAGGCCACACCTGGCCCGTGGGCCACAATTTACTGACTCCTGGCTTAGAGGTAAGAAGGGATTCTGTTCACGTAGGTATGACTAGAGTAGTCGGTTTCTAGGAAGCACGTTTTGAACATAGCCCACCGAAGAGGGCTGCTGACTTTGAACTCCGGCTCCACCTCTTGAGCTGGAATTTTTTTCTGGGAGGATGGACTATCTTTGAGTGTCAGACCAAGGAATACAGAACAACTGAGGCCTCAGATTCAGTCACAGTAGTACACTTCTGCCACCAGGTCCTCTGACAGAAAACCGATGACGCTCTATGACTGTTGCACTGGGGGATGCTCACGTGGCCCAGATCACTTGCCCTCCCCTCTTGACACTGGTTCCCTCAGACCTGCTTCATGGTTTGCACTTGGTTGGATGCATTAGCGACATTACCCTACTCAGCCTCTAGCACAACGTCCCCCTCACTACCTTCAGTTTCTTGCTCTAATCAGTTCCTGCCTGGGGGCCGCTTCCCTTCTGTGTGTCTCCTGCTCTCTTTGCCTAGCTAACACATGAGGTCTCTGTTGCTACTTCCTCAGCAAAGCTTTCCTGATCCTCCCATCTCAATCAGCTCCCTCCAATTCCTAGATTCTTAACACACTCTAAACTCGCCTTTCTGTCACTTATTCTTTGTAATAATGATAATAATGACAATAACTAACACATACGGCTTCATATATGTCAAGCATGGTTCTAAGTGCTTACATATACTAATGCATTTCTTTCTCATGACAACCGTAAGGTAGAAATTATCACCCATTATGATTATCCATTTTATAGATGAGAAGTTTTGTTGTTGTTTTTTTTTTTTGAGATGGAGTCACTGTGTCACCTGGGCTAGAGTTCTGTGGCGTCAGCAACCTCAAACTCCTGGGCTCAAGCCATCCTCCTGCCTCAGCCTCCGGAGTAGCTGGGACTACAGGCACACACCACCATGCCTGGCTAATTGTTCTATTTTTAGTAGAGATGGGGTCTCGCATTTGCTCAAGCTGGTCTCGAACTCCTGAGTTCAAGTGATCCTCCCACCATGTTAGGATTACAGGCGTAAGCCACCGCACCCAGCCTGAAGTTAAGTGACTTGCTCAAGGTATACAGCTTGTGACAGAGCCAGGTTTCAAATCCATGCGGTTTGGCCCAAGTCTACAATCCTATGACATTCTTCTGTCTCTTGTAACTATTCATTGGTGATGATTTGTGTCCATCATCGCTCCGAAAGACCATGAGCTCTATCAGGGCAGAGACTGTGTCTAATTTTTTTTTTCATCGTTATTCCCCTAGTGTCCAGCCCTGTAGAAAGCTGAGGCTCTGCCAAGTTATGTATCTTGCTCAAAATCATTTAGTGATTAAACCTAGGACCACTTTGTTCCAAAACCCATGCAGCTTCCATCATGCTATGTGGCTCCATGGTCTACTAGGGAAAAGAACACTTAGGAGTAGCTTTTTAGAAACTTAAATGCTTAAAAAAGAAAAAGGTTGCATTTGAGTTGCCCCTATTTTGAGACTGCACACAGGTCCTATAGAAGACAATAATATATTTGGAATGTAAGAGAGCTTGGTGGTATATATTTAAAAAGGATGTAGTAGAGATGAAAGTCATTTTGGAACCAGGATGAATCAAATGATATAGAAAGTAGGAAAGAGAAAAGCAACGAGGGGTTTGATTTGAATTATAAAGTTTGGTTCTTATTGGAATATTCTGAGCATGACAGTGGAGGCCGGTAGTGAAGGCAGCAGCGAAGAGCAGTAGAAAGAACTGCTCCCTCTCACTTCCTTCATGTCTCCTAAGCTTCAAGTAAGCATCAAGTATCCTTCTGCTCTTTGAACAAAATAAGCCTTTGATGAATAAAATACCTAATGGCATCTGATATATGAGCCACCGTATCTTTCTCCATGTAGATTTAAGTTTGATTTATTTAATCAGTAACATCCAAACATCCTCAGAGCTTTGGAAAAGACAGTTCTTTTTGCTTGTTACTTTATGAGGATTTCTGGGCTGACAGCAGAGCAGTCTGTGCTGAGAAGCCAAGCTCCCCTTGGCTACTCTGAGACCAAGTGCTGCTTCATTCCAGGGGTGATCTTTTCTAAGTTTGCAAACCCAAGCAAACAGACATGAGGCAGAGGGGGTAACTACCTCCCAGGGAGCTGAGCCAGGCAGGCAAAAAGGTTAGTAGTTCGGCTTTAAAGCAGGATTCCCAGGAGCTGTCTTCTTAAATGCCTTTCCCCCAATCAACAGACTAAAGCAGCCTGACTCTCAGCCCTCTTCTCTTGTTCAGTCACCTGGGCCAACCCAAGCCACTCCTATGGCTTCACCAACTTCATAACTTCTAAATCCAACTGTCTTATGCCCAGGGGTTTTAGCCTCTTCGGTTTAGGCCCAAAGTTCCCACTGACTGATGAACATTTCTTACTGGGTATCTGGGGAACACCTCCAAATCAAAACATGCCAAACCAAACTAGTTCTTCCTTCTTACTCCTTAAATCTATTTGCTCTTCTTCCTTGGTTCCAAAAACTTTATCCTCCCAGAGCTCTCAGGCATGTCCACTCCACCTCACCCATCTGTCTGGGTCATCCCTCTTCCCTATACTAATCACCTCTCAGAAGATGGTAACAGCTTCCTAGCTGGCCTCTCTGCCTCCACTCAATCTTACCTCTCAAATGCATCTCTCACATTGCTATTGGAAGGAGATTTCCAGATAACAGCCAGAACATATCATCCCCTTCCTCTGGAAAACTTAGGGAGTATGTTCTTTAGTATGGCTTTGTTCATGGTCCTCCTAATCTCCCATTCTTTTATTCCCTGCCCCTACTCCAATACCCCCTCCCCGTTTAAGGCTGCTGGACTGTTCATCTGGGCATGCCAGCACTTTGTTTCCTTTGCTTACACTACTTACTCAGGTAATGATGTTTTTCCCTGCCATTCTCTGCTCTCAGAATTCATCTTCAAAGCCTACTCAATGCCCCCTCCTCCATGAAGCCTCCCTAATCTCTCCTCTGACCTTTCTAGCCCTCTGCCTCTATCTAATGACAGCAGCCTTTCTGCTTGGCTCAGTCTTAGGCAGCAATTCTCAAAGTGCATCAGGGTCCACAGGGTCAAAACTACCTTCATAATAGTACTGAGAAATTATTTGCCTTCTTCACTCTCATTCTGTCACAAGCTTAAGTGGAATCTTCTAGAAACTACATTGACTGAAATCACAACAGAATACAAAAAGAAGAAATAAGAATCAAACTATCTTCTATTAAGCCAGACATTAAAGAGATTTGCTAAGTGTAAAAAACTGCCACTTTTCTCACTAAATATTTTTTGTTTTAGAAAATACAGTCATTTTTAATAAAAATGTTATTTATGTTAACATGTAATGTGTTTATGTGTTATTTTAAAATGAATAAATAAAGCCAGGCACAGTGGCTCATGCCTGTAATCCTAGCACTCTGGGAGGCCGAGATAGGAGGATCACTTGAGCTCAGGAGTTTGAGACCAGCCTGAGCAAGAGTAAGACCCTGTCTCTACTAAAAATAGTAAAAATTAGCAGGGTGCAGTGGTACATGCCTGTAGTCCTAGCTACTTGGGAGGCTGAGGCAGGAGGATGGTTTGAGCCAGGAGTTTGAGGTTGTTGTGAGCTAGGTTGACGCGCCACGGTATTCTAGCCCAGGCAACATGATGAGACTGACTCAAAAAATAAATAAAATGAATAAATGTTTTTTAAGTTTTAATTTAGGTAGGTAAATATTGAAAGATATAATCCACTTTAAATAAACCTCTTTGGAGTAGTAATTTTAAGAGTGTAACGGGGTCTCTGAGACCAAAATGCACTGTATTGTATTCATCTTTTTCTCCCCTGGAGCTTCTGGATGATGTTTTGCACAGAGGGTGACTACTCTGTAAGTCCCTGTTGAAATTCTTTCTTTCTGTCTTTTTTTTAAAAAGAGACAGAGTCTCACTACGTTGTCCAGGCTAGTCTCATACTCCTAGGCTCAGGTGATCCTCCCACATCAGCCTCTGAAGTAGCTGGGACTGTAAGTGCATACCACCGCACCCCACTTGAAATATTCTTTTCCTTCCACTAAGTCAACTGTTTGAAAGGAAATATAGTTCTTTTCAGTACTCTATTTAGTAGTCTATATTCTATTTTTTTCAGTATTATACTCAATTTAGTACTCTAATTGATTAGGAGACTAATCACTTTGTTAGATAAAATCCAAATTTATTAGGCCTCCATTCAAAAGCCTTCCAGAGTTCCCCATGTCACTCAGAGTCCCAATATCTTTCCATGGGCCACAAATCTGTTGCTACACCTGCCTCCAACAACTCTGCCTGTCACCTAGGCTGCACCTGTACCCATGCTCCCTCTTCAGGGCTTTGCATGTGCTGTTCTCTCCCCAGAAGTGCTTTCCTTCAGCTATTTATAAGGCTCACTCTCTTCCTTTCAGTCTCTTCTCAAATACTCCTTAGTCAAGGGCTCTCTGGTGATTACCATGTCAAAAGGAGAGCCCTACACACACACATATCTTGTCTCACCACTGCTTTATTTTGGTCATTGCAACTACTGCCATCTGACATATTCCCTACTGGCTTGTTCATCATCTGTCATTGCAAGGGCTGTATCCTCAGGGACTCTCACTATGCCTGGCACCTGGTAGGTCTCAGTAAATATCTGCCAACTGGATGGCCTCTTTTCCAGACTCTCCCCTACTTTTCCCTTATTTGCAACCTTTGTTCCAGCCAAGCAGAGCCAGCTGCAGCTCGCAACACATCAGGCCCCACCTAGCCTCCTAGCCCTTGCCCAGGTTGTTTCTTCTGTTTAGATGCCTCTCTACCCCTCACCCCCATCCCCAACCACACAACTTCCTCAAGTCCCAGCTCAGACATCAGCTCCCCAGACTGCTTTAGTTCCTGCCTCTTTCTATGTTCCCACAAGCTCCATATAACTTCTGTGCCGAAGCACCTTTTCATGACTCCACTTCTTCAACAACACTGTGAGCTCCTTGAACATAGAAATCATACTTTTCGCTGTATGCACTGCACTTGACATGTTCTCATCTCAAAATATGTCTGCAGAATTACTTAATGTGATGGTTTCTACATTTCAGTGTTGGGCACTTACCAAAACACCTGAAGAGAAAACTGAAATGCCCTTTGGTCCAGAGTTCTAAGGGGAGATTTGCCCTTGCATCCCTGTGCATTCTCAGTCATACCACCTCACCAGGGGCCTGTGCGCTCCTACCTTGGGCAATCTCAAGCTGCCGCTTTGCGTCACCCAGTGCAGAGAACAGGTCCAGCTTGATTCTTGTCTCTGCGCTTAGGCTGTTCTCCAGGTGCTGCGTTTTGTCTTGCATGGCTGAAAGGGCTGACATTAACACCTCGGTGTCCTTCTCATTTTCCTTATACTTCCGAAGCTCCTATCAATATCATCAAAACAGCAATGCTACAAGGTACTTTTGGCATCTATGTCTGTAAATAAGCCTGAAATCACAAATTAAATCCCACTTTTCTTGGCCTGGCCACTGGAACACACAATTCTGGTATTTCGTGGGTTTAGACCTTATTACTTAGAGCAAGTGCCAAATGTACTTATATGGCAGTATGCACATAGAAAAACATTTAGTAGATAATCATTTGACTGTGTTGGGCATGTGTCTAGATAACTATGAGCTCTGCTCCAAACAAAACACTTTCTTAAAAGCCTAATTCACAACCACGGAGCACTTTTTCCTTGCTGGCAACTTGCAAATGTTACCGTAATGCTGCTTGCACCAAAAATTGCAAAACTGTTAATTATTTTGACAGGGCATACTGCAGAATTAGCCCACTTAAAATAGCTGGCAATGTAGCCAATTAATTTATAAAGATACTTGAATTTTTTCTTTTTAAGAGAGAAATCTAAACTTATTAGAATATGGAAAAGTTTAAAGAACATGAAAATTACCCATAATACCAATAATGAAAAATTTGATATATTTTCTTTTAGTCTTTTTTATGCATGTTTTATCTTTTAGCGTAACTGAAACAATACCATATATATAGTCTTGTATACGGTCTTTTAAACTTGATTTCAACTATTTGGAAATGAAATTTTTATTGCCTACATGATATTCCTGAATGTTTACACACCAAAATTTAAACAGATCTCCCACTGTTAAAATTGTTTCCAAATTTTTTGCATTTAATATATATACCACCACTATGAACATCTCTGTACAATAATCACTGGTGAGATTTTAAAATATTTACCTTAGGCTGGATTACTACAAAGAAATATTTAAAAAAGTACATGGTCTTTTCTAGAAAGTTACACTTCCACCAGCAATGTATGAGGCCTATATTGCTGCATCCTCACAAAGACTGATGTTATCATTTAAAAATTCTTTGCTAATTTTAAGCAATATTTAATTTTAATCTGCTTAATTTTTATGACTGATAAGGATATAATGTATGTTTTTATCATTTATATTTCTTCTTTAAATTATTTGTTCATATCCTTAGCCTACTTTCCTCCATATTTAAGCTTTTCTCGGCAATTTTTATGATCTATGTATATATTAAGAATATTCTTTCTTCATAAAATTTGTTGTAATATCTGCACCTTCCTATTGATTTTTTCTTTATTATCTTTTTGTTTTGTGATTTTTTCCATTGCTTTTGTTTAGAAAGTCTCCTGTTGCAAGATCAAATAAATTCTATATTTTCAATTAGTTTTTAAAAAATCATTTCTTCTTTTTTTTCTGCATTCAACTCTTCATCTGGAATTTCTTTTCATGTGATATGAGATGAGCTTCTATTTGTCTCCAGTTATCCAGCTATTCTAAAGCCTTTTACTGACTAACCTTCACCTTTTCCATCTATCTCTGATGTCACCTTTACTACATGCTTTAGGCTTTGTCTCCAGGTCATCTATTCTATTCCACTGACGTGCCAATAATTTCTTACCAGTCCTACATGATTCAAATTACTGTAACTTTACAATACATGACATTAGTTTTAAATGCCAAATACTTGGCTATGGTATATATAGCCCCCAAACCTGGCTATGTGTACAGCACTAGCATCTTTCTTCATTATGCACTGCTAAGAACCACAATCTACAAGGCTCAGAGCCACCCAGGAGGGTCAATTCCCTAGCAATGGACAGCAGGTTAGGGCTAAGAAGAGATGTATAAGTTCCAAATGACACTAATCTGGCCTATAGTCTGAAAAAGTTAAATGAATCTCTGGTTCATCAAATCCTGGTATAAAACATGTCAAGGGACTGTCAACATTTCTGGCTTGTATTAGAATCTGGCTATATTAAATATGACTTCAAATGAGATGGACAAGAGTAGAGCTTCAAATATTTTCTGTCACATAGAGATTATCAGATGAAATGGGATTTGGTCTCTATCAAAGGGCATCATCTCCACATTATAACATAGAGCACAAGTCTAGCATGAAAGAGGAATTCAAATACAAAGGAAGTCTTTTGTTCCTCTATTACCTGGACTTTCAGTTCTAGTTCTCTGATCTGGTCTTCTTTCACCTTCATGTCCATCGTGAGCTTCTTGCCCTCTGCTTCTAGCTCTCTGATCCGATTCCGTAAGGTTTCAGTACATTCTCCCCTTTTGAAAAAAGAAGAGAAGGAAATAAAATGATTTAAAAGACTATAGGTTTACTTATATTGCAGGACCGCTATTTCTGTTATACTCCAGGGTCTGTCAGGTTTTAGCCTTTGGCTCAGTCTGTTCATGCTATTCTTTGATAATTTCAACAATGATCTAAAATAATTATCATAAGGCCGGGCGTGGTGGCTCACGCCTGTAATCCTAGCACTCTGGGAGGCCGAGGCGGGCTGATTGCTCAAGGTCAGAAGTTCGAAACCAGCCTGAGCAAGGGCGAGACCCCGTCTCTACTAAAAATAGAAAGAAATCAATTGGCCAACTAAAAACATATATAGAAAAAATTAGCCGGGCATGGTGGCACATGCCTGTAGTCCCAGCTACTCGGGAGGCTAAGGCAGGAGGATCGCCTGAGCCCAAGAGTTTAAGGTTGCTGTGAGCCAGGCTGATGCCACGGCACTCTAGCCCGGGCAACAAAATGAGAAACAAAGTGAGACTATGTCTCAAAAAAAAAAAAAAAAAAATTATCATTAGTTGAGTATCTATATGAGCCAGGCACTAAGCTAGGTACCTTATCCATACTATACCTTTCAATTGTAATAACAACCTAGAGTATATTATCCCATTTTCAGATAAAAAACTGAGGCTACATAAATAAAATACTAGTCCCAGGTCACCTTGGTTTTAGGTCACACACCAGGGATAAGAAATGAGGTTTTCTAGCTTCCCAATCCAGCAAACTTCCCACCAGGCCACAAGTGACTTCGGACGATGCACACAAAGCTGAGCAAGACAGAGATGAACACAGGCTAGCTCCAGCAGGGGGCAGTTAACTAAAAAAAATTTTTTCCCACTTTTGAGGGGCTGGCTATTCATTGGGGATTTCACCTTTCTTTAGTCACAGAGTTGCCACAAGCCCAGAGTAAACAGAAAAAGAAGGGTGCAGCATTAGGCTATTTCTCAGGGCTATAATAAGGACAAGCTAAAAGAGATAATGGCAATGGCCAGTCCAAAGCTGCTGAACTGTTTGGGTTCCAAAACACCCCAAAAAGGAAGGTCCAGTGAGAGATTTATGCCCTGAGATTTACTTAAGAATAAAAACAGATCTATATATGTGATGGCAAACAAAGACTGTCCAGAGATAAGGACAAAACAAAGAAGCTTGACTGGAAGTAAAAGGGATTTGGGGTAGACACTGAAACCAATCTACTGATTCTTAGGCATGGGAGACACTAAACAATATGGCTAAGGAACTGCTGTATCTTCATCGGTGGAATTTTTTTTTAAAGGGTAGGTGCTAGATGAATTAAGGAGAGCAGAGGCCACACTAGATGACTAGGAAAATTTCCTGCTTCAGAAATGCTTACACATCTTTAAACAAACAACCCACAACCTAGGCAGGCTAGTCAAGGGTCTTATAAGTCTGTATAGATGATGGGCCAAATGGGCTCAGCCATCTGTAGTCTGGAGTCCTGCTGGAAGGCAGGATCATCCTGGAGAGAGTTCTCACTTGCTGTTATTTCCTAAAAGGTGAAATGATTCACTAATTATTCTGCAAATGCCAGAAGAAGGCTATTAACATGCCAAAGGTTGGCAAGTAAATTACTTGTTTAATACAACAAAGCAAAACTCAAGGAAAAATCGCAGTTGAATTATACCACATAGATGTAAATTAGGATGGAAATTAAAAGTAAAATAAATAACAATTTACCCTCACTGTTTCTGCAATCCTGTAACTGATCCCCCATCATGCAGATGGACTTCATTAGTAAGAAAAAAATACACAAAGAAAAAGTGATAAAGTAGAAGCAAAAAAAAAATAACCCTCAAAAAACAAAAACCAAAAAAGCCCCTCAAAGGCTCTTAACCATCTTCTCTCCTTGCTGGAATTTAGATGGCCATTACATATCAGTTTTTGGAATACTTGCATATAGGAATATTTTTCAATGGTATAGGAGGTAGTCTCCATTTTCATCACTCCACCAATTTAATGCTATCTAATAGAGACTTACGTTTCACTTTTTTTTCCACCTCATTTGACAGTTTGCTGATATCCAAAAAAGACATGAGCAGTCAGTACACAGTGCTCGGGCAACCAAAATTTTATCTTTTTTACATTTTAAGCAAAGAACTCCAGAAACACACATACCTAAGTGTAGAAAGTAATGACAGCATTCCAGAGCTGTAGTCCCCAATCCCCGGGCTGTAGTCCCCAATCTCCAGAGCTGTAGTCCCCAATTCCTAACAGGCCACGAATCACCACCTGAGCTCCGCACCCTACCCTGAGTCCGTGCAAAATTTGTCTCCATGAATCAGCCCCTGGTGCCAAAAAGGCTGAGGACCATTGCTCTAAAGGGAACAAAATTCCAGATGGAATTACTCAAGGCAATCAGTAATCATCAGTCTTACAAAAAGTGACTGGAAACCCTTTTCTGAACAGTACTTTGCCTCCCAGGTACAGGAGGCATGGTGATTCCCTCATCCCATTTTATAGATGAGGTCGCTAAAGGATGAAGTTGTTGTAAGACGGTATAAGCTTGCAGAGATGGAGTTTAAACCAGCTAAGAAAACAGTACTTAAAAGCAATCCATCCGTGCATGGTTGTTGTATGTCCAATCCTGCCCAAGGCATCAAATTCCCATATCTGTCTTGGTACAAGGAAAGCCAACCTTAGATTAAACACTCAGGTGACATGGACATACCTTGAAGCAGCAGCAAATGCAACAGCCCGAGCAGCAGTGGCTTCTTCTAACTTCTTCCTCTTCTTCTCCTCCATTAACTGCTTTTCTACAAAACTTCGGGCTTCCTGCTCAGCTTTTAGCTTTTTCTCCAACTGGCTGATATTCTGCTTGTCTTTTTGCTTCATTTGCACAGCATTATGTAACCTATATGGAATGATTGTCATATAGAGTCTTACAATTAGAAATGCACACTGTAAACCTTGAGAAACATGACTTCTCTTTATTACTTTGAGGCCAAGTAAACAGGAGGTTGAACAGCAAATCCTATGTGACAACTCCCAGAGTACCTGAGTAACACACTGTCCTTATTCTTAAATTCCTAAATACCAATAAACAAGCTGCCTACAAGACAGAGAATCAGACCTAGTCTCTGCTCTGTTAAGGTAAGTAATTTACAGAAGGTATTCCAGAAAATAGGGTAAAATAAATTTAGAAATCTAACAGAGAGAAGATAATTGTAGAACTAATTCTAGTGCCCCAGAGCACCTTGAAAGAACTTCATTTCAACCAAAGAACAATTGATGGGACCAGCCCTACTGAAACTGAGGTGAGGAGTAGAAGAGAGATGGTTTTTCTTTCCCTAAATACAGTTACGCTTCAGCCTACTGCAGTCTTTCCCTTCCAGATGCAGGACATTTTCTCAGAGTGTCCCAAAACTGACCTCTTGGTTGGAGTCACAGGATGCTTAATTTCAGATAAAAATTTCAGCCATATTCCCTGCCTACTACCCCCCCCACACCCCAGCTTTTCCTATCAACATGAAATGAGATTATTGGGATGTTCTCTGTGTATCAATGTTAGAACACCACAAATGTTGATCAAAAGCAACAGAGAGGTTATTTGCCTGTAATGCTTTTAGCTTTTGGTTACATTCCTGAAAACACTGAACTCCTCTGTCAATGGGGAAAGCCCAGAGTTTATAATAGTAATCACTATCACACACATTGCTTGGAGTTTTTTTAATAAAAAAGGACAGACGCACATTGAGTCAAGAAGTAATTCCAGAATGAATTAATGGAAGGCCTAAAGGAATCCACACAGAAGAGCTGGCTTTTTGCCTGCTCTTCATATAAAATCAGTCAAAGTTCAATGCCATTTTTCAGTTCTGGAAATCAAAGTAAATTTAGTCTAATTCTCTGGAAACTTTCCCTCAAAGGAGCCAGATTTTCAAATTGTGGTAGAACTACTTGTCAATTTTACTTTTATTATCACGAAAGCTTAATAACTATTAATATTGTAAACTGAGAAGTTATTTAATGAGAGAAGACAAAATAGTAATGTTAATAAACTGTTTTGTTGCAATGAAATACGTTTTTATAGATTTTATAAATATGTCGAATATCTTGTGCTAATAAATCAAGTATTTTAAACATTTTATTTTAAAACCTCTCAGCTGGGCCCCTTTGTCACCACAAATCTTGTGCTCCAATCCGTGGAAACAAGAGAAACAGTGAGGCTGCTGGGCTCCCACCCAAGGTTGGAAAGGTGCACGTACTTGTTCTGCAGCAGCTCGTTCTCCTGCCGGAGCTGGCCCATTTCTGAGCGGATCCCTCGCTCGGTGCTTGAGAGGGAGCTGATCTGACTGCGGAGCTCTTGTTCCACTTGCCTACTGGCCTGCAGGTCAGCCTTTAACTTTTTAATATCTTGTTCCAGCCTAGGAGAAGGAGAAACACAGCATTTTCACCTGGGAGAGGGCACCCACAGGGCTGTGAGAGACCCTGGCTGAGGTCCCAGGTTGCTGAGTGGATGGCAGAGGACCCCGCTGGCAGCTCTTGCCATCATGAGAACTCCTGTCCACAACGGGCCTAATTTTATTGAGTGATTCCACCTGGGTCCACACCTCTTCCTACTAGGATGTAACTTTCAGTTTCCCCCAAATGTCTGTGAACACTAACAGGTGAAGAAGGTGTTTATGAGGATCTGAGCTGGTGATAAGGAGAACAGGGAGGAAGAGGGTGGCTGAAGATGAAGGTTCCCTGCCCTCCCTCCCCCGCCCTCAGCAAGGGGAGTATGTTAAAAACAACTCACTCATGACCCACCAGTTACTGCTTTGAGATATTCTGATAGATCAGAATTTACTGTCTGAGATTCCCTCCCCACTGTGGACCAAGGAGAGCAAAGAGTATGACAACCTCCTGAAGTTGCTACTAAATGATGTTCATACTTCTGGTGATTGTGGCAGAAGGGCTCATTAGAGACAACAACAATGAAAAAGGAACAGATCACATGCTGTAAGAATTATAAGAAAATTCCCATCTATGAACTGAAGCCAATCTTTTCTCCTCAATTCCTTACTCTTGTTCCATGTATTTTCTTTACCACAATAATAGTTTCATTTTGAGTCAGCAATCCCTAACCTTTTTGGCACCAGGGACCAGTTTCATGGAAGACAATTTTTCTATGAATGAGGGGGATGGTTTTGGGATAATTCAAGTACATTGCATTTATTGTGCAGTCAAACCTCTCTGCTAATGATAATCTGTATTTGCAGTTGCTCCCCAGTGCTAGCATCACCGCCTCAGCTCCACCTCAGATCATCAGACATTAGATTCTCATAAGGAGCGCACAACCTAGATCCCTCGCATGTGCAGTGTACATAGTAGGGTTCTCACTCTTATCAGAATCTAATGCCACCAGTGATCTGACAGGAGGCAGAGCTCAGGCAGTGATGCCAGCGATGGGGAGCGGCTGTAAATACAGATGAAACTTTGCTTGCTTGCCAGCCGCTCACCTCTTGTTGTGCGGCCCAGTTAGTGGTCCAATTCCCAACAGGCCACAGACCAGTACCAGTCCTTGACCCAGGGGTTGGGCACCGCAGTTTTAAGTGATATGTATTGGGGACCTATACATATTGCTTAAAACGAAACTATTACATACATATATGCACATGTAATACTGAATACATACATACACATGTAATACTGAAAAGGGTAACAAAAAGTGTAAAATCAAGTCTCTTTCTTTACAATTCACTTTACAATTTCACTAGAGGTCAGGAAATAGACAATTAAAATGATTAAACAATAACACATGGAAGGTCATGATTAAATACAAGCTAGAAGGAATAATAACAGCAACTATTTAATGAGAATTTATGTTCCAGACACTGTTCTATAGACTTTAATAGTATGAGCTTATTTAACCTGTATAACTCTGGGTCAAGTACAATTATTATTATTATTATTTTTATTGAGATAGTCTCACTCTCTTGCCCGGGCTAGAGTGCCGTGGCGTCATCCTAGCTCACAGCAACTTCAACCCCCTGGGCTCAAGTGATCCTCCTGCCTCAGCCTCCTGAGTAGCTGGGACTATGAGCATGTGCCACCATGTGGGCTAATTTTTTCTATATGTTTTTAGTTGGCTAATTAATTTCTTTCTATTTTTAGTAGAGATGGGGTCTCGCTCTTGCTCAGGCTGGTCTCCAACTCCTGACCTTGAGTGATCCCCCCACCTCGGCCCCCCAGAGTGCTAGGATTACAGGCGTGAGCCACTGCACCCAGCCCTAAGTACAATTATTATTTCCATTTTTACAGATGAAGAACTCTAGGCCAGGAAAGGTTGCAGCCCAAGGTCACCCAGCGTCTAGCTCCAGAGTCCATTCTCTTTACTGCTAGGCCAAACTGTAGCTACGTCGTCCACAGCATGGTAGAGGAAGAAGTGTTACCTGAGTCTGAGGAAAGAAGACTGGGAAGGGCTTTGCAGAGAAGATGGAGATTGAATTGGGTCCTGAAGGTTGGGCAGGATTTGGAGAAGCAGAAGGGGAGGGTGGGGATACTCTTAATGAGGGTGAAAACATGCTCAAAAACTCAAGGCAGGAATAGCCATAGACATTTGGGGGCAAGCAATCAGTCTGGCCTCTAAGGATGAAGGAAAGGATAGAATGGGTCTGGCAGATGGGACTGTGGAGAGTGGTGCAGAAGGTCAGGCCAAGGGTGGCTGCCATGTGAGACTTTCTCCATCAGGATACAAACTCACAGATAGGTAAAGTCCGTTTGCTCTGATGAGACTCTTACACATGTCACTAATCCAGTATACTAACAGAACCAAGATTTCTGGAGGGCAATGGTTATCTTTCTTTGGAACTGTCAGCTCTGTAGAATAAGTCCTTACAGACATGTTTTATTAAGCACTAAATCCCCAGAGCCTATCACAGTGATCAACATTTATTCAATATATATTCCTGACCTCCCTTAGGAAACCAAAGAGCAGCTTTATTTACCTATTTGCCTTTAGGCAACTTAAAAAAATCTCAAAAACCCAAAATCATAAAACACTGATAGTCACCTTGCAGGTGAAGTAGCCAGTCCTCCTGTCCAGTGGCCTAGAAACCTTGTGTTCCAGAAGTACTGCTAGGTCTCCTGACACAGCTTGCTCCCCAGGGAAGGGTCACAAGTCAACATCACACTACACTTTCCCTATTGCCAGGGTTATTCCAGTTGAATGTACTCTCAGAGTCACTCTGAACAATTACAGATCAGCATTTACGCCACTGCTACACTCACTCACCTGAAGTCACCCAAGGTATGTATTCCAAAAAAGGTTGACGCTGTCAGGTTATTCCCATTAAGTAGTTTGGCTAAAAAATGTGTTAGGTAATTCATCTTTCTTGATAAATTGATTTCACAGTCTCAGGACTGCGTTTTTAGTGGCAAGGGTGAGTTTTTGGATGAGAATAGGGACTAAGCATGGTTTATTAACAGAGTATAAGTTCAGGGTCTAGACATAGCTCTGGTGCTAACTCTATGACCCTGGCTGGGCAAGGATTGTAACTTTCCAGGCCTCAGTTTCCTCCTCTAGGCTGATGATCTCTAAAGGTACTCCCAGTCTGGTCTCAAATTTCTAAGCCTGACACACTTCCAGATGGCTCCTGATGTGCCTCTTTAGATTAGCAAACTAAGCCGCATCATATGCAGACGCACAGGAATCAGGTTCCACACAGCCAGCTGACTGGGACAAAACACACGCCACAGTTGGGAATGAAAGAAGAATTAAATCTGCAGAGGCTCGAGGTCAATAACTTTGTTTCTTACTTTCTTTCATTTCTTTAATTTTTAACAGCCAGTTTTCCTACCACAAACTAATAACAAAATTTATTCTGAGTGAAATTTTAGAGTTCCTTGAAAATTGTAAAAATACAAAGAGCTAATGCAGCTATGAGACCAAAAAGTGCAAACTCTAGAGTATAACGTTTGGAGACCACAGAACGCTAAACAATATACTTTTTTATGCGGAACTTTTATGAAAATTTTGTCAAGGACAAATATCAGCACGATACAACAATAAAATAAAGTGGTTAAAAAGTATGTTCACTTTGTGAAAACTCATAAATTATACATTTAAGAATTGTGCACAGGCCAGGTATGGTGGCTCATGCCTATAATCCTAGCACTCTGGGAGGCTGAAGTGGGAGGATCGTTTGAGCTCAGGAGTTTGAGACCAGCCTGAGCAAGAGTGAGACCCAGTCTCTACTAAAAATAGAAAGAAATTGGCTAGACAACTAAAAATATATAGAAAAAATTAGCCGGGCATGGTGGCGCATGCCTGTGTCCCAGGTACTTGAGAGGCTAAGGCAAAAGGATCGCTTGAGCCCAGGAGTTTGAGGTTGCTGTGAGCTAGGCTGACGCCACGGCACTCTAGTCTAGGGAACAGAGTCTCAAGAAAAAAAAAAGAAGTGTGCACTGTTGTGTATGTGTGTTATACTTCAGTAAGAAAAGATTTATTTAAAAAAATAACAATCTCACAAGACACTGAACTAAAATGCTTTAGGATTTTCATAACTGCTACCATTAATTTTGTAAAACTGTGAATTATTGTTTTCCAAGCTGTCGTAGCAAAGCTATGAGCTAATACCAGCATTCCCAATTTAAGAAACACTGATCTATGGGAATATTGCCCAGTGACATGTAAGGTAACTTAAAGTGCTAAATGGCAAAATTCTTGGTAATTTTAAAAATTTATGATGGGTAATTTTTCACTGGCTTTTTAGAGAAAGCATTAATTTTACCTTGAATGTCCACTATATATTTTAACTCTTTACTGAGGTAGGCAATAACATGATTTACCACACCATATTAGATTTATTTTTTTATTGTAAAAGTGATACCCAGTCAGTATCAAAAACTGAAAAAAGTATAAAAATGTAAACACTCATAATCTTCTTATCCAGATAGAATCACTCACTATTCATAGTTGGTGCACTTCTTTTCTGTATGTCTTTTTTTCTGTTTCCTCACACATGTAAATATATTTAATATTGCTGAGAGCATGCCCCACATATAGCTTACATAAGCACCTTCCTCACACTATAGAAATTTTTCATAATTAATTAATTGCTGCATAATATTCCATTATATGGATATACTACCGGTATACAATCTTATTCTCTAAGACATACCTTAATTTTTGTATTTGCCTAACAGAAAAATTTATGCCATGAGTTTTAAAAGAATTATGTAAATTAGTAAATTGAACTGAATCAAGCAAGTCAAGTGTTAGAGGCATTTATTAAACAGATAACTACTATTTGTCTTAATGGTATACTTAACCCTTTGGTATTGAAGTTCAATACTTTCTGGGTAAAATACAGACATATAATTTATTAGTGTGAAATACTAAGAAGTTTTGATTAAATGGTGTTATAAGGCTAATGTAAAATCTTCAAATGTATTCATGGGATTTTATTAAAATGTCATTAGCTGAAACCTAAATTAGGAGCAAGTGGTCAGGAAGAAAATGAGGCAGAAGTAATAGTTCATAACCGTTAAAAGTAATTTCAGTAAGTAGGGATAGAAAGAACAGAGGAAAAAAACTAACCCACAAGCTCAGACCCCCTTTATCAGAGCTAAATCTCACATTCTTCCCTACACTATGGAATTTTAAGGGATAAAAGAGATCTTTTCTCCAGAAGAGCTACAATCTCATAAAAAAACAAAAAAATTGGAACCAGTTTTCTTTTTTTTTTTTTTTTT
>VBSM01000529.1:15498100-15520685 GCA_008086735.1 Cheirogaleus medius | reverse complement strand
CCTCGGCCTCCCAGAGTGCTGGGATTACAGGCGTGAGCCACTGCGCCCGGCCTTGGAACCAGTTTTCACACTTACAAAGGCCTGCCCAGTGACATCACGACTTCGGACACAGGGCCCAAGGCAAAGCTGGAGTTTGTGTACAATAAATATGTCCATTTTTGCCCAATTATACAAGCTAGGGTTCTAAACTGTTACATACTATGTCCAGGCATCTTTCCTATCCACTTTGCTGATAATTTTAAAACATAGCACTCAACCTCTATGGAAGTTGTGAAGCTACTTCTGAATCCTAGTATATTACCTAACTCAAAAGCGAGAGTTGGGACCCATCTACAGCAGCAGTTTCTCAGGTCCCCAAGTCAGATGCTGGGCTGACTTCAAAGGAAATTTATCAATCTTTCTTACTAACCACTCTAAACCTTAATGACTCTCACCTTCTCCCTAATCCTTCCAAACTAAGGTAAGCTGTAATGTAAACAATTGATAACTAGTTAATTTTGCTGGGCATGGTGATGTACCTCTGTAGTCCTAGCTACTCAGGAGGCTGAGGCAGGAGGATGGCTTTAGCCCAGGATTTGAGGCTGCCAGTGCGCTACCATTATGCCTATGAACAGATGCTGCGCTCTAGCTTGGGCAACAGAGTGAGACTTGGTCTCTAAAAAATAAAAAAATAAATTATTTAATTTTAAGAGAGTCATTTTAATAAAGGGTAATCTCCTAACTGACCAAAGGAATTAAGTATAAGTGTTAGTCTTTCAGGCAGACTAAATACGAAAAATATCTGTGAGCATCTGGAAGGATACCTGGTAGTAAAACAAGCTATAGTATTCAAGTGTCAGCTTTTAGTTGAAATGGGTATTTTTTTTTAAGTATCTGAAAAGGTAGGTACATATTATGTCTAAATGTTTGTAATTCTTATCTTTTGTGAATTACTTAAATTACAGCCCACACCTCTATGACTTCACTGAAAGTTTAAAAGTCTCCAGGGGCTACTGCCAATAACTTCATGGTTTTATAAAGCCTGACTGCAGCTTTATGAGGCCTGACTGAGAGCTCGGGAAGTTTAAGGCATCAGGGCTGTAAATTTCCCCAGGAAGCAAGTCCTGCAGAAAAGAGGCAGACTTTGTTTCAGCCAGGACTTCACCTAGGGATGACTGGGAGTCACATCCCATACTCATTCTAGAAAACCACCTGAGTATACGTCTCTGTGGGCTGCTGGCTGGGCCTCAAGAGTTCATGGAGACAATGAGGAGCCTTGACTTTGCTGGTTATCTCTGAACTCTAAAGAGCATATGACAGAGATGCTCTAGGCTCTGCAACACATTACTTGCCCTGCTGCTTGCTAAGAGAAGGGCTTCAAGACAGAGATCCAAGTTACACAGCCAAGTGAAGGAAAGGTGGGTTTTCAAACAAATCCTCACACCAGCCCAAAGAACTCCTTGTTTTTAGACATATTCTGCCTTTAACTATACCACCCCCTTGGGAGGAATGGCCTCCAGTTTTCAATCTCACTCATTCTTTAAGGCCTAGTTAAAATAACAACAAAAATTTCAAAAACTTTCCAGCATGAGGCACCCAAGTTCCTTTTTGGTGCTTCACATCTGGCACTAAACCACTGCCCTGTGCTGGGTTTTTTGTTGTTGTTGTTCTAGTGTTTAATCTTTTCCTGTATATGTATCTTAATTCTAACCAGATTTAAAGTTCTTTGAAGCCAGAGACTGATTGTGCTATAAAATTAAAAGCTGGGACTTTATTTATAAAGTTTCTTTAATCCTTATAGATCATTTTGCTAATCCTTACTCTTATGTCCATCTCCTCAGTGCTTAGAATAGAACAGAGTCAGTGTTACAACATAGGAGGCTCTGGATACAACCTATCTATAGCAGGCCCTCATATTTTTAATTTCAATAGTGGCTGAAGGAGACAGGGGTAAATGGTGTTTGCTTATGAAGGCAGCAGGTGCACATGAAAAGAATGAATGAAGAGCAACTGCTTCATCTTGATAAGTACCTAATTCCATTAGGAATTCCCCTGGTATACATTAATCATACAAGACAAGACTCGTTTAGGGACTATACAGCTGTCTGTGTAGAAAGCTGAGCTCATAAATCAAAGTTCTGTCCCCAGAAGAAATGCCAATTACCCTCTGTACCAACTTCTTCTCCCACCCTTTCCAGGTCATTCACACCAACAGGACAGGTGGCATGGGTCATTCACAGAAAAATGTATTCTAAGTATATAGTGGATGTATCCTATCTTAAGTGAGGCCTATGCTGACTTGAAGCTGCTCCTGTATATTCCATAAACCACAGCTTTGGAAATACCAACATGGAACTACCTCAGGTCTCATTGTGGTGGCTACAACTGCTTACCAGGCACAATTTTCCAAAAATAAACAGCTTGATGACCTGATCATTAAGTGAAACCATGTTACAAAGTACCTTATGTCTCTGTTCCATAGTCTGTCAAACACAAAAGGCAAACATTAATTTTTTTTAAGGAATGCAAAGAGAGACAGAAAAGAATTCTAGAGGCTTTCACACAACTGATCATTTAGGGAAATAGGGTACTGACTTCTTGAAGTTCCTTAAGAATAAAACTATGAGTGCCAAGAACTAGTATTTTTAATAAGGTCCTTAAAGGCATATGGTCAGATTTGATAGTCTGTATCAAAACTCTTTAAAATGTTCACATCTGTTGGTGCAGTAATTGGAGATAGATACAAAAGCATGTTTGTTGTAATGAGAAAAAAATCAGAAACACTTAAGTATTCAATGGCTAAATAAATTATTGCATATTCATGTATCTGAATGCTATTAAAATATTAAATCATTAAAAATCATTCAGGAAGAATATTCAATGACATAAGAGAATGCTCATGATATAGTCAGTGAAGAACACAAGTTACAAAACATTATATATAGTAGGAATTCAGTTTTGTAAAAACATGTATATATGCAAAAGAAAAAATGCTGAGAGGATATATATTAAGTAGTGGTTATTTCTTTTTTATTTTTGAGACAGAGTCTCACTTTGTTGCCCAAGCTAGAGTGAGTGCCATGGCATCAGCCTAGCTCACAGCAACCTCAATCTCCTGAGCTCAAGCGATCCTACTGCCTCAGCCTCCCGAGTAGCTGGGACTACAGGCATGCACCACCATGCCCAGCTAATTTTTTCTGCATATATTTTTAGTTGGTCGATTAATTTCTTTCTATTTTTAGTAGAGACAGGGTCTCGCTCAGGCTGGTTTCGAACTCCTGACCTTGAGCAATCTGCCCGCTTCAGCCTCCCAGAGTGCTAGGATTACAGGCGTGAGCCACCACGCCCGGCTAGTGGTTATTTCTTTATCCTTAAAATCATAGATAAAATGTTAAAAATAAGTTATACATATTTATTAAGTATCATTTGATAATTTTAAAAGAACAGGCTGTTACCTGCCTCCCATGGCTGTTCAGTGTTCACTGTCATTCTCAGATCTGCCCATGTCACAGGACACTTTCAGAATAACTTGAAAGCCTTAGGGAAAATCCAACTCTGTATAAACTTTTTAGGTCACTCCAAAAAAGAGGAACTTTCTGAAGAGAATGCCTTAGTTTCTAAATCTATATCAACTACTTCTTATTCATCAGTTTCTATCAAAACAATAGTTTTTCTACAGCTAGATTCTGTAGCTATGGCTTATTATCTCATTCTGGCTCTCTTGGGATAGATAGGCTCTTGGCTACATGCACTGGCCGCAGGAGAACAGGCATCACTCTGACCTTAGGTTTGACTGTACCACATATGTTACAAGAGAGGGTGCTGTGAAATCCAGATTCTAAACCAATATACCTGGGAGGTCTGAATAACCAGGGCCCAAATCCTGAGTTTTGGTTTATTCTTATGCTCCAAGAACCCAGTAAAAAAATATCCTAACATGGAGTAAGTTACCAGCCCTGGACACAGGCAGCCTAAGCAGCTCTCTGTTCGGTATGGTTTGAGGAATGCCAAAAGGCTCCAAACCACCCTTCTTATCACAAGGCTGTTCCCTCTTCTTCTAAGTGATATGAAAGACTAACAGGTGTGGGAATTCAACAGTAAAGGGGATAATCTTTGATTCTGGGGAGGTATTTTGTTAACATGGGCCCGTTTTCCAGGACTGCAGGAAACTGAAGGAAGAAATGGCAAAAAGGACCAATTAATACTTGGCAGATTACTTCATGAGATTTATCAGATATTTCCTAACAGAAAAGTCTTTGCCATAGGATAGTCAAGTTCTGATTGGTGCAGCTGGGGCAAGAGGGTGCAAAAGTTCAGGAACAGAGGTCACTAACTGGCAAGCCAATCTGGCCCATAAACATGTTTTATTTGACCCTCTCCCTAGATGATATTAAAAAATGTTTTTTAACTAGGAGATTTCATTTAAAGATATCTGTTTTCAGCATCTCTTTAAAATATCAGAAAGTTTAGCAACATTGGCCCTACAATCCCCATGGCAATAACTAGCTGTTCAGTGCAGTACTGAACGACCGAACACGAATAATGACAACACTGGATCCCAGAATGTTCACCCCAGCGTGTCCTACTCCTTCCTGTTCCCTGTCCTGCTCCTCTGGGAATGTGAGTCTGCAGCACTTGCTGTGGAGCCTGGGTGGAGGGAGTAGGGGCAATGGTCCTTTCTAGTTCATTATTTCATGTTTCTGGTTTGAATCTGTTGGAATAGTCTTAACAAGAAAGGTAAAAATGTACCTTATGATAGAGGAGAGTTGTCATTCTTCCTATAAAAAAGAAACCAAAACTTGTTTTAATCCTGAAAGTCCCAGCTGGCTAGAAGAAAAGTTCTAAGAAGAGGTCCCCAAGAGATATGCAAAGATTGAAATATACCCACACTGGCTGGCAAAGTATCCAAATAGCCAGTTTCTAAATGATAGCATGAGTAATATTTAAAGAATATGGTTCCTTCTCCTTGGAGTCATCTCTCCCTTCAAGGAATCCACCCCTAATCCCCTTAGTTGGAAAACTCAATTCATTATGTGCCAGAGGTATTGACTCAGAATTTAACACAAAGCCCTTCAAAGTTTTGTGGCAGTTCCTTCTCGATTCTAGTGAGGAAACTTTCAAACAGTCTATTTATTATAGAAATCACTGTTTTGATAGAATAAACTCTCAGGACTCAACATTAAAAGTGTTTTTTATGTAGACTGCCCCCAAATAACTTATGTGTTATTTCATAATTTATTTATCCATCCAACATAATCACCTTCCTGCTTAGCCATCTGAACATGGAGACATTAGATAAACTGCTTGCTTCAATTCATTTATGACTAGTTTCTAAAATGCCATATGGTTTTCAAGTCACAAAATAGCCCAGTTTAAGTATAAAATCATCGTGCTTCTATTACCACATTTATATCCCAGAATATTATAGTTTTAAATCCCTGCAATGCTTAAAACAAACTCAAACTATACTGTAAATTAATATAAAAAGGGTTAACCAAGTTAAACTGTAAGCACCTAAAATATTATCAGCTTAGCAGAAAATGAAAATAAATCAGGTCTGACAAAGTATATCTGCTCAGACATACTGCCAGACAAACGTAAATAAAAAACATGTTTCCACAGAGACAGAAAACATGAATATGAATAGACATATGGCTCTACTAATTTTTTCCCACTTGATAATTTCCAAATAATTGAGCAGTAGCTATATCCAACATTTTTAATCTAGTCTAGCTAGAACCTCAAAGTATTCAGTTTTCATAGTCCTTATTCTAAAATTTCATATATATATTTTTACTATAATTTTACCTTTATAATTTTTCCTCTCAGCTAGAAATGGAGCCATTAGCAAAAAAAAAAAATTATTATATGCTCCACAGAAGCAGAAAGGCCTGCTTTGGCAGCCCTCACTCACAGGGAGTCAAGTAAGTTATTCTGCAGCAGTAGGGTGTTAGCACCATGGTGTGCAGGCACCTGCAGGGAAAGCAGCCAGGATAAAACCCCCAAAGCCCAATTCACTATCTCCCAAGGTCAGATTTTCTTCTTCAAACTATTCCTGACACATAGGTAAAATGCATTCAAATACAGAAGAGTAAAAACAAATGCACTATTCTCTCTCTAGCACTGGAGATAATATATAAGCAACCAAATACATTCTAACCTGGAGGATTTCCTTGGAGCAAAGGTTGGAACAGAAACACAGGATCTAAGCTAACGCTTCTGCTACCACAAAGACAGAGAATGATCTGGGGCTGGCAAGGACAGAGGTAGTCAGACCCACTAGGAAAGATGAATAAGACAAGGCAAACTGAGATGTTCTTCATGCTCTTGGCTGAGATGTGGCTTGTGTCTAGATTCCTTGGCCCTGAAGCAACCAATCCACTGCCGGAGCAAATGGATTTTTCTTTTTGACAGCAGCGCTTCAGAAGATTTTTCTCCCCTTGTCCCTTGTAACTTCTAGAAATTCTTGCACCTCCTGAAAATCCTTTGGAAAAAGTACAGAGAGAGTACTGGATTTTAAAATTTCCTGGGAAATACCAAGAAAAGGGGTTTGGAGTAGAAAGCCTTTCTATTTTTTGGAAACAAAATTGATAAAACCTCCTCAAAAACAACAAATAGTTTGACACTAGATGTCTGGTCCTTGACGAGGTCTAATGTAATATTTAGGTTTCCTAACTTCAGAAGTCTTTGAGATGCACTGTGACAAAACTCCTGGGCCCCATCTCTCCCTCCCCCTGTTAGCCTTCCTAATATTTGCCCTGCACAAAAGTGATATTCATTCATTCAATTAAGTATTTATCAAGTATCTACTCTGTGCCAAGCACTGTGTACTGTGATGGACCAGAAAAAAGGAGTTCCCTGCCCTCACTGAACTTATACTCTATTAAGGGCATATAAGCCTGTTGTAACAATTCAAACTATATAGAAATAAACAATGCAGAAAGTAAACATCCCCTATAGCCAACTAAAATTGACCATATGGTATATATTATCTCAAATAATTTTCTGTGCACATGAGAAATATATTTTTAGTGGCCTTGTACTTTATAATCTGTTTTGCTCTTCCCTCCCCCTTCCACTTTAACAATCAATCTTGAGTTCCTTCCACTACCTTCTTTTAAGATGAGCTTCCACCTTTCAAGAGAATCCTTTGTTCTATTTCCCATTTAACTAATGTGATTCTCCACTAAGGACTATTTATTCAGGGCTGTGAGGGAGGAGTGTAATGACCCATAAAAAGCCACCTCCCCTGGGTTACCAGCCTGGGGAATGTTCTATCTCCCGAACTGACTGCTCTGTCTTGCTTCAACTCAATAGTCACGTCTTAGTTTTGGATTCTATTCTTGTTGTGTGCCTATAACCTTGGGTGGCATGCTTTGCATCTTCTTCCTCGCTTTCTGTTGCAACTTGGACCAGTACCTTTCTTCCTTGCCCCTGGAGCTGGGAGCCAGCCTAACCCATTCATTCCTAACCCTGGCCCAGGCCAGTTCCCTAAAAGAGACAAGCAAAAAGGAAAAGATAGACAGTAGTAAGAACAGGGTCTTTTTGTTCTTCCAGTAAAAAGCATTAGCCCCTAATTTTCCTTGTTGCTTTGAAATGCTTCTCTAAGATCACAAAATAGGGGTGTCTTGGACTGTCTCTTCATTCTGCTCTGTTTCAAAGTTAATTCACATTAAATCATACTGAATCCACTAATTATTAAAAATCACTACCTAAAAAATGGCCCCTTCAATTTTCAATGAATATATAATTTTAAATTGAGTATATCTTACAATGTGGGGAAAAAAAATGGGAAGTACTGTAAACCATCTCCTTTTGTTTTTTCCCAAATAGTAAGACCACACACAGTAAGGACCCTTACAAAAGTCAGAGGTTACACAGCAATCTTAAATGCTGGTATTTGGAAGGCAAGATTAAATTCAGAAGTATCAAAGTCTGTGAATTGCTACTGAAACCACATTTGATCAATCTGTCTAGCAAAGTCTAGTCAAAGAGGAAAGCTGACTGTGTTTTAGCTTTTTCTATCTTCCTCCCCTCCTTTAAGAGAAATCTAAAATCATAATAAAACATAAGCACAAGGTTTACATGGACTACATGGTGCAATGAAGGGCAATGACATTTTGCTCACTTACCAGCTTAAACTAGAAAGGGATGAGTTACAAATACTCATATCACAGATGACTAAAACACAATACTAATCAACATACTGATAGACTAGAACATTATATAGCCTATTTATAAATTACATTATCTATATGCTCTAAAAATATTTCTCTAAGACCCAGATCTCGTAATATAAGTTAGTTTCTGGATATAAGTTAAACCCTTCTCAGTGCAAGTGAATGAGTTAAAATATCTGAAAGTGCTTCTCTATTCCTCCCTTGCCTCTGAGGCAAAGCCACCAGTGGCTTAGAGATTCCTGGAAAAATCCTGAGAAAAGTTTTCTCCATTTCCTCCCAGGCTTTCAAGTTTCCAAATAAACAGAACTAATTGTAGGAGCAAATCAAGTTATAAGTAATAACATTTTTTGTGTACCTAAAATAGCCAAATGAATTTAGAGAGGAATAAAAGAGTATTCAATATATTACAACTTTACCCAGATTTCCATTTTCCCCTTAAGGTTCTTCCTCCTTCCATGCTTCAAAATTTCCAGGAACTCACCATTATGGCAATGATCACATCCCAGCCCCAGGTCTTTCAAGCAGAAAGAGGAACATAGTTAATGGTGGCCTCTCTGCAGGGTAAGTTGACCGTTATATCTGTGGTCTTAAGATTTCCAGTTCAGGAATTCTAGGTCTGCTGTTGCTAAACTAAGCTTACTCCAGAAATAAAGGGCAAATCCCATGCTGGGGGGCTCTAGGCTGTCTGGACCAGACTAATTCCCAAGCTATCTCTAACCAGAGTTAAATTCTCAGAGATTCTGTAAGCTTTCAAGGGTATAAGCAGCTGCCCTCTTTTGTTCAGAGATAAGTACACCCTGTGTCTTTAGCAAGAGTAAGAACTTTCAAAACACAAAAGTATCTCTCTAGTATAAAGGAAAATAAATGAATTCTGAAATTCTAAGCATTTAGTCTATAGATTGAGGCATGAGATCATAAAATCTAGCTCTAATGCCATCCTTGAACCAACATTAGTTGTGTTTGCATTTAAAACAAAAACACAAAAAACTATGAAGCAGAAAAAAAAAAGAAGGTTGATAAACTTTTTAAAAGTAGCATGGTATAAGAAAGAGTTCTAGGCTGGGCGCGGTGGCTCACGCTTGTAATCCTAGCACTTTGGGAGGCCGAGGTGGGAGGATTGCTTGAGCTCAGGAGTTTGAGACCAGCCTGAGCAAGAGCGAGACCCAGTCTCTACTATAAATAGAAAGAAATTAGCCAAACAACTAAAAATAGAAAAAATTAGCCGTGCGTGGTGGCGTGTGCCTGTAGTCCCAGCTAACGGGAGGCTAAGGCAGGAGGATCGCTTGAGCCCAGGAGTTTGATGCTGTGAGCTAGGCTGATTGCATGGCACTCTAGCCCAGGCGACAGAGTGAGACTCTGTCTCAAAAAAAGAAAGAAAGAAAGAAAAGAAAGAAAGAAAGAGTTCTAGAAGTCAAGAAACTTCAGTTCTGGTCCTGGCATTCCCACCCTAGCTGGGTCACCTGGACCAGCCACTTACTCATCTAGGGCTCGTTTACTTCTGTGATAAAAAAGATAGGGTTGGAGGAGGCCAGTCTAGATATCTCTTAGATCTCTTCCAGTTGCAAAAAAATAATCATCATTTTAAATTCTACTCAGTTTTATTAAATGCTACTCTACTAGGCAAACTGTGAATACTTTGCCTTTATGACTCTTCACACCAGACAATTCAACTGCTTTAAAGGGCTGATACTATATTAAAAATAAACACTAAAATGAAAAAGATGAATCTTCTGTCTTGGATACAAAAGAGGCAGTGGAATGGAAATAAACAGAGAAGAGACTTTTGCTTCAACATTTCTACAGTCCATGGATCACTTTGTATTTTGTTAACTCAAGGTATTAAATTCTCCCTCTTAACCAGGAAACTGAAAGAAGTCACAATCCTCAATAAGAAACCACAGTCTTGGGCTGTTTTGAGAGGGAGCTTTGTGCCAAATGCAAACAAAACTGTAGATCCCTCTGCTTACAGGCCTTGAAACTTCAGGACAGCAGTTCAAGTGTCACAGTCTGATCTGCCTGATCCTGGAGAGTGACTGATGAATGACTGCACAGATCTACCATGGAATATTCCACACCACATGAAAATGAAGGTTAGGCTAAGTTGAGAAAATGACTTTGATATAATTTAAGTGAAAAAAGCAGGACACAAAAACTATACATACAACTCTAAAGGCACAACTATGAAAGAATTGATAAGCTGGACTTCATTGAAATTCAGAATTTCTGCTCTGTGAAATGCACTGTCAAGAAAATAAAAAGACAAGCCTCAGATTGGGAGAAAATATTTGCAGAAGACCACTGATAAAGGACTATTATCCAAAACATACAAAGACCTACTAAAATTCAACAATAAGAAAACAAACACTCCAATTAAAAAATGGACCAAAGACTTTAACAGACACCTCACCAAAGAAGATATGCACATGGCAAATAAGCATACTAAAAGATGTAATATATGCCATCAAGGAAATGCAAATTAAAACAGTAAGACACCACTATACACTTATCAGAGTGGTCAAAATCAATAACACTGATGACACCAAGTACTGGCCAGGATATAGAGCAACAGAACTCACATTAATTGCTGGTGGAAATGCTTAAATTGGTATAGCCATTTTGGAAGATAGTTTGGCATTTTCTTGTAAAACTAAGCATACTCTTAGCATATGATCCAGCAATTGCACTCCCTGGAATTTATCCAAAGTAGCTGAAAACTTATGTCCACACAAAAAACCCATACACGGATGTTTACAGCTTTATTCATAATTGCCAAAACTTGGAAGCCACCAAGATGTCCTTGTAGGTGAATGGGTAAATAATCTGTGGTACACCCAGACAGTGGAATATTATTCAGCTAAAAAAAGAAATGAGCCATTAGCCATGAAAAGACATGGAGGAATCTTAAATGCATATTACTAAATGAAGCCAGTCCGAAAAGGCTACATACTATATGATTCCAACTATATAACATTCTAGAAAAGACAAAACTAAGGAGACAGTAAAAAGATCAGTGCTTGACAAGGGTTATGGGGAAGGGAGGGATGAACAGGCAGAATACAGAGGACTTTTAGGGCAGTGAAACTACTCTGTATGCTTCTATACTGGTGGATACATGTCATTGTAAATCCACAGGGACTGTACAACACCAAGAGTGAATCCTAATGTAAACTAGAGACTTTGGGTGATAATGATGTATCAATGTAGGTTCACCAGTGTAACAAATGTACCACGCTGGTGGGGAATGTTGACCATGGGGGAGGCTGTCTGTACATGTGTGGAGGCAGGAGGTATAGGGGAAATCTCTGTAACTTCCACTCAATTTTTCTGTGAACCTAAACATAAAACCTACTTTTAAAAACACTACATAAACATTACGGCCACAGCTATATAAAATTAGCTGTTGAGGAGAAAATGCAACAACATTTTAACACGATTTGTGTCATGGTGGTAGGACTATTTTCCCCTTTTCTCTAAGTTTTTAATAAGTTTCTCACACTCAAAATTTTTTTAATTGACCACCAAGGAAAAACTTTAAACAAACCTTATTCTAATTTATCTACATTATTCTTTTCTAACTGAGCAATTAGTTAAAACAACCGATTTTCCCCATTGCTTTTTCTGGTTTTGATCAGAATTTTTCCCATATCAGAGTTAAAAACATTTTTAAAAAATTTTTAACACACAAGCAGATTATATATAAAAACTTTTTTAATAAAAACATTTTTGACCATCAACATAGTAAGTCTGTTTTAATTCAGAAATCAAGCTGGTAGAAACAGGGTCATTGTGTAAGATAAATATTTCTAAAACCAAAAGAAGACTCTGGACTGGCTTCAGCAAGTTCCCAAACTCTTCTAGGAAAGGACCCTACAGGCAACACTTACTCCCAAGTTCCTGGTCTTCCTCCATATTCTTTTACCTTAGCTATCTACCCAGCACCTTCTGTTCCATATTCTTCTGTACTTCCTTGTAGACCAGAGCCTTCTCCATTCACTCAGTTCCTGGCCCCCATGTCATTTGTTGATTCAACAAACATTCACTGACCACTTTATTTTTATATAAAGATATAAAAATGAAGAGACCCAGTTTCTGACCTCTGGAACTCACAATCTAGTGAGGGCAAAAGATCCTCAAAAAAGACCAATTACTATACCATGGGGGTCAGTATACTTTTTCTGTAAAGGGCCAAACAGTATATATTATAATAATATATATGATATTAATACTATAATCATATATAATATATAAATATCATAATATTTTCAGCTTTGCAGGCCATACGGTCTCTGTGGCAGCTACTCCACTCTGCCACTGTAGCACGAAAGTAGCCATTGACATTATGTAAATGAATAAGAGAAGAGTGGCTGTGTTCCAATAAAATTTATTTTTACAAAAACAGGCAGTGGGCCAGATTTGGCCTGTGTGCTGTGAGGTGCTAACTCATGGTATACAGCATACTAGAGAGAGCATCCCTGGAGCTGCGAAAGCTTGAGAAAAAACCCTGCCAGACTGCTTGTTCCTCCACAGGGAATGGCCATCAAACATTTGGACAGCCACAATGATCTATAAGAATTCTCCTTGAAATTGGTGTAGCAGTAATGAATTTTTCTCCCAAAAGTCACTGAATTGGTTCCTTGGAAATAGCAGTTCTCAACTATGGTGTTGAGATAGACAATGCTGTTGCATGTATTGCAATTAATTTATTATCACAGTAGAGTTACTGGTTAATTAATATAGTACTGGCTTTCAAATTTTTTCTTAAACACTTATAAAAGGGTAGATTAGGGGTGGGGAACCTGAGAGGTAGATCAATCTTATCCCTAAAGCATCCCTGTGGAAGTTATAATCAGCCTGGAACTGTCCACAACTCTGGGTGTACCTGCAGAAATGAAGGAGGCTTGTATACCATCAGCCTTATAGGTTTGCACTAGAAGGAGCCTTAAAGACCACTGACTCCAGCCTTCTCCATCTGAAGATAACAAACCCACTCTCTAGCTAACAACTCAAACATGTCAGGTTTAGATCAGTCACAGTCTTATTAATATTCATCAAAACATATGAAGTCTAACAAGAGGAAGCACAGAATATAGCCAAGGGCGAGAAGTGAAATAAGGCATCCTACAACCAAGCTGGATAATTTGCTTAGACAGGTACCTTTCCATTTAACCTTTCAGTGTTGTTCATCACAGAAAAATTTGAAAATGTATGAAAGTAAAAAGAAAAAAATGCCCAATGTCCAATACTATTAAGGGGTAATAACTATTGTTAACATTTTGGTTCCTTTTCTTTCAAATCCCTTTCCTATATTAGGAATAAATTAGGAAAAAAATTGCTTTTAATTAAACTGCTTTCTCCTTTCTTCATGAAACATTATGACATAAGTACTCTGCCATGTTCTTTAACATGGCTCAAAAGTATGATTTTGTAATGCTTGTTATTAAAAGTCCATCAAATGGGCCAGGCACAGTGGCTCAGGGCCTGTTATCTTACCACTCTGGGAGGCCGAGGCTGGAGGATTCCTTGAGCTTAGCAGTTCGAGACTGGCCTGAGCAAGAGAGAGACCCCGTCTCTACTAAAAATAAAAAAATTAGCTGGGTGCAGTGGCATGTGCTTGTAGTCCCAGCTACTTGGGAGGCTGAAGCAGGAGAAATGCTTGAGCCCAGGAATTTGAGGTTGCAGTGAGCTATGATCACACCACAGCACTCTAGCTGGGGTGACAAAGTGAGACTCTGTATCAAAAAAAAAAAAAGTCCATTAAATGGATGAACCATAATTTATTTAAATTTCTCCCATTGTTGGATATTTAGGTCATTCCCTTATTTTTAATATCACATTAAAAGTTGAAAATAATCCATGGAATCTTACAAAACTACTTAAATATAATATATTCTATTTATTTATTTGACAGCAAGTAGTTGTCCAAAACAGAGTAACACCTGGGGCCCTGTAGGTCAAGGCAGAGTACACATTAGTGACAACAGGAACAGACATATTTCCCAAGCGCAGGCACAGGGACACTGTACCCACGTCATCAGCCACAGTTTACTGGACAACTGGCCATCTAGGTCCTTGAACTTCTCTACTAAAAGTAGATCAGGTAGTAGAGTCAATCAACATCACAACTGGGATGGTGTCACAAGATTGAGCCTTGACTGCTCTCTCTGCAACAACCAACAGAGGAAAACTGATTTAGCTTGACTGCTATTATTAAAATTGTTTAGGGCTGGTACAGTGACTCAAGTCTGTAATCCCTACACTTTGGGAGGCCAAAGTGGGAGGATTACTTGAGGCCGGGAGTTCAACATAATGAAACCTGGCAACATAATGAAACCTTCTCTCTACAAAAAACTTAAAAATCAGCTGGGCATGGTGGCTAACTCCTGTAGTCCCAGCTACTTGGGAGGCTGAGGCAGGAAGATCACTTGAGTCCAGGAGTTTGAGGTTACAGGGAGCTATAACTGCACTACTGCACTCCAGCCTGGGCAACAAAGCGAGATTCTGTTGCCAAAAAAAAAAAAAAAAATTGTGTAGGAGAAAGGATGCTAAGTAGCTTGTGGTAGATGTTTCATTTATAGCATTTACTGAATTTGTGGGATATTCCTTTTGAAATAGAAGGTCACCTAATTGGTCTTTCTCCCTTGGGCATCTGGAGGTTCTCTGCTGAGTGTTTGCTCTGCAGAGCACAATAGGCAGAATGTCCTAACAAATAGATGTGGATGCCAGCCAAGCAACAGCAACAGTATGCTTTCAAAAGTAGCCTGGGGGCTATGAAAGAAACCTTTAGAGTTTATAGCAGAACCCGAATATATTTCCCTTAATCTAGCTACCAATCAGAAAGTCAAGACAAATTAATAATCTAGTTCATATAATTTATAATGCTGGATATCCTCCCTCCTAGAATAAACTATCTGCCTTTAAGAAAGCCAAAGGAAGAGGAATATAAGATAATTCACTGGAGGGGGTGAGTTAACAATTGCCCTCTTGAGTTAGTTACACATAAAAAGAAAAGCTCCAGTTCAGATTTTGTCTTCCAAATTAAAGATCTGAGGTGGCCAGGCATGGTGGCTCACACCTGTAAACCTAGCACTCTGGGAGGCCAAGACGGGAGGATCGCTCAAGGTCAGGACTTCAAAACCAGCCTGAGCAAGAGTGAGACCCCATCTCTACTATAAATAGAAAGAAATTAATTGGCCAACTAAAAAATATATAAAAAAATTAGCCGGGCATGGTGGCGCATGCCTGTAGTCCCAGCTACTTGGGAAGCTGAGGCAGAAGGATTGCTTGAGCCAGGAGTTTGAGGTTGCTGTGAGCTAGGCTGATGCCACGGCACTCTACCCCGGGCAAAGAGTTAGACTCTGTCTCAAAAAAAAAAAAAAAAAAAAATCTGAGGTGAAAAGAATACATTTGTGTTTGCCTAACATAAGTCATATAAAATACAGCAAACTTAAGGCTGAGCCAGTCAATGTAATATAACAAACAGTGTTATTCTTTTAATTAAAAGGGAGAAGGGCCAGGCGTGGTGGGTCACACCTATAATCCTAGCACTCTGGGAGGCCAAGGCAGGAGGATCCCTCAAGGTCAGGAGTTCGAGACCAGCCTGATAAAGAGCGATACCCTGTCTCTACCAAAAATAGAAAGAAATTAGCTGGACAACTAAAAATATATAGAAAAAATTAGCCGGGCATTGTGGCATGTGCCTGTTGTCCCAGCTACTTGGAAGGCTGAGGCAGAAAGATTGCTTGAGCCCAGGAGTTTGAGGTTGCTGTGAGCTAGGCTGATGCCACGGCACTCTAGCCTGGGCAACAAAGTGAGACTCTGTCTCAAAAATAAATAAATACATACATACATACATAAAAAGTGAGAAAAGGAAGATTTCTAATTAAAATCCATGTCTAACACTGTGTTTGTCTATGGAATTTTTAGAAAGAGATTACTTTTCAAACCTAACTCTCCCAGAGTTATCTAGAAATAATTCATATTCTAAGTATAGAAAAACAAACATACAAAAAAAACAAGCACGAGGTAGTAAGGACAACTTTCTCAACACCCCCCCATCTGTATCTGTTTGACAAATAAAGAGATTTGCATGAACAGGCACAAACTCTTTTTGTGTCTATGCCAAAAGAAATTTGGATATATAAACAGAAAAGAACAAGGACTAAGAAGTACCTTTCAATACTACTAAAGAATCAAGTTACACATAAATTTGTCACATGTGGAAAGTAATCACTGTCACGCCTTATTCAGAACACTGGAAAGAGCTTAAATCAATGCTTCAAGACAATTAACACAAGGTGGCCAACAAACCCACATAAAACAAGCACCAAAATGTCACTGGTCACAATATCTGATCACAAACAACTCCTGCAGGCCCATATGGGAGTGTTTGTTTTTCAAAAGTATGGCAAGTTTATTGGAAAATGTTGGTAAGAACACAGCATGCACACTTACTTACCTTACCAGAGCATCTGGTTTGCTTAGCTGGTTATTAGGAATACAGTTTTCCATTAAGTCCTTGTGTGTACTTGGGCTCTTGCTAGTGCATTTCTGCTTCTTCTCATTTTTACTAGATGAGGAAGGAATGCTCCCATTTGTGGCGCTGTGACTTCGAGGTGAGGAGTTCACAACTCCACTGGCATTTTTGTAATTTTTTGAGGAAGCAGTGCATGAGTCCTCTTTCAAGAGATTTTCTGTACTTCCCACAAGATCATTATTTAATCTTTTACTATTGATATGGTTTTCCATATACTCAATTTCTTGTATTTTAGAGTCTACAGGTTGTAGAATATTGTTGTTATTTATTCCAAGGTTGTGTTTTTTGGCATCCTTGTCCTTTTCTTTCCCTTTTTCTCGGTATTCTATCTCTGGCAAAGTTGTGGAGAGTTTCTTGTTGGCTGGGATACCTCCATTGTGGTGTATAAGGATCGAGGAATCCATATCAGGTAATCCTTTGGCTGCTACAATACCAAAAACAAACCAACAAACAAAAAAAAACCACACCGGAATATTTAGTTTTTCAAAAACAGAATAGATTAATTCAACAAATTACTACCTACACTTAGAAGTTCACTAAATTAATTTGCAAACTCACTTAGAAGCAGTAATTACAGCACATCATGCTAACTTCAAGAAGCAAATCCAAATACATTTGAGAGGCTGCCCATTTAGAAAATCACCATCAATTATGAACATCAAGCCATTGAAGGTTTGGCCTTAAAAATAAGATCAGGATTTTATAATTAAGTCATTCTTTATATGTCAGTCAAATCAAACTTATCCATCACTGGGGTCAGAGGACAAAAGTAGATCCTAAGAAGCCATATTTTGAAAGATGGATTAAGCAAACTGCTAATTGTACTGAAAAGAAAAAGGTTAAGTGAAACAAAAGAAGAGGGATGATTTTAGGGTATTCTTTTTCTTGACTCTAGTGTTGAGGTAATAAGGAAGTCTCTTTCATTTACCAGACTACTCATAAAGAATTGTCTGTATCAGGTCTATACATTCCAATTTGTTAAAGTCTACTAGAAGAGAAATTTTTGAACTATATCACGGAAAAATATTTGACATACATTAATTAAAAACATGAGCTCAAACCTTTAATTCACAAACCAAAGAAAACTGGATTGCTGTCAATTTATCTATTTCTATTGGTTAAATGCCCATGAGAGAGGTCCTATTAGAAATTGTTCAATTTAAAATCCACATTACATTATATACACCATTTAGATTAAGATATCCATCTTTGCTCTATTCAGAAGAATTTTAACTTATAAAACTCAATTCTACATGTCCACATCTCTTTCTTGCTTATACTTTGGTTCTTGGCTTGCTTCAATTACAAATTCACATAGTTACATACTATTTTATTGCTGAGAATAAATATTGTAACAATCACAGTATTAAAATATAAAATAAGATATCAAATATTTTTATTTATATTTATTTTTAAAATATTTTATTAAATATTTAAAATATTTTTACTTTTATAAAGTAAACATATTTAAAAGCACAGTCTTCAGAGAGTAGGTAAAAAACTTCATCCACATTCATATTTCATGGCCAAACAAAACAATGGCCTTGAGGAAAAACACCAAAAACCAGAAAAACCTAAAATTCTAGCTATTTTTCTAAAAAAGAAAATTCTACTGAAAGACAAAATAACTAGCCTATTGAGCCAACAGCTTTAGGGTAAAGACCTACCTTCCTCGGCCTCTTTTTCTTGCTTCTGTAGCATCTGTTGCTCTGGAGGGAGGGCTTGTTGAAGAAGCTGCATGTAAAATTCGTTCTCTTTTTGCACTTCTTTTTGCTTCCTTAACCGCATTTTGTAGCTTACATAACTTTTGAAGCCAAAGCCCAAAGTTACCACAGGGTATCCAATACTAGAAAGAAGACAATCCAGCCAGTAATTGCAAATTTAAAACAACACATGCATCAAGCACATGAAAATACTTATGACTTAGAATTAAAAAATAAATTCTAGTTGATGGTGGTAGCTGTGAGTAGCATTCAGAAAACTCATAAATAAATAGAATGTCTGCTGTGGAAATCAGAGGCAGGTGGCACATAGAACAAACCTGCAGGGAACAACAAGACTGCTAGAACGTAAGAGGACACTTCCCATTAGACTTTTTAGCATTCTTCAAACTAATTAAAGGAGTCACCACAGTGACTGTCAGACACAGTGGCTAATGTCTTTGAAGAAACATTGATCTACCTTATAAATTAAAAATCAAAAGGATGTCATTTAGTTTTTAAAACTAGAAGGCAGGGTCAAATTCGGGTGACTACTTTAACTTAATCTTCTTGCTGCTTGAAGGGTATTGTCACCAGCTAGTTCCCAAAACTTTGTCCAAAACAACATACATAAATTCAAGAATCATTTAAATAAGTATCTGATATTATCAGTGCCAACATTTAGTTTGTATCACCAAATTAAACCAGCTGTACTTAGAACTCTGATTTCTGGGATAGAAAGTTAAAAGATTTTCATTCAACTCATCAGGCTGCCTAATATCATTTCAAAGCTTTTACAAACACTGTCAAGTCCATATTAAGCTTCACTAACACTAAAACGTATCAATTTGTAATTAGTTTAAGTGTAGTCTCATTAGAAATTTAAAGTGACAAGTTGTACTGACCAAGTTCATTTAATTTACTTGTTTGTGAAAAGATTAAAAAACTGGAAATGGTATTTTTTTAGTTGATTACTGTTTATTTTGGTTTTTGACACAAATATTAGCAAAAATTGGTGTGTTTAGGAGAAATATACATTAGGTGGTAAGTTCCACAATAGATATAAACACAAATCAAGCTCATTTTCAAAAATGTTTTATGGTTAAGGTTAAATGAATAATATCTTAATATTCATTTATATTTCATAAGGAGAAATAATATTCCCTTAAAAATTATTAATAATATTCTCTTACTTTTATAAATAAGTTAAGGAAATTCTAAGTTCTTTTAAGCTTCATGAAATAGTCATATATTTCATCAAGACTTTTTGGAATCATTATCTGGTTATAATAAAAACAGCTAACATTCATCAAACACCTATGCGCCTGGCATTAAGTTAAACCCTGTACATATATCACCTCATTTCCTCTTTCCCATGACCTCATGAGACAGGTAAGAAGATCAAGACTTAAAGATAGTGACATGCCCAAGGCAACACAGCTATTAGGGGACAGAGCTGGGATTCACTCTTTTGCCAGAAAATAGGGCTCATGCTCTTTACTACGAGGCTGTACTGCTTTCTGGGTTCATATAAAATCTCGAAGGGTGGTAGTGTACACCAGGGTTTCGGGAGGGGGGGCAAGACCCACATCATAGAGATGTGGAGAGCATTGTAGGGGGGAAGGGCATACCTCTAACCCTTCTTAGGGAGAGGCAAAGTTATACAATGTATCCAAAGTATAAAAAAAAAATCTTTTGTTGGATGGAGGGCAGGCGGGAGGGGGGAGGAAGTGTAGAGTTACATAATGTATGCCATGCGCGCCACCTGGGGACTGGACTCGCTTGGAGCTCTGGCATGTGGGGGGGGGAGGAGTGGTAGGGGCAATGTATGTAACCCTAACAATATTTGTACCCCCATTATATGATGAAATAAAAAAAATAAAAAATAAATAAAATCTCAAAGAATAAATTTACAGTTAAACTTAATATTCTACATTGAAATGGATTATAGATTAAGGATATATATAATACTATTAAAAGACTAGACTTCTCCACTATGCAATTCAGCCATGTAACAAAAAACCACTTATACCCCTTAAATTTAAATAAAATAAAGAAAAAAATAAAAATAAAGAAAAGTAAAATACATGTAATACTTACCAGTGAGCAGCAAATGGACGACAAAGGTCTACATGAAAATTTTTGAGATCTTTAAATCTAATGGCTGCTTCAATATAAACAAAGAGTATCCAGAGGGACACCGTAGGCAAACACACTCCCCTCTCTGTGAGAAAGCAGCAGAGAGACAAGCATCAACGATACATTAACATAACAGATGGGTTTTGGGAGACTGATTCAACTACAGTAACTTTCATTAAGACTTTCCACTGATCAAAATTAATAAGCAAAACACTCTAATTGAAACCTTTTATATGACAAACAATTCCATAGAATCACTGACAAAAATAAAAGACAAACATTCTGGCAGAAAACATTTACAATATATGTAAAACAAAGGATTCATAGCCCTGATACACAAAGAGCCCCTACAAATTGAGCACATTACAGAAAACATAGACAAAATTAGACAAAATACCTATATTCTACATCTACTGAATAAATAAAACCACATTTAAAGTTTGTTTTGTTTTTTTTTTGAGACAGACCCTCACTGTGTTGCCTGGGCCAGAGTGCAGTGGTGTCGCATCACAGCTCACTGCAACCTCAAACTCCCAGGCTCAAATAATTTTCCTGCCTCAGCTTCCTGAGTAGCTGGGACTAAAGGCACATGCCACTATGCCCAGATAGTTTTTTTAATTTTTGTAGAGACAGTGGCTCACTCTTGCTCAGGATGGTCTCAAACTCCTGGCCTCAAGCAATCTTCTCACCTCGGCCTCCTAGAGTGCTAGAATTACAAGTGTGAGCCACCACGCCCGGCCTTGAAATCATTTTTGAACAAGTATGATGATCAAGTTGTACATATAAGTTTTGTATCCAGGATTTTCCCCCTCTTAACAGCAAGGACAAAAAGTTTAGGATATAATATTATCATTATTTTGTGGCCATACATAATTTCATCAACCATTCCTAATATTGTTAAGAAAGAATTTGAAATTTTAACAACTGGAAGAAAAATTAGCCCCAAGTTATTTATAAATTGCACTCATATTACCTGGGCCCAATAAGAGCACATAGTTTTTTGTTTTGTTTGTTTAAGCATTAATCATTCCAAATTAAAACATATTTCACAACTTAGCTATTCTAACAGGCATTTCTGAGCCTAGGGCTAAAGAGAGGCCAGTATCATGTTATGACACTAGTTACACTGTTGTCCTGTGGATCACCCACTGAACTGGTTCTCAAAAGGTTCTATTAATAATATATGTTTAGTTTCTTTTACATTACTAAGACATTATTGAAGAAATTTAGGAAATCACCATAGCTCATCAGAGTCACAGCATATTTGAGCTGGAAGGCTCCCTTAGACATTATCTAGATTACTGTACCTTTATGTGACAGAGAATAAACTGAGATCTAGAGAGAGTGACAAGTACAAATGGCAACTTACTCAAAACTGAGGCCCAGGACAAGGAAATACAAGTAAAAACTAGTGTGAAGAAAAATTACTTTAATTAGAGGAAAGCAGACTAAAAATCTTCATGGTAGCTTATAAATCAAGTTAGATATGAAAGAATGGTAAATATGAAGAAAACCTTGCTCACAGTGGTTACTTTAAAAAACAGAGTTCAATCATGTCTTCTACACAGCCAACATCATCCTCTTAGCAGCTTTGAGAAGAGGATGAATGTTGCTCCAGAAAGCTTTTATTATTTGGTGCTCCCTCAGTGGTCAAAATCCTACAGGTTGCAGCTGGGCCCAAGAATTAAGTTTCATGCAGCTTTGCAGACAGGTGTGACTATGAGAGCCAATCCTCAAATCCCAGTGCATACCACACTCAGGCTTTCACAGTGAGCTGGAGCTGTCAAAATATCTCATCACATCTTAGTTTGAAGTAACAGAAGCATAGTTCTAAAAAGAAGGGAGTTCTACTCTAGTCAGAACACACATGAAATAATAGTACATAGAATCACTAAGAACTAGGGAGACCAGAATAGTGAAAGTGCTTAAAATGCCACACGAGGAAAAGCTGATGAAACCAGAGATGGTTTTGCCTAAAGAAAAGAAGACTTAAGAAGATATGACATGGCCGGGCGCGGTGGCTCACGCCTGTAATCCTAGCTCTCTGGGAGGCC
>VBSM01000529.1:15427321-15478460 GCA_008086735.1 Cheirogaleus medius | reverse complement strand
AAAAAAAAAAAAAAAAAGAAATTCCAGCTTGGCCACTTACTAGCTTAGACAAGTTACTGAATCTCTCAGAGCCTGTTTCCACTCAGGTTTGTTTTAAGGCTTGGAGGATAATGAGCTTTCAGAGCCAGGCATGTAATAACTGCCGTTAACAGTATTCTTATGTTTTATCCTTATCCTCTACTCCAGCATGTTGATAAAGTCGCACTGGGTAGCCAAGGATAACAAAGTCTGTGAGCTCAGAATTTCACCAAGGCCTGCTCGTCATTGAGAAAGGATATGAACAGAATGCTTTGCTTCGAGCAGCAGAAAAAGCCTTCAGATGGTGGAAGATACAGGCAGGACCCAAATCAATATGGTTGGAGGCTTGAAGGCATTAGGGAGGACAGGCACATGGTAAGGTCCTGGCTCCAGACTCCTTGGGGATCCTAGACCTGAACATTCCTCATCTCCGTGACTGTAAGACTCCACATTACCTGGGCCAGAGATGAAGATAGTCAACTCCATGAGGTGAGGGCCGTATCTGTGATATTTTCCTCTCTCTGCTGTGTCCCTGTTGTCTAGGACAGTGCTATGGCACTATGTGGAATGGACAGGTGAGTAATCCAGAGAAAAGATGAGGGAGGTACTGGGGACATGTGCCAGCTCCCTGACTAGCCTGCCATCAAGTAGGTTCCTGACAAGGACATCTCATGCTATGGTGGAAGTGTGGAGCAGCTGGGAGCAACAGAGGGTATGGCTGAGAGTTACTATTAGGCTCTAGGGCTATGTGGATGCAGAGAAAGGGCAGAGAGAATCTCAGGGTGATGGCCTGAGAAGCAATCTTGAAAGTCTGGAGGTCTGGGTTCCAGTCCCAATTCAGATGGAAACTCACTGGTGTCTTTCATTGAGTCACCTGCCCTACCTGTGCCAAGATCCCCTCTAGAGGTGCTTCTAGCCCTGTGTTTAGTTTTTTAAATTTATCTCATGCTTTACTTTCATTTTCATTGAGTTCAAAATATTTTTAAGTTTCTCTTGAGATTCCTTCTTTCATCTATGTGTTATTGAGAAGCGTTTAATCACCAAATATTTTGGGATTTTCCAGCTCATTGTCTGTTATTGATTTCTAGTCTAATTCAATTGCTGTCTGAGAGCAGACATTGTATGATTTTTTTCTTCTTTTAAATTTTTATTTATTTATTTTTATTTGTATAAATTCATAGGTACAAGTGCAGTTTTGCTACATTGATATATTGCACTGTGGTGAAGTCAGAACCTCCAGTGCATCTGTCACTGGAGCAATGCACATTGTACCCACCAAGTGACCTCCCAACACCTACCCCCCACCTCACCCTCCCTACCCCTCCCAGTCTCCATTGTCTATCAAGCCTTCTGTTTAGAAGCAGGTCATGCTAGCTCCATTTTACAGATGAGAAAACTCAACCCAAGGGCAGGCCAGAGTGGGACTGCCTTCTCCATCCTCTTCTCTTTCACTCCTCCAAACCCAGCTCTTTTTTTCCTGGGCCCACCCTAGTTCAAGCCCTTTGGGCTCTAGCCAAGTGCCAGCCTTCCCCTTCTGAGCCATGAAATGGCCCTTTGGGATTCTGAGAGCACAGAACTGGGCTGTGTGAGGCAGGCCTCCTGCCAGAGATCCCAGCCCCACACATCTCCCCCACCAATCAGGAGGCAGAGGACATTAGCAGTGGCCATTTGAAGGAAAATAATTTGATCGCATTCAAAAGACCAAGACCCTGACAGGGATTTAGGATTTAGTCCCTACTCCTGGGACTTTCTGATGGGAGGATTTGCACTTGGGCTTCAGCTGAACTCAGGACAGCCCTGGAGGGGAAATCATCACACCTTGTTTCACAAAGAAGGAAATGGCATTCCCATCTCCTTCAACAGGTTCAGTCCCCTCAAGCTCACCAGGCAGGGCTGGCTGGCCCAGCGGCCTTGAGCTTTGTTCGTGGCCTACAGGAGTCATAGAAAAGTCCAGACCTTGGGATGGCCACCTCTTACACATGTGCCTGTGTCCCCCAGAGAACTATGTTAATGGAGGCTGTTCACTGTAATGTTTAGAACAGGGACTTTTGGAAGAGGGCTAGTCAAACAAATTATCACGGGTCCTTACCATGGAAGTCAGTGTATCATGGAGAATGATTACACACAGCACTTTCTATTGCAGTCACTGCTCCAAGTACCATACACATTTTGTTTTAATCCTCAAACAATCCTATGAAGTAGAGGTTATTACTGGAATCATATTACACATGAGGAAATTGTGGCACAGTGGGGTTAAGTCACTTGCCTAAGGTCACATAGTAAGTGACAGAGCTGGGATTCAAACCCAGGCAGTCTGCTGCCAGAGCCTGGGGTCTTAGCCACCATGCTACAGTGTTATAGAAAGATTTTCCTGGCTTGGAAACTGCTCATGATATACTATTCATGAAAAAAGCAAGTTACCAAACGGTATGAGCTGTATAATCCATTTTTGTAGGGGGAAAAAAAAACCAGGCGTAAATCCATGTGAATAGAAAAACATTTGAAAGTATATACACACAAAACATAGTGGTGGTTTTTGGAGATGTTGAAATCATGGGTGCTTTATGTTAGCTTTCTGCATCTGTGTATTTTCAAAGTTTCTATAGTAAACACACCAAGCTTTTGTGATAATAATAAATGCTAACATTTATGGAATGTTTTCTACACATCTGACACTTTATGCCCGACCTCATTTAATCTTCACAACAGCCCTATGAGATGGACATTCTGATTTTCTTCACTTCACAGATGAGGAAACAGGCTCGGAGAGACTGTCTTACCCAAGGACACATAGCTAATAAATTGCAGAGCCAGGATTGAACCCAGGTTTCCTGACTCCAGAGCTTATGTGTGTTAAATGAATGAATGATTGACTTAGCCACACTTTAGCTAGGCATGCCCAGAGCAAGATCACACCCTTGGTGTGGACATGCTTCCAACCTCCTGCCTCATTGGTCACTGCCCATGACTGAGCTTGACTCAAGTGAGGAGGGTGTGACAAGTATTCTCATAGAGTCCTGTTTTTACAAAAAGGTATGATTACTCCTGAAAGCTGTGGGCTCTCCGACTTGACTTACCACACCTGGAGGAAGCCTGACCGCTCGGACCAGAATGCTGTGGTCATAGCACCACTTGCCCACCTTCATTTCTCTAACTCAGGTTGCTAGGCATGCTGACATATTTTCACATTTGTAATAACCCTATGAGGACAACAGAGCACATCACCTTCTTTGACTCATAAGGAAATTGAGACTGTGGGTGATTTAGTAACTTGGGAGGCAGAATTGCAAAGCAGTTGGCAGCACAAGCCGTGGTGTTAGGTGGATCTGGGTTGGGTCCTAGCTCTGCCATTTATTAGCTGTGCGACTTTGGGTACTCAACATCACGTCTCTGAGCAACAGTTTGCTCATCTGTACAGCAGGTGCAATAATGTCTGTACTCACAGGCTTGAGGGGAAGATTAAATGCAATAATGTATGCAAAAGGGTTGGTCCAGTGTTTGGCATGCCAGAAATCACAGCTGCTAGTTCAACAAATATTTACTGGGCACCTACTGTGGACTGAGCGCCTAATGCTGATACAACAGTGACTACAGCAGTCAAAAGTCCCTATTCTCATCTTGCTGAGATTCTTATAGAGGAAGACAGACAATAAACAAATACACAAGTAAAAAAATACTGTGTCAGTATGTATCCTGTAGTAATAAGTGCTATGAAGAAAACTGAAAGCTGGGGGCACAAGAAACACGTGTTAAAGGGAGGGGAATGGAGGTTGATCCAGCCTTTTTAACTAGAGCAGTCAGGGAAAACTTCCCTGAGAAGAGGACAGTGGAGTAAAGATCTGGGGAGGTGAGGCAGGAGCAGTAGGTACAGATGCTCCTCGGCTTAGGATGGGACTGCGTCCCGATAAACCCATCATAAGTTGAAAATATCGTAAGTCGAAAATGCACTTAATACCCCTAATCTACCAAGCATTGTGACTTAGCCTAGCCTGCCTTAAATGTGCTCAGAACACTGATATTAGCTTACAGTTGGGCAAAATCATCTAAAACAAAGTCTGTTTTATAATAAAGTGTTGAATATATCATACAATTTATTGAATACTATATTATATAGTGGAAAACAGAATGGTTGTGTGAGTACTTGAAGTATGGTTTCTACTGAAACTCTGTCACTTTGGCACCATTGTAAAGTGGAAAAATCATAAATCTACAATCCTAAATCTGGTAGGAGGAGTGTTTCAGGCAGAGAGAATAGCAGGTGCACAGAGTGCTTCTTTCCCAACATTTTATTATGAAAATTTTCAAACATCTACAAAAACAAGTTGAAAGAATTGTACAGTGAAAAGCTGTACACCTGCCAGCTACATTCAATAATTAACACTTTACTGTATTCTGTTTTGGGCATATCTACCCAAGATCCCCTGTGCTTTTTTGCAGAGACAGAATATCTATAACTATAGTCGGAAAACAGGGGCCTTTTGCAAGAGTCAGAGGGGAAAAGCAAAAACTCTTCTTTTGACAGATCTGTTGGGAGAGGCCAACTGTGGGGATACCTCCCTTCCTTGACGAAAGCCTTTCTGTTTAGCAAGGATCTTGGCCCTCTTGTCAAGCAGTCAGTCCCTGCTGCTTCCTCACTAGAGCAGAATCAGGACATACAGGGATTTGGGGTGCTGTGGAACCAGCTGCCACCCACACTGAGTTTGCCAGCTGCTACACACAACCGCCAGGCACAGGGGTTGGCATTGCCTGGAAGTCTTTAGGGTTCATCTTGCTGACATCACTGGTGCCCTTGGGCAGGTGGGTGCAGTTGGCTGCCTGCTTTACAGAGCCAGTGCTGGGCTCAGGCCCGTGGGGTCACATCCATTCATCCCCCTGTACAGGGAGTTACTCTTTAAGGAAACCAGGTTATAAGAAGTACTGACTGCCAGAAAGAGCCCAGAAATCAGAACCAGAGGTGACCATGAGGAGAATGGAGACATCTGGCTTCTGGAGGTCAGGGGACCCTCTCCCTGATTTGCTATTGGAGTATTAGAGGGTTTAGAATCCTACTTCCCTAGACTTTTAGAATTAGAAGGAGACTTAGAAGTAATCGGGGCTAGAGTTAGGTGGTAAAACACCCAAGTGCTGAAGTCAAACTGTCTGGGTTTAAATCCCAGCTCCATTACTTACTAGCTCTGTGACTCGGGCAAGTCACTTAACCTTTCTGTGCCTTGGTTTACTAATTGATAATATAAGGCTAATAGTACCCCCGCACGGTGTTATTAACTAAGTTCATACATGTAAAGTGCTTACTTAGAATAGTGCCTAGCAATAAGTGCTTGATAAATGCTAGCTCTGAAAATGTATAAAGTAAAAGTAACCGATGTGTTAGTGGTTTGCAGTCAACTTTTTTCTATGTCTGTGCTAACATATTGTTATTATTTTATAAGAGTGGGAACATATACACACTATTATATAACTTGCCTTTTCGCTAAATGGCATATACTCCGCGAAACTTTTGATAAACCTTAAAAGCATTTTCCTCTGGGTTTTTCTGCATATGTCCAGAACCATCCTTTCAGTGGCAAGTTCCATGTCCTGTGGTTTGCTTAACAAATCCCCTGCTATTGGACATTTAGGTTACTCTCAATTTTTTTCCTTCTGTAAATACAGCTGCACTGAGCAAGAAGTGACTGGTGCCAACCGACTGTTTGACATTCGGTATGACCTTAGCTATGACCTCTCTGGGTCTTGGTTTCTTCATCTAAAATAAAAATGACAAGATTCTACTGGGTGATTTAAATCTCCTGTGATCCACATGTGAACTGTTTCTAAGACATCTCTGACAAGTAACCATCAGCTTCCACTCGCATTACTCTAGTGACAGGGTGCTCACCACCTCACAGTATTTCACTGGACAGCTGTAATGGTCAATAAAGTATCCACTTTCTGTCTCTGTGCAATTCCTAGCCTGGCTCTATTCTTTGAGGCCTCACAAATTCAGTTTACACTTAGTGGCCAGTGGTTGGGGCCAGTATAGAAGATAAGGGAACTTCACTTCCTTCCTTCCTTCTTTCCTTCTGCTTTTCCTCCCTCCCTTCCTTGACGTTTATGCACCAGACCTTCTTCTGGGCACATGGATTGGGGCCACAGGGAAAGTTGGCTGCAGGGTCAGAAGTAGATCCCAGGCCATAAATCCCATGCCAGGGGACAGTCCCCCACTGTGGGATGGGGATGCTGAGGCTGGTGGCCTTCTTCAGATGCACTGCAGTGCTCATACCCCGGGCAGAGTCCTGGGCCGCTGTGTGAGGAGGTGACCAGAGGTAGGAGCAACTGCAGCCTGCGGCTGGATCAGGGCCCCGCCAGGTTTTTACTAGAGCCAAATCCAAGCCTTCTTTCTCTTCTTCCACCTTCCCCCACTTACCCTTAAAATGCTTAGAAACAAGTAGGTTTAAGTACAAATTCAGATATAAGTAATTTCAACTGTAACTCTGAGGAGTCAGTTCTGTGTGGGTCCTGTCTGTATCCTCCCCAGGATATCCTTCTTTGTTTTCCTTTCATTCCTTCCTTCATTCATTCTCATTCAGTACATTATTAAGAGCTCAATGGGTGCCTTCTCTGTCACGTGGTAAGGTTTTACAAAGAAAGCCCTCTCTAAGCCTCAGTTTCCCCATTCATAGAGTGTCGATCCATTCCCTGCTTTTCTTACAAGGTGAAGATGAGCTGAAGGAATGAGTAAAGAAGGATTGTGTATGGGTGTCGAGGGAATAGAATGCCCTTTTTAATACTGAGCACAGTAGAAACTTGTAGCAGGAACGTAGCAACTGCTTGTTGAATGAATGAATGTTGGAATACATGCATCTCTTCCCCCTCCCCATCCTACACCCCCTGCTCCCTAACTCCACAGACAGGCCAGCAGGGTCAGCCCTGCAGTCTGAGATAAGGCCTTTAGCGGGCGGGCGTCTCCCCTATTGCTCCCTCAAGTAGGTGTCAGGGAGAGGGGTGAGGCCTGGTGTTAGCAGAACCCCTGCACCGAGGCAGCCACAGGATGGGCTCCAAGTACCCGCCATCTCTCCGGGGCTGCCTGCCCCGGTGGGCCTTAGTGCTGGAGGCAACTTTCATTCTCGTCTTCTTTTTTTACACCTCCTATGACACGTCCTCGAAGAATCAGAAGACGCTCATGGAGACCTATCGAGGTGAGAGTACTGGAAAAGTGGTCACAGAGGCAACTGGCAGGGCCAGGGCTGGGGAAGGACTGTGGCTTTCCAGGGGCACAGATGTTCCTTTCCACAAAATCCCCAAGGAAAGGGATTCCCTGATCTTCTTCCACAGATCACGCCAAGACCCAGCCAACAATGGAGGCTCTCCTTTAGGAGCGGCCTGGGCATCACCTCTTCCATGAAGCCTTCCTTGATTTGTCAAAGCAGAGTGAGGAGCATCCTTTTCGGCATTCCTTGAATTCCCTGTGCCAAACAGTCTTCATAATTCTCTGTCTCTCTGCTTCTCCTACTTTTCCCTCCTTAGTGGCAAGGAGTTTCATGTTTGTTGGGTTTTTGTCTTTTATTTCCTTTTCTTTGGTATTTCTTGCTCATTTCTATCCCACCTGTTTTTTAGAAGCTTCGGCCTGTTGCTTCCCTCCCCCAACCCACACCAGCCTTCTCACTTAGGGTTGGGCAGTCTGCGTGCTGTCTGTAACTCCAGAGCCAGAAGGCACAGCCCTAAGGGAGGGGAGGATGGCGGGTATTTTATATTCAGCTAAAAATATTCCCAGACTGTGATGAGACAACTGTAAACAAGATAGATGTCCACCGTGGTGTGACTTTGCTTTTTTTCTGAAAAATTAAGATGAATTTCAAGCACCTCTGTGGGTTGATACGTTGTTTATGATAATGGATGGGCCTCCTTGAGGGACGTCCCTGAGACAGAGTTGAAGCTTGAGCCTGGTGAGGGCTTGCTTGTTCCTAAGTGACATTAACTGACTAGTTAGCCGGAAGCAAAGGGAAGGCATCCTGGGGCCATGACAGTGGCAAGTAGGACAGATGGCTTGGGAAGGAAGCAGCTACACCACCTAAGGGGCTAGCCCAGAGATGGGCCTTCAGCACCAGACAAGTGAGATTTTAGTTCAGTTCAATTTACTTTCTTTTCAATCCAATCCAATTTGTTCATTCATTCAGCTATTTAGTATATCCAATGTTGGATCCAGACACGTGATGATTAGAGCTGCTATTTATTGACCACTTACTGTGTACCAGGCACTATCCTAAATGCCTTACCTTGAACCCTCACAACAACTCTATGAGGTGGGTACTATTATAATCTCTGTTTTTCATATGAGGAAACTAGGCACAGGGACATTGAATGATTTGCCCAAGGTCTCTTGGCCAGCAAGAGCACTACAGGCTTAAATTTAGGCATCCTACTTATAGTTTCCATGTGCTTAGCCATTCTGCATCATGGCCCCCTTTTACAGTGGAGTTGAGTCATTCATCATATAACTAGTGGGTGTAGGAGCTACTATGTATAGTGTAGACTGGCTCCAGGGTCTATGTTCTTCACCCCCACAGCATGCTGCTAGCATAGGTATGAAATGTCCTTGGAGATCCCATGCCCCAGGCAGGGGAGACGATGGTGTCAGGGAAGGGTTCTGGAGGGAGGTGACTGCCCAGTCAGGTCTTGGAGGCTCAGTAGGAGTTACCTGTGGGAAGAAAGAGGGCCGTCCGGAATGGGAGCACAGTGGAAGCCACCGTGTGAGCACACACTGGAGTAACGATGTTCACTGGGGCTTAACGTTGCTGTGTTCCTGGAGCCTGAAGAGGGAAGCAGGGTGTGGTGGACCTGCTGGGTTGAGTAAGGAGTTTGGCCTTCATTCTGCTGACCTGAGGGGAAGAAGGAGTGTGACAAGTTTGGGTTATGGAGAAAGCCATGCCAGGGCTGGTGTAGGGGATGGCGGAAAGGAGCATGACTTGAGGAATGAGACCAGTGTGGAGGTTGTAGTGTAGTACTGACCAGAGGGCTTCAAATTTCTGATTGTGCACGCACCAGTTTTTGAGCATGTGCCCCATTTATATACTGAAGTACTACTGCATTAATATATTTTGTACATTATCATACGTACACACAAATTAGAAAATTCAAAAGAGACCAAAATGAATTATACAATATTTTCAAGTTACTAATCATAATGGCGTCAATCTCCAGGCAAGGTCCATTGTTACCATTGACAATAGTAGATGCAAATCTACTCCTCAGAGTGTTCTTGATAATTTCATGTTGTCTTGGGTGACTTGTCAAATCTGATTAGATTGACTTTGTTTTTTTATCCTCGAATGTGATTTACAAAGAACTTGCACAAGGAGAAGTATCACTCTGCTCTTTACTTTTTTTTCACTTGGCTGCCATTATTGTTTTGCCTCTAATCTGTGCTTTTTTGCAAGAGTCTTTTAAGCCATTAGTCCATTTTGTGAAGGTTAGTTGAGTTAAATCTAGGTAATGTAATCTGTCAATACTCTTAATCTAATCCAGCCCATGCAAACTGGAATTGATTATTCAAACTAGCCAATTCTAAAAAGACATTTTTGAGACAATCAGGAAATCTCTGAATATAGCATGAATATCATATGATATATAGAAATTATTGTTAATTTTGTTAGATGTACTAAAAGCATGATAGTTTTTTTAAAGACTCTTTTAGAGAAGCATATTGAAATGGTGTGATATCTGGGTTTTGCTTTATGCCAGACAAAAAAGAGAAAAGGTGGAGAAGGATAATAAAAACAAGATTGGATTCATGTGACAATTATCAAAGCTTGGAGATGGGTACCTGGGGTCACCATGCTGTTCTTTCTGCTTTTGGCAATGCTTAAAATTTTCCATAATAGTTAAAAATTTTTTTAAAACCCTGTCATTAGTGGTAACATGACAAATGTAGAGAAACACATATCAAATCCTTCCCAGTGGCCCAGTATTTCCTAAGGACACTGTCTTAGTCCATTTTGTGTTGCTACAATGGAATATTTGAGGCTGGGTAATTTATAAAGAAAAAAGAAGTTTTACTGACTCCTGATTCTACTGGCTTGAAGATTGGGCATCTGGTGAGGGTTTCAGGCTGCTGCTACTCATGGCGGAAGGCAAAGGGCAGCCAGAGTGTGCAGAGATCACATGGTGAGAGAGGAAGCAAGAGAGGAAATGAGGAGGTGCCAGGCTCTTTTTAATAACCAGCTCTTTCAGGAACTAATAGAGTGTAGAACTCACTCACTGTCCCCAGCCAGAAAGGACATTAAGTTATTCATGTGGGATCCATTGCCCAGAACCTCAACACCTCCTATTAAGCCTCTTCTCCAACCTTGGGGATCAAATTTCAACATGAGATTTGGAGGGGACAAACATCCAATCTACAACAGACACTTTTCAAAATAAGTAGACTCAAGGATATCTGACATCCTGAGCAAGTGGGGGTCAATCTGAGTATTAAATCCTTGCAGAGTTGCAAACTTGACCAAGTTTCTTAAGTGGTAAAATAGCCTAGATTAGTGGTTCTCAAAGTGTGGTCCCCAGACCAGCTGCCTCAGCACCCCCTGGGAACTTATTAGAAATGCAGATTCTCAGGGTCCAGCCCAGACATACTAATCAGAAACTCTGGGGATGGGGCCCAGCAATCTGTGTTTTAACAAGCCACTAGGTGATTCTAATGCACATGAAAGTTTGAGAACTCATGGCGCTAGACTGATTCAAATCTTCCCTCAGCATCTTACGAGCTGTGAGGCCTTGGGAAATTATACAACTTCTGTCAGATGGTGATAGAACTTTTTCATTAAGTTACTGAAAGCATTAAAAAAATTAACACACAAAGACTGATGAAAAAAGTGTTAGCTTTTATTATTTGTAAACTTTAATTTCTTATTTTTTAGGTTAAAAATAAATAAAACTAGAAGTGCTAATATTTTCTTCCAGCCACCCCTACTGATTGTCTTGAGTGTCTTCTGAGGTGTGTGTTCCTTGCTCTAATAACACTAGTCTGGATGACCTATGATGAGGTCAAATGGGCCGGGGCAGTGAAGGAGAAGCAAGGAGTTGGATTCCAGAGATATTTAGGAAATAAAATCAGCTGCACTTGGTGCAAAGAGGGAGGAGTGGAGGATGGCTGCAGATGTATGATGTGGCATGTAGTGGCACCAGGTCCAGAGATGAGAGGCATAAGGACAGGAACAGGTTGTGGGGTAAGTGAACAATGATATGTTCATTCTGAACTTGGAGTTGAGTTGCCTGAGAGATGCTTTGGTTAAGGGAAGCAGAGTGTATCAGTTATCTATTGCTGCATAACTATCACCCTAAACTTTGTAGCTTAAAATAGCAACCTTTTTATTTACTCATGATCCTGATTCTGTGGTTCATTCAGCAATTGGGCTGGGCTCAGCTGGGCAATTCTTCTCTTGGTTTCACCTAGGGTCACTCATGCATCTACAGCCTGGAGGTTTGATTGGGGCAGGATGGCCTCAGGTGCCCTCATTCACATGTTTGGCAGTTCGTAGTTCATTAGGGGCCATTACTGTAACAATCTGCCACAAAGAGCTAAACCAGAGCTGCCAAATTGGAGGACCATCCAGGTCTTGTGCTGTGGATACCACCAAATGGCCCTCCCCCAGCCCCATATTCTTCAGAGGCAGGGAGAAGGGCTCCTAGAAGACAAGAGGGATGTTCCCAGTGACATGTAAATACCCCAAACCCTGGCACCTTCCGCATCTCAGCCCTGGGCTTCCCCTTTGGGAAATCTCTTTTTCTTTTCCCAGGCTGCTGTGGGGATGAGAGTGGGTAGGACTAGAGGCTGTGGGGGAGGAGGTGGCAGCGTGGGGCTCCATGGATGGCACCAAGGTCTTCCCAGTCAGCAGTGGGGAGCCCAGTGTGGAGGCCAAGCCTGGAGCCTGGGGGACAAAAGCTGGGTCTGGCATCAGAGATGTTAGTGCTGAAGTTTCTGCAAGCCAGAGGGAGGGGCAAGAGTGGGGGCTGCACAGATCCAGAATCACAGGGCCACCAGGCTGGAGGAGCCAGCTGCCCATGGAGATGGACTCAAAGGGCCAAACTGCTATTATCCAAATGAACTCTGCAAGTGGACTCTTTGCAACAGGCCTGAAGGAGGAACAGTTTTGCCTAAAGTCAAACAGCTAATAAGTGGCAGTCATGGGGTAATAGCTACTATCACTCACTATGCACCCAGTGATGGCAGAGTGATTTGCATGAGCCAGCAAGCTCAACGCCCACAGCGATCCACTGAGCAGGTGCCATTGTTTCATGCCCAGTTTAGAGATCAGGAAGCTGGGACACAGAGGTGGGGGCAGGCTCTGAAGAGACCCACACTCTTCACCATTACACTGCATATGCTACTTGGAGAGTTCGGATGGTACAGTGGTTAAACCCAGATAGTTAGGCTTCAAATCCTGCCACCATAGCACCTCTCTGTGGCTACCTTTCCCCATACCTACGATGGGGACAATCATTAGTACCTACTGCACCAGGTTGCTATGGGCTGTAAGGCACTTGGAACAGTGCCGGGTATGTGGAGGGCACCCCCTGGGTGCCTGCCGTTACAATGATGGTAATTATTGCCTCATCTCTCACGGCTGGACTCCCAGGTTAGACTTTCTTTCTCCAAGTCATAGGGCTTTCATAAGCTTTTCCTGAAGGCCTGCTTTAGACTGTACAATTCTGGGCCCAGTCACGGGGGCCCCTGTAGCACCTCTTTATCACCCTGAACACCTTAGCGCCCATTGGCTTATCAGACCCGTGCCTGATGTGGGTGCAGACCAGGCTCTGAGAGGTGGAGACTGCCACAGTGGGGCTGCTCTGAGCAGGGACCCAGCCCTGGGGCAGGGCCCAGGTAGTGAGACCTAAGAGGAGTAGGTATGAGCCCAGAGCCCCAGGAGGCCGGGAAAGAAAGTGTGAGGAGGCAGGAGCCTGGGGAGAGGAGGCCTGAAACCAAATGTTATTTCCTGACCAGTCTGGGGTGCACGGGCTCTGTCAACAGCTCTTGGAAACTGCTGCCCTAATTCCATCTTGTTGGCTGAAACACAATTCCTTCCTCAGGGATAGCACGTGGCCTTGGGGAGCAAGGCCCTCAGCTCTTATGCCCAGAATTGGGACAGCAGGTGTGTCTGATAAAGTCCCCCACCCAGGATCCTCTGACTTTCTAGTCTTTAGGGCCCCACCTCTGCCCTTACCCTGGTGACTCTCCTCTCCCCACTCTCCTGCTGGCCCCCTCCTTGGAATATTCCAGAGTTGTAAGGGACTTAGAGAGTATCTAGTCCAACTCCTATGTGTTACGGATAGGGAAATTGAGGCCCAAAGAGGGCAAGCGACTTGCCTAAAGTCCTTTATAGCAAGGTGAGGGGGAAAAGAACTAGGGACAGCCTAGCCTGTGGAAGGGCACTGCTCCAGGAGTTCAGAGCTGAGCTCTGCTGCTGGTGTGCTGTGTGGCCTTGAGAAAGTCCCAGGCTCTCTCTGGTCCCCTTCTATAAAATGGGAGGGAAATGGAGGGATCTCTTTACTCATGGAATCTTCAGTAAGTCTGGACCCTATGCATATAGCGTTGCTGCAAAGTGGCAGATGCATTTTTGTTTAACAGTGTTCAATAAAAGGTTGAATTTGAATATCTCCAGTGGGCCATGCAGCCTCTAATTGGCCACAGGCCTCACTGCTCCCAAATGTGCACCTTCATACACATATTTCCTCCTTGGCTCCTGAAGGAATCTGAGTGATCCCAAGAGGAACCCCTGTACAAAATGTGCCCTGACCACCCCACCCCACACCCACTCCTAAGAGGATGCCAGCAGGAGATGGAAGCAGTCCCTGCACCTCCCTCCCCTCATGTCGGAGGAGATGCAGAGAGTTGAATCCTCCCTAACGCCCACTTCTCTCCCACTCCCCAAATCCCCAGGTCCTATTGAGGTCCTTGGGGGCCTCCTATATCCTGATGTTGTCAGATTGATTTGGGAATATCCACACCCACCAAGTCCTATGCGCCAGACCCTAGGTATGTGTATTTTTCAGTGGAAGTGAATTTAAATGGACTCTGTAAATCTGAGGAGCTTTCTGAGTCTTTAGAGAGTTCTGATAATCAGAGCTTCCTCATTGTTATCCAAATCAGGGCTGGGGACCAGTGGCAGGTGAGTCCTTATTGCTGTGATTATCATAATGATGATGAATTGCCACCGTTTGTTGAATGTTCTCTGTGTGCCAGGTACTGTACCAAACACTTGAACAACACATTATTTGCTTCAGATTTCCTGGCTCCTTCTGAGCTAGGTATAATTGCTCATGAGGAAAGTAAGCAGTGTACAAAGCCACAGGGCCGTGTGGTTGAAACATATAAATTATCATTTTTATAGGGCAACATAGTCAACTGTTGGCAATCTAATAAGGTTTAACCTAGTAGCACATGCTAAAGCTGGGATCAGACAGAGCTGTCTGAACTCGAAGCCCATGCTTTTCTCCCTTTTTTAAAAAATTGTTTATTGTCTACACACTGGTTGCAGAAAATTTAAACAATAAAAATAAGAGAAAGTAAAAATCTCCCAAACTCAGACATAATATCTATGGGGACAGAAAAAAAAAAAAGTCTTTATGGATCTCTCTCCAGGCATTTACACCCATGTGAAAATAGTTGGTGTTTATTGAGAAAATAGCCTTTACTAGTCTGAGCAATCACGTGCATTATACCATTTGACCCTGGCAACCTAATGGAAGAGGCTTGATTATTTCTCCCGTGGAACAGATGAGAACGTGAAGAGGGCAGATAGTCAAAGATCCAGGCTCCAACAGACTGTCAAGGTTTAAATCCTGGCTCTCCCAGCTGGGAAGTTACTTAAGGCCTCTGTGCTTTGGTTTTCATATCTGTAAAATGGTGATACTGACAGCACCCACCTCAAAGGGCAGTTGTGAGAATGAAACAAGATAATCTATGTAAAGTGATTAAAACAGTGTTGGCACATGGCAAACAATAAGTGTAGGCTGTTATTAAAACTCACAGACGTTAAATAACTAGATCAAGACAACACAGCTAGAAAGTGCCAGAGCCCTGAGTTGAACCCAAGTTAGTCTAGTTCTGGAGACCAAGCTGTTAACCATTTTTCAAAATTGGAATTAAAGTGCTCACCTTTTCCCCTTGCTGGACCTCTTCCTTCCGTCGCTTGCGTCTCTCCCACTCGCCTGCTACAGCAGCCCATGCTCAGGATCTGAGGCCAGGAAAGGTGTTTTCTGCCAGCCCACCAGGTCCCTCACAACAGGTGGCAAAGGGAGAGAGAGGTTTTCTGCAAAGATAATTTGGTTCTCACTAACAGAAGCACTGGGCCTTCCCCGCCCCCTCTTTCCTGTGCGACCTGCACCAAGTCACTCAGCTGCTGTGGCCTTATTTTCCCGTGTGCCTGACCAGGGGGTTGGACCTGATCCTAATAACAGCAGCAATTACCTTATACACTGAGTGTCAACGATGTGCCAAGCACAGGTTGTGATGCTCTGCACGTGTTCAGATCATTATGTTTAATAACAACAATAATTGCTACATTTTCTGAGCACTCACTAGGGACCAGGCCCTGCCTTAAGTGCTTAACCAGCCTTAGCTCCTCCAATCCTTACCTCGTTATGTATGTGTTATCCTGATTATTCAGATGAGAAAATTGAGGCTCAAAGAGGAGAAGTAACTTGCCCAAGCATTTGTAAATGATCACAAATGTTCATGTCAGCTGCCATTCTGTAAAACTCACTACCCCCCGCCTTGTCTGCTTCCCCCTTCTCCTTCTCACTCTCTCCTCCCTGGGCAGCCTTCCAGGATGTCACCGTCATGGCGGCCCTTGGCATGGGCTTCCTGGCCTCATCTTTGCGGAGATACAACTGGAGCAGTGTGGCCTTCAGCCTCTTCTTGCTGGTGCTCGGGGTGCAGTGGGCACTCCTGCTGGATGGCTTCCTGGAAAACTTCTCTACTGGGAAGGTGGTCATCACACTCCTCAGGTACCCAGATGGTGGCTGGATTGCTTTTGGGTCCTTGAGGGCATGGAGCTCGAGAGCACAGGTCTAGAAGATCTGGGATAGCCCCTTCTTTTTCTAGCACCAATCTCATGCAATATTTAGGACATCTTTACACTAAAAGATTATTCATTATTTGCCTAAAACTCAAATTTCACTGGGCATCTTATATTTTATCGGTCAGTCCTACTCTGTGATATCACAAGGGGTGCAAGTCTACAGCCCTCCCTGCATTTTTTTAAATTTATCAATTGTGATTTTGTAAAGTTACAATATCCGTTCATAGAAAAATTAAGAAAAAGAGGCCGGGCGCGGTGGCTCACGCCTGTAATCCTAGCACTCTGGGAGGCTGAGGCGGGCAGATCGCTCAAGGTCAGGAGTTCAAAACCAGCCTGATCAAGAGTGAGACCCCGTCTCTACTAAAAATAGAAAGAAATTAATTGGTCAACTAAAAATATATAGAAAAAATTAGCCGGGCATGGTGGCACATGCCTGTAGTCCCAGCTACTCGGGAGGCTGAGGCAGAAGGATCGCTTGAGCCCAGGAGTTTGAGGTTGCTGTGAGCTAGGCTGACGCCACGGCACTCACTCTAGCCTGGGCAACAGAGTGAGACTCTGTCTCCAAAAAAAAAAAAAAAGAAAAATTAAGAAAAAGAGATCAGACAAAAAGAAATAGAAATGTCACACCCAGAGAGACAGCCTCTTGAAAAGGAGGGACTCTTGGTCCACAAATGCTGGTGGTAAAGAAATAGCCAGGCCTTCGCTTTCCTTAGATTAACTGTGATCCGTGTGGGTGCATTTACATGAGAGACTAAGAATCAGCAAAACTAACCCACAGTGCCAGAAGCCAGAGTAGTGGTTACTCAGGCAAGGAGGTGGATCTTGATTAGGAAGGGGCACAAAGTAAGCTTATGGGGTGCAGAAAGTATTCTCTATGTTAACCTGGGTGATAGTTACATGTCAAGCTATACACTTTTTAAAAAGGCATTAGCACTCGATAGGAGGAACTAGATTAAATTTTTCCTTAAAAGTCGATTTTGTTTTATCCAACTCTGAATCTCTGTCCTGCCCAGAAGATGGTAAATCCTCCTCTTAGGCTTCTTGGGGACCTCTCCAGGCCACTCCAGCCTCCCCTCTGATCCCCGGCTAAACCTCTGGGCGTGGCTGTTGAACATCTCTCCATGAGCCAGGCGCTGTGCCAGCCACTCCACAAATAGTATTTTGTTTAACTCTTCCAGGTAGGGGCCTACTGGTATACAGGTAAGGAAAAGGAGGCTCAGAGAGGGTAAAGCACTTGCCTAGGGCCACACAGCTCAATGGTAGAGATGGCTTCAGCTTTTAACCATCTGTAACCCTTCCCACACTCTTCAGAGTGGTCATAAATGAAAAACAGTCTAGCCAGCTCCCCACTGGCCCTGTGCAGGGGGTGACTGTCCACATTTTTCCTTTTTAAAAGTTTAGAGGTAATCCCCATGTGGATTCGATAACCCCCAGTATCCACCTGGGAAGTGGCAAAGGGCACTCTGGGGAAATTCTGACAGTGGTGGCCCTGGTCTGGCATTTCTGCTGCCTTGACTTAAGGTCACACTAGCCTTCAGCCTCTGCACTGTGGCAGTCTGGAGCAGAAGGTGTCCAAGGGCTGTTCCCTTCTCCTGTTCACAGGGACCTGTTTGTTCTCCACTCAATCCAGGAAGACAAGATGGGGCCATCCGCAGCCTGAGTGAACTCCCCTGCCCCAGCCCTGACCACTAGACCCTCCTAGTTGTGCTCCCTGCTGAGACTGGCTTTGCAGATTTGAACAATGGGCTCCTTCCTGACCAGTCCCAGCCTGGGCAGGGCTGACAGGCGGTGCCCAGGCCTGCCTCTGGGGACAGGGTACTCTCCCTTGGCCTCACTCGGGTCTGCCTGAGTCCCAGCCGCCTATTTTATTCAACTTTGCCCTCCTTTGTTTTCTTCACATACTAAGAACTTGGTAAATGGTTATTAGAACAAAAAAAGAAAATAAAAGGAACCCTAAAAGTACAATATTTTAATGCTGTATTTTGAGAGGTCCAAGAGGACTCTCCCTAGAAGATAATAGCAATATCAAACCCCCTTATTGCACTTGACCTATGTCAACTCCCTTCGCCCTCACAACAGCTCCAGAGGCATTGCCTCCACCTTACAGATGAAGGCACTGAGGCACAGAGTGGTTAAGTAATTTGTCCAAGATCACACAGCCAGAAAGTGGCTGGATCATGATTCCAGCCCAGGCAGCCTAGACTCAAGACTGCCCTCCTCACCCCTGCACCACACTGTCTCAGTGCCTCCCGGGTGCCAGCTGGCACTTACAGTCTGAAACACCACAGCTGCCATACACACTCCTGAGTTAAGCTTTTGTCAATGAAATGCACGCTCACTTAGAAGGCACACTCTGTCCAGGCATGACGGAAGGTGGGAACCCCTTATTCTCAATAATTCCTGTTCCTTATAAGGCTGCTTCCCTGTGCCCTTTGCCCTTCTCTGAACCCCCCTCTGAAGTCCTTGATCCTTAAGCAGGACACTATGTCAGCTGGGGAGGCTGTGTCCAGACTTCAGAGCACAGACTTTGGGTCTAGGCCAGCTGGGTTGGAACCTCACATTTGTCATCAACTGGCTGTGTGGCCATTGCCAAAAATTCAGATTTTCTAGTCTCAATGTCCTCTTCTGTAAAATGGGGGTGCTGAGGGGGTAACCTAGCACCATTTTACAGAGGGTCTCTCAGAGGATCAAAATTTAAATGAGGTGATATAGTTACAAGCCTGTTGTGAATTATGCTCAAGAAATCATTGTTATCGTTGTCGCTGTGGTGGTAGCATTATCATCATAACTCCTGGGGGAGAAGAGAGACTCTGAGCAAGGTGCTCTGGGGAGAGTGGATGTCCATGGATTATCCAGCTCAGTGCCACCTTCTCCAGGAAGTCTTCCATGAAGATGTCAGCGTTGCTCTGTCCTTCCAATGAACCCCTCCAGCCTTGTGATATCACAGATCACAAATATTCTTAGTCGATAGGCTCATGGTGTAAGCCCCGTCTGCCCAGCTAGATCAAGCACCTTGAGGACAGAAGTTGTTTGCTCCTCCTGAAGCCCTACACTGACATTTGTCAAGGGAAGGAAAGAACCAATAACAATGTTAATAATGCCAACCTCTATGCATCTGTTAGTTCTTGGTGCCAGTTTTGGTGCTAGATACACCTGTAGGAAGAATATTCCTTCAATGCCCACTGCACTACCAGGGGATAAGTATTATTCTTATTTTACAGATAGAGAAACAGGCTCAGTAAGATCAAATAGCTGCTCAAGTGGCAAAGTCAGGACTGGAAATCAGGCTTGTCCTACTTCCAAACCCAGTCTCTTTCCACTGCCTTGGAGAGGGAGCGGGGAGACAGTGACCCTGGTTGAGGATGGGGTGGCTGCATGGGTGGGCCAGCGGGTGAAGAGCGCCCTCTATCGAGCATCTGTGAGTGATGACAGCAGAAGAGACGAATCTGTGGGCAGAATCCCAGGTGTCAGATACCAAAAAAGGGCCCTGAGGGAACAGTCTGCCTCCTTACCTCACCTCGGAGCAACCTCAGTACTACCAGTGTGTGCAGATCAATCTCTCAGAGCATAGAGGCCACCTTGATGGGGTAAGAGACAAAGGAAACTCTGGACTGCAACATCAACCCCCATGTGGGTGGAAATCTTATCTCCTGCGGCGTCCTCTGGGCCTTGAATAGTGCCAGGCAGAGAGTAGGTGCCCAGCAGTGTTTGTTGAATGAATGAATGAGCAGTATCCTTCCTTCTCAGTCATCCTGGCTCTTTCTCTCCACCAGAATTCAGCTGGCCACCATGAGCGCCATGTCGGTGCTGATCTCATTGGGTGCCATCCTGGGGAAGGCTAACTTGTTGCAGCTGGCGGTGATGGTGCCACTGGAGGTGACAGCCTTTAGCACCATGAGGATGGTCAACAGGCGCTTCCTCAATGTGAGTCACGGTTCGGTGAGAAAGGACCTTGGGGAAGAGGGGCGAGAGGGTGGATGGGGGCCCCGCCTCCATTTGATGAGGCTTCTGGGATTTAAAAAAATAAATACAGGCCGAAAGGGGGTTACAAAAGTGTGGTTTATGCCAAACGTTTAAACACAGTCAACTAATGCCTTTAACTCCCACAATATGATCCTGTAGGATCGGGCTATTCACAGGATAATTCTGTGTTGTATAAAAAGAGAATCAGTTCCCAGGGCCCCACCAGCAGTGGTCGCAGCAAGTTGTACTGCCGGCGTCTTCTTTCAGACCAGCGTGTGTCAGGAACTGCACATGCAGTCTCACTGGGAGAGACGGTCAAGTCTAAGTTTGAAGCCAGCTGTGAAAGCGAGGCCAGTCCACGTGGCTCTCCCAGCTCCTCTGCCATAACCCTGACCCTGAGTGATGATACGGCCGACCTCCCTATCTCACACAGGAGACAGCTGATGCCCAGAGAGGGTAAGAGACTACCCAAGATCACACAGCAAGATACTGGCAAGGCCCACGTGAGAACCAGAGTCCCAGCCTGGTTTAGGAGAAAGAGCACAGGACTTGGAGTCAAAGACTGGGGTGTGTATCCCAGCTCTGCCATAAACCCCTATGTGACTCTGGGCAATTTAACCTCCTAGAGCTTCAGTTTCTTCCTCTGTAATATGAGGATAACAGTACTACCATGTAGGGTTTGGGGGGGTAATTGAGTTAATTACATGAGATGATGCATGTTTATAAAAAAAAAAAGCATGAAGCCTCTTTGCTGTGTCTCAGTATTCCAGAGTAAGGACTTTGGATTTTACTCTCAGAAATACAGGGAGCGTTGGGGAGTTTTGGGCAGAGGAGAGTTATGGTTTGACTTGCATTTTAAGAGAATTCTGGCTGCTGAAGGGACAAGGGAGGAAGCAGGTGAAACCAAAGAGGCGGCACTCGCAATAATCCGGCCTTGGACTGGGACAATGGCTGTAGGGGTGGTGGGAAGAGGCGGATCCTGGCTACATTCTGAGGGCAGAATGGGCAGGATTTGCGATGGACTGCACGTGGGGTGTGAAACACGGAGAAGAGTCACATGACTCCAGGGTTTTGATCTGGAGCAACTGGGTGAATGATGATGCCGTTTCCTGAGACAGGGAGCATTGGGGGGCGAAGTAGATCTGGGAGGGAGGAGCCAGAGTTCGGTGTTGACTGTGGTAGGGTTAGGGTTAAAGTGAGGGCTACAGACGTGTATGAAGCATCCCAGTAGAGACACTGCATGGAAACTTACAAGTCTGAAGCTGAGTGGAAAGCTTGGGGCCAGGGATGTAAACTTGGGAGTTGTTAGGGTATAGATGGTGGGTAAAACCAGGAGGCCCAAGGAGATCGCCCAGGGATGGGTATCAACAGAGATGTGGAGTCTGAGGATGGGGCCCCAGAGCACCACACAGTATTATTAATAACAATAATACCCACTTCCTAGGGCTGTTGTGAGGGTTGAACAAGTTAACATATATGAAGTGTGCAGAATAGTGCCTGGCACAGGGTAGGTGCCATGGCAGGCTGTTATTTTCATCCCCACCATTGCTATCGGGCTCAGTTGATTGGAATTGTTGAAGAGGGAGATTTAAGTAAGTGAGCCAGACAGACGGGAGGTGGTGGTGCTATAGGTGGGATGCTTGCAACTGAGTTTCTGGAGGCAGCACAGGTACAGGTCATGACAAGGTTTAAGGTTTGACAGAGGATATGGGTGGCAGAAATGTTATGGAGGGAAAGATATGAGAAGAGAGAGGTCAAGGGGCCAAGAGGGGAGGAGCTGGGTGGACCAAGATGATGCCCGGGAAGAGTGATGGAGAGAAAGGCTGAAGGGCAGGTGCTGACAGCTGCGGTGGCCAGGAGCAGCCCAGAGGCAGAGAGATGACCACAGCAAGGAGGGGAGGCTGCAATGGCATCTTCTTCAAGGGAACTGGGGATGTTTAGGGAGAAAAAAAGAATGATGGTCTGGAAGGGAATATTGGAAGTTATTATTATTTATTAATTTTTGGTTCTGTTCATTTATTTGGATATACTACTTTAACCCCTAAATACTTCAGTGTAGATTTCCTAAAAACAGGGACATTCTCTTACATAACCATTGTTCAGTTAACAAAATTGAGAGATTAACGTTGATACAACATGATTACCCTACTCAAATTTTACCAATTGTCTGAACAGCATTCTGTCTAGTATAAAGAAAAAAATTTTTTTCTGGTCTGGGATCACACCTTGCATTTAGCTCTCATGTCTTCTTAACACATTGACTGCCACACACACACAAAATAAACAGAAACGTTTCCTTGTGGCTGCAGCATTTGATTATGAAAATAGAATAAAAGTAAATAGAAAAAGTAAATAGAAAATAGAATAAAAGTAAATAGAATAAATAGAATAAAGTAAATAGAATAAATAGAATAGAGTAAATAGAATAAAAATAAAAGTAAACATAAATAGAAAAATAAAATTTATTGACTTCTATTCATTTAATCCACTTTTTTAGAATTAAATTGCCAATAGTAATTGTAACAATAAGAACATCAACAAGTAAGATTTTATATATGCTTCATGTGGCTCTGGGGTCAAAACCAAAGTGAGTTAAATACAACTCTCGTGGCAGTTAATGTGTTAAACGCCATCAGTATCTGGAAGAGTTTCTTTGTCTTTCCTTATCTTTCATGACCTTGACATGTTTTGAAGTTACAAGCCAGTTATTTTGTAAAAAGTGGGCTCGTCTACTGTTTCCTCAAAAACGAGGGTATGCATGCTTGGCAGGAATTCCACGAAAGTGATGTGTGTCCTTCCTAGTACACTGTATCAGGAGACATGCTGTCCCTTTGTCCCATTGCTAGGCATGTTAACTTTGATCACTTGGTTAAGATGGTGTCTGCCAGGATCTTCCACTGTAAAGTTATTTTCCCCTTTATAATTAATAAACATCTTGGGAGGAGATAATTTCCTATAAAATTCCTTTTTCTCATCAAATTTTCATCCACTAGTTTTAGCATCCATAGGTTCTTGCTTGGATCAATCAGTACTACAATGATTGCCAATACTGGTTTTCTGTTTCCATCTTCCCTTCCATATCCATTAGTTGGCATTCTTCTAAGGAAGAGCTTGCACTGCTCCATTTATTCATTCATCTATTTATTTATATCACTGTGGGCTCATGGATTCATGTAGGCACACTTTCATTTTCTGTTTTTTCTCTTTGCTTTATATGAAGATTAATTACAACTCCTTGGTTCCCAGAAAGAAAATGTCATTAGAGATTTGTTAGGCAGAATGAGAGGAATTTAGTACAAGGACCGCCCAGGACAGGAGGTGCAGCCAGACCCAGGAAGCCACTGGAACTGGATGTGGGAAGACTTTGTGACCTTAGGTAGCCCATGCTCTCCAGCCATTGGCTTCGTGCCTCTTTGTACATCTAATTTCTTGTTAGTGAAAAATTACCCACACACCCACATTTATTCCTGCATTTCTATGTCCCAGATCCTGCAGGAGATAACATTTTTCTCTCCCAGTCTCAATTCCTTGGTCCAGGGAGAGAGAATCTGATCAGTCCACTGGGTCATTTATCTACTCTAGTCCAACCAGCTACAGCTAGCATGGAAGCTACTTTGCACAATAAAAACATGACTGTCAAGAGAGGGTAAGTTTCAGAGATGGAACACTCACTGTGAGTAGTGCATCATAAGCCTTTTCCTATTTTGTTATGGTCTTTATAATGTTTGTTTGTTTTAAAAGACATACAGTGCCATCTCCTCTCTTCTCTGCAGTTTCAACTTGCTAGTTCAACTGGTCTAGGGGAAGGCTTTGCTCTGATTTTGAGAGTTCACTGTCCTCAAAACTTCAGTTCAGGCTGGGTTTGTTCAGTGGGAGAGCTCAGGGAGAGCCAGAGCCAGGGGCCAGAGCCATTTCAGTCGAGGCAACTCAAGAAATGAGTGTTCCAAACCTCTCCAGGTGTGGTTCCTGGACTCCTGGTGGAGCTCGAAGATATTAACAGCGCAAGCCCTCTTTTTGGTTTTTGTCAGATAATTGCATGGACTTTCATCTTTGCATATGACGCAGGGCTCATTACCATCATTCATTCATTTCACAAATATTTTTTATTTGGTACCTATCATGTACCAGGCACTCCTGTGGCAGTGGAAAAATACAACTCTCATGGAACTTCTATTTCAGAAGGAAAGACTGCCAATAAACAATAAAATAAAGTGCCACCGAGAAAAAATAAAATGGAGAAAGGAGACGTGAAGCCCCGGGTGGGGGGATAAAATATTATCATAAATAGGATAGATAGAGTGGCCAGGGAAGGCTTCACCAAGTGATTTCTGACCTCAGACCTGAAGGAACCGAGTGCACAAGTCACGTGGGTACCTGAGGGGTCTGTACCTGCCAAGATGAGTTTTTATCACCAACGCTGTTAAGAATTGTTGACACATGGCACTAATTAAAAGCAGACAGGCATTTAATTGGCTTTAGAATTGTTTGAGATCCTCTACAGATAACACCCCTTATTGCTTGCACCCAGGGTGGACCACCCCCTCCACCCTGCCCTCCTTATGCCCCTGCTGGGGGTAAGAGCATTCCAGGCAGCTGAATGACCTTAAGAGGGAACACCTGGAGTAGGAGGGGACCTCAGAGAGGTCAGGGAGAGAGCAGTCCTGGAGGGTCCTGTAGGTCTGTGGTCCCCAATACCCAGGCCATGGACTGGTACCGCTCTGTGGCCTGTTAGGGACTGGGCCACAGAGCTCTGCAGTTCCACCTCCCATCCATGGGAAAATTGTCTTCCATGAAACTTAGGAACAGTGGGGGCTGGGGGGCACAGCAGGAGGTGAGTGGCGGGCGAGCAGGGCGAGCATACTTACAGCCGCTCCATCGCTCCAGTCACTGCCTGAGCTCCACCTCCCACCCCAACCCTGTCCATGGAAAAATTGTCTTCCATGAAACCGGCCCCTGATGCCAAAAAGGTTGAGGACCGCTGAATAGCAAGTATGCAGGTTTTGACTTTGAGTGAGATGGGAGCCACTGGAGGATTCTGAGCAGAGCAATGACATGATCTGACTTACTCGAGCTGCTTCGTGAGAATAGTCAGTAGGAAGACAAGGGTGGGAACGAGGCACCCAGTTAGGAGATTACTGCGGTGATTTGGGGTAGCAGTGATGGCAGCTTAAATCAAGGTGGAGTCTGTGGGGAGTGGTGGTATTAATTCTGTCGATTCTGGATATTTTTGGAAGGCATTGCTGACAGCATTTACCAGTAGCCCACTAAATAAATTATTAAGGATTACTAAATTTGATGTTCATGAAGCAAAATTAGCACCTATCTAGAATTTACTAAAGACTTTAGTTTGATATTATAAGAAGTCTGGCTACTTGCTTCATGTTGCAAGTTTGTATCACCCATCACTCCATGCAGAGCTGAAATTCCACCAAGCAGTAGGAATCAGTGGGGTGTGTGTCCCTGCGGCTTTTTGCCCCAACTAAGTGATCTCAGCCCAAAGCATGTAAGAGCTACTGATAAAGGCCAGCCAGTGACCACCCTGGGTTAAAACACAGCTGCTCGTGGGCTCCCCTGAAGGAAGAAGGCTGGATGAGTTGGGCTGGGTAAGGTCTGAACACCAGTCTCATGGCTTCAAGTCACACCTCCTACATGAAGCTTCGAACTTTCTCCAAGAAACATGAGGGTTTGCCCGTGGGCAGAGGATGCTGACACTCACCGCTCCCACTGGGTTTTGTTGCAGATAGACGATCACTCAAACATGATGCACATCTACGTGTTTTCGGCCTATTTCGGGCTGACTGTGGCCTATTGCCTCTCAAGGGGCCTGCCCAGTGGAACTCAGGAGAAAGATCGGACGGCAACAAGCCCCAGTTTGTTTGCCATGCTGGGTAAGGACGAGGTGGCGTGGGTGGTCTCATACTTGGGCTAAGCAGAAAGGCTCAAAAAAGGTTCAGCTGAAAAATCTCTCTCCTTTGCCAACTTACCCCGGGTGTCTGTCATAATGACTCATTTCTTCTAGTAGTGTTTGTTAAATTCATACCTTCAAATTAAGCATTCCTTTCCAGGGACCTCTCTTCATTAATATCCGGTGGAGAGAAAAGACTCGTTATGCTTGAGTTTAAATAAATTTGTCCAATCCTTTTTTTCTTGAACGGAAAGGAGGGAATTGGGCAGGTGAAGAGATAGGGCCTGGGAGTGGAGAAAGGCACTAGGGTGGGAACAGTAACAAAGTTGCATTTTGAAAAGCTGTGGTGAAAATGATGAACTTAGACTGCAGGAGGGGCCTAGGGGAAATCAGGCAGCGAGCCTGACAGCAGGCAAAGGAGTATGAGGCTGTAGAGCCAAATTAAAGCAGCACATTAATTTTTTTTTAAATAAGCATTTGGCCATCCCAAACCGGGTTCAGGGAGTCTGGAGTTTGTATTAGATGTCATCTCTCTGGGCCTTAGTTTCCTTGCCTGTGCAATATCTTAGCTGGTCTCTGACAACTTGAGAATTTGGAGAGGAGACATGACTCGCCCATGTAGCCCATGATAGCTAGAAAGTGACAAAGTGGAGACTTGATAGCTCTAGGATTCCCCTCATCTGAAGCCCCTGGAGGTCAGGACTTTGGAGGAGGAGTGTGGTCCTGGCCAATGTCCCTCTCTGGCCCCCAGGCACCCTCTTCTTGTGGACATTCTGGCCAAGTTTCAACTGTGCTCTGCTGAATGATCCAAACGAAAGGAAGAATGCCGTATTCAACACCTACTACGCCCTGGCGGTCAGCACAGTGACAGCCACCTCAGTGTCGGCCTGGGCTCACCCGCAAGGGAAGATCAACATGGTGAGAAGGGGGCTGTCCCTTGGATGGTACTTGGGTAACATGTATCTGCACCCCTCCCCCACTCCAGTGGCAGCCCCATATGTTGGGAAAGGGCATGCTGGGTCATGGTGACAAGGCCTTGTTTGCAATGTCATGGAGCATTAGGAAGAATGCTTTGTGGCCAGAATGGGCTCTGGGACTCAGGAGACTGAAATGATCAAAGGCTCTCTGCACGGAGTGATTAGATCCATCAGTGTGGACATCAAACAGACCTAAGTTTAAACCTCGTTTGTGCTAGTTCCTAAAGCCAGCCACCGTGAGCAAGAGTCGGCAGCAATAGACTAGAATAGTCTATTCTCCACGATATTTCAAGAATGGAATTATCAGAATCAGAAGTAAAGAAGTGTGTTGCACTAGTCATGTGACTTGGGTTAAGCCACTTCAACTTTTTGAGCCTTGACTGCCTTATCGGTAAAGTGGGAATTAAGCAACAATGTATGTAAAGTCTTAATGAGGAGTAAGTTCTGGGCAAACATTAGCTGCTATTATTTGTTTTGTTTTTAGAGACAGGGTCTCACTCTGCTGCCCGGGCTGGAGTGCAGTGGCATGATCACAGCTCACTGCAGCCTCGAATTCCTGGGTTCAAGCCATCCTCCTGCCTCAGTCTCCTGAGTAGCTGAAGCTACAGGCACGCGCCACCACACCCAGCTAATTCTTTTTGTAGAGACAAGGTCTCCCTATGTTGCCCAGGCTGCTCTCAAACTTCTGTCTTCAAGCGGTCCTCTCCCCTTAGCCTCCCAAAGTGCTGGGATTACAGGCGTGAGCCACCGCACCCAGCCAGCTGCTATTATTAATATAGCAGGGGACAGGGATATTGGGAATATATATATTTATATAGTGGGGTGATGGTGTGTGCGAGTTTTGTAGGGAGAGCTGGGTGAGAAGGGAGACCCAAAGACAGAGCAAGTTCTGTGACAATTGGGCCACAGTGTCAGCCAGCCAGAAGTGCTGGGGAAAGTCTGAACAGACAGGGGACTTGGAGTGGAGAGAATGTGGCCACAGACAACAGGTTCACAGTGTAATTCCAGCACTAAGGGGAGGTGAGTGTCCCCACAGGTGAGCTCCCTGGTGGCAGGAAGTCTAGGAGCAGACAAGGTGGGGATGCCCAGTGAGGCAGGAGTGGGCATCAGGTCAGGGAAGCCCAGGAGCTGGTCCCAGGGCCCAGAGATCCAAGGCCTGGTTGGAGGCAAGGGTGTCAGATAAGAGTGAGGGAAGGCTCCCATTCCAGGGCAGCAGAGACATGACCCAGGAACAAGGCCCAGCTTATTGGAACTGGGTCACACAGGGTGACATAGGTACCAAGGAGCCAATAATAATAATAAAAACAATAATAATAATTTATGTTTATTGGGAATTTGTTCATGTTCTATGCCAGCCACTGGGCCAAAAGTTTTATATGTGGTAACTCACTTAATCCTTACAGTGGCCTTAGGAAGTAGGTACAATCAAAACCCCATTCTTCCCAGTGCCCAAGGACACATCGCTAATGAGAGTGAGGGTGGCTAGGATGCCGAGTACCTGCACTTTCCAGCTGATTCCCTGAATACTTCCCCATCAGGGTGACTGCACCCCAAGCCTGAGAGGCAGGAGTGAGTTAGCCCGTTGATGAAGCTCCTGTAACCCCACCAGAGGGGAGGGGATGGTTTCGGGATCGGCAAAGCAGGGAGGACATTCTAGGGTTGCCTTGCTCCCGGCATGTGGAGTAACTTTCGGCAAGATGTCCTCTCTAGGACCCACTGCATTCTCCCACAAGCTATTTCCTTGCAGACTCATATCCACAATGCGGTGCTGGCAGGAGGCGTGGCAGTGGGTGCCTCGTGTCACCTGATCTCTTCTCCCTGGATCACTATGGTGCTGGGCTTTGTGGCTGGGCTGATCTCCATCTCGGGAGCAGAGTGCCTACCGGTAAGAAACTGGACAACTAGTACTCCCTGCCTTGGCTTAGACCAGCAGGACCCTGGGGCCCCGGTGGGCCACTATGCGATACCACGGGCAGCACCAGGCACGTGTTGGCACTCTCTTATGTTAGCTTCAAAGCTGGGGTGAGGGACCCACCCTGGTTGGATGGTGCATTTGTTAGGATGCTGGGAGCAAGTAATAGAACCCACTCAAGTTTGCTCACGCAGAAGGGGTAATTTGTTATAAGGCTATCAGGGGGTCACAGAACCTAAGGACAACGAACCCAGGGAAGGTTGGCACCAGGGACTAGAGTGTTGTGGGGAGCCCAAAAAGTCCCTGCTTTACTTCCTTTTTTGCTTTTCCTGAATATCTGCTTTATTCTTACTCAGTAGGGCCACTTCCTCAGTGGTGTGAAGAGCATGTGGCCCGACCAAGGAACAGAAAGACATGCAGGGTTCACACCAGGAAGGTGGTGGAACCGGAGCCTTGGGAGATGGGAGGTGCGCAGGCATACCTCCTGGGCCAGTGGAGGAGTCTGGATTTTCATTCTAAAGACAACCGGGATTCTAAGGAGGGAACTAGCCTGGTCACATTTGCATTTGTATCCCAATCTGTTGGCTATCTGGGAGGCTAAGTGACCAGGTGGAAGGAGCCCTGACGGGAATCCGAGATGTGGTCAGATGCTTTTCTTCTCAGCAGTCACGCTCACTTTGGGACTGCACTTAAATTTGGACTAAACCAGCAGGTCTCAATTGCCCCCCAGGGAACATTTGACAGTGTCTGGAGACATTCTTGGCTGACACACTGGGTGGGGGGTGCTACTAGCATCTAGTGGTTAGAGGCCAGGGAAGCTGCTAAACACCCTACAGTGCACAGGACAGCCTCCCACACAAAGAATTCTCAGTCCAAAGCATGAATAGTGCCTGTGCTAGACCCTCGCTCCTCAGAGTGTGGCCTGCAGACCAGCAGCATTGGCATCACCTGAGGCCTTGTTGGAAACACAGAGTCTTAGGCCCCACTCCACACCTACTAAATGCAACTCCTCCTGGACGATGCGAGCGCACGTTCAAGTCTGGGAAGTGCTTCTTTACGCAAGCCTCGGTGTCCATCCCCCTTTCGTGGCCCTGGATGCCAAGGATGTGTGAAAAGGGTGGGTAGGGAATATGGTTTCACCTGCAAATCTGCTTATAATGATGTTTGTCCCCAGGTGTGTTTTAACCAAGTGCTGGGGGTTCATGATACCTGCGGCGTGTACTACACCTTCAGCTTGCCGGGTCTGCTTGGAGGAATCACCTATATTGTGTTATTGATGCTTCAGATCAGCTGGACCAAGAATTCCATGTGGGTCACTTGGCTTACTCCCTACACACCCCTTTCCAACTGAGGAAGAAATGTGCCCAGAGCCCTTAGCTGGAGTACGTACAAGCATTTAGGACCAGGCACTCAGTAGGCCTCAGTGATTATCTATTGGCTGTTTTATTCAGAAATTCTGCCCAGCCCCTACCTTGTGTGGAGTCATCACCTCTCCAGGCCACCTCTTCTTTCCAAAAGGGGCAGCCTAGGTTCAGGGCAAAGGCATGTAGACCTGAGACTTCACAAATGCAGACAGAACTGGTCAATTAAGCCTAAGCCAGGGAGCCTGTGGCTTAGGTCATGGTGATAACCTTGTACTCTGGAGTCAGACTGGTCTTGAAACACTCCCACTACCTACTAACAGGGCATGCTACCTAACCTTTCTCAGCCATGGTCGCCCAATTGTAAATGAAGGTGACAATGGTACCTCCTCTCACAGGGTGATTGGGAGGTTACTTGTGTTAAGAGTCTAGCACTGTGTGGTTAAGAGGACTTAATAAGTTACTGCAGGAAAATGCTAAGCATAGCCCGTCCCTGAGGCCCAGGGAGGGCAGAGGGTAGCCGAAGTCTCACTGGAAGGTAGGAATGTGGCCTCTAAACCAGAGTTAGGTTCTGTGTCCCCCAGATAGTGAACAGCGATGATCGGTTTGACACACAAGAGCCCTAGCTGTTACCTCCTTGAGGTTGTGTATTTACGGACACAGCTTACGTAAAATGAAAGCGTGAATGGGGCACAATACAAGGACAGAGAACGGATACCGTGAGGATAACAATATTACTGATAATCACCACTGCTGCTCAGTGACTGCCTTCTAAGCATCGGGCATTGTGCTAAAAACATTACATGTGCCATCTCATTTAATCCTCACATCACCTTGTGAGGCATCATCAAACTCTAAGAAATGATATCTAGGGGAAGTTATCTGCCCAAGGTCACTCGGCTGGAAACTGGCTATTAAAATGGCTGAAGGGGGTGATGAGGAGCTGGTTGTTTGGAGGCATCACAGAGAAATCATGGAAGGGCTGGGGTCCCTTCCGGTACTTGGGCCCCTTTATGGCTCCAGCGACAGAGACAACGACAGCCCCAAATTGTAGGAGTCGTATCAGTGGGTAAGACCTCCCTCCTTGAGCTGCCCCTTTCCCACCCCCACCACGCCTGCATGGCTTTTGGGGAACATGACAGGGAACATACCAGCCGGGCAGATGTTCTCCTCATGGCCCTTCCTGGCAGTGGCACTACTGACACCAACAGTTCTTTTTGTCCAGGATGACCCCTGCCGCTCGATGCCAAGTGACCACCTCTGCTTTGTCATTTCTAGGACTGGCTACCAGGTGCTCTATTCGGAGGCACTCAGGATGGCCGTGGCGTCTAATGCCTTGTCTCTGGTGTTTAGTCTGGTGTCTGGTTTCCTGACAGGTCAGTGTGAAATCGCCCTTCCTTCCCCATTGCCCACGACACAGCGCCCGGGTCCAGAGAGCGCCCTGCCCTGTGGGGGATGTGTATGTGCCCATCCCCTTCCCTGTGAACCCACCCCCCAGCTCCAGCTGAATAATGTAAAGAGCTCAAAAAAATCATAGACTCACATAATTTCAGAATTGGAAAGGCTTTTAGAGGTCACCTGTTGTCGGTGTGGACTCTGTGGCCAGGGAGGGAAAGGGACTTCTCTGAGGTCCTAAGTAGGGTGAGTAGCAACATCGCAGCCTCTTAAGCCCAGGGCTGGTGACTGCACTCAATTTTGTACAGAAGGCCCAGGAAACCCTTACACCCAAAAGCCTACCTTTTATTCCCTGAGGACACTCATATTCAACAAATATTATTCAACATCTACTATGAACCCGGCACTGAGGACACAGCAGTGAACAAATTTCCTGACGACAGGGGACTGACATTTTAGTGGGGGAGGGTGTTGACAATAAATAGACATATAAATGTATCCTATGTCAGATGGGGACAGGTGCTATGAAGACAAAGCAGGGTAGGGGAACAGTCAGTGTGGGGTGGGGTGTTCCTGTAGAGGGCTGGTCAGGGAAGACATATCTGAGAAGTCAGCCTTTAAGCAGAGACTCTAATGAAGAGGAGGGAGACATGCCGTGTATTTATTTGGGGGAAGAGCATCTCATGAAAATAGGACAGAAGTGCAAAGGCACAGGCAGAAGCATGCCTTGTGTGTTGAGGGACTGGCAAGGAGACCAGTGTGGCTGATGTGGAGGACTGAAGGGAGAGCAGCAGGGGTCAAGGGAAGAATGTAGCTAGGAGCAGGCCATTATGCGAGCTGGGGAGCCTCTGGAGATCTTTAAACAAAGGAGTGACGTATGTTTCCACGCCTGCAATATGATGGGTCAGCAAACCATCTTGGGGAGTTACTAATTAGCCAGTCTTACTTATATGCCAGGTGAAAATATGCATTCTGTTCAGAACTGTTCACTTTTATTCTACAAGCAAACATCTTTTATTGGTTAGACACCCATATATTGTGTCCCTAAGCAGGGGGTGGATGCCAAGTAAGAGACAAAATGGCATAGCAGACACTAATGAGTTATGTGACATTGGGCATATCACTTTACTCTCTCTGGGCCTCGGTCGGCTTCTCTGTGAAATTCTCTTTTAAGAATTATAGACTTCTGGAAACTAAAAATAAATAAATAATTTTCTTTTTTTTTTTTTTGAGACAGAGTCTTGCTCTGTTACCCTGGCTAGAGTGCCGTGGTGTCAGCCTAGCCCACAGCAATCTCAAACTCTGGGCTCAAGTGATCCTATCCTCCTGCCTCAGCCTCCCAAGTAGCTGGGACTATAGGCATGCGCCACCATGCCCGGCTAATTTTTCTATTTTTGGTAGAGACAGGGTCTCACTCTTGCTCAGGCTGGTCTTGAACTCCTGAGCTCAAGTGATCTTCCCCAGCCTCAGCCTCCCAGAGTGCTAGGATTACAGGAGTGAGCCACCGCGCCCGGCCTGAAATTCCTAAAACAAGAACACAAAAAGCTTGAGCTGCTGAGACAATGGGCCAACAGCCCTCAAAAGCTGTATACCTTCTCCACATTATATAGCATGTTTCATAAGTGGATGTTCCTAGTGAGAGTTCTGACTTTTTAAAAAGTCTAAATATGTTCAGTGTTATCTCATAAGACAAGAAAATATATTTTTGGTGGATTTTCATCAGTGATGAGCAAGCATCAGCTATCTGAAAAATTCACACAGGAAATAGAGACCATTTCTGAGTAACTCTAGCTAAATGAAGAGTGCTGGTTGCACCTTGCATGCCAATATCAGTTAAAGGCTTGCACTACAAAAGGAAAATATGAGTTTCACTAAGCACACGCCTACTCTTGTTAATCTTATTATTAATATACTGGAACTTATCATCCTTAAACGTACACAGATAAATCTACCAGGAGCACTTCCCTGCTTCACGTGAAAGGTAAACTCTCATTTTATGTATCCCGAGAAATTCAGCCGACTTTGCAAAGTTGGGGGAATGCATAGGGTCAAGCTATCTGGGCAGAGGCTGGACAAAAAAAAGGAAGAACAGGCACAAAAGCAAGGCAGTGGATCATGCCTGTGGTCCCAGCTACTCAGGAGGCTGAGCCCAGGAGTCCAAGGTTGCAGTGAGCTATGATGATGCCACTGCACTCCAGCCTGGGCAACAGAGCAATACCCTGTCTCTAAAAAAAAAAAATAATTAATTAATTAAACATTTTTAAAAAAACAAATTGCTATAAATTACCTTCCTAACTACACAAATGGAATCTTGAGCTGAAGTTGCTGGGAGTTTATTGGAGCCAGAGAAGACAGACCTCTGGTCGTGCCTAATTGGAGTCACACTCCATGATAGCTCCTGTGCTTTAAATGGATCAGCTTTTAAGTGGGGCGCCGTCTGACAGAGCCCTTCTATTCTGTCTCAAGAAGGGCATCGGATCCGTGGCTATCTTACACTGCACAGTGTAATCTCAATCTCTTGGAGATCATTGCTCTTACCACTTCCTTTTAGATATCTACAGAATTAATAATTAAGCTGGTCCCAGAATGACAGTGCTTCAATTTGCCTATCTCCCCATTATGGGAGAAAAAGTATTTCTGTTGAGATATGGTAGTTGACACACAGTATTTTGATTAATCTTCAGATAACAAATGCTGTGCTCCAAATGTTTTAACGTTTAATTATGAATTTCAACAGGTTTGCTCCTAAATCTCAAAATATGGAAAGGACCTCATATTACTAAATATTTTGATGACCAAGCTTTCTGGAAGGTAAGTTTTTCAACCTATTAAAGGTTAAAAAGGTTTTGAGTACATGAACTTAAAAAGATATCTGGGGATATCTGTTAACTTGGTATTTATGAAAATAAAACAAAAACAAACAAAAATGAAGTAGGGAGCACTGGGGGAGGAGCAAATCCATGATATGTATGTGTGTGCATGTGTGTGTGTGTGTGTGTGTGTGTGTGTTGGTGGGGAGAAGGAGGTGATAAGGGTTACCATTTCTCTGATGCCTCAAGTCACTGAGGGTCAGCGAGGAGAGAGCTGCCACTGGCCACACTTCCTCTCCCCATCTGGAGTCTTCAGAGGGGGCAAATAGTTTGATGTGAAGGCGACAGAACCTCAAAGTGCAAGGGCCAGAAGAAGCCTCAGGGCCATTGAGTCCAGTGCCTTATTTGACAGATGCTCAGAGTGGAAACATGACTTGCCCAAGGTCTCACAGTGAATGAGTGGCTGAGTGAGTCTAGAACACAGCCGTTGATAAATTATAACTAGTGGACACAAGCAAACTTATAGTATAGGAGACTGGGGTCACTTAGCAAAGGGACACAGGGCTCAAACAACTCAGCTGCTGCTGAGGGTCTCTGTGTTACATCGTAGCATTTGTTGTCCTGACTGGGCTAAAAAGAAGGTCAGGGCTCCTTCCCTGTCACCCCACTGCCCTCCCTTTGACTTACACTCATGGTTCCCAAAGCACGCTTAGGGCGTCTTCCAGCCCATGGTGCGGGTAGGCTGGGCGAGCAAGGACCAGCGTTGCCAAGGGAAGTTGGGGCTGACAGAGGTCAGGCTAATGCCCAGCATTATACCTTCATGAGTGGCAGCGACAAGACCAGGAACAGGGTCTTCTGAGTCCTGGGCCAATCCTTTCCCCACCCAGAATCCAAGATGTTGACGACTGAAGGGACAGAGAGCCAGCCTTATTATGGGTCTGGGCTCGTGTGCCCGCAGGGGCCAAGCAGACAGAGCCTGCCTCTTTCTTTTCCCTCTCCTTCTCTCCTGTTTCTCCTTTCGCTCTTCCTCTTCTTCCTCCTCTTCCCCTTCAAACAGCTTTAATGAGGTGTATGTAATGACATACAATGAATTGTACATATTCAAAGTATGTGATTTGATATGTTTTAACATGTTTGTACACCCATGAGACCATCACCACAATCAAGACAAGGAACATATCCATCATATCAAACATTCCCTCCTGCCCTTAGAAATTGTTGCCTCCCACCTGTACCTGATCCCATCCCCAGGCAACCTCTGAACTACTTTCTGTCCCTAAAGATTAGTTTGCATTTTCTGTAAGTTTATATAAATGGAATCATACAGGATGTACTCTTTTTGTCTGGCTTCTTTCAACTGTTCATTTAACTGTTCTGAGAATTGCCCGTGTTGTTGCATGTAACCCTCCTCACCTTGCACCAGCTTCTCTCTACAGCCATTGGCCCTTGGCTTCTCCCAACAGCCAGTCCCTCCCAGTCCCTTGCAAGTATTCTTGCCCCTTTAGCAGCATCAGGGCAATCCAGCAAAAGGACTCAGAAAACTGTTTTAATCCATTCATTCATTCCTCGAGTATTTATTGAGCAGCTACTATATACCATGCACTATGATAATCAGCCAAGGATACCACAAACAGGACAAATATCCAGCTCAACTATTTGAGTTGCAATAAATATCTGCTAAATAAATGAAGGAAATCTGAGGAACCCCATCTAACACTAGCCACTGCAGCAACAGGCGAGACAGAACAGGAAGAACTGATTCCAAGCAGCACTCTATAAGGCATCATGTAGGCAAGTCCCTGGACTTCTCTCACTGGTAAAGCAAGGACAGTTATCTTCATTATACCTCACTGGGTTGTTTTAAATAAAGATCAAGTAAGGTAATAATGTCTGTAACAATATTCTGTAACATGCAAACCACCACATGAATGTGGAAGTATATCACTAGGGGTTTAGCCAACCACGAAGGAATGTGTAAGCATAACAGCCATCATCTTTGCAAGCCTGCTATTCCTGATTTTGTGCTAGGTGCGTTTCAGCATTAGCTGATTTTATCCTCACAACACTCTGGCATGAGAGTAAGTATCCCGATCTTAAACATGAGGAAATTGAGGCCTATAGAGAGTAAGGGACTTGTCCAAAATGACAGAACTAGTACATGGAACAGGAATTTGAACTGATGTCTGTTTGGCTCCAAAGACACCCCACGTACTCGTCTTGTGTGCAGCTACGCGAGAACAGTTATTCCACCCCGCCCCACCTCCCAGCAATCTTCTGGTTTATTTTCTTGCACCTAAGTACAACCATTTATCCTGCAGTATACCACTTTCAGCTTGCATCTGAAAGCCAAATATCCATTAAAGAGGCAAGGATACAGATCTGCAAAGCTGATAAATCCAGGGGTGATTTTTTTGGTAAACCATCCGAGACATTTTAGATATGACTGAATACCCTTATTGCATTTCATAGAACTGACTGCTAGGGTTGGAAGGGACGTTGCAGCCAGCTCAGCCATTCCTTCACTTGGTTGCCCAGACTGTGCCTGGCACTCCAAGGGAGGGGGCACGCATCACTCCCTAAGGGCACCCATTTCATCCTTGGATGGTTTATTAAAATGCACTCGTTGGCTAATTCATTCCGCTAAATGTATTACCTAATCTGTGACAGACACTGTGTGACGTGCTGGGGAGACAAATCTAAATAAAGCATAGTCCTGGGATTCAAGGAGCCAGATGTACTAATCTCCTAACTCCCTGTAGTTTACAGTGATCCTCACCCAGATACTGATTTACAAAAATTCAGTTTATAACACAATTTTTCACGCATCTTGTGCCTTCACTAGAAACAATAAAACGCTCCCTTCAATTCCTTATTTCATTTTAATAAACCATGGATTTTATTTCATGCTTTGCAAAGCATGAGAACTCACTGACATTCACTTTTAAAAATTAATTCCACAATTAACCTTTCTGAATTCAAGTGAGGAATTTTTGGGGGGAGTCTCCCAGGGCCAAGGCTCTGTTCTGAGTATTGCAGGGAGGACAGAGAACCCAAGGGATTTAATGACTTAGTTAAGAGGACGGGATCTTTACATGTGCACAGCTCTATCTATTAAGTACTACACAAGTAACCCTGGCAGGAGCTGCTAGAAGAATTAGAGCGGGGAGAGGAACTCCCCATGGGGTTGGGGAGGTCTGGGAGAATGGAACTTGGTGTTGTGCTGGATTTGGCTGAGCAGCAGAAAGTGCAAGGCATCTAAGCAAAGGGAAGACTGTGAGCAAGAACAGAGGAAGGGTAAGGCGACCGGCTGGACCCCAAGTCTGTGAAAAGGCTGAAAGGTGGCTAGAGCCACTTGAATTTCATCCTACAGGCGATGAAAGCTCCCAAAGGTTTAGGTGGGGGAAACAATGCAATGAAATCAAAGTTTTAGACTTTAGGATTAAGCGTGTAGGATGGATCCTAAAATCACTGCAATCTGCTGAAGATCATCCATTGGCTTCCAAACGAGTATTTGCAGTTTATTTTTAAAATGATTTTATTGCCAAGAAATATAAAACACCACTACTGTTTTGGTACAAAAACACAACAAAATGTGTTCAGAGTTCCTCTTGCTGCTTTATGTAGACAAAGTTTTAAAAACCTAGCCTTGTCACACTGGTATCACCCCTGCTTCTGATTTAAAATAAATGTTCTAGATACACAGTAGGAGTCCAACAAATGCTTGCTCAACTGAAATAAGGAGGGCCAGCTTTTAAAGTAAAGTAGGAAAACAGATCAAGAGCTGCCAACTGACTCCTCCAGTCTTAGTGAGGCCCAGTGAAAAAGAGCATCGTTCTGGGAGCGAGACCTGAAGTCTGGTCCTAGCTCACCCACTAGCAGGCTGGTGCTCTCAGGCAGATCACTCGACTTCTCTGGGGCTATTTCTTCATCTATAAAATGAGATCAAATCCCACACTCTAAGAGTATGTGCTCTGAAATCAGACAGATCTGGGTTCTATCACTGCCAGCTCTGTGAGCTCGGAGAGCTTCAGTCTCCCCATCTCTGAAATGGAGATAACAACAGTGACTCTCTCACTGGGTTGATGTGAGGGTTTAAAAGAAATAACGTGTGTGAAATGTCAGCACATTGACTGATCTGTAGAAAACACCCTATAAGTGTTAGCTGCCCTGATTTCCGGTTCCAGAATTCTGTGGTCTGAGGTTACTTGACATGCAATGATGTTTTATGGCTGGCTGTAATATGGCACAAAGAACTCAGGAAATAGCTTGCTGAAGTGAACACCCAGAGAAGACCTAAGAACTCTCTTCAAACACTTAAAAGACTGGCATGTAGAAGAATAATATTTTGTTTCCATGCTTTTCCAAAGAATTTAGTTAGGCTTAAGGGGTGATGCAGTACAAATTCCTGACAATCTTTTAACTGTCTGCCAAATGGAATGAGCTACTTCATATTGCAGTAGTGAGTCCCCTGTCACTGGAAGCATTAAAACAAAAGCCAGATGACTATTTACCAATGATCCATGTAAAGAGTTACCATGAAATAAGATCTATCTAAACGTTCTTCTAATTTAGATTTTATGAAAGAACCTCTAAGGTCTTTGTTATGAGACATTAAGGTTAACATAAGTTTTAAGAGATCAAGCCAGAATCAGTATGTATACAAATTTTAGGAGTATAAGGGTTCATCTGCAATAAAAATGTTTTCTTTGCTTTTACAGTTTCCTCATTTGGCTGTTGGATTTTAAGCAAAAGCATCCAAGAAAAACAAGGCCTGTTCGAAAACAAGACAACTTCCTTTCACTATTGCTCACCTTTGTTTGTATTCGACTAACACTTACTACAGCAAAGTCTCCTTATGTGCAATGAAACGAGGCTGGAGATCGATTTGATATTAAAAAATACAGGACTAAAAACTTGTTTAAGAGGTAATTCAATAATAGTTTTCAATAAATATGTTTACTTTCATTAAAGGTGATGGTATCAATATTTTCTTGGTTGCAGACACATAAAGTTTTGGTTCAATTTTGTTGACAATTCTTAGCTTCTTTCTACTTAAAAAAATATGCTACCCAGTTAACTCTCGTTTACATGAACTGAGCATACAACACAAAACAGGACAATGAAGAACTCATTAGTCCTTGCAGACATAATGTTTTTATTCCAGCAGTTTTACAAGATAGTTAGCATTCCCTGCGCATATTCTGAGTTGTACTGCAGGAAAAGAGGCTGTAGTCAGTTGTGGGGTGGGGGTTGCACTGCCACAGGGTTAAAAAACTAGTTCTGGGACCTTAAGGAAATCATTTAAATTTCCATGGTCTGGGTTCCCTCATGTGTAAAAACAGAGGGTAGACTTCAACCTCTAAGATCTCTTCCAATTTTCACATTCTATAGATGTAAAAAAAAAAAAAATCATGAGTGATTTCATGTGGGATGCCAGCAATACAGTCATTCCTTTGAGTAGCATCTTTATCACCAGGCAATATGCAAAACATACAGATTTGCAGATAATGACTGACATGGAAAAGAGTTCCACACGTTTAAATCACCCAAGATACATTTTGTGTTTAACGTAGGGCTAACTGTAGCGTGTTTTATGAAAGGCATTTCAAGCTGTAGTTTTGAAGAATATGTACCCCACTTTGCCAAGCAGGGGAGCCTGAGGGGACAAGAGAGTTCCAAAGAGGAACGGACCATGAGAGTTAGTTCCTAGTAGCTAATGTTCGTAATTATGTTGAACTTGCTGATGAATTGTGAGCGTAGTGGTTCAGCACACAGATAAAATGAAACATGGAATCCACAGAACAACAAAGAAATGGTCAAGAGACTAGTGTCCAGTCCCTGTCCTTTTCCTCTTTCCTTCAGCTGTGGGTATGGAGGGGCTGTCAGTGTCCCACCAGAGCCACATGTCATGGCTTGACTCAGTTACATCCCGCTTTCCCCCTGCATCAGCAGCACAATGGAAGAACTTCCCACAGAAGGGACAGGAGCCTGGTGGCTGGACCATGGAGCTTCTCTCTTCCAACATGTCCTCTCACCCCTTGGGAAACCCTCAAAAGCTACTTAATGCTAAATGTTTACAGAATGTGTAGTAAAATCACAGAAACCGAACACCAAGTATAAAGAATTTTGACCATAGAATAGTTTTTAAAAACAAGAAAATGTTTATATTTCATTTAACATTTGACACAGAAGAGGCCACAAATAAACATGTCAAATCTTCAGAGCACACTCATTGCAGTTCTGGACCTCAGATACGAGAAACAGTCACGCTGATGAATCCATGATGTCTTTTGTAATTTCTTATTTTTAACATATTATACCATGATAAAACTTGACAAAATTACTCTGTGAAAGTTTCCTTTAACATTGTATAAGTTAATCAAGTGCATACCACAATAGATTTGTTATTGTTTAAATAGAGAGTTCTCATGATTTTAGTATTACACAACTTTAAGCTGAGACTACATTCAGAAATAGGTTTAGAAAATGGCATTACAAAAGATTGGGAGTGAGCAGTAAAAAAAAAAAACAAAAACCCATGCAGGGCTGCTGTGCTGTAGGAAATCAGATGTTTTCACTGCCATAAGTCTTCAGTGCGGCCAAACTTAAAAACCAGTCCTCTGTAAATAAAACAAGAAATATCACATGACTACCTGAATCTGGGGAAAAAAAGAATATGTGAGATTTTGAGAATGGTGGGAAATAAGCCACAAAGAATAACTGATGAATTGATTTTGATACAGAATGTATCAAAACAGAAACTGATCATCTAAGGTAGTGAATTCTTCCATCATGTTCAGCTGTGGTATTTGCTGCCATGTGAACAACCTTAACGCCAGAGTACTGAAGACACATGTGACTTTTACAAAGTTAACTGATGTTTAGCATGTAACTATTATATGTCTGATTTTATCAAATTCATTCAACAAACCTTTTCTGAACGTCCTGATATGCTAGGTGCTAGGGCTGCAGGATAAATAACCCTTACCCTCAAATTGCTCACATTCTTGATAACCTGATGTGGTCTAAGTACTGGGGGTGGGGGTGGAAAAGAGGCATATATACCGAGTGTTAAGTATAGAAACACAGAATCTGCCTGAATGAGTTAGAAAAGGATTTAAAGAGGTGGTAATACCTGAGACAGGCTTTGAAGGATAAACAGGAGTTTGAATGGGAAGTTGGTAGGAATAAGAGCTAGTGGGATGATGAAGGAAGATGTTTCAGGGAGCAGAAGCAGTACATCAAAGGGCAAAGAGGCATAAAAAACCACTCTAGGAAAAGCCCAGGAGGTTGGTATATGCCCAGGAAATACACCCTCACAGAGCTTACCGGGTTTAGGTGACAGAGTACCTAGAGTTGTCCTTGAGGCTTCAACTTAAGAGAAGCAAGTGGGAAATTATATGCATTTAAAAAGCTATCTGAAGTGTAGCAGAACAGGGAAGAGTTCACCAGGGCTAGATTACAGTTCAAGAGATGATGAGAGGCCGGGCGCGGTGGCTCACGCCTGTAATCCTAGCACTCCAGGAGGCCGAGGTGGATCGCTCAACGTCAGGAGTTCGAAACCAGCCTGAGCAAGATCGAGACCCCATCTCTACTAAAAATAGAAAGAAATTAATGGGCCAACTAAAAATATATAGAAAAAATTAGCCGGGCATGGTGGTGCATGCCTGTAGTCCTAGCTACTCGGGAGGCTGAGGCAGAAGGATCGCTTGAGCCCAGGAGTTTGAGGTTGCTGTGAGCGAGGCTGAGGCCACGGCACTCTAGCCTGGGCAACAGTGTGAGACTCTATCTCAAAAAAAAAAAAAAAAAAAGGCAATGCAGGCAGCCAGGCTTCAGGACACCAACTGCCCAGGGTGGCAAATCACCCACAAGTGCCTCAGTGAGTTAAGAGCCTTCGTGCTCTATCCAGAGGAAGCTGGCACTTGGTCCCAGGCAATGGACGAAATGGGGCCACACAGAGATGCAGCCCCTATTCAGCTCCAGCTGACTGTTAATGGGAGGAGCCTGAGGTTGTCAGATCTTTCAGTTTATTCAAGAAAAGCCAAATTTGTATTTTTATGTCAAATCTCTTGGTTTTTAAAGGTTGGCTCAATAAAATAGAAAATACTGTATAGGCTAAATAAAACAGAACTGTGGGCAGAGTTTGGCTGAATGGCCACCTGTTTTTATCTCTTCTGTGCACAGCTCAGAGTTTTGACAGATTGAAGACAGGAAATGATAGGATTAGAGTTTTGTTTTAGAAGGAAAACTGACAGCAGGAAAACTGTCAGAAAGAGAATGAGGGCCAGGAGTGGTGGCTCCCTCCTGTAATCCCAGAAATGTGGCAGGAGAATCCCTTGAGGCCAGGTTTTGAGACCAGTCTGGGCAACATAGCAGGACTCAGTCCCCATCTTTACAAAAACAAAAGAAAAATTAGCAGGGGCTGAGCGAAGTGGCTCACACCTATAATCCTAGCACTCTGGGAGGCTGAGGAGGGAGCCTCCTGAGGCTGAGCTCAGGAGTTCAAGACCAGCCTGAGCAACAGCAAGACCCCATCTCTACTAAAAGCAGAAAAATCAGCTGAGTGTTGTGGCGCATGCCTGTAGTCCCAACTACTTGGGAGGCTGAGGCAGGAGGATCGCTTGAGCCCAGGAGCAGAGGCTGCAGTGAGCTATGATCACGCCACTGCATTCCGGCCAGGGTGATAGAGCAAGAACCTATCTCAAACAAACCAAAAAACACAAAAAGAAAAAAAAACAAAAACAAAAAAACAAAGAAAGAGGATGAGACCAGAGGCAGGAGGAGGAATGAGTTAGGGATGAGAACTGCTCAGGCAATGGATGATGAGTGAATATAAACAATGGAAATGAACAAAAAGATAACAGGTTTCAGACCATCCAGAGGCAGATTTAATAGGGCTTGGATGCAGGGGGTAAGTGTGAAGGAGAAATTGAAGACAGACCTTTCAAGGCACATGCTGTTTTTTATTTTGTTGTCTTGTCTGTTTTCCAATTACCAGCGCATACTCAAGTCCACAGTTATAATGATAAATTTAAAATGGCTTCAGTGGTGTTTTTTTTAATGAAAACAAAAATGCAACCAGGAAGTAGTCTGGTACCCCCTTCTTGGAAGTATTTTAATTTCTCCTTGTAAAGGATTTAATAAACCTCCAAAAGGTGATTTGATCTCTGCTCTTCTAGTTAATATCACACCGCTGCTATAAAAAAGAAAAACTGAAGCTGGTTATTAGAAGACTCGACTCTTCAGATAGTTTCAAAGAGACATAGTAACTTCAGAACACTAGTTGACAGATGTGAACTGTAATCTGAAGAGTTTCTTGGGCAAGAGCCAATCTCGCCTACATTGTCAGATGGTCACCTGTCTATTCTGGTTTCTGAAATAGTAATTTCTAAGCTGTTGCTGAGTACCATTCTGTTATAAATCAGAATAGTAGGCAATCTGCTACAATTATTCTGATAACAGTGTCCATTAGTTAAATTTAATTTTAATTTGTTTATAGTCAGTCCAAGATTATTTTTTCAAGATTAGTATTCTCACAAAACCTAATTAGTTTTTAGATTTAATAGGTATAACAGTAACAAATGAGAAATTAACCAAACTTGTTGCATATAAGAGCAATTTATTATAAGTAATGTGCAATAATGGCAAGTCAATGATCAGTTTCCAAGGTTTTATGAAATGTGGTAAGTACTATATGAAGTTGTATTTCTCCCTTTCATTGGAAGACATAAAATTTGCCCACAAATCTTCCTCTCTCAGTTCTCTGTTCCTCTCTGCTATAACATATTACCTTTCCTGCCAAAAGCAGTGTCTCAAAGTGGAACTTACTTTACCCTTTATCCTTGCTAGAGCAGGCAATGATGAAAATAAAGAAGGCTGCCGTTTGCCCTTCACTGGCCAGTTCTGAGTAAATCCTCTTCCCACTACTCCATCCTGAAGCATCTCTTACCCCCTGCCTCTGACCTTGTGATACTACTTTCCTATGGCTGAATTTGTGGGATACTGTGGAGGTACCAGAGCTGAGGATGCCTGGTCCTTCTTTAAAGATGCTCAAGCCTCAGCACTGCAACTTGAAAGAAAAAGAAATCCTAAATATCAATATTCTCCCTCTCATAAACACATGCTACATTACCCTACAAAATAACATACACTCAAATTGTATATCATAAGTGGGGAGAGGTTTACTCACTTTGTATTTTTTTAAGTGCAGTGTTACAATCTTTTTTTCTTTTTTTAAAAAAAAGGAGGGGAAAAAGGCCAGGTGCAGTGGCTTATGCCTGTAATCCTAGCACTTTTGGAAGCCAGGGTAGGAGGATTGCTTCAGGCCAGGAGTTCAAGACTAGCCTGAGCAAGAGTGAGGCCCTGTCTCTACAAAAAAAATAGAAAAATTAGCCAGGCGTGTTGGTGCACACCTGTAGTCCCAGCTATTCCAGGGGTTAAGGCAGGAGGATCCCTTGAGCCCAGGAGTTTGAGGTTGCAGTGAGCTACGATGACACCACTGCACTCTAGCCTGAGAGACACAGCAAGACCCTGTCTCAAAAAAAAAAAAAAAGAAAAAGAGAGAAAAAAGAAGAAGAAAAAAAGGAAAGAAAAAAAAGTGGTTCAAGTAGATATGGGGATTTTGTTTCATTTTTGGAAGTGGGTGGGAAGGGACAGGGAAGGAGAAGTCCTACAATATACAGCAGTTTCTTAACCTTTTTTGGATTAGGAACTTCTCTGAAAAATCTGATGAAAGCCACAGACTATCTCTTCCCAGAAACAAGCAGGAACACCAATTTCTCACGCATGGAAATGTCTGGTGATTCCTCCTCTTCAGAAGCCTACCTACACAATAAAGGTTAATAACTCCTGATGCGAGGATAGAGAGTCGTTTTGGTGTGGTTTTTTTCCTTTTTATTTTTTTGTTTGGGGAACTAGGAGTAGAAGAAAGCAGAGACCTTAAGTTTCTAGAAAAGAATGAACACCTGAGAAGATTATTAGTAAAAGTATTGGGGCTTTTAGTAATCTTTTCATTTGTAATTGCATCAGTAGGATAAAAAATATTAGGACTTTTCCTCCATACCTCAAATCTCACTCACAAATTCTAATGACACCAAGGATAGAAGAACTATAAAATATACCAGAAACCAAAATTTAAGGAGAAATGGTTTTAGACAGCCTTTCATTAAAAGAACTGTTAGAGATCTAGATTTAAAATAAACATTGTCAGTGTTATGTAACTAAATCTACATGAATCATAGTTATTTATTAAAGGGGGTGTGGTAGCAATCTTAAAAATTAATGTATGTTGCCAAGGTTGGCAGCCAACCAACCCATGTATCAAAAATACCCTTCTCAACCTCATTCTTCATATTTTATGAAAATAACATGGAGGAGTGGCATTGGGGGTAAATTAAGGGGTAAATTAAGCAACTAAATATAGTAAATGACATAAAAGCAGCTATTATTTAAAAAAAAAAAAAGATGAATAATGCAAAACAGACTTACCCAAAAAAGATGAAGGCATTCTGGAAAAATACAGCAATTCCAGGGTATACTATGGCTTTTTCTGTAAATAATTGTAATATTTAGAGGTTTATTATCTCAAAACATTTAGTTTAAGATATACTGGCAAACATCAATTTTCCTGCCTAGCATAATTGATTTTTCTGGTAATTATGGTTGGTTTTAGCACAAAGTGACAAAACATATGAGAGTCTAGCATTGCTTTAGTAAATTGTAACCTGTGTTTTCTCTTACCTTTAGCAACATAACCTCCAAAGAGAATCCACATAGATGCAATCAGAGATCCAAAGGCCAACATGAAACCAATGAACAGCCAAATACGAGCACCTTAAAAGAAATAACATTTTACCAGAATTGTTTCTCATATGGCAGCAGTTAGTACAATTAACTTTCAAAAAGAAAACAAAAGTCCAAACAGAAAAAAATGTGCAGCTGCCACTAAAGTCTACAATAAGAACAGTAGATGTGTTAAGTACATTTCATCAGTGCAGATGTTGGCCTTTTTCTTCTTGATTAGTCTATATATTCCTTTTTAAAAAATTTATTATTTATTGGTCTGTACATTCTAAGTGCATACATTCACTTTCCCAAACTACCTACACTGAGAAAAACTTTATTCAACCTTCCTGTAAAACAGCTCATAAAATACATTTTACCACATTTAGAGGTTCATTCTCCACATATTTTTAGAAATTGTGCCTCAAAGTTTAAGTACACTTTCAAACAACATATATACTTAAAAAAATAATTCATATTCAGTGATATATGAATCTCAAAGCTACCATATTTCACTTTCAGGGAGGTCAGGCAGCAAAGCAAATTCAAATTTACTGTGGCTGGCACTTAGGTAAGTGGCATTAAAATTATGTTAACAGAGGAGGACAACCAACTTTTAAATCACATTAATATTAATATATTCATGAAAATTTGCTATACATAATAAATGGAGTCATTAGACTGCCTAAAATGAATTCTGAGATAGGGTCTCTTTCTTTAATTAGCACAAATACATTTTAATAAAAACACTACTTAGCTCAATAAACACGGCAAATACAATGTTATATATATTAATTTCTAAGTTCATGCCCAAAACGTAAAACAATAGTTCCAAAATAATAATCTATTACTAATAGATGTGATATTAAAACAAATATATCTGGCTCTGGACCCCCAAAGCTGTGCGAGCTAATGAAATTTTATTAGAGATGTGATAGCCATATGCTAATCCTAGCTCTAGCTATTATTGTCTTACTATTATAACACTAACTGCTAACATTCATCCCTTCTTTCAGAGTTTACAAGGCTATGGTGTTTTTTCCTGTTTCATTAAAAAAAAAAAAAGGTCACTTGAAATTTGCCAATAGCCAGGTTCATATTTGTATGAATGTGATATTTAAGTTTATCATTTAAATTGCTTAATAAATACTTGTCTCCTCAAATCTCTGAGTAAACTGGACTCTGCAGGAAGTTGTGCCACATACCCCTATATTCTGCTATCTCAGGTACACAGCTATGGAGTCCAAGGGATAAGAGTCCCCAGTAGAGAAAGTAAGGCCTGGATGAGCCCAATCACCAACTCTCTGATTCTATTCACTATTGCAAGGTGAAAAGAGTTCTGGAGATTGTGAATGAATGTTCTTAATACATTCTTAATACTGAAGTGTACATGTAAAAATGGTTAAGATGGTTAAGAATTGTATGTGTATTTTACCACAATTTAAAAAAACACCACAGCTCTGATTCTAAACTATTTCAAAATGCTAATTCAACCAAACAAGGTTGGCAAAAAAGTGAAGAATAAGTGACATAATTTAAAATACTATAAACTCTATTTTGCACTTGTATCTTGTATACATTTACATTAATATATACATATTGCACAGGATTATATACTTAAACCTGTGTATTCTGCACTATACAACCAATTTTGACCAAACACCAATTTTACTTTATGCCTTGGAACCTGTAACCTCTTCTCTAGACAAAACTCCATCCTATCCTTGATCTGAAGGATTTAGACAAGTGGTCTTCCATATATAATTCTCATTTTAAGGATGTAAACATGTATAGTAAGATGCTGTTTGCACCTGTTTACCTGTTTGACCCAGACAACCTTCACTGTAACTATCACCTCGGACTTGTCCATTCGATACTGCATTAATCCTGTATAAATAAAATAAAACCAAGAAATCAGGGTCTCTGACTCCAAGCAGAAACTATCCATGACATCAAGTTACCAGAAATAGTAAGGTAGAGTTCCTCAAATTTAAGGTTAGGCCTCCTGAGTCTTGACTAAGGGGTTCATATGACCTTAAGCAAGTCCCTACAACCAGATAGTCTAATGCAGTGGTTATGGGCCTTAGACTAGGAGAATTAGCATCATCTGGCAACTTATTTGAAAAGAAAATTCTCTGGCCTCATCCAAACCTATTGAAGCAGAAACTCTTGGCATGGGGCCCAGAAATCTGAGTTTTAACAAGTCTTTCAGATGATTCTGATGCTTATTAAAATTTGAGAATGAAATTCTCAAAATTTTATCTTCGTAAGATTGGAACAGGTAAAAGGATATTTTAGCTTGGTTCTATCTAGTTTTCTATTATGTACATATCATACATTCTCAACACATAATCATGTATGGCAATCGCAGAGAGAGAAAATGGGCCTTAGAAAACCCCTTGATTACTTAAAATTGGCTTTGGAATGAATTTTTTGTAATAATTTTGTACTAATGTCCAATGTTTGGAGAAATAATTATATGTCAAATAAAATAATGACCTTTTGCTCTGAAGATGTTATCAAAGAGAGATTCAGGTTGTAAAATTTTGTTTTTTCAATTCTTGATACATGTGCTAAACATTAAGAAGTCCTTCACTGACTTTCACAGAGTGCCACTCTAAACTGAGATAGCCTAGGTGGCTGAAGTGGTGCATGCCTGTAGTCCCAGCTACTTGGGAGTTTGAGGTGGGAGGACTGCTTCAGCCCAGGAGTTCAAGTCCAGCCTGGCCAACATAGAGAGATCCTGTTTCTAAAAAATAAATAAACAAATAAATAATGATTTAAATTGAGATAGTCTTGCTTTCTTCAGGAGTACTCTCTGAAACATTTTAAATGTCATGGGAAAATAGTCCCCAATATATCAGGTTAAAGTTACAAAATATAATATACATTTTATATATACACATTTAGTTGGTTATTTGTGTGTGTGTGTGTGTGTGTCTACCACATGAGGACAGGGGCCATTGTCTATCTTGTTTCCCATTTTTATTCTAGCATGAGGCTTGGCACATAGTTTGTGCTCAATAAATGTGCTAAATATTTGAACCCTAATTGTTTTTCTCAATAATAATGAAGTCTTCATTTATTCATGCAAATCTAAGTTTAAGAATGATTGAAATACTCATAATTATTTTCAGTGATCTCTATACAGTGTTAACTAAATTATTTTGTATACTAAATATATTTTAATACAAGATTCTGTACACAAAATAAATATATTTTAACACAAGTTTCATATTTAAAAATAATTGTAGATGTTTTTAGGTTAGCTCTTGTTTTCCTTGCTGAGACATCCATAAATTTCATAGTCCTCTGTCAGATGCCATGTTCCTGTGCCACTATCAAGTACATTTTGGAATGAACAATCTCTATTTGTTCTCTGATGTTACTCTTTTTACATATGTTCTCAAATTTACAGAAAAGTTATAAGCATATAGTTGTAACAATTTTTTTCCTGAAACATTTGAAATTTGACAACATAATGCCCCATAACCCAGGTGGTAGGTGTGCTCTTTGTTTTGGGGGTGTAGCTGTTCTTGGGACCTCTTGGTGGAGCTGATGCCATCACTGCTTCCCCACTTCCTGCCATTTGGACAGCCTCTTCCTGCTCTTCAGACTCCAACATCCCACTTAGAAGTGCCTCCTCCCCAAATCCCAACCCCAGCTGCATAATCCCCTCCTCTCCTGCTCAGGATCTGATGGCCTGTGCTGGGCTGCCCTCCTATGTGCACCCACTTCCCATCCTGTTTGTGCTCTGGCAGCCAGCTTGGGCCACCAAACCTTGCCCTTCTGCTGAAGATGCCTGACCCCACCTAATGGCTTGTGGACTGGATTTTTCAGGAAGAGCAGAGGAAGAGAAGAGTTGAATACTACTTTAAAAATATTAATATATGGCCGGGTGCGGTGGCTCACACCTGTAATCTTAGCACTCTAGGAGGCTGAGGCGGGAGGATTGCTCAAGGTCAGGAGTTCGAAACCAGCCTGAGCCAGAGCGAGACCCCATCTCTACTAAAAATAGAAAGAAATTAATTGGCCAACTAAAAATATATAGAAAAAATTAGCCAGGCATGGTGGCGCATGCCTGTAGTCCCAGCTACTCGGGAGGCTGAGGCAGAAGGATTGCTTGAGCCCAGGAGTTTGAGGTTGCTGTGAGCTAGGCTGACTCCACGGCACTCACTCTAGCCTGGGCAACAGAGTGAGACTCTGTCTCAAAAAAAATAAAATAAATAAAATAAAAGGTCTTCTGGGTTACAGGCTGACACTATTAGGCACTATAGTGAAAAGATGTAAGTTGAAGCCAAACAGATGATAAATGTTAATAAAAACCTCTGGGTCAGATTTGCTATGATTATGTACCAGAAATCCAACACAATACAAGTTTTGCAGAAAACATTTTTGAATAGTACAATCTAATATATAGCTACACGTTCCTCCACATGGTCAGAGGGGCTACTGCTAAAAATTTTTTAAAGATCTGAGGACAAAAGCTGGGCTAAATAAATAAATAATGTCACAAAAGTAAAATTTTAAAATCTGAACCAATGTTAAAATTTATACGTGTCAGCTTTCTAAAAGAATTCTAACAGCATGATTATTACAATAAAATAAATTGCAACAAAATGGAAAGAACCAGAAATAGCTGCTTACTGGCTGAACTTCAAAGAAAAAGATTAGATAGCCTCTTGCTATCAGTGGTGTCTGAAGTCAGACATTACTTCTGGCATTCTGTTCACCCCAGTCCCAGTCACACTGGCCTCTCTTAGCCGCTTGCTTTAGTCAGAAAATACAAGTTACTTTGTTTACACTTACGTAAGTGTAGCAAAAATTTTAAATGTGTGTCATTTTGAACCTGGATTAAATGAAAGTCTGGAAAAGATGACACTAAAATTCAAGTTAAAAGTCTAGAGAAGGGCCGGGCGCGGTGGCTCACGCCTGTAATCCTAGCACTCTGGGAGGCCGAGGTGGGCG
>VBSM01000529.1:15400931-15411358 GCA_008086735.1 Cheirogaleus medius | reverse complement strand
AAACAGCCCCGGCCCTGGGACACCCGGATGTAGTAGCACTGTCCCCGCCTGCCCCACCCAGGGCGCTGCCGCGCATGCACACCCCGGAGGCGGTGGCGCGAGAAGGAGGGGTGGGGCTCGGGAGGGAGAAGGCAGGGCAGTGGTTGGGCGAGAGGAGAGCCACGCCCACCGCACCAACGTCTCTGCGCATGCTCCGGGCGTAAGCTTCTGGTACTTTCTGTGCGTCTGCAGTTGTGCGCTCAGTTCGCGTCTGGACGTCTGAGGTGGCGGTCGTTGGTCTGCTCTCTGAGAGTAGAAACGAGAAAACCTCTCTGTCCTAAGCTTTGAGAGGAAGGCGTCCATTGGGCCTTTCTCTCCGTCTTGAGCGAGGCGTGGACGGCCTGCGGTGAGTTTTGTGGTGACGGGGTCGGTCCCCAAGTTCTCTCAGAAGCGAGTGGCAGGAAAAGCGCCGGGCCCCGCGTGGTGGGAAGGCGGCGTTTCGGGCCGGCTGCGCGGCCACAGGGCGCTGAGCGGGGTTTCGGGCGCTGGGTTCCCGTGTCGGGTCCGCACCGCCCGCGCCGCGGCTCCGCCTCCCGGAGGCGCCCGGCCCAGCACCCACTTCCGGGGCCTGACGGGCTTTTTTCTCTGTCTGTTTTTAGCCAGTCTCGGGAAGGAGTTTTTTTCTGGAGAACAGGAAAGCTAGAGCCGCAGGTGAAGATGTCCAACTACGTGAACGACATGTGGCCGGGCTCGCCGCAGCATTCCCCCTTGCTGTCTGGCTCGGGCGAGTCCAGCCGGCTGTCGTCGCGGTCGAGGAGCCGCTCTTCCGGAAGCTCCCGGTGCTATTCCCGCGTCTCCAGTCGGTCGTCGTCCAGGAGTCAGAACCGGCCCCGGAGGAGGAGCAGGTCCAGGTCTCGTTCCCGCAGGCGCCACCAGCGGAAGTACAGGCGCTACTCGAGGTCTTACTCGCGGAGCCGGTCGCGATCCCGGAGCCGCCGGTACCGAGAGCGGCGCTGTGGGCCGTCCAGGAGATACTACCGGTCTCCTTCGCGGTACCGGTCACGGAGCCGGTCGCGCTCTCGGGGAAGGTCGTGCTACAGAAGCTCCAACGCGCTTGCGCGGGGGCGGCGCTACTACGGCTTTGGGCGCACGGTGTCCCCGGAGGAATACAAGTGGAGGGAGAGATCCAGGACGAGGTCTCGGAGCAGAACCCCTTTCCGCTTAAGTGAAAAAGGTGGGTCTCTTGTTAATATGCAGACGCGTAGTTCCATGTCATCATTTTATACGTGTGGTGACAGTATGAGTAGGCCAGGGAAGCAAAGTTGCTGTGTAGTTTTAATATTCTTTTTTTGGTGGCAGAAATCCGTCTTATTGGGGGTGGAAAGGAGGAGGACATCTGTTGGTAGTTAAAAGTACAGTATGATTGGTGGCTTTTATGTAAGTGTACAATGTTCTTTCTCTTTAGGATTAAAGGATTATGGGTGTTAAAAATGGCTTAGGGTGGAGAAAACTTTTCTAGCGGCTGACTGTTCTTAGTGGAGCCTATTAAATGTTAATTGTGATTTACTTGGTTAGGTTTCTAAGTTAAGTATTGAATGGCAATAACAGTATCAAAACACTCTTTTTTTTAAATTGCTGAATAGAATTGTTCAGTATTTTAACACATGACGTGCCATGTGAGTTGTATTTAACTCGTGCTAGTTTTGAGCCTGGGCCTTTTATTTTTTGAGACAGTCTCCGCGGTGTTCCCCGGGGCTCAAGTGATCCTGCTGCCTCGGCATCCCAAGAAGCTGGGACTACAGGCATGTGCCACCATGCCTGGCTAATTTTTTCTGTATATTTTTAGTTGTCTATTTTTAGTAGAGACAGCGGGGGCTCGCTCTTGCTCAGGCTGGCCTCTAACTCAAACGATCTGTCCCGTTAGGCCTCCCACAGTGCTAGGTTTACAGGCTTGAGCCCCTGAGCACTGTGGAGCCTAGGCTTCTTGAAGCATATGTAACTCCTGTCTCTTCACGTTGGGACTCCATAAACTATTTTTTAAGTTGCGTATAACTTACGCACAGAAAACAATAAAAAATAACAAACATGGCGGGCGCGGTGTTTCACGCCTGTAATCCTAGCACTCTGGGAGGCCAAGGTGGGAGCATTGCTTGAGGTCAGGAGTTGGAGGCCAGTCTGAGCAAGAGTGAAGATCGGCCTCTACCGAAAATAGGAAAAAAAAATTATTAAAAAAAATAACAAACTTTTCATTACATTAGAAAAGATTGTCTTTGAAGTTTTTATTCTCTTTTTGTAATAAAACACATGGCACCAAGGAGAAAAAAGTTTTTTTCTAGTGTGGCAGTCAGAGTGTTAAAACAATTTAATGTTATCCTGGAGAGGGGATCATGGAATAGAAAAAACGATAGTATGTTTGGAAAACACATGTTGAAGAGAAAGCAAAATAATGCAAAGTTAAGGTCTTTGTGTAAGGAAAAACTGAAAACTAATTGTTGAGGTAATTCAGGAATGCTTGCTTTTCTCAGCAAAAAATGGGGTAGAAGATAAAGTTATGCAGATATCCCTCAGTATATGTGGGAAATCAGTTCCAGGACCCCTGTAGTCACCAAAGTCCTTGCGCAGTCAGCCTGGTAGGCATCCTGTATTGTCGGGTTTCCCAACCCTCTAATACTGAAGCATATTTGATCTGCTTTGGTTGAGGGGTGGGGAATCCACAAATAAGTGGACCACTGCAGTTCAAACTTATGTTTTTCAAGGGTCTACCATACTTTATGTATGAAAATAAAGCAAATGACTTAGACATGTTTGTTTTACTTAAAACAGCAACCTAAAAGCTTATTTTGTGGTTTTGAGTCCTCTTGGGGAAATATTACAGGGTTAATGAGTATCTTCTTTTTTCCAGATCGGATGGAGCTGTTAGAAATAGCAAAAGCCAATGCAGCAAAAGCTTTAGGAACAACCAACATTGATTTGCCACCTAGTCTCAGAACTGTAGCTGTAGCTAAAGAAACAAACCATGGAACAGCTGTACCAAATTCTGGTGCTAAGTTGGAGGTAAATATTCTTTGTTTATCCAGACAAAACCTTTAGAAAGCTATTGCCAGAAAGATCCGAATAGCCATTTAATTACCTTAGACTATACTTCTTGGGAAGGTTAGCTATGTGTAATTTGCTAAAAATCAAAAGGTTAGATTGACGATACTAGAGAGTGTCACACCCATGAAAATGGAAGATTAATGAACTTGATTTTCAGTTGATGCTGTACTGTTTCATAACACCATTAATGTATATTGTAGTTGGTACTTTGGTGATTTCTATATCAAATTCTGTCTCTAGTCTTTACAGAGTGTTGAGCTTTCAATGCAGTATTATGTTCCCACAGATTCTGTACTCAGCATACAGTATAGTTTATCTGCTTTATTTCTGTCTTATAGAAATCATGAATGTGGTCTCCAGACATTGATGAAGAAAATCTGTTGGTAATTGATACATGGGTTAAACCATTTGAAATTTACATTCACATACTGAAAGTTTAGTTTTTTGTTGTTAGATCCATGTGCATGCTAGAATTTGGGACAGGCACTATTTGTATAAGGTACTGGAGACAGTTTTTAACTAAGCAAGGGTACACTTTGTAATGGTGGGGCATCTGTGATATAGATGTCCCTTTCATAATATATGCAATATATTCCAGATGTTTTGAGAGATTACAGAAGAAGAGGCCTGCTTCACTTGCAGATAAGTTTATTATAATTCTCCAGAAATGTGCAGGATGTGCATTGGCAAATCGCACTGTGTACTTCTAATTGTGTGAAATCTAAAGCTTAAAATTCATAGCTTTGAAGGTTTAAAGTTGTTAGAAATTGACAAAAATTTGCACAGTAAAGATAACAGTCCTATCTAAATGCTGTGGTCCCCTGGGCCGCACAGCAGGAGGTGAGCGGCAAGTTAGCCTTCAACTGTAAGCCAGCCTTCTTTATTGACAGCTGTTCCCATCCCCCACATCCTGTCTGTGGAAAAATTTTCTTCCATGAGACTGGTCCCTGGTGCCAAAAAGGTTGGGGACTGCTATAAATGAACCTGTCATTGGGACCTAGTTGTATGTTACATTAGTAGACAAATAAGATCTTAGTTTGAGTTGTTTATTCAGATGATTAGGTGCCCAGCTGGCAAATAGCTTAATTCCTTGAAACTAGGTATTTTCTGATATGACTTGACTTTGAATAGTTACTTGAATTTGCAGCAGGGTAATAAAATAATTATGGGAAGAGTGTCCTAAACCTATTATTAAATCAGTTTTGTTAAGGGGAAAACTCAAAAGAGTTCTGTGTTAAGCTGTTAACTATATGGTTAGATGGAATTTGATTTGTGTCTACTAAATTTATATACAGTTGAGCTGCTTTTTATATGGTACTTGTAAGCCAAAGATACGTTTTTTAAAGTTACACTTTCTTTTACCTGTCTAGCTGTCAGAACTGTCAGAAGAGCTAACAGAAGATGGAACTAAAAATCCCGGTGGAAAATCTTCCCAGCAAAGAAGCATAGCTTTTAGCTCTAACGTAAGTATAGCCAAGCACTGACCACTCAGATTGGATTTAGAATGTATGTGTTTGGGAAGCTGACTTTAATTTGTTTTCTTACAGAATTCTGTAGCAAAGCCATTACAGAAATCAGCTAAAGCTTCTGCTGAAGAGACAACTTCAGGCTCACCAAAAATAACTCAGAAAAAAAGTCCATATGGGCTGTGGAGACCTGTGTAAAAGAAGAAAACTAATGGTTAAGTTTGCATGAACCTGCACTTTATCTCAAATTTGTGTTTCTAGCATTATCCCATTCCTTTGAGGCATTTAGTGGTAATTATTGCAATTAAAAACGAACACAAAAATATGTAAATACTTAATATTCAGATATTAACATTTTAGATTTCTCTTGCAGATAAGAGATAGCACAAAGGGACCAAAGGTTACATACATGCTTGGGAGTCTTTTATATATATACGCTTGTAAATATTGACTATCAGTTGGTTACGTAGAAGTGAAATTTGTAAGACACAGTAATTGAACTATTTTGTATATTAATAAATTTTTTTTAATTCAGTCTCTTCAGTCTCTATTTTATAAGTACCTAATCAGTCTTTGTTTAATGTAGAAATATAAGGAGGCATCTCGTTTAAAGCCTTGCTAATCCCAAATCCAGGTCCATGGACTGACAACATAGAGCTCACAGGCCTTACCTGGGAGTTTGAGAATTGGTAAATCTGAAGTCCCCAGCTCACACCTTCTGAATTTTAACAGTATTCCCAATTGGTTTGTATATACTCTGTAAAATTTGAGAAGTTGGCTTTAAACTTATGGAATACTGGCATAGAGTTATCGTGGCAGAGTTATGCTGTTGACTTTAGGGCAGGAAGTGGTGAAACCGGATGCCTCATGAAACTGTAAAACCTGTGAGATGTTGTATTTCTTTGTTAAACTCTTAGCTTGAATATTGTAATGCTACTATAGCTGGGAAGGATCTTTACTAAGCATGTATAATTTTAAAGTGAATATTATACTTATGAACTGAAAGATCTAGACAACTGGCCTAAGCTGATAATAGGCTTTTGTGGTTTTTGTCCATTGATACATATTTGTGGACACCTAAACCCTACAAAAATAGCAATTTTTAGATTACCTGCACAAATGTTATTTGACTTGATACAACAAAATGTTAAAATGAGTTTAACCACTTCGGTACCGCGCTCACCGTCTGCGAAACCTTGCCCACAGCCGGCACTCACAGTCCGCTCAATAGTTTGTGCTGTGCATTGACGACGAATCCGTTTTGCTCTTGTATGATGAGGAGGAAAGCTTTAAAGCACTGAAAGCTTGTTTTACTTTACAGGCAGCTTTAGGAAAATATAACAACTCCTACTAAGGACTTGTTAAAAGGTCACAGATTTCGTAGTAACTTATTAGCTGAATGTACACACTGCAACTGCAGAGATAAAAGCAAAAGCTTTTGGCTGTCGACTAAAGTCAATGCTTGGCTGTGCACCTTATCATGGCTGTCGGCTAAAGTCGTTGCTTGCGTTCATCTGTGGCTGTCAACTATAGTCGATACTGGTACCAAAAGTGGTTAAGATGCCAGGTTTATGATTTGAGTAGGAGCATGTTTTTCTTCACCACTTTGCTTTGCCACTATCTTGGACAGCCTCTTAACCACTTCGGTACAAGCGTCGACTATAGTCGACAGCCACAGATGAACACGCACAGCTTGACAGCCAAAACTTTTACAGCTTTTATCTCTGCAGTTGCAGTGTGTACGTTCAGCTAATAAGTTACTATGAATCTGTGACCTTGTAACAAGTCCTTAGTAGGAGTTATTATAATTATTTTCCTAAAGCTGCCTGTAAAGTAAAACAAGCTTTCAGTGCTTTAAAGCTTTCCTCATCACACAAGAGCAAAACGGATTCGTCGTCAATGCACAGCACAAACTATTGTGCCAGCTGTGGGCAAGGTTTCGTGGCCAGTGAGCATGGTACCAAAGTGGTTAAATGTAGATAATAATGGGATAGATTTCCAGTAGGCAGGGATAATAAGCTGGAGAATGTGAAAGGGCTGAATGTTAAGAAACAAGACAGATCACTTGAAAGGACAAACACCCAGAGATGCCTACAGTGAATGGTGAGCAGGCTGTGCACAAAAGTCCTAAATTATTAAGTAGAGTGACTTTCCACTTAAAGATAATTTGTGAAGGTCTTGAAAGGAAAATTTTCTCTAATCACAACAGTCTGACATTAAATGTGTTTTCCACACCAAGCAATTCTCTTCAGTTACTCTCTGTACCAAGTATTCTACAATGTCTGAAGCTACCTAGAGTTAGTGTGGACTCTGTAGGTTAAGGGTTCAGTGCCACAAGACTACCCCTTATGCCAGTTGCGAGTAGCGAGAAACCATGTTATTCATACTTTAGTCTGACTTTGCTGCAAATTTGTGGTTCCTGTGTATTTTCTTCAGGTTTGAGAATTTGCCTATAAAGTTTCACAGAACTTGGGGGAAACACTATCCTGCTGTTCCTTCTCTATCCTTTATAATAAAGAGATACATGGAGTTTGGAAGGGAACTCCTGTCCCCATGGACTTTGGGGTGTGCCACCCCCTGGCATGTGGATGGGTCCACCAACCCAGAGCTGTGAGCTGGGGTGGGGGGGTGCTATAGGGGGTATGGAGGTATGATTGGTTAAATCATTGACCATTGGTGATAGGCTCAACCTCAGTTCCCCTCCCTGTAGGTGGAGGAGATTAGGCTGGAAGTTCCAACCCTTTAATCACTTGGTTTCTCTGACAACCAGCCCCTGTCCCCCCATGTCACTGCATGAGCATAAACTCAGGTATGGTTGAAAAGGGCTTGTGAATAATAGGTTACTCACCATTACTGTTCAGGAAATGTTTTAGGCACTCATGCTAGGAACTAGGGATGAAAAACTCACAGTATCACAGTCTTCAAGTGGGACTTAACTGTTGTTAACTAAAGCTGTGCTGTCTGGTATTATTTGTATTTTCCAGTAAGATAGCAGCTAAAGGAGTAAGAAAGTGTACTTAGTAGGTTCATTTTTATGCTACAGAGACCTGAGGATATTGGTAGACCAGCCTGGTTACAACAAAATCCCAAGAAAACATCAAGATTGGTTTTAAAATTTAAAACTGGTTAACTCAGTCACTCCTTAGCATCAGTTGCTATCCTTAGCGAAGTCTCACAATTCATGGATTTCTTTTTAAGGGAGACTCTTAAAGTGACAATACTAGAATCTTTTTCATCTTCATTTAGCTGGTATTGGAAAGAGGTATTGGAAAGAACACATGCTCTGATTCTGACCTATGTTCTTAAATACTAGCCTTTAATAGCTAAGCAACTAGGCAAGTCATGTAAACTCTTGAGGGAAAAAAACAGACTGTTCTCTGCCGTCACCACAACAATCAACACAGAATACTGTGACCAAATGTAGGGATTTCTCTTTACCAGCAAACAAGCAATTCTGCAGCAGCCACCAGCTGGGTGTCCTCCAATTCACTTCTGATACTATCTTACCTGGAGACAGTGTCAGAACCCACAGGTTGAGGGCTCAGTTCCCAAGACTGCCCCCACTTCAGATGCCAATCGCAAGCCCCAGATTGTTTTTACCTGTGTTTCTGACCCACTGGGTATAAATTGGGGGTTTCCATAACTCCCTCCTTGGGTTTGATTAATTTGCTACAGCAGCTCAGAACTTGGAAACACATTTACTGGTTTATTATAAAGGACACAGATGAGATGGATAGGGTAAGACGTGATCTCTCTGGGCATGTCACCCTCCCAGTAATTTTCCATACTCCTTCCTCTTGGGCCTTTCATGGAGACTCCATTGGGTAGGCATGATTGAAGCAATACTAATAGACTGGGGAAATGAAGCAAGGCCTGTCTTTTCAGTCCTCTTGGCATCTTTGTGCAGCATTTCTTCTCCCAGGTATCGGGCAACACTCCTTCTGAAGTGGGGGTCTTATGACCTCCTATCAGACAAGATAGGTCAGACAGGCAGGAAAGGATTCTAGTCCTGTCTTGGGGAGAAAAAGGAGGGTAGGAGAAGGTTAGAGGAAGATTTTGCTTTCTGAGGTGTAAAGCACCCAAAATAACAAAAGACTGTAACAAGGACTGTGGGGAGTTACAAGCCAGGAACCCCTTTCCTCATGTACAAGAAGTGTTTGGTTAGTTGCAATGGATATGTGCCACTTCTGAGATTTCACTTCTACAGAGATCTTTCTTTTCAGACTTCACCATTAGCTTTTTCTTTCAGCCTATTAACGTGCTTAAGACTCCTCCACTTCCTCTTTCATTCATTAGTCTACTGGCTTTTCTATTTTGAGAAAGCCAAAGCTTTCGCAGAAAAACGTGGGAAAGCTTCATCAGAGACCTCTCCTACAGGTCCCCTGGTCATTCCTCTCATCAAACAATGGCAATTTTGTGAGAGTTTCAGTGGGAAATCATTAGACATCCACCTTACAGTCCTGATTTGGCTCCTCCAGACTTGTTTTTGTTTCCTAATCTTAAAAAATATATTTAAAGGGCACCCATTTTCTTCAGTTAATTTAAATAAAAAAGACTGCATTGACATGGCCAAGTTCCAGGACCTTCATTCTTTAGGGGTGGACTAAACAACTGATATCATTTGCAAAAGTGTCTTGAACTTGAGGGAGCTTATGTTGAGAAATAAAATTTATCTTTTAATTGCATTTTTCCACAAAATCTCAGCCCCCTCAAAATTGCACAATATTTGTTATATTAAATGTTGACATTACATTTTAGATATACTAGGTTAAATAATTAAAACGAACTCACCGTTCTTTTTACCTTTTTTAACATGGCTCTCCTATTTCTATAGCACAGCACCGAATCTAGTCTCTTGGTACAATTTCTCACTGTCAGCACCATCTTGCTACTTTGTCCACATGTTATATAGTAATAGCATATCACACTTGGGCAGCTGCATTCCAATTATGTAATGATGGCCAGCCTGGGGGCAGATACACATTGATTAGTTCTCTTCAGTGTTACAAAGTCTAGGAGGGACTTAACATAGACAATGACTAATAGGACTTAATGGGTGATTATGAAAAAAATGCATAAAGAATATAAACTATACTCTTGTCTGCATCTGATCTGGGTCCAACGGTTTTGGTACCCATCTAGTGGAAAGTTTGTTCAACTTTTTCAGTCAGAATTGCGTAAGCTGAACCAGTTGAGATATACATGGTATTGGCTACTGTTTCTGCTGTTAATTGTTGGTTCTTTTCAATTAGGGCATGAACAAGATTAATTTTTTCCTCACAAATTGATATGGATGGGCGACCTCTATGGGCTTCATCTTCAACATCATCTTGCCCCTTAAAATGAATTATCCATAGGAATCTGTCTTCATGGAAAAACAATTTAACAAAACTAAATTAAAAAAACAAATAAAATAAAATGAATTATCCATTTGTAAACTGCTGATTTCTTTAGGACATTGTCTCTATAAACTATGTAAAGCATCAATGATTTCACTATTCATCCACGTTAGCTTTTGACAAAAATTTGATGTTTGTTCTTGCTTTAATTTTACCAGAATTCATGTTGCTCTGATAGGGGCTTTTTTGAAACTGAGGTCTTATCCTTCGTAGTGCCTCAAACTGGATCCTGTTCAGACATAAGACACTATGAGCTTATTTTGGTGCGAAAAAATGTTGAAATCTATGCATAGATTTTTCATAACGCACATTTACTATGACCTTTAAGACCCCTCATACATGTTTTTGTACCGTTTCCAATCCAGTGTCTTACACATAAAGCACACCTCAATTTGTACCAGCCACATTTCAAGTGATCCACAGTTATATCCAGAGTGTGGGCCGGGTGAGGTGGCTCACGCCTGTAATCCTAGCACTCTGGGAGGCC
>VBSM01000529.1:15370809-15382897 GCA_008086735.1 Cheirogaleus medius | reverse complement strand
AAAAAAAAACCACTTTACATTGCTTTCCAATTTTGAGACTGTCTGATTCTATGAGGAGGGAGGAAGTGAGGGAGCAATAGTATTTGAGAGAGATTCTTGATATAGCTTTAGAGTTGGTGGTTTTAGGCTATTTAGGAGAATGGTGATTATTTTGAAAGGCAACATCTTCGGTGACCTGTCCCAGCATCATATGTGGCTTGTGGGGGGCAGATAACTTGTCTTCACATTGAGAGGAGCTAGACCTACGGACCCGATTGAGATGATAAGATTCTGGGCTTCGGGCTGATGCACGTGGTGGTTTTTGTTGGGGGAGGGAGCGCATGTTGCATGTGGCAGGGCTGTCAGTCTTTGTGGCCCGAGGGTGGGCTGTGGTGGATTGCAGTGTCCGAACCCGGCCACACCGATGTCTGTGCTCTTCTTGCAGCATGGCGTTGATGGTCCTCCTTGGAGAAGGGATGTATGAGTTTGCTGGGACTGTAACAAAGCACCACAGATGGGGTGGATGAAACAACAGAAATCTATCGTCTCAGTTGTGGAAGCCAGAAGCGCGAAACCAAGGTGTCTACACGGTTGGTTCCTCCCGAGAGCTGTGAGGGAGAATCCGTCCTGTGCCTTTTCCCTTGCTCTGGCGTTGCCGACGTCTATGGCATTTCCTGGCAGGTAGAAGCATCACCTTGGGCTCTGCCCTCGTCTTCACGTGGCATCTTCCTGTGTGCACGTCTGTCTCCAAACACCCCTTTTAATAAGACACCACTTACATGGAATCAGAGTCCACCCGAATTATCTACCTTGGTTACCTCTGTAAAGACCTTTCTCCAAATAAGATCACAGTCCGAGGTATGAGAGTTTGGGGGAAGGTAATTCAGTCCATAGCAGGTAGGGTTGTGTTTACTCTCCTTGGACTCGGGTGGGCCCTTGTACCTGTGATGAAGTGATGCTGAATGACTTCCGAGGCAGGCCGTAAGAGGCAACACAGCTTCTACCTGACTCTCTCTCTGGATCCTGCCTTTGGAATCCAACTACCATGTGGTGGAGAAGCCCGGGCCACGGGAGAGGCCACGTGTGGGTCTCAGTCGACAGCCAGCATCAGCTGCCAGATATGTGAGTGAACAAGCCTTCAGACGATTTTAGTCTCTAGCCTTTGAGTCTTACAGTGGAGGTGACAGATGCCGTGTGGCAGAGGTAAGCCACTCTCCCATCTCTTGTCCAAATTCCTTACCCACAGAAACTGAGACAGGGAACTGGCTGGCGCCGCTTTGCTTTGGGCATTGCCTAATTGTGCAAACATTGTTTAACTGAGTCAAGAAGTCTTAAAACAAAGTTTCAAACTTCCCTGATCAAAACAAGACCGAGGCAGGACAAGTTACCTGAACATTGCTCCCCTCGTTTAGCCTGAAATTAACCTGTTGCTTAAACAGAGGGGAAAAGGCTGGTTGTTCTCCCCAGGGAGAAGCAGCCTCCAGACTCTGTCTAGTTTCTGAATAAATCTCACTCACTTTATACTGTCAGCTCGCTCCTGAATTCTCTCTTGTGTGAAGCCAAGGACCCAGCTGGACTTCAGTTGGCTCCCAGCGTTGGGAGTCACTTCTCCTGTGTCATCTTTGTGGCACCCAATGTGGGGTGAAGGGAGACCCCCATCCGGGCCGCAAATGAAGACCGGGGCACTATTTGGAACCTGAAGGATGGGTAAGTTTCCCTTTGTCTAGTTTGGTTTCTTTCCAGTTTTCTTGTCTTCTGAGGTGTCAGACCTTTTTATTCCATCTCTCTTTCCAACTCTGTTCTGGAGACTCGTCTTTCTGAATTAAAGGACATAAACTCACTCCATCCGTCTAAATACAGCTCCTCCAGTGGCAGGAGTTTAATCTCCCCCGTGCAGATTCAAGTAGCTGACGGATGCGGGGTGACTCCGGCCTTGCGAGCTGGGGACTTGTTCCCACGCTGAGCAGGAGCGCAGGAGCGCACCATCTCCTGTTGCCTTTCTTCTTCCATCCCTTCTGTGTTTTGGACTGTCGCCCACCGACCTGTTCTGGTCTCAGTGCATAAATGGATGCCTGTCGTTATTCCATAGCTGCATTCATACTTTTTGCTTTAGCTATTTGGGCGATTGTTTCCATTGTTTGTAAAGCCGGTCATTTCCCTGTCTATTTTGAAATTCTTTTGTTAAATAGAGGTTCTTTATTGTGGTGACTCTTGGACGCCATATTGTTTCAGTGCCCCCAAGTTAGAAGGCTAAAATAAGCCCCCTGGGGACCCCAAGTTAAAGGACTAAAATAGGACCCTTGGGGATACCAGGTGGCTGAAATAGGCTGCACGCTGCCCCCTGAGTGCCCTGGGGTTTTTGGCATTTGGGAAAGGGATTTTCTTTGTTTTTGGTGAGCCCAAGTTAAAGGGCTGAAAAAGGTTCCTTGGGGACATTGATAGGCTAAAACAGGCCGTAAATCCTGGATTCAAGGCAGGTAATTGCATTAGCCACTGGTCCTGGTTTGTTTCATTTTTGCTGAAAACGGAACTGCTTTGTGCCCTGTGCCAACATTTTGTTTTGTTTTTTGCTGCCTTTGCCACACGGCTCAGTTCTGACGCTCTGTCCTTGCCTGCCCTCACAGCCCCCATTGCTCTGCACAGATCTGTCCTCTAGCCTTTGTGCCTTCTCGACTGCACCGACCTTGACCTTGCAAGGTTCGGCCACTATTGGCTAGTTGACTTTCTTAGAGGAAAAGGGAAGGTGGGAATCTGAGAGACAAGACACTTAGGTCTTCGCCGGGCTTGGGGATGGGGATGACGACAAGCATCCCGAAGGATTCCCCGCTAGGATGCCTCCTCAGCAACTGGGATAAATTTAAGTTGGAAGATCTCAGAAAAGAGAGGCTAATTTTCTATTGCAATACTGTCTGGCCCCAATACCAACTTGGAGACCAGGAAACTTGGCCTGAAAATGGTTCTTTAAACTATAACACAATTTTACGCTTGGACTTATTCTGTAAAAAGGAAGGAAAATGGGTAGAAATCTCTTATGTACAGGTTTTTAAGGCCCTCTATCTTTTGTGGCCCTTTATCCCAGGCACCAAGAAACTGTCCCAGACATCTAGGACCTAGATGATCCCCTTTTAGCACCCCCAGGAGGCCTGCACCCCATCCTGGAGCCTCTTCAGTCCTCCACTCTGAGGGGGCTTCCGCCAGCTCTCCCGCACGGGATTTTAGCCACCATTTGCAGACTGGTGAATTTGTATTATCTCGTGGCTGCGATCTGGAGGTAGAAAAAATATTAGATCATTGTGTGCATATATGTAATGTATTTGTGTATACATACATGCATTATGTTATATGTAAATTAAATAGGTCTAAATTCTTTTCAAGTTCATGTAAAGTTAGTAAAGTTTTGATAAATAAGACTAATTTAATATTGACGGTTTAATAAGAATAGCTAAATTTGAGTTATCAGCAAAAGAAAAATACCCAGGTGTTTAAGGTTCATACTAAGGTAAATATCTAACATTCACAGGCTAGAAACATGGTTAATAGAAAATAACTTAAAATAGTAACTAAGATCTAAGCAAACTGATAAAATAATAAATTGGATGAATATAAATAAAATAGATGTTTGTATAATAACAGACAATTCAAAATTTCCTGCTTCTTAGGTTTTTTGCTAACATTTAAAGTTACTAAAAATAGGAATTCTAGTCAATGCATGTGATTCTACATATGGGGTGTACCAAGGAATAAGATGGCTTGTAAAAGAGGCATGAAATGTGTTGAAAAAATTATATGTGTCATTTTATCTAATTCAGAGGTTGTTTGGAAATTGATTCAAAGTATGGATTTGGAGGGAAAATAAAAACAAGATAGAAGGTAACTAGTAAGGTGGAGAAAAAGATGTAGAAAGGCTGGGAGTATGGACATGTACTTTGTTAAGGAAGAACAGAGAGGGAATGATTTGTGTGGGGAAGGATCTTGTGTGGTGACTTTTTGTCCTGGAACAGAATGGTTGGTTATTCGGGAAAGAGGAAACTTAGGACAAAAAAAGAAAGTCCAAACATGTCGTAGATGGTCTGTGTGGGTTGTGATGGGGTTCGTGGAGGGGAATTTATTAAAGAATTTTGTGTATGGTTGAGTGGGCTATAATTAAAGGAGAAAAATTTTGATTAAAATCACAAGGTTTTCTTGAAATACTAATTTTCTCTTAATGAAACTGCAAAAGTGTTTTGATTCTGATTCTATCATCTGCTTATAAAACTCAGATTTACGTCTCAAAAGTTCACTTTTGCTATGTCTAGCTGCTTTCAGCTTTTCTCCCCTTACAAGGGCTGGAATGGTAACTCTCCCTTTGAACCTTTATCGTTGGCTTCTATAACTTTTTGCCTCTGCTTCTAAGTCTGTTGTTATGGCCTGAGAATAAAATGTCTTATCTTAAATGCCATGTTTTCCTCCCATATAAATTAATTCTATTCTAGGCTTTTCTTGATATGTCTGAATTGTTCGATGTGGTCAGAACACTTGTCATGCTGTCACTAAGGGTCATTTGCTCCCCCCACTCAAGTTTTTCTTGTTGATGTTTCTCTACAGTATTCTGGGCGCTCCTGACCCTGGACACCTTCCTGTGTCTAATTAAATCTGGTCCCCTCTTCATTAGGTTTGACTTCAGAGTTGTCTGGATGGGTTTCCCATAAACAAAACTCAATCACATTACAGAAGGTTTTTCTTTTGGTAACTGGCCTTAGAAACAGAGATTTTTGTGTTTTTTTGGTTCCTGTATTGTCCTTGTTAGGTTTTTGATTGCTGGGAAAAAACCAAACTTTAAAAAGTTGAGGTTTTTGCATCCACATGGCTTTATGCGTTGCCTTTAAAGTCTTTTTCATTATCACTCTTGGTTGGGTGAATGCTATTTATTATTTTACAGTGACATGTGATTCTGTTTTGATTGGGTGTTTTGGGCCTTTTGACATCTTTGATGAGCGTCTATGTCAAATATTGTTCACTAACCCTTGTGCTGTTAAGTTACAGGGTGTTGACTCATGGAGATCTAACACCAAACTCAAGTTAACTGAAGTCCTGTTTTCGGACCCGGGGAAAAGACAACAATCAAAATAAACTGCTTTCATGAGATAAAGGACAAGGCCTGTATTCAGGGACATTAAGCCTCATTTAATGATTTTGCTTCTATCTAAATGAATATAGATTTGCTACTAGATTATTCAAATGTTTAGCTATCTATACGCTTCCTTTTCCTGTTATTCTCAGAACTAACTAGTTGGGGACATTAGTCTAGGATTAAACCTGTTTTTCGTGAGCCCCCACAGGCTGGCACAGAGGGGCTGGCCTGCTCCTGTGAGCCCACGGAGGACCTCAGGTAGCTGTTCCCGAGGCTGCTTCCCCAAGACAGCAAGAAAGCTAAGTAATACCCTCATCCCAATGACTAAAATGAATGTGCTCGCTCTTCTTAATCATTTTCCTAGTAACCTACTGGTTATTACTTTGCTTGCTTCCTAGGGGCTGGAATCAAGTCACTTGCATAGTTAGTAACCAAACTTGCATTTTGCCTTAGTTGTTCACCACGTTTACCCTATACTCCCCCTTCCCTCTGGAAAAGACCTTTTCTGTCCATCTTGCATGTAGGAAGATAACCATGTTGCATTTTGGCTGCACAGGGAGTGGTAAGTGCTGTTGCAAACACCTCTTGTTGCATCTACATTAATGATTTGGGGGAGGTAGAGCAAAGGGCAAACATTTTCCTTCTACAGGCTGGCTGCATAGCACCAATGACCCCACTGCCCAGGCCCTCTGGGAGTCTCGTAAGGGATATTTGCCCAGTACCATTTGGTTCCTTCTTTTCTTAGGGCCTTTATTAGCTATCTTCCTTTCAATCTTTGGACCATGTTTGTTTAACCGTCTGGTAAAATTTGTATCTTCCAGGTTACAGTAATTGCAGTTCAAGTTGATGCTGATGCAAGGCTGCCAACCCACCGGCCCGTCCAGCACGTGGACGCACCCTGCCCCGGGGCCCCCTACTGCTCCCATGATAGGCAGGGCCAACACCCCGAAGTCAGCCTGAAGCAGTTACAGAAGACAGACCTCCATCCTTCTGCAACCCTTTAAGATTATGGGGGAGTATTATCTCTGAGGGGGGAACGAGACAGGGAACTGGCAGGCAGGGCTTTGGACATTGCTTCATTGTGCAAACACTGTTTAACTGAGTCAAGAAGTCTCACAGGAAAGTTTCAAACTACCCTGATCAACACAAGATAGAGGCAGGACAAGTTCATGAACTGTCGTCCCTTGCTTAGCCTGTAATTAACCCATTGCTTAACTAGAGAGGCAAAAGGAACCCTGGGGCCAGTTCTCCCCCTCAGGGAGAAATATCCTCTGCTCTGTGGAATTGCCTTTCTGTAGTTTCTGGATAAGTCTCAACTTTCGCTTTATACTGCCAGCTCGCTCCTGAATTCTTTCTTGCGTGAAGCCAAGGACCTACTTGGACTTCAAGTGGCTCCCAGCATTGCGAGTCACTTCTCCTGTGTCACAATCAGAAGAGAGAATAATTTGTGTTGGTTGTTTTAAGCCACTAAGTTTTGGGATGATTTGTCACACAGTGTTAGGTAACTAATACACACTACCCACCTCAAATGGCTCTTGTGAAGTTTCAATCAGCCAATAGTCAAAATAAACCTAGTGCGATGCTTCCTCGTAGCAACTGAAGAGAACAAACTTACCAGTAGTGTGATATTATAAAATACATATTTGGTCTCTGCCCCTGGTTCCTGAGACGGAGCCCCTACAACTCTTGTAGAAAGGGCACTAGGAGAATCTTTTGTTCTAATATTTGGTCTTTGACCCCGGTTTCTGATCCAGAGCTTGTAAGACCTTTACAATTTTCTGGTGATAGGAGCCTCTGACACAGAGCTCCTATGTCCCTTGGAATTTCCTGGTGATAGGAACATCTTTTGTTCTAATGAGGTGACTCTTGGGGGACTCCTGATTGCCTCGGGGTGGGGGCTGGTTTCCAGGGGATCCAACCATGTGGTTAGAGAGTTGGAACTTTCATGCCTCCCCTTTGGCTGAAAGTTGAGTTGATCGCCAGTGGCCCATGATGTAATCAATCATGCCCGCACAGCAAAGCCACCATAGAAATCCAGAAGGACAGAGTGCAGAGAGCTTCCAGATCACTGGGCATGTGGAGGTTCCTGGCGGATGTTGTGCCTCGAGAGGTCCACGCCCCTTCCCCCCCACCGTGTCTCGTGCATCTCTTCCTTCTGGCCGTGTGTCTGTATCCTTCACACTATCCTTTATATTAAGCCAGTAAATGCAAGTGTTTCCCCAAGTTCTCTGAGCCCTCCTAGCAAATTAACTGACCCCAAGCAGGGGGTAATGGGAACTCCGATTTATAGCCAGTCGGTCCGAAGTATAGGTGACAACCCACTAGCAATTGGTGTCTCAAGTGGGAGCAGTCTTGTGGATCTGAACCCTTAACTGGTGGGATCTGCCTCTGTCTCCAAGTAGATAGTGTCAGAATTGAGTTAAATTCTGGGACACCCCACTGGTGCTGCTGGAGAATTGATGGTTCCTGACCAGAGGTGAAGTATGCATTTCAAAAGGTTGGATTTTATGGTAAGTGAACTATATCTCAATAAAGTTGCTAGGATTTCTGTTTACAACCATAGCAGGAAAAGACTTCCATTGAGTTTGGAAGGTCTGTTTGATAGGTAGGCTGTGCGGCCTTTGCAAAATTCCCTTGGGTGTGATTTCTAAGGGCCCCTGGAAAAGACAAAGTAGCCCAAACAGACTCCCAAGAGATATGTGATTGCTCATCCAGAGAAATATCAAAATTCAATTAAACTATTCATTTAACAAGCTGTATTGAGCACCCATTATATGCTAGGAAGTGTTCTAGAAGCTTGGCTGTATCAATGAACAGAACAAAGATTCCTGTTTTTGGCTTACATCCCAGCAGGGGGAGACAAACAGATAATAGGTAAGCACAAGAAATCAGTAAGTTGTATACTACATCAGAAGGTTTTAAATGCTATGGTGAAATAAAAAAGTAGAACAAGATGAGGGAATGTGCCTGGTGTGTTTGAGAAGCAGCAAGGAGGCCAGTGTGGCTGGAGTGGATCGGATGAGCAGAGAAATCAGAGCACTTTTGAACTTGAGCTTCAAGTAGAAACACACAGGCTCTGAATTCAAGGGTTGATGTTAAGCTGCTTCTCCTGTGGGCAACCCTAAACTGCCCCCTCCATGGTGAGTGGCGGCAGGTATTGATTGGTTGATATTAGCAAAGATTTGTGATTTCCCTCCTGCTATTCTGTGGGGACCAGAACCAGCCAATTTAAAGAAAAAAGAGGGAGATACAAAGATCTAGCATTTGGAAAAATTTCTGCTATACGAAAGAAAGCCAACAGTGGTTAGGAATGGCTTTGCCCATGAATAACAGAAATCCCAACTCAAAACAGCCTGAACAAAGAGGAGATTGTTTTTCTCACAAAAATGTGGGAGCAGGTGACGCTCAGCAGCTTGACAAGATCATCAAGGACCTGGGCTCTTTCTGCTTGGGCATCCTCAGCGCATTGGCCTGTGTCTTTGCTTATCACCTGTGGTCACCAGGTGGTGCCCCAGCACGAGGCATAATGTCCCCACTCCAGTGCTGGTGGGGGAACCGAGGGACAGGGGCAAAGACCTTTCTCTTCTGCAGGCTCCATTTATTCTAAAAAGCTTTCCCGGAGTCTGACTGACTAGAACAGGATCCCGGCTGTATCATCTCCACGCTACGGTGTGGTAGACAACCAGTGGGTTGATGGGGGTTTGCTGATTAAGGCTGGGCTCAGTAGGGGGTGGCTGTAGGCTTCAGGTCCAGTTTGGGTCAGCTCCGCTGGTCTCATTTTGGGGCCCATTAACACAAAGGGGTAAACCAATGGCACAAGCACATTTCAAGCCCCTGCTTGAGTCACATTGTGAAATGTCTCTTCGGTGGAAGCAAGTCATGTGGGCAAGCCACGAGCAGAGCCAAGGAGCAGGAAATTCACTTAGTCTACCACGATATCATGGTGAGGGTATGGGTATAATTCTACTGCCAGGGAGTGAAGGCCACATGCTCTGTCTTTCCCTAGACAAGACAGTGGGATTTGGGATCGCCACGAATAGCTCAGCCCAAGCACAGGTTATATATATAATGAAGAGGTTAAGAGCATGGACCATGGAGATGGACTTCTAGGATCAAACCCCAGCTTCTGCACCTACTAGCTGTTTGATCTGGGGAAATTTATTTTCTGTCTCTGAGCCTCAGACGTCCCATCTGTAAAAGGAGGGTGATAATAGCACTACCTCATAGAGTTATGACTATTACATGGGCTTCTAAAATTGCCTTGTGCATAGAGTAGGTGCCATAGTGTTAGCTCTGCTCCTCTGCTGTCCCCGATGGCTGTGACGTTTGAGCCAGCGAGGAAGAAGGGAGGGATGGCGGCCGGGCAGGCAGGAGCTGTGTCTGCCTCGGCGTGTGCTGCTACTCGTGCCAGGGAGGGGTTTCATCTTGCCGTGCGTGTCTTTCTCATCGCTCACACGCGGCTCGGCAGCTAATGTACCACAATTGCTTTTTCATTAGTAGCCACAGAATTCACATCCAGTAGCTCTTGACCACTGAGGTTTGCAGTTAATGGTGGCCCCGTCCGCTGAAACACGAAGCTGAACAATTTACTCCGGCTTTGTTAGGATGGAATCGGCCACTTGAAGAAAGAATGCCACTTCATTACCTGCTCTCGGGTCAAGCAGGAAGAAAGAAGACCGTCTCACCAGATGTTGCACGTGCTGGGCCTTCAGAGTTCCCAGGGATTCCAACTGTATTCATTCCAGAAAATTCTCTATCAAAGCGCAACCCCAGGCAGACACATTTTCACACTAGCACACCCACAGCATGTGTGGAAGAAAGGGGCGGGGGATCTGTGTGGATCTAAGTCACACTAATTAGCTGTCAGCTGCATCACATCTGGAGATCAAATATAAGTTGTTGGCCTCAAAAACCATTCCGGTCCCTGTCATTTCCGTTCTCCTGGTACCAGGCCATCCTTTGTAGCACGGTCCTAATGTTTCTCCATGCTGACAAAAACCCAGCGGCCCGCCAAGCCTGGAATCCCACGTCATCTGCAACCAGCAACCGTCACGCCCCTTTATTGCGTGCTGAGTGGAGTTAGAGACCCGGGTCTTTTGCTGGGATAGAGAGGTGGGACTGGGTGCCTGCACTCCCAGCGTGTTGGGATGCAGTGTTCATGGGGAAAACAGAAATGCTTTGGCAGGAATTTGGATGTATAGTGGAAACCGGTGACAAATTTGGGTAAATGCAAATATAACATGAGCAACGAAAACTAGCAATGAGCAAGGAGCTCTTCACTTTAAGAGGAGCCATTTACTGTTCCTTGTCGTGTGTGGCAGGTATTTACACAGCTGCCTGTTAACAGGGTCTTCACCACTGCTGCGGTTCTGTGTGTGCAGAGATCACAAAGTCCAGAGTCTGAAACGAGCTCATCTTGGCCAATTTCATCAGCTACGCCAGGTCGGACTTGTTCGCCAGTAGTGGGTTGGAGGGCTGGGATGTGGATTTGGCTTCTCAGGAGAGGTATGTGCATCTGGCGATGGGAGAGTGGCCAGAGAACAGAGCCAGCAACAGTTTTACTCTATTTAGATATTTAAAGTGTTTTTCCCCTTGTGGAAAATAATCTGTTTCTTGTTTAACTTGATTTAACATCACTGCCATGTTATTGTAAATAATGTGACACCTCATTTCTTTAAAGAGGCTTGGAATATGGTTATGGAATCCCAAGTATACAAATGACAAATTGGCTTTGTAAATTTGATTCTTCTCCATGACAAAAGATGTGTAATTTTTTATATCCTTTAAAATCAAAGGAATAGCTGGCATAGAGTACTACTGGGAACTTTCCACTAGGTGACAGTATACCTTTAGGTTTCTGACACGTCTCCCGGTGGTTCCCATAGTGTGGTCCCGGGAAGAGCAGCATCAGCTTCACCTGGGAATTTGTTAGAAATGTGAATACTCCAGCCTCCACCCCAGACCTGCTGAATCAGAAACTCTGGGAGTGGGCCTAGTAATCTATTTTAACAAGCCTTCTGGGTGATTCTGATGCACTCTTAAGCTTGAGAGGTATCGATCTAGTCAAACTTAAGGTCTTTTTGCAATTTGAAAGTGCCATCATGCTATGTGACAAAATGTGGTGGGCTTTAGGGAAAGGTGTTGTGACTGAGAGGTACTAAAAGGCACCCATGTCTCAAGTATCTTTTATGCTTGACTTTCCCTGTGTCTAAAATGTCCCCCGTTAGTCATGGCTTAGGGTTAAAGTGTGGAGAGTGCCAGGGAGAACAGGAAGTGAACCTCTAGATCCAACGTATCAGCCACCGTGATCCACGAACACCTGAGAACGAATAGATTCTTGGGCCAAATCTGGCTCACCACCTGTTTTTGTATATAAAGTTTTACTGGAATGTAGCCACGCTCATCTGCATCTTGCCTGCATCTGCTTTCATGCTATAGCAGCAGAATCGAGCAGTTGACAGAGATGGTGTAGTCCGCAAAGCCTGCAGTGTGTACTGTCTGGCCCTTTGCAGAAACAGGGTGTAATATAGGTGAGGGGATTATTTAGCAAGGCCTTGAGGGGTTGGGTCATCAGCCCCAGGACAGTGGAGGGACCCACGGCGGGGGACCTTGAGCGGTGAAATGGCAAGAGGGTCAGAGGGTTTTGTTTGGAGGGGGGAGGAGGAGCAGGTGGGGAGATGGGTGAGGTGGCAGGGGACACCAGATGCTTCCAGTCATTCATTAATATGCTGGTGACCAGAAATGCAGACGCCAGCCAGCAAATCTAGAATCACCTTTACCCATCTGTCAATAACAACTATTCACCTGTAATCAACTAAGATGATTCTTGTTGGGATTTTAATTTACATTTCTTTAAAATTTTCATGCACTTGCTTTCGAAGGACTTGAGTGTGAGTGTGCAGATTAAAAGTGTAGAGAAAAATAGGACATTTGTCAATAAAACAGAATGGACTGGCCGGGCGCGGTGGCTCACGCCTGTAATCCTAGCACTCTGGGAGG
>VBSM01000529.1:15309715-15341715 GCA_008086735.1 Cheirogaleus medius | reverse complement strand
GAGATGATATCTCACTGTAGTTTTGATTTGCATTTCTCTGATGACTAATGATGTCATATACTTTTTGGACATTCATATGTCTTCTTTTTGTTGTTGTTGTTGTTGTAGTAGTTTGTTTGTTTTTTGAAATGGGCGGGGCCTTGCTCTGTTGCTCTGGCTACAGTGCAGTGGCATCATCATAGCTCACTGCAACCTTAAACTTCAGCCTCAGGCTGATCCTCCTGCCTCAGACTCCCAAGTAGCTGGGACTGCAGGTGCGTGCCACCATGCCCAGCTAATTTTTCTAATTTTTTTGTAGAGACCGTGTCTCACGATGTTGCTTGGGCTGGTCTTGAACTCCTGGCCTCAAGCGATCCTCCTGCCTCAACCTCCCAAAGTGCTAGGATTACAGGCATGAGCCACTGCGTCAGCCTGTATGTCTTCTTTTGAGAAATGTCTATTCAGATCCTTTGCCCATTTTTAAATTAGATTATTTGATTTTTTCCTATTGAGTTGTTGGACCTCCTTATATATTCTAGTTATTAATCCCTTGTCAGATGGGTAGTTTGCAAATATTTTCTCCCATTCTGTGGGCTGTCTCTTCACTTTGTTGATTGTTTCCTTTGCTCTGCAGAAGCTTTTTAGCTTGCTGTGATCCCGTTTGTCCAATTTCACTTTGGTTGCCTGTGCTTTGTGGGTATTGCTCAATAAGTCCTTGCTCAGATCAATGTCCTGAAGTGTTTTCCCAATGTTTTCTTTTCATAGTTTCATAGTTTCATGTCTTAGATTTAAGTCTTTAACCCATTTAGATTTGATTTTTGCCCACCTTGAGCAATAAGGGTCTAATTTCATTCTTTTGCACATGGATATCCAGTTTTCCCAGCACCATTTATTGAAGAAACTGTCCTTTCCCCACTGTATGTTCTTGGCATCTTTGTCAAAGATAAATTCACTATAGATGTGTGGGTTTATTTCTGGGTTCTCATTGTGTTCCATTGGTCTATGTGTCTGTTTTTATGCCAGTACCATGCTGTTTTGGCTACTATAGCTCTGTAGTATAAGTTTGAAGTCAGGTAATGTGATTCCTCCAGTTTTAGTCTTTTTGCCCAGATGGCTTTGACTATTCTGGGTCTTTTGTGGCTCCATATAAATTTTAGGATTATTTTTTCTATTTCTGTGAAGACTGTCATTGGTATTTTGATGGGGATTGCACTGAATCTGTAGATTGCTTTGGCTGGTATGGACATTTTAACAATATTGATTCTACTGATCCATGAGCATGGAATATCTTTCCATTTTTTGTGTCCTCTTCAATTTCATCAGTGTTTTATAGTATTCATTATAGAGATTTTCCATTTCTTTGGTTAAGTTTATTCCTAAGTATTTTATTTGTAGGTATTATAAATGGGATTACTTTCTTGGTTTCTTTTTCAGACTGTTTATTGTTGGCACATAGAAATGCTACCGACTTTTGTATGTTGATTTTGTGTCCTGCAAGTTTACTAAATTTGTTTATCCATTCTTTTTTTTTTTTTTTTTTTGAGACAGAGTCTCACTCTGTTGCCCAGGCTAGAGTGCCGTGGCATCAGCCTCGCTCACAGCAACCTCAAACTCATGGGCTCAAGCAATCCTCCTGCCTCAGCCTCCCGAGTAGCTGGGACTACAGGCATGCGCCACCATGCTCGGCTAATTTTTTCTATACATTTTTAGTTGGCCAATTAATTTCTTTTTATTTTTAGTAGAGACGTAATTTAGAGGTTAGAAATATGACCTTTTACCCAGAAACAATTAAGCACATATCTCTCAAGTGCAAGGAAATTCTCCTATATAACCACAACACAATGATCACACTTGGAAACTTTAACATTGAAATACATATCCCAAATTCAAATTTCCCCATTGTCACAATAATAAACTTTATAGCTGTTTTATCTATTTTAATGCAGGATTTAATCAAGTATTACACATTGCATTCAATTGTCACACCTGTTTACTCTCCTTTAATCTATTACAGTTCACAGGCCTTTTTGATCTTTTACATCATTGGTATTTTTGAAGAGTTCAGAGCAGTTACAGAATGTCTCTCTACATATAGGCAGAATAATGGCCTTCCAAAGATATCCATGCCCTAATCTCTGTAACCTCTGAATATGTTACCTTAGATGGCAAAAGATGCAATTAAGGTCCCTTGAGATGGTAAGAGATGCTAGATTATCCAGGTGTGCTCTGTCTAATCACATGAGCCCTTAAAAGTAGAGAACCTTTACAGGCCGAGTCAGAGAGAAGTGCAATGGGGGAGGAGGAGCAGAGGGTCAAAGCATGAGAGGGACGCAACCAGCTGCTGCTGGCTTCGAAGCTGGAGGAAGGGGACCTGAGCCAAGGGATGTAGGCGGACTCTTGAAGCTGGAAATGGCCCTGAACTAACAGCCAGCAAAGAAACAGGATTTCAGTCTTACCACCACAAGGGGCTGAATTCCGCCAATAACCTAAATGAGAAGAAGTGGACCCTCCCCCTAGAGCCTATAGAAAGGAATACGGCCCTGATGATGCCTCGATTTTATTAATAGCCTGGTGAGACCCATATCAGACTACTCACCCACAAAATTGTAAAATAATAAATCTGTGCTGTTTTAAGCCACTAACTTGTGATAATTTGTTACAGCAGCAATAGAAAACTAATGCATCCTTTAATTTGAATTTGTTTGATTTCTTCTTCATGTTTAGGTTTATTAGTCTTTTCAAGTAATCAATATTCTAGCCTGGACATCAGAGTGAGACCCTGTCTCCCTAAATATATAGATAAATAAAGAGTTGCCAGAAAAAATAAAGGATGCTCAGTTAAATTTGAATTTCAGATAAATAACAAATACATTTCTAGTATCAGTATGTTGCAAATAGAGCATAGGACATACTTATACCAAAAAAATTCTTCATTGTTTATCTGAAATTCAAATTTAACTAGGAGTCTTATATATTTATTTGCCAAATCTGATAACCCTATTAGGTGCTAATTTTTTTTTTTTTTATCTTGCTTGGGTTTTTTTAGATTCTTAAATCTGTGGCTATTTATTTTTATTATATATGAAATACTTACAATGCTTATGGACATTTCTCAGAGATATTGGTTGACTCAATGACTATTATCTCTTTGAATATTGTCTCTGTCCCATTCTTTCTCTCCGATCCCTCTGTCCCCATAATTAGGTATATGATACAACTTTTCACACCATTCTCCATGTAGCTTCATCTTTCTGTTTTATTTTCCACCTCTGTGATTTCTGTGTTTCATTCTTCTCCAGCTGTGTCTGATTTGCTGTTAAACTCATCTACTGAGTTTTAAATTTTAGTCATTATGATTTTTACTTCTAGAAGTTTCTTTTTTTAAATCCATGAAGTTATTTTTATAGATGCTCACTCTTTACTAAAACCCTTTTTAAAATGTCATTAAATACATTAAAATTATTTTAAATTCTATGTCTGATGATTCCAGTGTTTGAGGCCTTTGTGGGTCTGAATGTACTACCTGTTGTTTCTGCTGACTCTTGCTTACGATGCCTGATTACCTTGTGTATTTTGTAATTGTTGACTCTGAGCTTGTATATCAGGATTTTACCACAGGGCAATCTTTGAGCCTGTGTTGAAGGTGAATCCCTACAGAGAAGATTTGCATTGACTTCTGCCAGGAGCCTGTGGTCATTATTGACTTGGGACCACTTTAAACTAAACTCTTGGCTTGGTATTTTTGGACCACCCAAGTAGAGTGAATTCAGGCTGCACAACCCTCTTATTGGGGTTGGCTTACAGCTACAAATTCTAAGGGAGGGGTTTTCCCCCCTTCCATTCATTGCCAAGATTCAGTTTCAGTAGTTTGCCTTGTAGTCCTCAGGGAGTAGAGAGTAGGGTGGTTTTGTTTGGGTTCACCCTGACACCAATGTTAACTTTTTGGGGTCTTGGCTTTATGCAGAGGGGCTTTTCTATTAAAGTCCTCACCTTGGGTGGGCTCTGAGCTTTGTCTCCAATCTCCACTCCAGGTAGCTTCAGAGCACCATTAACATCTCTGAGCTCCAGCCTTCACTTGAGAATTAATTGATGCAATTAAAGTATTTTTTCCTAGCTGGCATATTTGGTTGTTTCCGGTTGAATCTGAAGAGTATTTAGCAGCATTCTGCTGGAAATACAAGACTCCCCCCTTTCTCTTGCTGGCAGTTCTTTAGTGAAAACCTGTGAAATCAGCTTTTGAGTGTTCTTAATTTGTTTTTGGAATGCAAGTAGAGGACACTGTAAGATATAATAATCATAGCATTGAATCTTTAAATTGGGCTAGTGTTCATCATATAATATTCATCATATTTTATTGAGCCTCCATTAAAGGCCAGGTTTTTTGGGGGGTGGGGGAACAGAGTCTCACTCCGTTGCCCTAGCTAGAGTGCAGTGGCATCATCATAGCTCACTGCACCCTCAAACTCCTGGGCTCAAGTGATTCTCCTGTCTCAGCCTCCCTAGTAGCTGGGACAACAGGTGGACGCCACCACGCCCTGCTAATTTTTCTATTTTTTGTAGATACAGGGTCTCATTCTTGCTCAGCTGGTCTCGAACTCCGGACCTCAAGTGATTCCCCCACCTTGGCATCCCAGAGTGCTGGGATTACAGTCATGAGTCACCGCGCCCAGCCAGGCCATGCTTTTTGTTGGGTCTTGGGGATTCAGGGTAGACAAGGCAGACTCAACCCCTACCTGCCCTCATGAGGCTCATAGTCCAGTGACTTCAATTTATGGCATGGAACTAAGCACTTTGCATACTTATTTAATTTAATCCTCATTACAACCCTATGGGTTGTGCGTGATCCTTTTATAGATTAGAAAAAGAGGGCACAGGAAGACTATGTGAACTACCCAACGTCAGTCAGCTTGTAAGAGGTGGAGCAGGAACTCGAACCTAGGTCTGCCTGCTATAAAATCTTTGTCCTTAACCATTATGCTCTTTTTTATGCCAACACAGGGCGCTGTTGAGTACGCCAGGAAGAGAGGGCGCTTGCTTCATTACATGTGTGGGAAAACATGCCTGTAGAAGCCATCATTAGTTTTCTTAGGATGAATTTGGGGGATATGTCAGGCCAACTCATGATCAGAGTTTAGAGTTCCCAGGTGCAGGACTGAGGCAGATGAAGGCTCATTTTCCAGACCTCGGTAGCTATCAGTGTGACACAGATGCAGCTATTTGTTGCCAGGTGTTGCCTGTGCTGGGGAAAGACAGCCAGGAAGAAGGAATAGTAGCACCAGAGCAATACCATGGGGTCGTGGTGCTCTTGTTGCTACTGACTTCTGGACATGCTCCCTGCATACAACAGTGCCAGAAGCCAAGTCTGCCCTTGAACGTGAGGCTACCTTGTTCTCTGCATAGAAAATCGGAGACTTTGGGGGCCAGACCGTTCCCCTCACTGGGCCTGAATTTCTTCATATCTATAATGAGGACATTCAACTCTCTGATCTCCAAAGGACCCTTCTACCTCTTATGGTTCTTTGATTCTGTGAGATGCCCAGAGAGAAACTGTTTTTGGTTCTGTGTCCAGGGAAGGGCAAGTGGTAGAAAGTTAAGGAGTTGGGAGACCTAGCTTTTCCAGACCCCAACCGATGTCCTGGTTTGGCTACAGTGGAGTGAAATACTGCCACATGTCCAAATCCCACAATTCCTGGAATTTCTGCAACTCCTTCCCAAACCAACCTGAATGGCATCTCTTCTAAAGAGGCCCTCCTTGATCCTGCTGCCCTGGATTCCCAGACCGCTTTGCCTGGACTTCCTCCATAACACCCATTTTCCTTTCTTCCTAGACTGTTAAGATTCCCAAGGGCCAGGTCTTGGTCTCTTGCACCCCCATGCCCTCTCCACAGCACCAGAGCAAGGCCAGCTGAGTGCACGAATGAAATAAAATCTGGCTTTTTTTTCCTAAACAATTCTATTGAAAGGCCCAGATTTAAAAATAGGTAGCTTTTCTCTATTATATGTAATGTAAAAACATTTTATATAGCATAGAAACATAAAATAGTATTTCTATGGGTTTTAAATATTCACGGTGGAAATTTCATAAATGTTAGAAGAATGTAGTGATGACAATAACCACCCCCTGTGCACACCTTCCCCATCATCTGATCCCCAGGGAAAGCCCTTGCTGATGTTTTGGTGGATTTCATCCTAGTCTTCTTCCTGCACGTGACAATGCTGGCACCCTGCTCCAGATGCAGCTTGCTTCTCTGTGCTTACTGTCCAGGAGTCGTCGGGAGCCTTTCCCCGTATCCTTACACGTTCTTTGAGAACATGATATTAATATTTAACGGCTATTGTGTGTTTCAAACCTACTACGGTCTGAGCTGTGAAGAGCTTCGCGCACAGAGGACCTGAGCTCAGTATTTCCTACTAAGAGGCTTGTGGGGTCTTTGGAGGTTGGAAACAGACCAACTCCGCCACCTCTGTGGCCGCCACTCACCCACTCTGTTCCCAGGCACTGTGTGGCATCCCCTCCCATCCTCCTAATGACTGGATGCGGAAGGTTCTACAGAGACAGACACCCTGGAAAGTTCAGGGTGGGAAGTGGCTTGCGGGAAGCGGACAGCCAGCACACGGTAAATGGAGATGCCTGTTCCCAGGCCTCCCGCAGTGATTTTGTCGTTGGCAGCTGAGGTTGCTGCTGGACACACCGGGGAAAAGGAAGTGCTGACATGTGAAGCGAGACCCTGTGGCTGGGCTGCTGCTGGGGGACTTGGAACCCGGCTCCGTTTGGTGTTGCCTCTGCTTCCCGGCCCTGGACCTCCTGGGGCCGGTCCACGCCCCTGCGCTGGCTCCAGCAGCCGGCTGCAGTGCGGCTCAGCACATTAGCTGTGAAGTTAACTGGCTCCGGATCACAGGTTCACAGCTCTCTGTTGAGGGTGGCAGGGAAGCCTGGTCTGGTGGCCAGGGCTGCGGGAGAGCGGGCGGGGCTGTGCCCACCCCCACAGCGGTAAAACATCTTCTCTGATTACTCCTCTCCCTTAAAGAGCCTTTAGTGATTCATTAGCTTGGAGAAGAGGATAATTAGTTGGCTAATTATAAAGGGGGAAGGAAAAAACCCCCAAGCTCTCCAGTTACATAAACACAGTTCCTTGGAGGAACACAGAGAACCGCTGTCCTCCCCAAGACCTTTGCTGCTATTGTTCTTGCTCCAGAGAGCCGGGCTTGCTCGCCCTGTGATAAAGGCTCCTATCTGCCGGTGTGCGCACCATTTGTCACCCTCGGAAACCGGGCCAGGAACACTTGGTGGGGGGGTTATTGTGCGGCAGTGACAGCTATTACATGAATAGGCATTCCTTTCCACCCACGTGCTTGAACACTTCCTGGTTGTAATTAGAACCATTTCTAGTTTCTAGCTGTTCTGACACTTGGAGATAGGGTGGGGAGGAGGGGGGGCTGCTCAGAATTCCAGCCGAGCTGTGGAGGGCAGAGCCACGAAGCCAGGTTCTAATCCCACCCTCGCTGCTGTGGCGACTAGCCATGCTTCACCGACAGTCTTAGGTGGGAAGTCCCCCAGTCCCCACTGCCCCCGCGCCCCCTCCCTTTATGCTGGGGAGACTCTTGCAGGGAGAGTACTGGACTTGGAGGGGGTATTTCTAGCTTGAATCCACAAGACACTTGCATGTTGATATATTTTCATATAAAAATGTTAAATTTTTATGGGAAAGGACTTTAGAAATAATTTAATTGTGTGGTTTTCAACTCTTGGGGAGACTTCAGGAAAAAAAACCAAAAAAACACATTCCTGGGCCCTACCCTAGACCTAGTGAATTAGTCTCCCAACTCAGGTGGGGTTTTGAAATGGGCTCTCAGGTGGGGTTATTTAGAAAATTAAACTTTTAATTTTGAGATAATTGTAGATTCACACGCAGTTGTAAGAAATAACATGGAGATTCCCTGTGCACTTTACCCAGTGTTTCACCTGGTGCCACCACCAGGACCCTGACATCGATACAGTCAAGGTAGAGAAACAAGCTCATTTCCACAAGGTTCCCTCCAGCTGCCCCTTTATGGCCACACCCCCTGCCCTCTGCCCGCCACCTCGACACCCGGACCCCCTAACCTCTTCTCCGTTTCTATCTCTAGTTTTGTCATTTCAAGAGTGTTATATAAATGGAGTTGTGCAGTATTCTGCCTTTTGGGATTGGCTTGTTTCATTCAGCATCATTCTCAATGATTAATCCTGGTTGTGTGTATAAATAGTTTGGTCCTTTCTACTGCTGAGTGGCACTCCCCGTGGTGTAGACGTACCACAGTTTGTTAACTATTACCCATTGCAGGACGTCTAGATTGTTTCCAGTTTTGGGCTATTACAAATAAAGCTGTTTTAAACACTCTTTACAGCATTTTAATGTGTGAACATAAGTTTTCATTTCTCTAGGATAAATGCCTAGGAGTACCATTGTTGGGCCATACGATAGTCGCATGTTTAGTTCCTAAAACAACCGCCGAAATGTTTTCCGAGGTGGCTGCACTGTTTTATGTTCCCGCCAGCAATGTCGAGCGACCCAGTGTCTCTGCATCCCTTACCAGCATTTGATTTTGCTGCTGTTGTTCAGTTTAGCCATTCTGATGGGTGCATAATGCCATTTCATTGTGGTTTTTTCATTTTTAAAAATGGATACATAATTGTACATATTTGTGGGGTAAGTGCAATGTTCCGATACATGCGTACAATGTATAAGATAAAATCAGGGTAATTAGGATATCCGTCACCTCAAACATTTATCACTTTTTTGCGTTGGACATGGTGGTTTTGTTTAAGTTGCATCGAACATCGTTTCATGGGCTGATTTGCCATCTGTATGTTCTCTTTGGTGAAATCCCAGGCAGTTTTGATGGGCAGTGCTGGCGACATGCCAGGCCTGGTCCACCCCACTAGGCTTAGTTCTCGTTCTAAGCCCTTTCCACAGCGAGGAACAGACTTTCTCGTTCAGGACAGTCCTGCCTGTCAATAGACAGTCCCTGCTTAGGTCAATCTCATGCCTTGGCATTGAACCCTCCGCCCATGAACACAAGACCTTTTGTTATTTGCAACCTCCATACTGACTTAAAATGTGCCACGTAATGTAGTGGTTGTACCCGTCGGTGCTCTTGGCTGATGCTGGTGTCTCTGGCACAGGCCCCGAGGAACCGGGACCCAGAGCTCTAAGGAGGGGCCGTGGCTGGCCAGCGTTGGAATCTGGGTGTGTGTTGGGGGCAATGAAGCTGTTCTGCAATCAGTGGAAAAACGATAACCTGGATTCAGCTGCTGCCACAGGAAGGCCCTGCTGCTGCCGGGGTGAAGGAGACAGAACTTACTATAAAGAATGGTTAACTAGGTATAAAGTTGTTAATTAAGTAATTGAAAGGGTCCAAATAGAATGTTGAGGTATCACAGAAGTAACAACCCCTTGAGCTGGGGGAACAAAAGGAAGAGGTAGGAATTATTAAGACTTGGAAACTTAGAGGAAGGGCCCCATGAAGCAGAAACTCCCGAGGACAGGGCACTTCGGCGTGGCTGGCGTTTCTGAGCTCAGTGGAGAGGCCCCGAGGCCTGGGACCCGAGCTTCTCAGCGGGTGCCAGTGTCTCCGGGTGGGACATGATGAAGCTGGTTCTGCAGCAGATTCAGCCTCTGCCTAGGAAGAGACTCGCTCCTGCCGGGGTGAAGGAGCGGGCTAGGGTATCCCTCTTGGGAACAGCAAGCAGACAGGAAGGAGCGTGTCCCTTCCTCCTCCTCCAGCCTCAAGAGTCTCCCTTTAGCCCTCCGATAAGTGGAGCCAAACCCAGAGCAGAAATTTCAAGGTCCCCTCTGAGCGTCCCCGAGGGAGCAGACGTAGAAGGGTGGGTTTCAGAGTGCGCTGCGAGATAATAGCTCAGTGACTGGCAGGACAGCCGAGAGTCCAGGCTCTGCACCAGACCTGCAATCCGGCTCTTTCCAGCTGTGTGGTTTTGAGCAGGTCACTTCACCCCTCTGAGGTTATCCCAGAGATGAAATGAGGGTAATCCTGTCCACAATGAAGAACTGTTCATGCAACTGAAATGAGAGATGCACGTGAGGCAGTTAGTTAGCACAGTGCCTGGTACATGGAGTTTTTAACACATAAAGCTTTGGAACCCACACACCCACAATTGGCATATTAATAAGTGGTTCTGGGAATTTGGAACAGGAGCCTGTTACAAAGGAAAGGGCAGTGGCTAAGAAGCTGGGACTTGAGCTGTAACCTGCATTCTGGTTGCTGTGTGACCTTGGACAAATCGCTTATCCTCTCTGGGCCTCAGCCTCTTCAGGTGTAAAGAGAGAAGTTAGAATACGTGGTCTCTAAGGCATCTTTCTGGCTACACGAGTCGCCTGCATAGCAAACCTTTATTTGTACATAGGATGAAAAGTAAACTGGTCAAGGACATTTAGTGGAAAACAAGACTTAGTGTACTCGGCGTTCACACGGTCAGGAGAGGGTCTGCATGGAGTTTTCCTGGAGACCAGCAAAGAAATAGCTACAGAGAGAAGTTCGAGATGCTGATGAAAAAAGGAAGGGAGGGACCCTGCCCTGCTTTGGGATCACAGTGGAGCCCACACCCTCCTTTACTGGGGAAACACCTGCTCTGGCCCAGCGGGTCTCTAACCTGGCTGACCACTGGCATCACCTGGACAGGGTGTAAGAATATTAATTCCTGGGCTTCATCTCAGGGACTCACAGTCAGTAGGTCCAGAAGTGGGACCTCGGAATCTGTCTCTTTAACAAAAGCCACAGGGGGTTCCCTTGGAGGCTGTTTCACAGATCAGTTTTTGGGAGCCTCAGCTTGATTTTGTAAAAGGCATTATCCTCGGTCATTACAAGTGACGTCCCTCCCTGGCACATCAGCATAGCCACATGGACGTTAATAAGAACAGACAAAATTTGTTAAGCACCTACTGCATGCCAGGAATTGCTCTAAGCATGTGTACACAGACATGCACACGCACACACACACAATCTACGTAATGAGTATGTTTGTGTGTGTCTATACATACACACTCTTTTCAATAGCCCCACGGGGCAGGTGCTATTAACATCCTCGTTTTACAGATGAGGCAACTGAGCGACCGAGAGGTTAGGTAAGTGGCAGAGCTCCTTGTAGCTGGGCCACAGGGAGTGTGCACACAGATCAGGGGAGGACCATAGCACAGGGGCCAGCAGAGGTCACAGGTGTGGACTCAGGAAAGCCTGCACGGAGAAGGCAGCCTCAGCTGGTTCTCCTTGTCCTTGGATAGGAGGACACGCCACCTGTGATGGCAGCCTGCTTGCCACTGGCTTCCTTCCCTGTCCCTGTGACTTCTGCTTTGCTGACATGAGGCATGTGGCAGCCACGCACGGCCAGACGGCACCTTTAGACCCAGGAGACCGAACCCCCTTTGGGCTGGTGGTCACTTCCTCCTGCCCTCCATCCACGGGGAGTTCCATGTTCCCAGGGCTTCTGCCAGGCTCCAGCTCTGTGACAAGGGATAAGTGTCACTCAGACCCCATCTGGCTTGAGATGCGAGAAGAGGAAATGGGCTGCCTTTGCCGCAGGCGGGTTTAGAGTTACACACAAGGGGCTTTCGGGAGCTGGAGCCTCTTCCCCAATTGCTCCTGCTCAGGCCCCGGGACCAGCCAGGCCCGCAGTCAAGTCAAGGCTCTGTGATCTCAGGCAAGTTGCTCAACCTCCCTGATCTTCATTTCCCCACCCACCAGAAGAGGATATTGACAGCAGCCGCCTGCTCATGGGGCTGTGCGCTTAGCTGAGATGGGCAGCGTGAAGCACTTAGCACCGCACACGGCACATTAGATGCACTTAATAAATGTCTGTCTTATTACTATTTCAAGATCTTTAAAGGCACATTAGATACCCACTTCTCGTTATTTTCTGCCTCAAAAATTGAAGCGGTGGACCATGCTGTGAGAAATGAACATTCATCTCATATCTGCCGAATATTTATGAAGTGTTCTGTGCTCAGTCCGCGAGATACAGCTGTGACAAGGTGCCAAGTGGGGGCATAGCACTCTCATGCTCTGGGCTGGGGTGGGACACAGGGAGCCCTCCAGGCACGTGGCAGCAGGAGCCTGTGCCTTTTGGGGGAGGGGTGGCACCATTCTAAGAAGAGCAGTTGTGCTCAATGGCCTCAGGGAGGGGGCGGGGTGGGGGTGGGGGACAGGAGGGAGACAGGCAGGAGAGGTGGCCCTGCAGGGCTGGGAGGCCTCTCCTTCAGTTTGTGAACCTGCAGGGGAGGGAGGGAGGAGCCTGGCTGAATATTGGAGGGCCAAGGCCAAAGCTCTTGCCTGCCGTGTGGGGAGGTGGCTGCTGCTTCCTCATCAGCTCCTGGGGGATAAACAAGTCCCTGCCTGTGTCCCGGCTTCCTCGTGTGTGCTTGAGAGATTCTGGTCTTCACTGCTATTTTCTCTGGACAGCTTTTCTTTTCTTTCTTTCTTTCTTTTTTTTTTAATTCACCCAACTTGTCACTGACTTAATCTGGACAGTGTTTCTGTTCAAATGGTCCCTAGCACCCTTTGCCCTCCCCATCCCCTATTATTTAATTTAAAACCATTCATCTAATTAGCATCTGTTGGGAATGGTTTTGGTGTGGTTTTGCCTAGAAGAGCTGGACTACATTGGGTGACATCGTGGATTTTCTTCCAGTTCCAAGACTCTGTCATGGGGTTCCCACATTTATTTTGGCACGAGAATGTTCCGAGGCGGAGACTGGAGAGCAGGAATTTGGGAGCCTCTGTTGTCTCTGGGGCTGATCATTTCTGGCAGCCGCATTGAGTCCTTAGCGTGAGTCTCTAGCCATTTCTCCGTCTAGACTGGGGCCAGCCCTGTGAGCCCACCTGACTTAGGGGCACCGGGGGACCGGTGGATTTAAGATGGGCTTGGGGGCCTGGGGTTTGACGTTCCAGCTCTCTTCCTCAGACTCCAGTCTCCTCTCCTTCTACCTCCCGTCTTTTTTCTCTTAATGCTCCTTAGCATGTGTCAATAAAGAGGGAAGGCGGGAACCAGTGGGGGTCTCCCTCTTCCCCTGGCTCCTTCCTGGTGTTCTCTTGTTGTGATTTTATCCCATTTGATCTTCTCTGAGCCTTCATTAGGGGCTTTTGTTCCCAAATTCACCCTAAAGGCTGAACTCTGCAGCCTTGTTGAATAAAAAGGGCCCAGAATGTGGAATAAGAGAGTTGTGTTTGCCTCTGAGACCCCTCAGGTATCTGTGTGTCTCTTGGGAAACCACTTTCCCTCTAAGCCTCAGTTTCCTCATCTGTAAAATGGAAGACGATGTTGCTGCTGCTAATAATAATAATGCCTGCCATTCATTGTGCTCACTCTCTGCTGCGCTGGGATAAGCCATTTGCATACTGATCTCAGGAAGTCCTTTGAGTAAACCTGCTGGCATTATCATTCCCATTTTACAGATACAGAAACTGAGGCTTAGAGGTTATATGACTTGTCCAAAGTCATAAGAGTAGCAGAGCCAAGACTTGAACCCAGGTCTATGTGATGCTAAAACTCATATGACATCCTCTCTAGGTTGTTGCAGAATAAAAGGGTCACAAGGGACTGAATGTGCTTTGGGAGGGATTCAGGAGACTGGAGGAAGCCCGTGGAGTCCTGTCTCCAGTGTTACAGGACTTGTGTCCCACGGAAGAGTGCAGTGCGTGCGGATAGGTCCTAGTTACAAGCACGAGTGAGAGACCGGAAGCAGGAAGCAGAGCAGTCAGAAAGGCGGCACCCTGTGGTTGGTTTGCGGCAAGCTGTCGGGTTTGCCAGCCTTTGCCATCATCTGGAGTGTCTCAGCAGGGTATTCTTTGTAGAATAATACAAGGGTTGGGTTTATTCCATTTCAGGGTTAGATTAATGGCTGCTGGCGAAAACACTTTTGGGAATCAGATATTTGGATTTTTCCTTCTTTTTAGGGTCTTGGGGTGGGGGGATATGGGATAAAGAGTCACGGGGAAGACCTCGCTGCTGGGAGCTCATCACACCCCAGGCTGTGGAGACCCTGTCCTGGGGTCGGGAAGGCCAGCGGATGTGACTCGGAGACAGCGGAGAGAAGCTCTATTGAGCAGAAAGGACCACTGAGACCGAGCCACGCTTCTGACCACAATCCTCTCCAAGAACACTGCGGCCTCTCCTAGGACCCGCCGCTGCAGGGAGCCTCGGCCAGGCCGCACTCTCGGGGCCAGCCCAGGGGGCGCGGCTGCCTCTGGCTCCTCGGAGGAGGCCATGTGGAATCTTCCGGAAGGATCCTCAAACGGTGGTAGATCGTTGCGCAGGAGGAAGGAACACACACCCCAGCATGAATCTGTTTCCTCGGAGGAACGAGAAGCCAAGCTTCCCGGTGGATGCAGGACGGGGACGCTGGACGTGTGATCTCGGGTGGGCCTCGGGGCTCCTGGTCCCTGGATGGGCCCTGCTCCTGAGCTGCCTTTGCCCCCAGGGGACCTCCTAAGGGACCACTGATAGGATCGTGGGTGGAGACCCCTGCCAGGGCTGGCTTTTGAGAAGATCTACTTTTGGGCCGCATTCACTGTATCCAGTGCGTGTAATAAAATTAAACTGCTGGCTCCGAATCCTGCAGCACCAATAATGTGTGGAGGCCAAGGAGTGGGGGAGCAGCAGGGAGCCGGGGACCTGGCTGGTGGCGGCCTGGGCCCAGTGGACAATGAGGGCTGTGGGTGGGGCGTGCGGCAGAAAAGAGCTAGCAGGGGTGGGGCGCGGGGGGTAGGGGCGGCCAGGGTGTTTGATAATGCCTTTTTTAGAGGAGGTGAAACTGGAATTAGGTCAGAAAGGATGGGCAGATGGCAGAATCTCCAAAATCACATTTCTTTTAAAACTTTCAGAGCAACTATTACCTCTCGTTTATGCGCTCAATAAAGGCACAAAGATATCCTCAGCGGGCTAGAGATGCGGGGAGACAGCTCAGCATCAGATGGGCCCCCCATCCCCCACGAGGACTCTGGCCCTGGCAGCCATGGGTCCTGTTCTAGATTCCAGGTAAAGAAAGAGAATTGGCCACCAGCACTGACCCTGTAGCACCATGCCGACCTGGGGGCGCAAGTGCTGTTTTGTCCAGTGCCGCCTTCAGAGATTTGGGGGTGGTGGGTGGGCATCGGAGCCAAAGCACCACAGCAGGGCCCCCATCACTCCAGGCCACCTCAGAACTACCCTTGGCAGCTTTGACAAATACACATTCCAGTGCCTTCTGCAGACCTGAAGAATCGGAATCTCTGGGGGTAAGGCCCTGGAGTCTGCAGCTGGGCGACTCTGATGCAGCTCCAGGGTCTCTATTTGGGGGTCCCTTTTTCTGAGTCACTTAGTCCACATGAGAATTTGGCCTGGACTTTCTAGACTTCCCCACCAGCCTCCATGTCCTGGCACAGCTTTCTGGTTTGGGCCTGCGTGTGGGACGTTGTTGGAAGCCAAGTCGCCCCTCTCCCCGCGTGCGTGCAGGGTCCCCAGCGCTTGCTTCTCAGCAGCTCTGGCCCACAGGGAAGTGGCTCCCCCCAGACCCTCCCCAAGCTCTCTCGAATGCAGGAACCATTTGGCATTGACAGCTGTCCTTTGTCCCAATGGAGAGAGACCAGGACATGGGTAAATGCAATTGTGAAAGCAATTTTTCTCAGGTCAGGAACATATAAGACAATTCCTCGGCATTCAAATTATTATAATGAGTCAAGTTCCACTTCAAAGGGGGCTAATTTAATAAGAGGAAGAGCGGGGCCCTGAGGAATCCTAATTAGATTTCTTTCCACACTGCCTTGCGTTTGTTCTGAAGGCGGCCAGGGCCGCGAGCTTGTGTTGTGTTTGGGTCCAGTGTAAAGAAACTTGGAGCCAGGCTTGGCCGGGGAAGGCCATCAGTCTGACTTGAGCCTGACAGCCCAGATCCTGCTCCCAGCAGGAGAGGGGACTGGCCACCACGAAAGTCAGCAGGATTTAGGGCGGCAGGGGCGAGGAGGGGTGAGGGAGGGGGCTTGGGCAGCAGAGGGTTTCCGGTGCCAGTTTGGCGAGGTGGCGGTGGGGTGGGTTAGGAGAGGGTGATCTGCAGCCGCACTGCCTGCCTGTGAATCCCTGCCCTCCCCTTCCCAGCTGTGCGATCCTGAGAACATGGCGTTACCTCTGCAACTCCTCGGTTTCCTAATCTGCGAAATGGAGCTAAAGATAGAACCCACCCTGTAAGGCAGTTGGGGACATTATATGTGCTAGGACACATGCACTGGCTAGAACATCACCTGGCGCAGAATATTATTAATATTACTCTCTACAATTAAGAAATCAAAAGATGTGAGTGGCTTCCCAAGGTCAGGGATGACTCAATTTTGCGTGAATCTGTTGGACTCAGAAGCCAGCTTGGAGGAAATACCCAGAAAAGGATCTATATCTTTTATGATGACAAGATCAAAAAGAACTCAGTTCAAATCTAGGCTTTCCCTCTTAATAGCTGTGTGACCTTGAACAAATTGCTTTACCTTTCTGAGCTTCAGTGTCTTCATCTATATAGGAATGATAACAATAATAAACTCAAACAAAAGAGATGTTGTATGGGGCCTTAATACACATTATTATCCAAATCATCCATTCTATAAAGCAAATATTTTCACATAATGACATGCGTGGAGTTTGCATGCATCTTATGACTGGTGGAGTCTTGTAGTTGCTGTTGCCCGGGCAAACACCAAAAGCTTCGCTGTCAAAACCCGCAGAATGGCAGTGAGCGACTGGGTGGGGCTCACACGGCTGTGGGTGGGGGCGGGGAACGGTGGCTCTGGTTAGCAGCATGCCCACGCGGGAATGGACAGCGAGCTAGGGCCGCCGGGCAAAGCCAGGCTGAGAGCCCAGCACGCGTGGCTTTCATTCCTCTCATGGAGTCTCTTAGTGCCACACTGCCATTGCTCTTGGAGGCAGGGGACAATATTACGTGGGGGAACATGAGCTCCAAGTTGCGGGGAATCCGGAAGAGGCTGGCTCCGGATGCGAAGCCGTTTTAGGGAGACAGTGACCATGTATGCGCTTTCTTTTTTCATTTTCTGCGTGCACAAAAGGACAAATGAGGAGAATCCGTGTCTAAGTTGGAAAAGCTCCTCTCTAAGCACGACATCAGAATTCCAGGTGACGAGAGTCGCTGGGTCCCTGTTGATGCTCAGCGCTTTCCTTCGCAGCGGCGCGACGATGCGTTCGTGGTGTTTCATGATTGATGCCGGCTTGGATTTGGTGGATTTCGAGCCTATTTTCCATCTTTTCACACAAACCTCACTATGCTGCGACCGTGGAGATGCTGCGCCCACCTTCGGCGAGCACCTCCCGAGCCTGGCGCTGCGGTCTGCACTCTGATGTGACACTTCTTCCTCCCTACAAGCCCGTGAAGGAGAGATTTTCCTGCCCATTTCACAGATGAACTGGGGCACCTGAGATCACAGGGCCAGGCCCGGAGCCCGGACTAGAAGGCATTGGGCATATCGCTCCATCCTGAGGGTGGCGGCAAGAGGCGTGGCCTTCCTTGAGAAGCTGCCTGGCACGACCCACGAATCCCTCTGTGGCCTGTGTGAGGCCTCTCGGATTCAGGGTCAAGGCCAATACCGCCAAGACCCCCAATTCAGGAGTCATCATTTATCAGGTGACAAATCATTAACATTTATTGGGTGTTTAGGAGGCAGGCTGGCAGCAGAAGCAGCACTGAGTTGAGTGTTAAGAGGTATGGGTTCTAATCCCAGTGACGGCATTTACTGGCTGTGTGGCTTTGGGCTAGTCACTTAACCTCTCTGAGCCTCTGTTTATTCATCGGTAAAGTGAGTAGATCACAATGGCTATGTTGGAAGGGTCCCTTCCAGTTGTAACAAATGTGTCTTTTATGCAGGTCCTGGGGGCTGGGAGAACCTGACAATGGATTTAGTCCACCTGGAATGGGACAGACACTCTCGAAGCCTCTGACGGACGTGGGGAGCACTTGGCTTTCAGACGTGGGGCCAGTATGGGATGGCTAGAACAGAAACACACTCTTCTTGCCAGCTGGGACAGGAGGACCTAGAGCCTCCTAAGGATCTCCTCCTGCCCTGCGTCGGGTGTCAGCTGAGGTTTGTACGGAAAAGCCATTCTGTGGGCAGCCTGGACCCAGGAATATTTTGACAAAGCAGCACTTGAGCCACCTCGTTCAGCGTCTCACTGCATGCCAGCCTGTGCAGGACTCGAGGTGCGTTCGGGCTGAACAGGGCTCTGAGTGTCTCTGGTCTGCTCCCGCCAATTCGTGGAGGAGGAAACAGTCACGCAGCGGCGGCAGGCGTGCCTGTCCTTACTTCTCAAGCAAACTGTGGAGTCCTGGGGACAAGGGAGCCGCTTGCTTCCCTGGGAGCCCTCACTGAGCAGAGAGGGAAAGAGGTCCTGGCTGCGGCAGGTGGCCTTGGCATGCCTGAGACGGCGGGGACCGTTGACACGCACGGCCGCAGGAGCTCCCAGCGTACCAGGCGCTGGGCTAGGGGCACGCACAGGGTCTCTCCTCATTGTAGCAACAGCGGTAAGAGCTCCCGTTACTTGAGGGCTCGTGTGAGCCAGGTACAGTGCCGAGTCCTTGACAAGCATCATGTCATTGGATGCAGAGGTGGCACATATGGCAGACGGGCTAAGACTGGCGCTTGTCCCCTTAGGGGATTGGGTTCACATCTTGACTTTACTTCTTCCTTATAACTTGGGAAGTCACTTAACCCATGTAAGCCTGTTTCCCCATCTGTGCAGTGGAGAAGACACAGCGTTCTAGGGTGTCACAAAGGTTAAATAACACACGGGATGTGCTTGGCCCTGCATCTGGCGTACTTAGCAAGTGTTCAGGCCACACTAGCAGGTGTCTGTGTCTACAGTATCCTTTGTGGCAATCTGACACATTAGCATGACGTCCCCATTACAGAGCTGAGAAAACAGAGCCCCTGAGAGGTAAAATGACTTGTCTAAAGTCGCACAGTGAGGACTGCCTGACACTTTGGCTTGTCCCCTTTACTCAGTGTTCTCCTGCCTCCTCAGGGTCCAGAGCTGCTGTCTTCCTCATGTGACCAGTCCTGTGGGGAGGGCCTTCTAAACCGATGGCCCTAAAGATCCCGGCCTGAGAATGGAGACCATGTAGTAGAGTGGTTAGGGTGTGGGATCCGAGTCAGTTTCCCAGCCTGACACTCCCTGGCTGTGTGATGCTGAGCAAGTGACTTGACCTCTCTGGGCCTCTGTTTCCTTATTGGTAAAATGAGGATAATGATAATAATGCTGAAGATTAAATGAATTAAGGAATATGAGGTGTTAAGTGTCAGGCCTCCCAGTGTGCCAAGAGCTCAGAGTTGGAGCTCCCCAGGTGCAACTTGTTGTTGGGGTTACCATGGTCACTAGGGGCAGCCTTCCCATGGTGCCTACCGGGCACCCCAGAGCCAGAAAGCAGCCCAGCAGCGCCTTCAGAGGACTTTCAGACAGTGGCATAGCTGTTGTCCTCCACTTCCCTGGCCGGGGCAGGGGTGCAGTGGGGCCGGAGTGTCACCAGTGGGGAAAGCCGCGTGCTGCACAGGAGGGATCTGGGGCATTGCAGGAGAGGATTCCTTTTCGAAGGCTCAATCTTCGGATGCCTCGGCCCTCCCCCTCCAGCCCTGACCACAAGCCCCCCAGCGCTGGGCCGCAGCCTCCTGGTCTCCAGCGACTCTGTTCTCCAGGGAGGAAGAGGCAGTGGCTTTCTGAGCTGGGCCAGAACCCAGAAGGGGCTGGAGCAGGGCAGCGCCTTCCACATCTCCTCCAAGCCTGCAGACATCAGGCAGCAAACGAGAATCATTTAGAGGCTCTCTGCCTGATTTCTTTGAGGTTGCGACATGTGAACATGCCTTTTCTTCCCTTTAATTCTCCTCCCTTATTGCACCAGACATAAAGAAAAATTCGGATAGTTCGGGTTAGCAAAAAGAGGACAATACAAGTCCTCCATAAACTTACAATCCAGGGATGATGTCTGTTAATGTTTTCTCCTTCCTGTCTTTTTTCTATGAGCAGATATACATATGGACTTTAAAAAAAATACCTTGAAAATAGAAGTAATCTCTACGTGAAGTGCTTAGGACAGTACCCAGCACATAGTAAGTGCTCAATAAATGTTAACTCTTATTATTATTATTTCATTTTTATAGCCCGATTTTCTTAAATAGAATTCCAGCTCCACAAGGATCAGAACCTCAGATGCCTTATTAACCTCTATGATGTGCTAATCTACTGCTTAGCACATCATAGGTACTTAATAAGTATATTTAATAGATGGTTGAATAAACATTTCTCTGTCTCATTAGATTTTCATCTGTAATATTTAATGGCAGTAAAATAATGCGCAGCTGAATTTGTTTTTAAACTCGTGGTTGGTGCTTATTTGAAAAAGCCACCCCTAACTTCCTAACTCTCCACCTCTGTCAATCGCCCCGTCCCAGACCCGGTCCCCACCTTCAGGAGACGGGGGATGCTGGGTTCCCTGGAGCTTTGGGGCCCAGCGTTACTGCGGAGAAGCCAGAGGCCAGCCCGCAGGCTGCCCGCGCCCTCCTTGGCTCGCAGAAACCGCCAACCATCGACTTAAACCGTCTAGGTCGTGCGCAGACTAGTAAAACCCCAACTCCTGCATTTTTGATGAAGTTGACATTACACAAACGCTCACGGCTTACTCGGTCCGACCGGCAGCGAGGGCTGAATCAATAATGAAACGTGGGGAGGAACAGAGCATTAAATGGGGCGTTCTGCAAGGCAAGCATCGTGAGGGTCAAGTCGGGGGACCCAGAATGGCCCATGGCCAACGGTACCTTCTGTCTGGGTGCCAGGGAGGGAGGGGCCTGGCCTTGCAGATTCCTACAGCTCTGGTAGAGTGCGACTTCTCGGGAAAACCTCCAGGCCTAGGCGAGAAGCCCAGAAACATGGAAATGGTATTCACTTTGTGGCCTCAGGCAGGTTTGCCCATCTGCCTCAGTTGGGGAAATAGATCCTTGAGCAAGGACACCAAGGTCCTTCCCAGCGGAGGGACTCAATGCATTCAGCATGAACGTTCGGGCCAGCATAAAGTCTGTTAAAAGCCACGAATGAGCAGGACCCACGAAATCTATCCTAGTTCCTTTTTTTCATGCTGCAGAGAGCAACCTCCTCCCTGCACTCAGATTCTTGGCCTTGAGGTCATGGAGAAAAGCCTTCCGCAGGCCTCTGCGCCACCTGAAAGATGTTTGAAGATAACGCTCTGTAGGGAAGGGGACTTCAAGCCACTGATCTCGCTTCTCATCCCAGGATGCCATAAACCCCTCAGGTTTGGAACGGGAATCTGCCCCTTCCCCAAGGGGATAGGACGTAGTCAGTGGGAAGGAATGAAGTGTGGATTCGTCTGCATGTAGGAGTCTCTGCATTTACTCTAAGACGGTCTACCTTTGCCTGCTGGCTTGCTTTCTAGAACTTCAGCCCTCAAAGCCTGTTCTGTGGACCAGAGGCACCACCGTGCCTGGGATTTTGTTGCCATGCGGCATCTCAGCCCCGCACACCCCCACTGAAGCAGGACCTGCAGGTTCACACTCGCTCCAGGGGTCCCACCTGTTGGGGTGGGGGCGTGTGTAGAGTCGTCACAGAGAGCGGGGCTACCGTTTCACGTCACCCAGCTCCGAGGTGTCCTGTTGGCCTGCCAGCTTCGGTTTCACTCCATGGGCGGGGACACTTCACAAATGCCTTTTCTTTGAAGTGTTTTATTTACTCTTGTTTTTGAAACCAGATTGAGTCAAAGGACACAGAGAGTTTCTGTCTGTTGGCTTCATGGCATTTGGAAGGACTTCCCTGCTCTTTCTGTTGTAAGAGTAAAAATGATAAATTCAACAAACGCTCACTCAGTGTCTGCTGAGGGCGGATCTGGGCTCGGGAGGGGACTCCAGGCCCGAGTCCGGCGTCGTCTCAGGAGGCCCATGCGGACACAAACCATAGCCCGGAAATCCTCATGGAAGGCCTCTAACTGCAGAAAGGGACTCCTTAGACGCTGGATTTGCCTCTCTCACCCTAATTAACAGTAAATCTCAACCATAGCGGAATCACCTGGGGAATTTATTCAAATTGTACACTTGCCTGGGTGCCCTCTCAGAGAGCCAGACTCGGTAGGGCTGAATCAGAACAGCTTTCATGGTAATTCTGATTCTCAACGTTGGCCCACGAAGAATTACTGCGCTGTAATGTAGTCCTTTATTTCCTGTCTTTTAGGAGCTGGGGACTCTACCACGCGGGTGACAACATGTTCCGAAGGGATGTCAGAGCCACGGGATGGAAGAAACCTGAATCCCTGCATCTCCATGTGGAGCTGAGGTACCTGCTAACTGTCAGCATTCACCTTGGATATGAACAAGAGACAGGAATATGCCTTTTTTGTTCTTAAACTCATTGCATTTTTGGGTCTTCGTATGTTATATAGAAGCTTATCTTACCCCAATTATTACCGCACCCTCTGCCCACTTACTTTCCCTCAACACATTTTACCTCAAGGTTCTGAATTCAAGATTTCACCTTGTACCACTGCACCTGTGTTCTGATTTGAGCGTGGACAGCGCTTTTGCTTAATCCTAATCCAGCCTAATCCTCGATGTATAAACAGGCTCCTTTAGACATGATTCTAGTTTAGTTTCTTTTTTGAGCAGTTGTATTTGTAAGAATTAATATTTCTATGCTTTTATTCTTCCTTAGAGATCTTCCAAAGAACAAAGAGAAATTGTACTTGTTATTTTTAAATAGAAAACTATTACTTTATCTTACAATTACCACATAGGCCCATTGGACACTTTCATAAATCTAAGATATAGGATTTTATTGCTCTTATTTTTCCTATCTCTTAAAAAATTTTGGTATTTCCTCAGCCTAGGAATTATTTCATCAAAACTTACCAACTATTTAAAACTATACAAAAAAGACTAAACTAATAAGAAAATGGAATGATGATAGAACCACCTAGAAAAATGATGTAATAATGACATAAATCATCACTGTTGTATCATTCTATGGTTTTCTCTTTCTTTTCTTTTCTTTTCTTTTCTTTTCTTTTTCTTTTTGAGATAGATTCTTACTCTGTCACTTGGGCCAGAGTGCAGTGGCATCATCACAGCTCACTTGGGCTCAAGTGATCCTCCTGCCTCAGCCTCCCGAGTAGCTGGGACTACAGGTGCGCACCACTATGCCAAGCTAATTTTTTAATATTTTTTGTAGAGACAGGATCTTGCTCTTGCTCAGGATGGTTTCAAACTCCTGGCCTCAAGCAACCTATGGTTTTCTTATTGTGTTGCTGGGGTGAGCAGAGTAATGGATCCCCAAAGATGTCCACAGTCCTAACCCCTGGAACCTGTAAATACCATAGATGAACTTACCTGGCAAAAGAAACTTTGCAGATATGATTAAGTTAGGGACCTTGAGATGGGAGACTATTCTGGGTTATCTGGGTAACCCAGTGTAATCACAGGGGTGTCTAAAAGAGTCAGAGAAGGAGGCGTAATCTAGAGCGGAGAACCAGAGTGATGCGGTATGAGAAAGGCTTGACTAGTGTTGTCGGCTTTGAAGTTGGAGGGATGTGGCCATGAGCCAAGGGCAGTGGGCGGCCTCTTGAAGCTGAAAAGGGCCAGGAAACAATTTTCCCCTAGAGCCTCCAGAAGGGACGCAGCCCTGCTGACAGCTTGATTTTAGCTCAACCAGACCCATTTTGGACTTCGGATCTCCAGAACTATAAGATAATGTATTCGTGTTGTTTTAAGTAACCAAGTTTGTGGTGATTCTTTACAGCTGCAATATGAAATTGAGGCAGTTGCCCAAAGTATTTCATTGTCAGAAGATATTTTTTTTAAAAAAGACTGGTGACACCACGTGATAGTCTGATTTTTGCTTTCATCAAACACAACTGAGAAATTAGAATTTTTTCCTTTTCCCTTCATGATGACAAAAAGAAGAAAATTGGCAGAGGAAGATTTTTACATTTATTAGATGATACAGAAAATGAATGCAGGGAGACAGGTGGCACCAGTCTGGACTTGAGTTAGTGAGGACGGTGACACGGATCATAGGAGTGAAATCTCAGACCATGAGTCTTCAGATGACCATATCCTTGATGGATTTTATCAAACTCAAAATCAATGAGTAAACCATATATTTCTAAGGGAAAAGAGGAAATATGGTATTCTCATGTGGTTAGTCATTCAACAGGAAGGACTTCATCATATGACATTTTGGGATGAGAACCCAGGTTATTCTGTTTTACTTAAAGGATCAAACAGTATTCTTTCATCTTTTATGATGCATGTGCACCCAAATTTACTTGCTGTAGTTCCTAAGTGGAAATATGAAAAGACAGTGTCAATTAAGGTGACTAGAAGGAAATATCTGATGGAGAAATAAAAAAGCATTATTGGATTGCTCATCCTAATTGGTGCTTATAAATCTAAAAATATAATTCTTTTGCAATTATGGAGCAAAGAAGATGATCTTCAACAAAATTATGAGTCATTGAAGGTTTCAGAAATTCCTTCAAGCATTGCAAGTGCAAGAAGGGAAATCAGAAATGATGAGAAGCTAGAATCCGGTAGGGATGTATTTTGAAATCAGTGTTGATAAGATGCATATGTCCCTGGTCCACGCATGGCAGTCGATGAGAATTTAGTTGTATTTGGAGAGTGCTGTCTGTTTTAAGTAGGTATAGCTTCAAATCAGGAAAATATGGAATAAAAATTTAGATTTGCTGTGTTTAAATTCTTATTAGAGTATCTAATAAAGTTGTTCTTCACTCTTCCTTTATTCTTATTTTTGAAAATTTTTCAAAAAAGGACTTAGAATATTTCAAAGTAGTCCCTTAGTCCTAGAGGATAAATGATAATGGCTATTTTCCCTAGTATCCTGAAGATTAAAACAACCCTTCTCTTTCTTCTTTTTGTCATCACAATGTCACAAGACCATGGAGCTCTTCGAGTGGAGGCTCTTTGGGGAGTGCTCTTAGGACGCGTCTCGCTGAGCCCGTCTGCACGTGGGAACTGCATGCCTGGGCTCGGGCGAACCGTGACAGAGCGCTCTGCACTCGGCTCTCTTCCGCTGGGAGGATACAGAAAGCCGAAAGCAGAAGCAAACTGGGCCTTACCTCTGTCTTTCTCTACTCCTCTCCTTCCTCTCTTCCTTCCTTCCTTCATTCAATCAATCATTCGTGCAACAAAGATTGTGTCGTTCTTAATACTGTGCTTGATGTAGAGCAGTGGTTCTCCAAATGTGGTCTAGAGCCCCTAGTGGGGTCTCTGAGCCCCTTGCAGAAGATCTGTGAAGTCAGAGATATTTTAATAGCAACACGAAGATGTGATTTGCCCTTTTCACTGTAGTGACATTTGCACTGATAATGCGAAAGCACCGGTGGGTAACGCACTGGCGCCGTAACACAAACCACGGCTGTGGCCCCAACTGTGCTGGGATCGTTGTGTTCTTCATGGTCACACACTCACAGTAAGACAAAATGAAACAAAGCAAATTTATTAAATCTTGCCCCTTGAGTGGACGTCTCTGTAGTGGTCTATGGAGGAAGTGGGTGGTACACATGAAGCCCCCTGTCGCGTACAGAAGGCTGCTGGCTGTCGCAGGGAACCACACCGGTGTGGTTATTTGAACAGTGCACCGGACTAGCTGCTTTTCCGTGAATCGCCATATTTACTTGAAAGAATGACTGGCAAACCATGATTATTCAGACTTGGGTATCTGGTAGATATTTTCTTGGAAATAAACCAAATGTGCCCGATGCTTCAAGAAAAACTACTATGTTTGTTTGCCAATGATCTAATTTGAGCTTTCAAGTGAAAATTGGAATTTTGGAGAATTTGTACCTGGCACTGTGAGCTTGACAGCTTCCTAACACTAAGACTTTTCTGATGAGATCGGGGATGGGATTAACAAAGTGACTTTCGGTATCGTATAACGAAATGTCTCAACATTTGGAAGATCTGCGTAATTCAATGAATTACTATTTTCAAAATGACCAATGCATGACATATTAGTGCCACAGGGCTGCCATAACAACGTAGGACAAACTGGGTGACTTAAACAACAGAAATTTATTCTCGCACAGTTCTAGAGGCTGGAAGTGCAAGATCAAAGCGTCGGCAGGGTTGGTTCCTTCTGGAGGCCGTGAGGGAGCATCTGTTCCAGGCCTCTCTCCCAGCTTCCGGGGTTTGCTGCCGAGCTTGGACTCCTGTCTTGCAGGCATGTCACCTGGTCTCTGCCTTCTTCTTCACCTGGTGCTCTCCCCGTGCGTGTCTGTGTCCAAACTTCCTCTTTTTATAAGGACACCAGTCATTTTGGGTTGAGGACCCACCATACTCCAGTGTGACCTCATCTTAACAAAACGAATTATATTTTCAATGACCCTATTTCCCAATAAGGCCACATTCTGAGGTCCTGAGGGGTTAGGTTCCCATTAGTAGGGAAAGTCCAAAGCCATTTGCTTTCCCAGAGCAGGGACAGCAGGACACATTTACCGTCTTGCACCAGGGGTCATACTAACTCTCCTGCTTGATGACATGACGTAGTATTATGTTAATAAACAGGGACCTTGATGATCTTGACATTGAGCAGACCATCTCACTGGCCCACTGTACGGATGATATCGTGCTAATGGACCTGGTGGGCAGGAAGTGGTATGTGCCCTGGACACCCTAGAAAGACCATGTGTGCCACAGACTGAGAGGTGAACCCCAGAAAGGTTCAGAGAGCTGCCGCGTTGGTGAAGTTTGCAGGGACACAGTGGTCCGGGGAGGGCTAGCACATCCACTCCACAGCAAAGGCCGAGTCACCCCTTCCTTACATATATTTGCTAAGAGATAGACATATGCCTGGTGGGCCCCTTTGGATCTTGGAGGTGGAACTTGCACACTTGCTAATGCTTCTCTGACTCCTTTATCAGACGAGCTGGAAGGCTGCCCGTTCCGAGTGGGCAGAGAGCAAGAGAGACCCCGCCACGGTCTGAGTGAGGTGCAAGAGAGTGTGCCTATCCCTCAGGCCCAGTGCCAAGGGCCCACAGAAAGATTCCATTTTACTTTAAAATAAAAAGAAAAAAATGAACATAATAATAATGAATGAGGCCCTCCTAGATTATGTTCATCTTTATACCTACAGAGTCATAAAACAGAATTTTTCACATTTTGTTTAATGAAAGCAGTGGCCCACAAAGGCAAGAGTGCCCAGTGGCCGTGAAAGCCATAATGCAACCCTAGTTCAAGCTGCTCTGCCCCTTGGACCCTCTGGTCCAACCATATGATCCAGCGATTTGATGGTGTCAGAGGTGTGTCTGGGAGGCCAGGACACCGTGTAGAGTCCCGTCGGGAGGGTCAGAGTGCAGCTCCCTAGAGTGCTGTATCAAGGCGGAGTTCGGTATCTCTGGCAGAGTCCTCTCCATCTGACAAGCAGCTCCTGGCACGACACCAAACCCTAGCAGATAGGGTGTACTTGACCCTGGTGTGACCCCGCAAGTGACTGTGAGGCCGAGCTGCCTGTCCATTGTGAACTGTGTGTTGTCGGAGGCTCCAAGCCAAAATGCTAGTTACAACGCTGCGAGCTATTCGGGGTTGGGCCCAGGCAGGTCCGGAAGGCACAAGGAAATTATAGGAATGGGGCAGAACCCACGTGACTGCCTTTTCCAAACTGACACCTGTCACTTCACTCACAAGTGTGGCTTTAGGGGCTTCTTTAGGACCAGCTAAAGAAAGAACTTGGCCTGGGCCGCAGGTAGGTCGAAGCAATATATGGTGCTGGCCGAACGTGGACTGCTGCCTCCCCGCTCAGAGGTGGCCCTAAAAGACAGTGGTGACCGGAGCTCGTCCTAGACAGGCGGGGCTGTGAGAAACATACCACGGTCCACACTGCACAGAGAGAACAGTGACCCCTTCGTGCGAACACGTGGCCCCCTGGGCGTGGCTGGTGGCTTGGCTCTGCTTTCTGGGGGAACCAGAGCTAAGAACCTGGGCTTCCTTTCTTCCAGACACTTGTCAAATCGTTACCCAACCTTATCAGGTGGGTATTTTTGTTACCTCCATTTTACAGAGAAGGAAACTGAGCGACGGTGGGTTTGATAACTTGCTAAAAGCCTCCCAGCTAATAACTGGCACGCTGGGATTCAAACTCAGGCAGTCTTGCTTTCGGCTAATTTTCATAGTAGAGTAGAATGAATTGTGCCACGCTGGAAGTGGAGACCTCCGGGTTGGGGTCCCAGCAGTGACACTGACATCCTGTGGGCCTGTGGACAAGCCTCATCTGCGCCCTAGGTCTGTTCCCTCGTGTAAAAGATAGTGCTGGAACTCGACTGTCACCAGTGCCTCTTCTTGCTCTAAGTCACTCGATTCTTCTGGGCCTCCCAGGGGTTCAGTGCGGGCAAGGGACAAGAGGATTCAAATATGAATAAGCCATAGTTCCCATGAACACTGCGGCCCCTCCGCGAGCGACGGCCATAAAGGCCGCATTCTTCACCTACCTGAGCAGTTATGGGTTTGGAGGTTTCAGAATAATGATTTCAGCATGTGCTTTGTATAAATAAAGGTTGGGGCAGGGGGAGGGAAGGGGAATGTGGGCCTGGCTCGTTTGTGCACCTAAAAATAGAAACGTGAAAGTCCTATAATGATGAGGCAGAAACTTAAAACAAATTTCTTGGAAAATTCCCTCCCCAGCCCACACTGCCCAGGTATTTCCCTCCTTTTTGCCTTGTGCAGATGGAGCACGGGAAATTGGAGTGAGGGGCGTGTGTCCCCCCACACGCTTCCTTCCTGGCGCTGAGAAGGAGGGCCGAGGAGACCAAGCTGGGAACAAAACGTCTGTTCAGGAGCCTGATTCGGGCTGACATGGGCCTTTGAGCTCCCTGAGTGGCGTTTACAGCCACAGATATGGAAAAGAAAATAAATCTCCCAGACCCAGCATCTTGCTTTAATTAATAACATAATCAAGTTTCTGGCCTTGTGGAATGGAAGGATTTCAACACTCAAGGCCCCTCTGGCAGCTGGGCAAGAAGTGGGCCCCCTAGTCAGGCAGCCCCCAAAGCCATCCCTGGCCAGGCAGGGCCTGGAGATCAGGGAGGGTGTGCTCAGGGGTCCCGGTCAGGACAGCAAGAGGCAGGCTCCCAGGTGTGGGGCAGGGGGTCAGGAGTGAAGAATCAGGGAAGATGGTGTTTATTGTGCATTTATTATGTCCTGGGCTTTCACATTTATTTTTCCATTTAATTCCTACAGGAGAATTGGGGAGGTTGTTCTCCTCATTTTCAAGATCAGGAAACCAAGACCCAGAGAAATGGAATGATTTGCCCAGAGTAACACAGCCAGAAGGTGGTGGAGTTGGGATCTAACCCAGGCTGTCTGAGTCAAGAGAGACAGAGAGGACAGGGGACCGACCGGCTCACTGTGGGACACGGGGACTCGTGCCTTCCGTTTCTCCCCAAGGCCTGGGGTGGGAGGTGCGGATGGTGTCCCTTTCACTCAGGATCACCCACTTTTTCCGTTTTAGCTGATAGCGTTGTCTAAGGAGGGGCTGGGGGGCTGAGGGGCGATGGCCAGGTTTTAAAAGTGGACTTAAAGGGAGAGAGGTGACAGGTGCTGAGCAAGGTGGAGGAATGAGTGCTCAGAGCCTGGGGGCTGGATCGGATGGTCACCCAGAGGTGCCTCCAATGCACACCCTCCAGGAGCCAGGAGCACAAGGAAGGAGACAGGCCCCTGGGGCTGGTTGGGGCTGTGGTCCTCTGGGTGCTGAGCCGGGCCGGGGGCCTGACTCCTGCCATTCCCTCTCCCATGGGAGGGCCCGCCTTGGACAGCCTCCCCAGCCTACAGCCTGGCTCTCTTTGGAGGCTCCAGTGAATAGATAAACCCAGGAAATTGTCAAATTGTGATCTGGCCTGGACTTACCTTTATCTCCCCTCTCCCCTTCCACACTCAATGCTCTGACTAAGCCGGTCCACTCACGGGCTCCTAGCTCATGTCCTTCTGTGCCCACCACCTGGAGAGACTGTTCCCCATCACAGATGCTAAGTCCTCTCCATGCCTTGCTGGCCGGCTCAGAAGTACCTCTTCCAGGATGCTTTCCTGGGCGTCCACCAGGAGTGGTCACCCCACCTCTGGGCACCCACAACACTGTCTCCCCTTTCTCATGACCAGGGTCCTTTTCTCCTGGAAGTGCATCACTCATTCATTCAACACACCTACAGGTGCTTGCTTCATTTCTGGCATGTTATTATGTTCATGTCTTATCTCTTCTAAGTCCCTCAAAAGCAGACACTGGTTGTAGTTACGATAATAACACTATTTTCCAATTGCAGGGTGCTAACTCTGCACTGAAGCATTAGATACAGATCATTTCTTTTAATCCTCACAAAACCTCCATATTTTATAGAGGGACTGAGGGAAATAGAGGTTAATTGTCTGAAGTCACCAGCTAGTCAATGGTAAAGCTAGAACTCGAACCCAGTCAGTCTGATACTAGAGTGCAAACTTGAAACAATGAGTTTAAATGACGTAAAATGTGTGGAAGGGCTTGCACCGTGCTTGGCCTGTAGCCACAGATTCTCAAATGTCGCTTGAGTGTAACTCCTCACAGGCCCGATACTGGACTTTGTTTGTACTTACTTGTTTCCAAAGTTCGTTGATCGAGTCAATGAAAGAAATGGCTGACAGAACGAACTCATGGTTAAGTTTTAGGAGTTTTTCTGCTTATTTACTGCTGCATAACAAATCATTCTAAAACCCAGTGGCTTAACACAACTATTTATTATTATCTTTCATGGTAATGAGATTGGTTCTGTAGATCGATAGAGCTCAGCTGGGTGGCTCTGGCTTGAAGCCCCTCCTGTTGGATGGCCTCATGGTTAGATGGCACCTGGAGCTGGAGTCACCTGAAGGCTCACCTGGGCCGGATGTCCAAGATGGGTTCTCCACTCGTGTGTCTGGCACCTCCACTGGATGGCTGGAACAGCAGAGGCTGGTTAGGCATCTCTCTTGCCACATGGACTCTCCCACGTGGCTAATTGAGCTTCCTCATAGCATGGTAGACTCAGGTTCATTGGACTTTTAACATGGTGTCTGGCTTCACCTAGGGCAAGCGTACCAAGAGGCCCTGGCCAAAGCCTTGGAGGTCATATGACCTACCCTCAGAAGTCACATGCAACCATTTTGTTGTATTGAGTACGGGGAGGTGTGGTTCATTGGTTTAGGAGGAGGGTGTCTTTAGAGACTAGTTACCATGGGAGTAGCATTGAATTGTGAGGGTCCCAAGGGCTTCTGTCACTCTGGCATGGCTGTGAATCAGGATCTGGTCAGGAACTGAGGGTCGAGTGTTCATGTGGAGGGAAACTTCTGAATGAGGAGAGCTGACACTTCTTTGGCCCATAATATTTCAGACTTCCTCACACTCTCCCCAAGAACAGAAGTTTGCCTAAGTTTGGGTCCTGGAAATTTTGCTTCCTGGTCCTTCCAGAGGCAAATACTCCTAATCCAACTCAAGTCAAATGGAGAAACCTTTACTGAGCACGTACTGTGTGCCCTGCCCCATGCAATCACTAATACTTTTGAGTGTTTGTGCCTGACAGTCTTCTAAGTGCTTACACGTATTGATGCATGTAATGCTCATCACAACCCTGTGTGGTAGATACTTTCATCATTCCCATTTTACAGGGGAGAAAAAGGAGTCATAGAGAGGTTAAGTAATTTGCCTAAGTTTGTGTAATTAGCAAGTAAAGTCAGGATTTGAACTCAGGGATTTCTGACTCCCAAGCCCATGTTCTTAACTCCTATGCCATCTTGAGTCCCTGCTCTGTAAGAAAGACCTGAGTCAGAGGACATTGTTTCTGCCTTCTAGGAAACTGAGTCTAATAGAGAAAATAAGACTTTTGTCTAAGACATTTGTTTAAGAAGCAATTCTGTTATTTTTTAATGGCTAATGGAAAGGTATATGCCTCTCTGTGATAATGGTAGGATATAAATTTCATTTCTTTTTTTTTTTTTTTTTTTTT
>VBSM01000529.1:15268267-15309615 GCA_008086735.1 Cheirogaleus medius | reverse complement strand
GCCTCCCAGAGAGCTAGGATTACAGGCGTGAGCCACCGCGCCCGGCCTAAATTTCATTTCTTAAAAAACTCACTCATTTCATTTCAGTTTCTCCTGAATTGCCCATCAGAACAAGGAGGGAAATGTTTTATGCGAGATACCACAATTGAAAAATCTGTATCTGATTGGACAAAAGTGGGTCCCTAGTTGTATCAGTTAGCGTTTGCTACATAACAAACCACACCAAAATATGCTGGCTTAAAACAGGATTCTATGGCTTGGCAATTTGGGTTGGGATCAGCTGGGCTGTTCTTCTGTTGGTCTTGGCTCAGCTCACTCATGTGTCCACAGTCAGCTGACAGACAACAGTCTCACTCACTTCTGGTACATGGTTGGCTGTTGGCTAGGGTGACAGAGGTAACTGAGCTAGGTCTCTCATCACCAGCAGGCTAGCAAAGGCTCGTCACATGAGTGTGACCTCAGGGCTCCCAAGAGTAGCACCAGATGGCAAACCCTAATGCCTTCGCTTGTGTCACATTTGCTAATATCCCATTGGCCAAAGAAAGTCACATGACCAAGCACAGCTTCAAATAGTAGAGAAATAGACTCAACCTCTTGATGGAAGGAGTTGCAAAGCCATGCGGAGCAGGGGTGTGAGTACAGGGACGGGAGGAACCTGTGGCTCACTTCTACGCTCTGCCACAGTGAAGTCAGAAGACACCTGCGGCAAGCAGAATAATGGCCCCCCAAGGATGTCCACGTCTAGTCCTGTGATCTATGGATATGCTACTTTACATGGCAAATCGCAGATGTAATTAAGTGAAGGATCTTAAGATGAGGAGATCCAGTCCTGAGTTATCTGGGCGGATCCAAAGCAATCGTAGTGCTCGTTAGAAATCAAAGAGCAAGGTAGAAGAGTTATAACCTGACAAGGAGGTGTGGTGATGGAAGCAGAGCTCAGAGCAAGGCGACTGCTGGCTTTGAAGATGGGAAAGGGCCACGGGCCATGGCAGGCAGGCAGCCTCTAGAAGCCGGAAAAGACAAGGAATGAGCTCTTCTCTGGAGCCTCTAGAAGGAACACAGCCCAGCCGACACCTTGATTGTAGCTCAGCGAAACTTCTGACCTCTAGAACTTAATGGAATAAGTTTGTGTTGTTTATGCCCCCTATGTCTGCGGTCATTTGTTACAGAATCAATAAGAAACTAATACAACATATGACAGCCATATGTCCTTTTTCTCAAGAACAATAACATCTGTTTTGTGATTAGTCAACAGCAGGCAATCACATCTCTTTTATTAGAGAGAACAAAGATAAGGGCTTTTAAATAACCTGCTCCCTCCAGCCCTGGAACATCAGCTGGGAATGCTTTCTTCTCAAAATCTATTCGAAGGAAATTGGAAGATGTGTTTTGACAAATCTGCGGATAAAATCAAACTTAGAATGAGTAGAGCGAGTGTTATAAGAAAGGTACCATGTCATGTACATGAGTTGTTTTCCTTCAAGATCTTGATCTTTTAGGACTATTTAACTCTTTAATATTTATTTAATAATTTAAAAAACAATTTAAATTTTTTCCAAAGAAATAATGGAGTATAAAAGGTTTAGACCATTACCAAGTTTCCATCGCTCCGCTGCTGGCAGCATGCCTTTGCCGGCAAAATCCCTAAGAGGAAATAAGAAGCTTTTCTCTCAATAATGCTGAATCGATAGTGACAGCCACATCACACACAATAACAGAGAGCCAAGTGAGATGGCCCGTAATCCTGGCTGAGAGTGCACGGAGGTGCCCCTCTCGCCGGTGGGAAAGTCATGATTGAGATCTGCCGGTGGCCTCCCCAGTGGGAATGAATACCAGCCTGTCCCCCTTGGTCTGACTTCTTAATCATGCACCCCAGTTTCTCTGGTTAAAGACTTCAGCCAGCAGATCAGAAAGCAGAAAATGCATTTGCTCCAGTCGTGAGTCAACAGAATCCCAGAGAGTTGTAGCCGTATCAGACTCTCCAAGCTGGAAGCAATTTCAAAGAGCAAAGACCCAATTTCTCATTTACAGATGGGGAAACTGAAGCCCAGACAGAAGTGATTTGTCTAAGATCTCCCAGCAAGGTGGTGGCAGCTTGGGAACTAGAACTCATATTGCTTTGCTCTTGGGCCAGTCTCTGGGCTGCCCCTTAAGGAAAAAAAGTCGGGAAGGGAAGGGAGTGAAAAGGTAGATGTGAAAAGAAAGAAAAGGACGAGGGAGGAAAAGGAACCGTCAGAGTAAAGGGAGTGAGTTCTCTGGACCGGGGACCCCGGATGCCATCGGAGGGCCAGCCACAGCAGTGTCATCTGGTAAGACACAAGGAGAGGAATTATTTCCTAAAATAGAATGTTGTGGGGAAAAGGCAAGGTTAAACATATCAGAAAGTAATTTTATAATAAAATAACCGTAAAACGATGCAGCACCAGCGCCTACCTGGTGTCTGTCGTGAGGACTGGGTGAGAGCGAAGACATAACCGCGCCCTCGTGTGAGCCACAAACCCCGGCAGACGGCGCCTGGCTGTGCGGGTGACCCCGGGTGGGTCCCTTCTCCTCTCTGGGCCTCTGTTTCCTCAACTGTAAAATGAGAGGGTTGAACTGAACGAGCAACAGCATTTTACGAGCAGCTGGTGTTGGGCAAGAACTGAAACTGTTGGGACCAAAGAGAAAGAAAACCGCGTTATTTGTTCAAGAAACCCCCTCTGTCCATTTCCGCCATCACGTTCTCCCCCATCTGCGGAGCCAACTGCAGTGCAGGCTTGATCCAGAAAATTGGAGCAACAAATCGCTGTTGCCATAACTGTCTAGATGCTGTTGGGTGTGAAACAGCTGGGTGCATTCCAGCTCTGCCCTGTGCTCTGCCTGCTGGGCCCTGCCGAGGCCCCTGCGTCACGAGATGGCACCTCCCGCACCGCAGCTCAGGGGCCCTGGGCCAGCAGGACCAAACTGGGCGCACAAATTCCATTTCTGGCTCATCAGTGACTCATTTTCAGAAGTCACCCCCTGGGGAGCGTATTAAAAGGCCATTGGCACCCCCAGGGAGAGGGCTCAATTTGCCTTTATGAATGAACTGCTCCAGAGAAATCAATGAACATGTCATTCGGGTCAAGTAAACAAATGCATTTTCTCCTGGGGGCCCAGAGCAGGGCAGCAGCCTCCCCATGGGCAGGGGTGTTCCGAGAAGCTGCTCTGTCTGGGCTGAGCCCTGACTTCAGCTCGCACCCCAGGCAGGGTCCTGGCTCCCTTTGAGCTCCTAGCCACCCCGCCCGCATCTCCTTGTCCTTATCCCCCGCCTCAAGGGGCTGTTCCCAAAGAGAAGTAGAAGTGGCTTCTCTGGCATTTTATGGTTGAGAAAGATTCTGCAGAAAAACCTTCTTCAAATTCTATATTCCCATTTTTTTCTTTCTTATTCATTTATTCAGGGGACATTTATTAAGCACCTACTATATGCTAGTCACAGGTATGCAAGGGGCAGGGACTCAATGATGTATCAGACATGGGTCTTGTCCTCAAGGGACTCTGTGCAGTGGCTTCTCTTGCCCCAGAATCACCAGAGAAGACTTTAAAATCACACAAATGCCCAAACCATACACATGTGACACTGGATGTCTGCTCATAACCATTCACCTTCTCTCTTATATTTCATATTTCACCTTGGATTGTATACTATTCTTATCAAATTTTTCTTTTTCAAAAATTGACCTTCTGCTTTTAAATATGTAAAAGGTAGACTTAAAAAAAAATCCCACCAACTTTACTTCTTACTGACAACACTCAAAATGTTGTGTTCATAGGTTCATGGAGTTCCCGTGACATTGAAACTTCTTCCTGCATTGGCATTTGACAGAGGGTTGGAAACCAAACATTGAACTCGTGTTAGGAAACTGAAGCAGCAGGTTCTCTGCAGAGAGAAGACGATGAAGTTCCCCAAGGGCAGGGAGCCTGGGGCTGGCTTCTTCGCAAAGACACTGGAGACGGCTCTCTCCTTCCCGCTGTCCCCAGAAGATTTCTCATCATTAGCCACCCTCAGCACACCCAGATGGGACATGGTGGGCATTCAAAAGAGGAAACTGTGTTTCCAGGTCCTTGAGGCCTTGTGGGCACATATTGAGTGCTCCAGAGAAAAATTATTCACAGTATGAATTGGTTAAAAGTCCTTCTGCAATATAAATATAATTTTAAAGCTAAGAAATATATTCATTTTTTCTCTCAAGGCATATTAAAATTAAATTAAAAAAATTAATTCCGAACAACCAGACTTTCTGTAATAAAAAGACTTCCAAGAATTTATTACCTTAAAACAGTGAGACGCAATATGAGAGTCAGAGAGGAAATCTCGACAGCCTTAGATCCCTGGCTCCAACTGTTCTGCGGCCTGGTTGTATTTCTGCTGAGTTTCACAAGACACTCATGTGTATTAATTTTTAAAAATTGCCCCGTTTGGCTAAGCGAGTTTGTTTCCTGTGGCTACTTGCAAACAACAAGAGCTCTACTCTCTCAGCGCAAGTTAGGCTGCTTTTGGCTGCAAGTAACTGAACTAAAACTTAAAGAGCTTTCCCGCTGTGAGAACACGCCTCTCGGTTAACAGGAAGTCTGGAGGTCGATCATACAAGGCACAGTGATGTCATCAGGGACCCGAGTGCTTTCCCGGTGTTGGCTTTTGTCCTCTGGATGGCTCTCTTGTGGTTGCAGATGGCCGCCAGAGCGACAGTCCTCACATATCCTCTGTGAGCAGGAAGGAAATCTTCTCCTCTCTTATTTTTTTAGTTTTAAACCAGAGAGGGAAACCTGGGAAGTCACCTCTACCAACTTCCTATCAGGTCCCATTGGCCAGAATTGGGTCACATGACCATGTCCAGTTGCAAGGGAGGCTGGGAAAGTGACCAGCTGCTGTCTTCAGCCTCCCTGGTAGAGGCAGGTTGGCTGCAGATCCACCACCAACAGTGTGTGCCACATCCTCACTTCTTCATCACCGCTGCAAGGTCACAGGAAGGTATATGCTGCCCAAATGACTGCCTTCATGAATAATGCATATATTAAAAAAACAAACATCCCCCACGACTTGGTTGCCCAGGCGTGCCTGTGGCTATCATATTCGGAACTCCACGCGGGCTGGTTCTGCTGTGCAGCAGGATACTGTCTTATGATCCGTCAGCTGAGAGGTTTTGGATTCTGGTGTTTCTTCCTGACCTCAACCCTTCCCGTCGGCCACACTTTTCTGTTCATTGCAGAAGGAAAGGCACAGCAGTAATGCGGAGAGATAAGGGATGAGTTCCTGGCATTGAGTTTCAAACTTAGACTAGAAGTGACTCCCAGGGACAGGGGAAAAGGAGAGAAACAGAGAGAGAGAGAGGCTGGTGGGGAGAGGGACAGGGAACTGGCCCCAGAGAGACCACGTGTCAGGTCCCTCTCCACATCCAAGGGGACTGTCTGCTGCAGACACCAGAACACTGAGTGGAGCCGAGCTTGTGCCTGCAGATGGTCCAGTCTCCGTGAGCCCACACGTGGCTGGGTTGGTGTCCCATGCATGGCAGCAGGGGTATCGCACACTGACCAGCCAGCTGTCATGGTGCTGTTTCTGTCCTTGGGGACAGTCCCCTTCTACATCCCAGGATACTCCCGCCCCGAGCTAGGGCTTAGTGGGGGCAGGGACAGGGTGAAAGGCAAACCCCAGCCCCTGTCCTTGTCCGCAAACTTGGTTGGGACTGAACAGAACCAGCTTGTGATCAGCCCCTGAGCTGGGAACATGGAAACTCTCCTGATCCGGTGACGGAGAGGAAGGTGGGGGCAGCTGCTGGCACGTCTGGCTTGGCGTAGGCCCACAGGAGGGAGAACAAAAGACAAGTCCCATCACCTGAATCTGCTTTGCACCTTATCAGTCCCCTCCCCCACCCCGCCTGGATCTGGACCCGAGACAGGAAGCCAGGAGCCACGTGCCGCCCCTCAGTGTGTCTCCACAGAGCCCGCTTTGAGGACCACCGCTCTGACAGATTGATCTTTGCCTGTCTGTAGGACTGGCTTTTTGAGGAGCTGAAGGTTCTTATTCATGTATTAATACGATAGCATCAGAACCCCATTCCAGTTGCACAACAGGGAAACTGAGGCCCACTGCGTTACTCATCAAGTTCTTGCGGTGTCTCCGCCGTGTGCTAGCATCCTTCACACATAGTCCTTAACTCTTACGACCCTATGAGCCAATACTGTTCCTCGTTCCATTTTGAACTTGGGGCAACGGAGGCTCAGAGAGATTCAGGAACTCTCCCAAGGCCACAGAGCGGAATGGCAGAGTGAGGCGGATTCGAACCCAGGCCCTCCGACTGCTGCCTGTTGTGTCAGTCTCCCAGTACAACGACCTGTCCGAGGTCCCACTGTCAATGAGTGTGTCACCCTCCTAGCCCACGCTCTGGCGCTCCATCCGGCCTCTGCTGTCACTCGCAGAGACCCACGTGGGAGTGGAGTGAGGCGTGGAGAGGAGGGGACAGCCGTGCGGAGCCGATTCTCGCGCTCCCCCTCGGACGGGCCGGCGGTGTAGGTGGCCGGAGGCTGCGCGTGGCCCTCCTGCCGCCTCCCCGTCCTGCTCGGCTGACCAGGGAGCAGGGCGCCCACCGCCAACACCCCGCTGTTTACTTGCCCCCGTGGAGGGTGAGAGGCGTCGATCGGGGGCGGGGAGAGACAGCCACGCCAGCCGTCACCTGGAATGCATTACAGCAGCTGCGACTAATTAAACTTTGATTTCCTCAAATTTCGATCTTCTTGGAAATTCCTTCTGAGCCCGATGGTATTCAAGGCTGTGGCAGAAAGTAAATACCAGAGGAGCCACGGGGGCCTCAGGGCAGCCCGTTCCCCACCTTACTCTCTCCGTTCCCCTCCCTCCGCCTTTCTCCCGGCCCTCGGGACAGAATCCCTTAGGCGATCTCCAAGCCGCAGCGCCCTGAAGCCGGTTTGGTGCTTCCACCTGGGGGGGGGGGAATGCTCCTCTGTCCTCCTGGGGGGTGATAAGGATGCAGGGGCAGGGGGGCCCTCCACTCCCCATGGGGCACCTGGGGGCATGAAAACAGCTGTCTGGGTGGCCTGTGTCCTTGGGTTCCCACCCGTGGCTTGCCCCGGGGCCATCTCAGGCTGCCCAGTGTCCTTGGCCAGCCAGCTCAGCAGTCAGACCCAGAGCTGAGGCCCGGCTGAGTGGTGGATGCAACTGCTTCAGGGATGGGGACTTGGGCTCTGTGAGGTGTCCACACGGCCTGCTGTCTGTTCACCAGGAAGATTCAAGCTGATGGCCACCATCTATCGGGCACCTATCGTGTGCCAAGCTCTGTGCTGGATTGCTTACATCCTTTCTCCCCCTTCTTTACACAGTCCTGCAGGGTAGGCAGTAGGACCCTGCTTTACAGAGGAAGCCCCCAAGATCAGAGAGGTTAAGTCACTGGCTCCAAGCCACACAGTGAGAGCCGAGAGCCAGACTTTGGTCTGTTTGAAGCCAGCACCTACATTCTTACTGCCATGGCACCAGCACCTTACATCTGGAAAATGCTTTGTGCCTTCTACCAAGGTGGGGCTTTGGGCGGAAGGGAAGGGAATGGCATGCCATTTCTTTGGACACCTTGATTTTGTTCCATTCTTTCTTCTTTATAAAAGTTAAAGAGATTTGGTGGGGTGAGGTGGCTCACGCCTGTATTCCTGGCACTCTGAGAGGCTGAGGGCGGGAGGATCACTTGAGCTCAGGGGTTCAAGACCAGCCTGAGCAAGAGCAAGATCCCATCTCCACTGAAAAGAGAAATTAGCCAGGCATGGTGGCACGTGCCTATAATCCCAGCTAATTGGGAGGCTGAGGCAGGAGGATCGCTTGAGCCCAGGAGTCTGAGGTTGCTGTGAGCTAAGCTGACGCCACGGCACTCTAGCCCGGGCAACAGAGTGAGACTCTGTCTCAAGAAAAAAAAATTAAAACAAAAGTTAAAGAGATTTCAAGTTTTTCTGTCTTAATATAAAGGCATCAACAAATACTTGTTTGGCATAGAAAAATTTGAACATACAGTAAGTGAAAGATGAAAACAAACATCCACAATCCCACCAACTAGAAACCACATCTGTTCTCGTGCTGGACCACATTCTTCTGGATTGTGAGTGAGTCTTTCTGTCCATCTGAAGATATCTACGGAGCGTGTGCGAGGGAGACCCCGACGTGGTGAGAGGCAGCAGATGTGCGGGGCAGCCCGTGGACTCCGGTATGACCCTGCCCTGGTGCAATCCTGGCCTTACCACTGTTAAATGTGACCCTGGCAAATTTCTTAAACCCTCGTGCCTCAGTTTCTTCATCTGCAAAATGGAGACAATAGCAGTGTCTACCTCAAGGGTTGTAAGAGGATTCAATGCATAGAAGACATTTAGCACAACGCCCGCCCTGCCTGGGACGTGGTAAGCACCCAATAAATGTCAGCTGTTAAAGTCTGTGCCAGGCGGCAATGCAAGAACAGGTCTCCGAATGCATGGAGCCCTCGGGCTAGCAGGGGGAGAAAGACATGAATCAAATCATCACACAAGCAAGTGTCAAGTTGCCTCCCCCTGTGCTGCAAAGGTGAGCGAGAGACATGGAAATAGGACAGCCTACATCAGGGAAGGAGATGCTCTAGGCAGGGAAATCCTGGAAGTTTTCCTTGTGGAGGTGACACTAGAGCCAAGATCTGAAGGATGTGAGGGGTGATCTAGGCCAGGTGGCGAGGGAAGAGCATTCCTGGCAGAGGGAACAGCATGTGCAAAGGGACCACAAGGCCAGGATGAGGGTCTGTAGGAAGCCAGTGTGCCTGGATTGGAGAGTGAGGGAGGCATGGTCAGAAATAAGGGTCAGAGGTTGGCAGGGGCTGGGCCCTGAGGGTCTCAGCGGTGCCACTTGAGAAGCGTTGCATTTGTCCTAAGACCAACAGGGAGTCATTGAAGGATTTAAAGCAGGGGATGTAACACGACCCGATTACATTTTTAAAAGATTCCTTTGGCTGCCTATGACAAGGAAGAGATCGGCAGGGGAGATCAGAGTGGAGGTGGGGACAGTACCATCCTGGGACACTGCCCTGGGCTTTGTACCTCAACCCCCAGTACTGGTCCACCGCAGCCTGTTAAGGACCAGGCAGCAGAGCTCTGCCAGCCCCCCATCCTCCCCCACACCCCTGTCCATGGGAAAATTGTCTTCCATGAAATTTAGGAAGCTGGGAGTGGGGAGTGTGCACAGCAGGAGGTGAGCCGTGGCGGGAGAAGCTTCATCTGTATTTATAGCCACTCTCCATTGCCCATATCACCACCTGAGCTCTACCCCTCCCCGCCCCCCATCCGTGAAAAAATTGTCTTCCATGAAACTGGTCCCTGGTACCGAAAAGGTTGGGGACTACTGCTTTCGAGGACCCTGCTCTGGTCCTCCTTGGTCCATACCTCTGCTGGGGGGAGAAGAGCGCGTGGGCCAAGGGCACTTGCCTCCTGGAGCTTCTACCCACAATGCTCCCCAACTGGGAGCCTCTTCCTCATTCCAGTTCCCCTGGGGAGGACCGGCTGCAGGTGTGTGCTCCCCTGGGCCTGAGGGTGGCAATGAAGCAGTGATTTGCAGGAATGTGGCTGGAGCTCTCACGTGTCCACGCCCTACCCTTAAGGGTGGTGGAGCAGGGATGGCAAGAGAAGGGGAGGGCAGGGGCCCCATGCGTGATCTTGGCAGGGCCCATGCCCGTGTGAGGAAACCCACAGATGCCACTGTTCAGGACAGATGTGGCCAGACTGTGGAAGGGTTTAGGAGGTGACATCTCTGGGAGCCGGCAGAGGATGGGAAAGGGAGATGGGCCCATGGTGCTGGGGGACCCCATGGGAGGACCTGGCTTGGGGAGGTAGATTCTGAGCTGGGTTTGCTCCTGTTGAGGCTGAGGGTCTCTCAGGACATTTAAAAGTTGTTGGATAGACATTCTCTCTCAATCTCTCTCCACATACACACGCACACACACACACACACACATGCATTTAGAACTACAATCATTCCACTTTCTGCCTGTTTTCCTGGGACAATGTGTTGGAGGGCTCTGAACTCAAGAAGCTTTGTCTTTACCCAAAGCTCTTAATCTACCCGTAGTCATTGACACCCTAGCATGGATTAGTGGCCCATCCAGTCTGGTTCCTGACTGAAGCAGTTTCTGTCTGGGGTAATCTAGGGACATGGGCCCTTGTCACTGAGGAGGCCGTCCTGAAGGGCAGAGGGCCAGCCTGGTTCATCTTGTCAGCCCCTCCCTAGAAGCAGAGAGCAGCTGGCTGGGGCTCTAATGGCCAAGCCCCACCCGAGCCCCTGGAGGCCCCTCCGGGCTTCTGGCCCTGGCCAGGCCCCCACCCCTGCCTCTTGGCCTCAGGGCACGTGGGCTCTATCGGCTGCTCAGCCCAGCTCACTCCTCTGAGCATTGGTCCCTTTCCCAGCACGGTTTTAGGCCGTTTTGGAGGGATCTGCCTACGCAGCCCACGGGCACCTGCGGCTCTGCCCTGAGGCCTGTGGCCTCTTGCTCCTCCAGGCTGGCAGGGAGGTAGCTGCACCCCGACACTTCAGTGAGCCTGGTCCTGCCCGCACATCGGGGCTCTCCAGCAAGGCCACCAGGAAGGGCTGGCCCCACTGGCCCCGGGGCCCAGGCTCTCTCTCCCTACCCCGATCAAACGGCCACGTGTGGGCAGCCGCTGAGCAGGGGGCTGGGGCGGCTAGGGAAGCCCCGCTGGCCATGATTACGCTGGGCCCTTGGGGACAGGGGCTGCCTGCTCAGCTTGGCTTCCTCCTCCCTTCCCTGAGGGGTTCGGACCTGGAACTGGTGGGGGGAACCACAGAGGGGCGACGGGAGGAGCCCACCTCCCCCACACTAGGTCCGAGGGACACAGCTGCACTGTGGGGTGGCTCTGAGGTCCTCCTGGTCAGAAAGCCTCAGGCTGTCCCGGCATGAAAGGACCCTAGAATCGGGGAATTCCAGGCTCAGAGAGGCTGTGACTTGTCCAAGGTCACCCAGCAGCTGAAGTGGTCTCAAACCCAGATCTCTGCCTAGGACTCTCTTCATATTTCCTTTTCAAGCCCCTAATTTATTCCTTCCGCCAACAAATGTTTATTTAGTGCATCCTGTGTGCCCATCCTAGTGCTGGGGGCTGTCACACAGATAGCCCCTGGGGGAGGCTGGGAGGGCTCCCTTCGGTGGTGGGGGAAGCCCTCTCCTCAGCTCCAGGCAGACCCCCTCCCCCCAAATAGCAAATGGATGAGGTCCTTGGAGGAAGCGGAGACCTCCAAGCTCGGGGTGGCTTCTTTTTCATCTTTTGGAAAAGAGGAAGGCAGCTTGGTGTGTCAAAAACCCTAAAGCCGGGATTGTGGGGCCCCGAGATCTGGTCTGAGTGGTCGTGTGACCTCGAACCAGTCCCCTCTCCTTACTTGGCCTCAATCTCATCAGCTGTGAAGTGAGAAAATTGGACCAGAATGTTCTCAGAGGAAAGTGGGGAGGAGGGAAGGAGAAAAAACAAAGCTCCAGGTGACTAAATGGTCCACATGCTCTTGGTGTCTGGCTGGGCTTGCAGCTGAACGCATTCAAAGCCACCCCAGGAGGTTGTCACGATGAGGAATTTGGGGCTCCCTTGTGGCAATGGCATCGTTCTCATCAATGTTCACGGTTGCTTAGGGCTGGGATGGGAAGCTCTTGCAGTACAGACAGATGGACAGCAGAGGGCACCAACTGAATGGCCAGGGAGCCTGGAAGGAGGAGGTAGTTGGTCTGGAGTTGGTACATGATGGTTGGCGGTTACCAAAGACTTCACTTCCATAATAACCAGTGACAGCTTGTATGTATCCACGCAGACCCATCTAACAGGGACTGACTATGGCCACTCTGCTGAGCATTGCCCAAGGCCTCAGGGAAATAGGGAATGATCTAGGTCAGAAATGGGGAATGCCTTTTCTCTTAAAAGTTTTTTCAAAAAAATTTGTCATAATAGATTACTTAATTAGTAGGATTAGAGACCATTGAAAGAAAAAAGTAGAATCTCTTTCATCTAAATGAGCTAATCTTAAAATGACCCCCTTGCACCCCCACACAGAATTTCTTTCCTTTTATATTGAGAGAATTCAGAAGTAAATAGACCAAATAATACTCTGTAAGTATCACTTTACTCAGTGAAAAATAAAGATGTTTAAAGTAAGCTAATCAGTTACCTAACAACAGAATATACTTAAGTCTTTTTCTGCTATTTTACCAACATGATAAATGTATGTAGGAAATTTGACATGAATAAGTCTCCTTTTCCTCAGCTATCACATTTGCTCCAATTTTTGAACAATATATGATTTGATTTCTAAAGATATACTCAAAAATTTTAAAGCACTATTAATAGGAATATTCCTTTTCATTTTATATGATATATGAACATTATAGAAAAAAATTTACTGTATGTGTGCATAGTTAAATAAACATGTGCTTGCTTTTGGTAAGAATAGCTAAAAGGTTGTAATTCATGGCACACTTTATAATTCATATAAAATAATAACTATGGTTATTATTTTAGAGTTTTAGATTTAATTATAAGAATCTTAAGAATAATCTAATCTAACCCTCCTCTCCCCATTCCCTACCCAACTTCAGAAAGTAAAATAGGTAAGGTTATTGCCACTTAGAATGTTCCAGGAGACATTTCCATCATCATATACTCTGGAGACTGGGCTGGAATTGGGTCTCAGTAGCCACCCCATGACTACCCCACTCACCGAGATAATCAGCTTTTACGACCGTTAACACAATGGTGAGAACAGAGAAAACTCCGAACAGAAGTAGACTAGGTTATGACTTTTCTTTTTAAAATTCTGAGTTAGGAAAACCATAATCAGGACACAGTAGTTGTCTTAGTCCATTTTCTGTTGCTTATAACAGAATATCTGAAATTGGGTAATTTATGAAGAAAAGAAATTTATTTCTTATAGTTATGGAGGCTGAGAAGTCCAAGGTAGAGTGGCTGCATCTGGTAAGAGCTTTCTTATTTACGTGGACTCTACAGCATCCTGAGGCAGCACAGGGAATTGCATGTCTAGGGGGCTGAGTGTGCTAATGTCTAAAAAAAATTTTAAAAATGTTTTGATTAATTAATTTTTAATAGCTTTTATCTTGAATGTTTGCTTGGATTGGAGCACTATTCTTGGAACATAGTGTTAAGGAAAATTCTGAGGCTACTTCCTGGCTCCGTTGGATAGGATGCTGTGATTGATTAGCAATGTCTGTCCGGGTCAGGTTGGAGAGAAACAGCATGAGTGTCAGGTATTCGCTGTCTCTTCTCTAATGCAACCTCATTATAGGACAAGTGAGTAAATCAAGATGCAGGGATGCCAAGTTTATTTGCATAAAGTTATGTGACTGGCAAGTGTCAGAGTTAGGACAATTGTGCAGTTGTCTAGCCATATCTTTGGGCCTAAGGAAATTGCATCTCCAGGCCGGTAGGGACTTGCCGGACAATGGTGCTGTCATCAATGACCACCATGGTAACCAGAATGCTCCATGGTGGGGGAAGACACTTGGTGGAGAGCCAACTGGAGGCTATGATATGGGGTTCTAAGAGGGCCATGCTGGTGAGGGCCAGACAACAGCCAAGCAGTGGCAGAATTCAGGCTTGACCCAGGCCACTGGACGGGGAAGCCCATGTTCATTCTACAGCACTCCATGACTCTTGAGTCCCCATTGGTGGAGGGTTCTGTGCAGGGCCCTGTGGCGGGATGGAGGTGTCTGAGCTGGAATCCCTACATAAGGCATCTACTGCCTGTTGATGGCACAAGCTGGGGATAGCTCAACCCAAACACAAGGCGGAGGGGAAACAGCTCAGCAGGGCACCGGCAGGCATGGGAGGTGGGAGGGGCAGTTGATTCTCACTGGGTGAGGCCTGGGGAGGCCTGATGAAGGGGGTGCTTAAATGTTTTCTCTGATTGTAAAAATAAGTTGTGTTTATTGGAGGCAATTTGGAAAATACAATAAAACATAAACAATACAAGTACAAAAAGCCTATAATCAATCTCATTACACAGAGATGATTACTATCAGCATCTTAATCATATATTTGCACATAACCACAATGATATCGTACTGTGTATATTTTTGAATTTTCCTTTTTATTTCTTAGTGCAGTGGTTCTCAAGGTGTGTCCTATCAGTGCAGCATCAGTATCACCTGGGAACTTACTGGAAATGCAAATTCTTGTCCTCCTATCCCACCCCCAGACCCTCTGAGTCAGAGACTCCAGGGTGGAGTCCAGTAGTCTGTGGGTTTTTGTTTTTTTTAAATAGGTGGGGTCTGGCTATGTTGCCCAGGCTGGCCTTGAACTCCTGGGTTCAAGCAATCTTCCTGCCCTGGCATACCGGGTAGGGAGACGCCAGACGCATGTCACTGTGCCCGGTTTGCAGTCTGTGATTTAACACGCCCTCCATGTGGTTCTACTGCTCAAGTGTGAGAAGCACGCTTACTGTATTATGTACAATTCTCCATGGTTGTTAAATACTCTTTGACAATCTCATGTTCAGTGCCAGCATGGTCTTTTATTGTGTTGACCTGATAAATCCCCCGCAGCAGTGCTGTGGTGAACACCTCCCTGTGCTCACCAGGGCTTGAGCTGGGCCAGTGACAGGAGGCAGGGAGTTTCTGCAGCCAGGGAGGAGAAGGAAGAAGCCACAGCCACAGGCTGTCTCTGACCTGGGACTGCATGTGGACAATAGGGACCAGAGCTCTTCTTCCCTGCCACACCCTCCCTGGAGTGGCCCTGGCAGAGCAGGAAGCGAGTGGTGAATGTGTCAACATCAATTGGAAAGGACTTGGGCAAAAGGAGTCCAGATGTGCCAAGGCTGATGGTCTGTGCCGTGGAGCAGAGGGAAGCCACCCTCCGCAGGCACAGACCAAGAAGAAAGAGGCAGCTAATACAGCGGCTTCGGTGCCCATCCTTGCCGGCCTTGGCTTTGTTTTGTTATTATTTTCTTGTTTTTTTTTTCCTTCCCATTGTGTATTGAAAAAAGATGGACTCACTGGTCTGCCTGACAATGTCCAACTCCGCATACCTAAGATGCCACCATTAATCCACCAGCTCTGTCCTCTTTCCTGACACAGGCACTGAATTTCAAGTCTGGATCCCCATAGGTCTGCACTGGACCCCTCAAATTCAGCGGCTCTAACCCCAAACACCCAGCCCCAGCCGCTCAGAAGGTTCTCAAGACCTCGCCGTCCCTTTTCTCCCTGGCTTAGCTCCTGGGGTTAGGCAGGTACAATGTGGAAATGAGAAGGCAGCTCCCACCAGGGCATTCATGAGGACGATGAGTGAATGGACAAGGAGTGATCCGTGAGTTGGTGCCAAGCCCCCCATGGCGGGGGTGGGGGGCGATCCCCTTGCAGCCAGGAGCCAGCCAGTCAATTTCACCTGAGCCTCAGGCACTGCGGAGGGGCTGGGCTTGTGGGTGGGAGCTGCCTTGAAGGCCACGGCCAGGGCAGCCCTGCCTGTGACTGGGGAGGGCTGGCTGGGCCCCGCTCAGGTGCAGCCCAGGCTGGCCTGCTGCTCCTGCCAGTCTGCAACTCAGGGACATGCTGGGGTCCCCAGGCCTGTAAAAGTCCCCAAGTCCTTGCCTGGGGCTGAGGCCCACCTTTCTATGGCCCAGGTCTCTCCAGTCATATTCCCTTGGAATAGAGCCTGATAAATGTTGCAGAGCGAGTGAATGAACGAACAAATACTGCACGCTCCAGCCAGGCAGCTCCGTCTGTACCCTGGAAGTGCAGGTGTGGTGTTTCTGCCACCCTCCTCTCTGCTTGCCCACCTTCTGCCAGTGCCTCGGGGTTTGGTCTGCAGTAGATGTTCAATAAACGTTTGAAAATGAAGGCATGAATGTGCACATGAACGAAAAGACCAAATCATATTCCAGATGCCTTCTGAGGTCATCTCTGCCCCTTTCTGGCCTCCTGCGTGATCCATCTAGTGCGCTGATTTCCCCTTGTGGCCCCTGTGGCTTGTGTCCGCCTGCACCCTAAGCTCTGTGTGTGTCAGGGGTTGGGGTTTCTTTGTGTCCCCTACAGAGCACCAGAGCTGCACCTGGCTCAGACCAGGGTCGGGACAAGGTGGCGGGAGAATGACTGTCCAGCAGCAGCCACGCTCCGTGGGGCTGGGTCAGTTTGTAAGTCACAGATGTCTCCTCATTTGAGTTGGGAAGAGCATGTGCTTTGTTGGGTTGTGCATATTTATCACCAAATTTCACTCACCCTGATTCCAGAAGGATGATGCCATGCTGACACTAGAGGCAGTGATTCGGGCTAAATGAGTCAGAGGAGAGAGTGGAACTAAGAAGATTGTAAGAGCGAAGCTGGCTGGGCCCCACGTTCCTCTGTGACCTGCTCCTTCACCACGAGGCTCATGGGATCACTGGCTTTTGGGTTTGGACAGGACCTTGCTGGTCCCCTGTGGTCCCCTGTGGGGCTTTGCAGCAGAGGACAGAGCCCAGCCTTGGAGCTGCAAGATCCAGATTCCAAGCCCGGCTCTTCCCTCTGTGGACTCTCGGAAACATTGCTTTAAATTTGGGAAAATCTCAGCCATTATGTCCTAACACTTCTTTTCCACCCTGCTCGTACTCACTTCTCCTTGTGAGACTCCAATCACCCATACGTTAGCCAGCGTGATCTTGTCCCCAAGGCCCCTGAGGCTCTGTTCGCTTTTCTTCAATCTTTTTTTCCTTCTCTGTTCTCAATATTGGGTCATTTCTATTGATCTGTCTTTGAGTTCACGGACGCTCTCTCCTTCCATCTCCAACCTGCTGTGAAGCCCATCTAGTGCATTTTCCCACTTCAGTTACTGTACTTTTCAGTTCTAGAACTTCCATGGGGTTCTTTTAAATATAGTTTCTATTTCTCTGCTAAGATTAGCTTACATTTTCCGGTTTCTTTGCAAATCTGCTAATTTTGCCTGTATACCATGGAGGGGCCATAGTAGCCACCCTGGATTCTCTTCTTTTCTGACGTTGTTTATTTTTGTTGGATTAGTTGGCTCATTCAGTCGGCCGATCACCTTGAGCCAGTGTGGGTGATTGGACAGGAAAATCCGGGCGTCCCCACATTTCTCTCTACGCCTTCTCCCTCACCTTCACCGATAAGGCGGACCTGCGGGAAGCCCAAGGTTTTCCCAAACTCCTCTAACTTTGTGGGAGTCAACCTCCAAAACATTTCTTCCCTGTGGCTGTTGTCAAGGCTTAGTTTTAGGCTCTGGCAGAGAGCTCTAGAGAAGCCTCACTCAAGGGCGGGGTTTCTCAACTGTGGCACTTGACTTTTTGTGCCAGGCGATTGTTTGCTGTGACCTGTGCACGTCCTACCGGATGTTTAGCAGCAATCCCGGTCTCTACCCATGAGATGCCAATAGCAGTCCCCACTGTCGTGACAATCAAAAATGTCTCCAGACATTGCCAACTGTCCCCAGGGGGACAAAATCACCCTGGTTAAGAACCATTGCTCTAGCGGTGGTCTGTCCTTAGAGATATTTGGGAAGAGCCTCCATTAATTTTTGATAATTTCCCTCAAGTGAGGTTGCACATCCATGACATAGGGCCCTTGACTGGACTGAGAGGAGATTCTGTCCCGGTACTGCCCCTCCCTGTGGAGGACACTACAAATTTACGTGCGTTGGCTTCCTGGAGCGATCTTGGGAAAATCACAATTAAATTGCCATGTAATTTTTAGGGTGTTAAATTAGCTAAATGTAAATATGTGAAATAGACCTTGATATGTGCAACTTTGTATCAGCATTTTTCCCACTTTGTAATATGATCAGCCTCCTTGCTGTCTGCAGGGCTCAGTACACCTGCTCTCCTTGGACTTCCTGGTGTGTTTCCCGCCATCCCCTGCTGGTCCATTTCTTGATGCCTTTCTGAGGAGGCCTCTCTGTTCCTGCCTTTCTCCTGATGGACTCTGTGGTCAGCGACTGGCCAATTCCCCACAGGAAGAGCCCCTGCCTGGTATCAGGGAGTGGTTCTAGGTGAGGGTGGGGGCTGGTGCAGCCGGGGCTGCAGAGCTTACTTCAGGTCTGCTCTGGGTTGAGACGGCAGCAGGAAACTTAGCGGAAGAAGGAAGTAGTTTGGCTGCTGTCTACACCCTGTTGGGGCTTAACCCAAACCACATTGGTTTTCTCTAGATGGTTTCTTGGCAACTTAGAGACCAAATATGGTTAGGAAGAAATGGCAACCCAAGATAGGTGAGAACACCACAGACAAATAGCAGGGTGCTTTACATGAATTCAGATCTTCAAGCCTGCCAGAACCTCCAAAGTGAACCCACAATGCCTACTGTCACCCTGAGGACTGATAACCAGGGAGGCATTAGAAAGCTGGTGGGAGATGGGGTGGCGATGGGGGCTTTTGTGTCACTTTTTAAAAAGAAGAATGGTCAGATTCTGGGAAATCACTGACCAACCATGAGGCACAGCATTGACCTGCTAGAACATTCTAGAACAGACCAGTGAAGAGCAGCTGAAGTGATGACTGCTGGGAACAAAGTCTTGACAAACTGACTTAGTTTTTCCTTTGATACGATGACCAGGCCAGGTGTTGGTGAGAACAGGTGGAGCCTTGCCGACGGAGCCACCTCCCAAAGATGACGCCTGACGGGTGGGTCCTCGCCATGAGCCCCTCTCTCCTTGAATATGAAGCTGTAGCCGGACCCTGGTTTGTTTCAGTTCCTTGAACTACCCTCCTCTTCCTCTCACTTCTGGTGACTCTGGGCCTTCATCCCTGCTTTTCCTGCCACCTAGGATAGTCTTCCCATCACTTGTTGCTTAGTTAACTCTCCATCCCTCCAGGCTCGGTTGAAGTGTTGCTCCACCAGGGAGGCTCGACTTGGCTCGCACGTTGTCCTCCCGCCTGTGTTAAGATCCAGTGCCCTGGCAGGGGTCCGCTCCTTGGCCATGCGGGATGCAAGCTCGCATGTCTGTTTCATATGTCTCTGTGTTGAGGGCGTCTAGAGGTACACTGTGAGCATATTACGGGGTACAAATGTTTAGGTTACATATATTGCCTTTGCCCCACCCGAGTCAGAGCTTTAAGTGTGTGAGCGAAGTCTTTAAAACTTATCTTGGACTGTGTCCTGAGAAGTGGTTGAAGGACCTGGAATGGTTAACCTGGAAAAGAGAAGATTCTGGAGAAAGCTGTAATTTAGAAGACAGACTATATCGTTATGCATGTTGTTCCAAAGGGCAGAACCAAGACCCACAGGTAGAAGTCAAAGGGGAACAGATTTTTGCTTACTGTAAGTGAAACTATTTCTGTCAGCGACTGCTGATTGCCTACTCCTTTCTTAGTAACAGAATGCTAGTTTTACTCAGGGCAGCCCTGTGTCTCTTAAAAGATCACATTTTCCAGTCTCCCTTGTAGTTGGTTATGGTTTAGTCATGACCATATGACTAACTTTGTGGCCCCGTGGAGGTTGTTGCGTGAGACTATTTGGAAATCTCTTAAAGGGGGATTGTACATGCCATTTTTACTCTTCCTCTGGAATGTGCATCTGATGGCTGAAGCACCAGCAGCCATTCTGGGACATGAAGCAACCATGAGGATGGAAGCCATGTGCTAAGGATGGTGGGGGAGAAAGATAGAAGGAGCTGGGGATATTGAGGACATTGTAGGACCTGGACTCTTACTTCTGACTTATGTGAAAAAATAAAACATACCTTGTTTAGATCACTCTTATTGGGTTTTTCAGTATCCAATCGAACCTATTCTTAACGGATATATCAAATGTTTCCCTTCTCCCTTTTTGAGGGTCTCTATCTTCTGATGCATTTAGGGAAAAGGCTATTTGCTTTCACTCATCCTGTGTCATTCTGTGCTGTGGATTTAGAACTTTCTTACTGCCTCTTGCTCCTTACTCACTTCTGGCTTCCTAGATGGCCTCTTCTTGTGCCACCTTCCTTGCCCCATGCTGGACACCACCCCTCTGCCTCTGGACTCCCAAAGCTCCCCCAGCACAAGAGGTTGTGTGCGGCAGTTATTTCCTGAAGATCAGAGGGTAGCAGGGAGCAATTTCAGCACAGGGTACGCATCAATTTCAAAGTCAATGCCAGACGTCATGCTTCTAGAAATGTCTCAGCCACAACCCACAAGCAGAGATTTCTTGTTGGCACCATCCCTGATTTGACTCCCAAAGAACCTATGTTCCTCCTGTTTCTCTCTCCCACCTCCAGCTCCAGCCCCACGCTCCAGGTCGCTTCCCGTGCAGAGCAGCTGGGCCCGGGGCCTCCTTTATACAGGGCCGCTTGCTCCTGGTCTCCATCCGTATATGGCATTATATGAAATTATACTTTTTCTTTAATTTATCTTGGATCAAATTCTTAGATAGGGTCTGTTCCCTCTGATCAAAACAAACCCTGGGGCTGGTGAGTTAGGGCCTATTTCTTGTCAGACCTGCAGAATCAGAAGCCCCAGTGATCTCTATTGTTAATAAGTTCCCCAGGTGAAGCCCGGGGAGGGGAAGCAACTGGCTGGGGGTCGCACAGCTGGTGGGCAGCAAACCCTGAAGCAGACCTCAGGCCGACTGGCGCCTCTTCCAGAGCTCTCAACCTGCTCCTGGTCCCCGTCTGGACTCGGGCCTCCCCACGGACTTGGGCCTCCCTACGAGACCCAGCAGGCCGGCCTGCCGCGCAGACCCCAGGCTGCCGCGTCTGCCTTCCCAAGGACCAAGGCCTGCGGCTGGCCCTGGAGAAGGGACACATCCCTCTGAATTTCAGACTAGGGACATCACAGAGAAACCCAGGAACCGCTCTGGGTGTCCTCACAGTCTGGAAGCCTCTCTGTCACCTGCCCTGTGGGGATACAGGGTGTGTGGAGATCACCCCTGGCCCAGAAACTATTTCTGGAAACTGAGGCCCAGAGAGAGGAAGAGACAAGCTTTTAGCATTTGTGATGGGCTTCATGAAATGTCAGTGTTGCAGCTGCCAGTAAGCTCTGCAAGCCAGAGGGAGGGTATATTCTGTTACTGTTTTTGTTCATACAAAGAAAAAAAATCCTAAAGGAAAATTTAGCCTAAATGCACAGAGAAAAAATAATGGAAGTGCATTTCCATTTTCTTAGGGTTTATCTCTGGTGGTGGAGTTATGGAGATTTTTGCTTTTATTTTCCAAGTTTTCTATATTATTAATAAGAAGTTATATTTGAATTTAGGGTCAAAGGGAGAAAATTATCATCTCCAGGACCAACAGGAGTGTTGGGGACTCACTCATGCTTCAGAGATTTCATGCTTGTCTCCTGCTTTCTGGCTGGCATTGTGGGCCACCCTTCTACCTTTGGGGCAAGAGGGCCAGATAGTCACATCCCTGCCTGTCCCCTCGAGCTCCAAGGAGGCCCTGCCTCCCCTGGGGACACTGGTATTTTCTGGCCCCTCAGTTCAATATGTTGACAATTGGGATTGGAGGTGCAGGAGCTGTGCTTGCTGGATCTGCGCACGGGCCCTCTGGCTGTTTGGATCTGAGCATGCCTGGCTGGGATGGACGCATTTCAGACAGATGCACAGGGAGCTGGATCTGCCTTGGGAAACACACACGGGTGGCGGCCACCTCTGGCTGGAGCAGATGAGGGCTCTACCACCCCCACGTGTGCGGTCCTTTGGCCACTCCTGCTGAACGTCTTGGTGCTAACTCTGCCCACGCCACTGCAGCACAGGCAGAGTCGGCAGAGATCGGCGGGCTAAAGGGTTGGGGGTTGTGGTTCTCTTTGTGTCTGTGCAATGTTGGGCAAGTCACATAATGTCTCTGGGCCTCAGTTTCCTCACACACAAAGCCGTGGAGCAGAGGAAGCCGCCCGCTGTGGGGGCTGCTGGGGCGACATTCTGGGATTCTATTTGCCTCGGTTGGGCTGCGCCGATGGCTGGAGCCCTGGGGCAGTCTGGGAGTGTTCCTGAGTGGAGTCACAGCTACCCCCATGGGGGGCCCTGATGGGAGATGGGGGAGGGGCAGGACCCCAGCTGTGACGGCAGCCAGTCCTTTTAATAGTGGCTCTTTGGGGGGCATGGAGTGGGGTGGGGGCAGGCTTGAGGGATGAACTCTGGCAATTGACACTGTTTTTAAAGAATCTGAGTTTCGGAACCCAGGTTTGGTTGCAGCAGGGAATCTTACCCACAAGGAGTAACAGTGAGACCTTGAGCAAGTCACCTCCACTCTCTGGGCCTTGCCCCTCGTCTGCTCAAAAAAGGGGCTGGACTTTTAGGTCTCTTAAGGCCTCTCGAAGCTCGACACCTGCTGGCCCCACACACGACACTGATCCAACAACCGCAGTGACTGCCGTGGCTGCCATCACTGAGCAGGGCCCGCTTTCCAGCGGAGACTGAGGCTCAGAGAGGTGCAGTCACTTGGCAAGGTTGCACAGCGAGTTGGAGGCAGAGTGGAGCTGCAAGACTGGTCTTTTCTCCCCAGAGGCTGAGCTCCTTGTGGCTGTGCCCTGCTGCCCCCGCCCTGGGCTGTCACCATGCTCTCCCAGCCACCTGGGTGGCTTTTTCCCTCCCTCCCCAGGCCTCTTTCCTTCCTTCATCCTTCCTTTGTCTTCCTCAGGTCTCTGACATCCACGCAGCTGGAAAAATGCTCCATCCCAAAGTGCTCGTTCTGCCTGCCCAGCAGCAGCCCTGCCTGTTCCTGGGCCTCTCTGGCTCGCGACCAGTTGCTGCAGAGAAACCCTGAGCTCGATTTTTCTGACCACCCGATGGCCACCGTTACCTCCACTTAATAAATTGCACGGGAGCAATGGGTGGTCGCCTGCAGAGGCCTGCACGGGCCGAGGTGGAAATTAAAAGCAGCGGCCGAGAGTGGGTTTGCATGCAGCGACAGGAACCATGAATATTTTACAAGAAACCGGAATTATTAATGTTTCAATAAAAAACAAAACCCCAATGTCCATGTGAGGATTACATGTGACTTAAAGCCTGCAGAAAACCGCTGTGGTCCTGCTCCGCTCTCCCTGAAACCTCTCGCATGGTTTCGCTTAAACCGCCCCATCTCGCGGCCCGGCCCGCCCGCCTGCACCGTGGGAGCGTGGCTTCCGCCCGGCCGCCCCGATAATTAGCACGGCCCCCCCTTCCTTCAGAGCTACGGACGACCAGAGAAATATTTCTGGAAGCCTATTTACGAACTTCCCCATAATCATCAATCATAGGGTTACGGAGGAGTGGAGCAAGATTTCTTACCTCAAGGAGCCTCTAATGCAAAAAAGCTATTTACTGGGCACGGGCGGGGGCTGAGATTTCTGATGCCATTACTATAGAATACATAATAGCATCAATAATTAAGTATAAATTGGATTTAATATTTTATGCTGGCGACATGTAATTTACACTCTACCCGAGAAATCAAAGGTCATGTCTGAAATAAGTGAGCGTGGGGTCGGGCCTCCAGTGGACTCAGCCCGTGCCCCCTCCTGCAGCCGGAGCCAATGACAGAGGAGCCGAGGAGCGCGGGCCGGGGCAGGAGGGGACGGCTGGGGTCCGGGAGCCCCAGGGAGATGCGGGTCTCCAGAGTGGGGCTCTTTAAAAGAGGCCTCAGGCCTCCCTGGGGTGCGCAGCCAAGATGGAGTGGATGCTTCTGGAGGCTCTGGGGGTGGGCTCGGAGGCGCTGTGCTGGGGAGGTCAAACCCAGAGGCAAGTCCGCCCCTGAGACACAGGGCAAAGTGGAGCTGTAGCATTGAAGAGCTGGCCGTGTCCTCATGGGGAAACTGAGGCCCAGAGAGGAGAGAGGGCTCCCCCACCCTCACCTAGTGACTTGGCAGCAGGGTCAGAACAGGACCCAGGGCTCCCAACTCCAGCCTCTGTCAGGTCTGACCTGTGGGTCGGGGATCATTGACCCAGACCTCTGGGCGTGTCCCCAAAACACGGTGCCTCTGCTTGCCTGCTGGAGAGACTGGCCCTGGCGTGGGCCACTGCCCGGCTCCATCCTGTGTGGTTCTGAGCCCACTGGGCTGGGCTGGGGTGGGCATGGGGAGGCTGAGTCTTTCTGGGGAGAGGTTTGGGCTCAGGCCAGCTTTGCGGTGAGGGACTGGGGGTGGGTAAGGCAGAGATGCCCCCTGAGAGGGCTGGAGATCTGGGTCGCTGTTTGGCATTAACAAGCTGCGAGCCCTCACTAAACCCTCCCATGGCTTCCCGCTGCCCCCAGGAGAAACCCATCCTCTCGCTCACTTCCGCCCACCCCTCCTGCCTCACTCCCTCTCGAACACCCATAGCCTGGAGTTCAGGGCCGAGGCCATCTGTTCCCATCTGCTTTCCAAGCCAAGAGGCCCCCAGCATGCCACAAGTCTGTGGCCCAGGACATCCATGCGTTCCTTTACTGAGCTCCTACTGTGTGCAGATCCTGCACTGGGCATTGAGGGGACTTCAGGGACTAGAACCTGGGTCAGGGAGACAAGAAAACAGATGTAACCCCAGGGTCGGTCCTTGTGGGTGCTGAGGAAGCACCTGACTCAGCCTGGGGGGCAGCGGGTGGGGAGGGGGGACCATCAGCCTTCCCCGGCCCTGGTGAGGGCCGTGCAAAGACACAAAACCTGCCTTGGGGCTAACCAGCTTCTTTTATTATTTCAGTCTACAAACAAGCATTGAGCGCATGCTCTGAGCCAAGCACTGTTCCAGGTGCCGTGGAAACAGCAGTGACCAAAACAGACGAGGTTCCCGAGGCTGATGTTCAAGCCATGGGAGATGTTCAATAAACCTGCACAATGGCAGGCGTTGGCGAGCTGAGGAGGGACTGACGAGGGGACAGGTGGATGGCAGGGAGCAGGAGGAGGGGCAGGGCTGTCTGGGATCAGGTGGCCAGGAAGGCCCCCGTGGGGAAGAGCCCCGGGCAGGGACCTGAAGAGGTCGGGGGAGGCATGTGGCATGTGAGGGAAGGGTGCCCCGGCAAAGGCCTGGAAGGGAGCCAGGGCACTGGGGGGCAGCAGCCGCAGGGCTCTGTTCCCTCATCTGTGTTCTGGCCATTGGACAGGCTGGCCCCAGAGCCCTCCCAGCAGGGCTCTGACCTGGGGGAGGGTGGGTCGTGGGAATAACTGATGTACGCTAAGGGCCAGACACAGCTTTGGAATTTTGTAAGACTTACCTGATTTCATGTTCACATGTCCCCACGAGGCAGGCACTGTTATTATTCCCATTTTACAGAAGAGGAAACGGAGGCACGGAAGGCTAAGTCACTTACCCAAGCTCATGCACTGCGGGTCTGCAATTGAATCAGAAATTGAACTCAGCCAACTGAACTTAGGGTCTAGAGTCCTGACACCATTGTCCTACCTGCTGGCTGAGGTTTGTCCCCAAATGTCAGCCTGGGGTTGGGCGGGGGGAGTGTTTGGTCTGAAACCTTGTGAAGGAGTATCCCGAATGGAGGGGCTGGGAGGGCACTTGAAATGCCGAGGGAACCTGGAATAATGGGAACAGGTGCACTTGAGCCTCCCCGATTCTGGGCCTCCAGCTCCTCCGCGGTCCGGGGTGGCATCTTCCTCGCTGCCGCTCCACCCTCCCCACCCACAGACATCAACCAGACTGAGAATTAGCTGGCCACCTGCTCACTGTGTGACCTTGGGCAGGTCACCTTTCCTCTCTGGGCCCAGAAACCTCATTCGAGGGGGTGGACCCGAGCTCCCAAGCGTCCTCCAGCTTTCTCCACGCCGAGTCTGCCTCCTCCCCCCAGACTCCCCCCGTCACCCCACAGGCCAAACCCAACAGGGAAAGGCATGGCGTGGGTGTGTCGATGTCGCCCACGCGGGTTAGCCCCCGGCTCAGAGCGGGTGGAGGAAGGCACAGACTGCAGCTGGGGGGCAGGCGGAGCAGACAGCACAGGCTGGCGGTGACTGTTCATTGAGCAAACTGAAAAGGACGAAGGGAAGGACTTTCTCGCCAGCCTCCTCCAGCAGGCACCTTCGGTGGCCGCAACTCAGCCAGGCTGGGAACTTCTTCCTGGGGGGAACTCATGTGCCCGGGGAGGGGCCTGCATCCCAAGGGGGTGGAGCGAGTCTGCTCAGGGGACACAGAGGCCGAGTTTGGCCACTCTGTGGTCCCTGACCTTGTCTGGAGGCCAGACCACTGGCCAGGCCTGGGGCGATCACAGAGCAGACTCGAAGCATCCCAGGCTGAGAAAGCTGGAAGGATGTCAGGCTGGCCTTGGCCACCGAACCACTCCGGCTTTCAGCTTCCTCCTTGTTGAAGCAGACGCCAATCACATCACCATCGAAGCGTGATACCTGTGTTTTCTGCATTCCTCATAACAACCCTACTTCTGCAACCCATTTCTCAGATGAGGAAACTGAGGCTCAGGGACGTAAAGAAAGCTGCCCATGGAGGCTCAGCTAGTGAAAGGCAAAATCATGGTGGGGCCTAGGCCTGGGTGCCCTCCATGAGCCACTCTGTTCCCCACCTTGGCCTCCCCAGGAGAGAGAGAGAGAGTGGCCCAAGGAGGGGAAGTCAGTGAGATCTGCCTCTAATTACGGCCCTGTGTAGCCTCAGTCAAAGCAACCAACCTTTCTGAGCTTGTTTCCTCATCTGTCAAATAGGGCTTGTGATATCTAACCAGCAGGAATGTTTTGAATATTAAAGAAATGTAGCTCACACACTGGCGTGTGGTGGATGCTCAGTATGGAGAATTATCCCAATAAACCAGAAATAGACTATTTCATTAAACTTTTTATTTTAGAACAGTTTTAGATTTACAGAATTAGTTTGAAGATTGTTCAAAAAGTTCCTGTATACTCCACATCCAGTTTTATCATTAATATCATATTATTAATACCATATCATTAGTATGGTACATTTGTCATAATTAATGATCCAGTATTGATATACTAGTATTAACTAAAGCCCATACTTTATTCAGATTGCCTCAGTTTTCAGGAAATACGTTTTACAGGAGCTGTGGGGTGCTGAGGCCAACAGCATTCCCCTTCCTGGCCTGTATCTAAGAGGAACGTGGGTTTCGTAATGTTTCGGCCAGTGGGTGTGGACTGTTGTCTGGTGACAGGGAGCTGGGTGCATCCTTTGGTTCAGCAAAGGACAGAAGATAGAGAGGACACTCCAGGATGTAGCAGGCCCTCCTCACCCCTGCAGAGGTGGTTGCAGGAAGCTACTTGCATGTGTTCTGGTTACCTGCTACTGCATAAAATATCCTCCCAAATTCAGTGACTTAAGGGAATGACAAACATTTTAGTATTATCTGTTCTGAGTGTTGACTGGGCTCAGCTGAGCGGTTCTTGCTCAGGTTTCTCATGCTGTTGTGGTCAGATTGTGGCTGGTACTGGAGTCACCTTGAAGGCTTCCTCAATTTTATGTCTGATAGTTGAGGCTGGTGTCCACTGGGACCTCAGCTGGGCCTGTTACATGTGGTCTCTCCACGTGGCCTGGGCCGTCTTATAGCATGGCATCTGGGTTCCTAGAAGGCCAAAAGGAAATTATATTGCTTTTTATCACCTAACCCCCAAAGTCACATAGTGTCACTCTGCCATTGTCTCGGGCCCAGCCAGGATCAAGGGAGGGAACATAGAGGTTGTTGTCACAGAGAGAGAACTTGTGGGGTAGAATTTGTTGTGGTGGCCGTCTCTAGAAGTTCAATCTATCACATGGCATGAGTCCCGTGGCCCTGGAAAGTTCACACGAAAGGAGCTTTGATGCCCATTTACTTTCTTCTTTCACAGGAGACCCGTGTTACCAATCTGCTCTTCTTTGTTGAAGGCTACAGCAAGGGGAGCGACAGGTTGGCCTTCAGTGAGACGAACATGGCTCTGCAGAATGGAATGAACTGAGGCCCCAGCACTTTGCAAGGGGCCAACACAGAGAAGGTGCTAACCACGCTCGGCTGGTGGGAGCTCAGGACATTTCACACAGTCAGCCCAATATTCCCAGGGTGAGGAGGAGGCAGTAGAAGACACGCGTCCATGGAGTGGAGTTCCCAGGGCTCAGACCCGTGGACACCAGCACAGAGAGGTCAAAGGCCTTCCCTGGGTCACACAGCAGGCCATCAGGAAAAGCAGGAGCAGAATCCAGGTCTTTCATTTGGCTTGGGGCTTCCACCAGGACACTGGGCAGCCCGTGAGTTTGCAGAAGAAATGTCTGAGAGCCAGCGCTACCCAGGGCATGAGACCTTCCTTCCATGGCTAAATCCCTGCTCTACCAGAGGGGTGGGGCGGGGGCTGGGGGGCACCCCACGTGCTCTTCTCAGCATGCAGCATGGCCTTCCTCCTACAGGGAGGTGGGTCTGTGTTCCCTCCCTCAGTTCTGGGTGGGTCTGTGACTGTGACCTTAGATCCACCTGTCATTGAAGGCCAGAGTCACCCTTACTCTCTTCACAAGCTTCGATCAGCCTCATAATTAGAACCTCTGACCATAGTTGGGGCTCGGGGGAAGGAGAGGGACTCAGACCCATAAAGTGACATTTCCCAAAGGACGTTCCTGGAATACTCTGGGATATTCTGCCAAGATAAAGGGAAGGTTCTGCAATCAAATCAGCCCAGGAAATGGATTTTTAAAAATCCAACTCTATTGCAGGACTTCTCAGAGCATTTACCAGCCTTGTAACTCTCCAAAAGGGAGCTAGCATTTGCAGTGCTTCCTAGACTTGCTTGAATAACCAAGCCCTATCTCTTCTTTCTGTTTTCTAATCTTTTGAGAGCTTAATGTTTCCTGGAACACATTTTGGGAGACAGTGTTGTAGAGCAGCTTGGATGGTAAGGAGGGCAATTTTTAAATAGCAAAAGGAAAGCGGCAGCAATGGTGGCGTGTCAGGCATGAGACAGGCACTATTCGGAGCACAGGGGAGAGCTCAGACGGCAGTGCTGGTGCGTGCTCAGGCATTAGAGACACACGCAGGGATTTCCCAGGGCCAGGCCTTGAGACCAGAGGGGCGGATTTATCCACTGAGGCCTGCCGCCCTGTTGAGCGGCACCCAGGATCCCTGGGGCCCCGGGCCGTGAGGAGCGGGGGAGGCAGGCCCCCACGCCAGGGGCTCTGGCGGCTCCTCCCCCAGCCTGGCCTGTGGGCTAATGTCACCTTAATGCTGTGGTCAGCGGCCACGTGGCTGGGCTCCCTAGGCGGGCAGGGCTGCGTAATGGACGATTCAGACCCTCCCGCTGACGGCTCCATTAAATGTGGTCGATTTTTTTTTTTCTGGTTCCTGGTGTTTTAAGCTGAGTGTCTCTGGGCAGGCATTCAAAGCCTGGTTCCAGCGCTAATCTCAGAGGCAGGGACGAAGCAGGCCTGGCTGCATTAAATGGCTAAATCTGGCGCAGGGTGGGCAGAGCTCACTCGAGGAAAGAATAGCATCTCTGTGGTCTTGGCCATCGGTCAGCGGGGCTGGCTGCTCTCCCTGTCCTTGAGGCTGTCAGAGGAAGTTGCCGGGCAGTGGCAGGGATGCTGGGGAGTGGTCCCGGGGGAAGACATTGACTTTTGGGGCTCCATGCCTTTGCTGTGTGACCTCCAGGCAGTGGCTGGCCCTCTCTGTGCACTGGCTTTTGTATTAGGATTCACTTCTTTGTAGGCTTCTCTATGGGATGGGATTTGAGGAGTGCGGGGAGGGGAGCAGTCTCTATAGTTGAAGGTGTTGGGGTTGGGAGGAACCTGGGGGCTTCTGATGCCTTAGAAGAAAGTCTAGGCCAGTCTGCAGGACACAGGAGCCAAAGGCTGGGGGCCGGGTAGGCGATGGTCATAGCAGGTCTGCGAGGAGGGCCGGGATGGCCGGTGACGGGGAGTTGGGGGCAGGAGAGACTCAAGCACTGGGCCAGATTCCTTTTGGCATTGAGAAATTTGAGCGCCCAACACCCACGCCAGGGTTGAGACTCCTGATTTCTGGGTTAGGACCCCAGGGAAGGCAGGCTGCAAACTCAGCTGTGCTGGTAGACAGGGGGAGGGCCAGGGCAAAGGTCAGGGCAGGTGGGAAGCACCTGTTGCTGAGCCCTGGGCTGGGGCTGGGCCAGAGCTGGAGGGGAGCGGAGCTTGCTGAGAAGCCACAGGCCCCTGGGCTGGGGGACACAGGGCTGGGAGCAATGCCGGCCTGGTGACAGATCACACCACATGAGAGCCAGAACAGCCCTTGGAGGTCAAGTTCAATCCCTTGATGGGGAAACTGAGGCTCAGAGAGAAGAGCTTGTTGAAAGTGACACGTTAGCAAATGTGGGACGACAGCCCGGGGCTCTGATTCCCTATCACATCCTCTTGCCTGCTGGGTGTGGAGCTCCGGGGTGATGAGCTTGCTCTCCACTCGGCCTGCTCCTGGCCCCACCCCAGCCCCCGGCCCGCCAGGGGCCCTGTTACTCCAAGCCCCCTGGATGAGGGACGTCTTCACCACCTAAGGTGGGGCAGGGCTGGCCGGAGGCCTGGAAACAGGGCTGGCCAAGAGTCAGGCGATAGGATTTCTAATCTTGGCCACCAGCGTGCTGGGTGACCTCGGTCAAGTCATTTGCTCTCTCTGGGTCTTGGCATTTGCGTGTGTCAGACGGGAGAGATCGGCTGAGCCTGGGGGACCCTCCCAGCAGTGGATTTGGGATCTCCGTGTGCCCCAGGCCTGGCGTTTGGGGTCTCCCCAGCCAGTGTCCTGTCCAGTGTCACCCACATGTGTTCTCAAACCCCCTCCTCTTGGATTCACCGCCAATCCCTCTCACTCCTGCCATGAGTGAGAACCACACCCCTGAGTGCTTATTAAATGCCTGCTGTATGCCTCATCACCATTCGTTGGGCTTCTGTGATCAGGGAACTGACAGTTCAGCTGAGGATACTGGGGAGACGGGACGTCCCCCAGTGCAGGACGGGGCTGCGGACTTTCCTGTGGCTGCTGTAACAGATCACCACTAACTTACCGGCTTCAAACAACGCAAACGTGTTATCTTACAGCTCTGTAGCTCAGAAGTCTCACTGGACTCAAGTCAAGGTGTCGGCAGGGCTCGGCTCCTGCAGCCGCTGGGGCAGGATCCGTTTCCTAGTCTTTTGCTCTAGGAGAGGCTGTACATACTCCTCAGCTGTGACCTGCGACCTGCCTGGCCGTATTTAGAGCCGTCAGCCTGGCATCTCCCATTCTCTCTCTCTGACTCTGATGCACCTGCCTCCCTCACCCAGGTGGCCCGACGTATCACAAGGGACAATCCAGGGTTCTCTTCCCAGCTCAAGAGTGTTGGGAAAATATGATTGAGGAATTAATGAAACGTAGCTCATAAGATCATTATTCTGTTGTATAACCCACTATTGCTATATGAAAGATAGAAACAGGAGTTTGCAGGGTTTTGCCTGTCAACCTGGGTAGAGTGCAGTGGTGTCATTGTAGCTCACTGCAACCTCAAATTCCTGGGCTCTAAGTGATCCTTCTGCCTCTGCCTCCCAGGTAGCTGGGACTACAGGTGCACTGCTGCAATGCCTGGCTGAGTTTTTTTCCTTTCTTTTTGGTAGAGATGGGGTCTCACTCTTGCTCAGGCTGGTCTCGAACTCCTGAGCTCAAGCAATCCTCCTGCCTCGGCCTCCCAGAGTGCTAGGATTACAGGTGTGAGCCACCACGTCCAGCCAATTTTAATTACTTATAAATTATTTTAGATTTTCTGTGAACACAGCCACATTGTTTCCTGCTTCTTCTGTTATAATCCTAAGGCCTTTTGTTTCTTTTTCTTGTCTTATTGTTATAACTAGAATCTCTACTTCTGTGTTGAGTAGGAGTGTTAGTAGACACAGCTGCCTCATTAGCAGTCTCGGGGAAGATTCTCAATATTTTACTGTTTAGGTATATTTGCTATAGTTTTATGTATATACCTTTTATCAGGTTAAGGAAATTTTCTTCCTTTTTATATTTTTAAGAGCGGGTGTTAAATTTTACCAAATAATTTTTTAATCTATTGAGATGATTTTATGAATTTATCCTTTATTTCCTTTATTTTATTAATATGGTCAATTATAATAATTCATTTTTAAAATATTAAACTACACCTCTTATTCTCAGGGGAAAAAATCCAACTTGGTTGTGACTATAATAATCTTTACACAAATGAATTTGGTCTGCTTGTATCTTAGCAAGGATTTTTGCATATATCTCATTTGATCCTTACAAAAACTCTCTAAGGAAAGTAAAATAAGTAATATTATCTCCATTTTACAAATAAACAACTGAGCCCTAGGTAGGTTAATTAATCACATGAGAGAGATTGGCTTGTAATTTTCCTTTCTTGCCATATTTTGGTATCAAGGTTATACACTGGCCTCAAAAATGTGTTAGAAAATGTTATTTTTATTTTTAAATTAAAATTTATATTATTACTTTTAGAGATGGGGTCTCACTCTCTTGTCCAGGCTGTAGTGCAGTGGCTTGGTCATAGCTCACTGCAGTCTCGCACCCCTGAGCTTGAATGATCCTCTCACCTCAGCCTCCCAAATAGCTAGGACTATAGGTGCGCACCACCATGCTTGCCTAATTTTTAATTTTTTTTTAAGAGATAGGATCTTGCTATGTTGCCCAGGCTGGTCTCAAACTCCTGGCCTTAGGCAGTCCTCCTGCCTTGGCCTCCCAAGGTACTGGGATTATAGGTATGAGCCGCTGCACCTGCCTCAGAAAATGTTCTAAAATATTCTTTGGAACAGTTTGTGTAAGATTGGTATTATTTCTTCCTTACATGTTTTTGAAAGACTTCATCACTGAAATTATCTGTACCTAAAATTTTCGTTGGAGGACTTTTTAAAAGAAAAATGGATATGTTTTCTTTAAACTATTATAGAATTATCATTTTCTATTTCTTCTTCTGTCCAGTTTATGTTAGTTACTTAAGGAATTTTTCCAGTTCATATAAATTATCAAATTTATTAGTGTGAAACTACATGCAATATCTTCTTATTACTTTTTAAATCTGTAAGTTCTGTAGTGATGTCTCCTTTTTCATTCCACATTTTGGTAATCTGTGCCTTCTGCACAAAACCAGCTTCGGGAACCTTGATGAAGCTGTCCAAGGTCCTACCAGCCCACACACCACCCAGCCATTTATACGCTGGGGGCTTGCTGCCTTCGTGGGTTCTCCCTAGAAGTGAAATTTAGAATTTTTCTTTTTTTTAGATCCCACGAAGCTATCTGGCATTTGGTTGTCCTCCCCTAATAATATTTGGCCTGGGGGAAATACAGCATAGGTTCCACCTTTCTCAGGGAGCCACAATCTCTACATCACTTTTCACTACTTCTGACTCCCGCCAAACCCCACACGCCACCCCACTACACACGTAAAAACTTATATCAGCCCAGGGATCTTCACATAATCTGAGGGATGGGGGAGTTTGCTTTCACTCCTTACATAATCTCCGAAGTTTCCCCATGATCAGAGATTTTGACTCCCCTTTTTGAAATTCAAAAGCCGGGAAGAGACTCCTAACTTCTCCTTCCTCTGTCTCAATGCTTCCTTGAACTGAGTTGGCCAGAGCATAGGAGAGGGGTGAGCGGATAGAGATGAGGCTTGGGACACAGGCAGGTGAGCTTTTTCCCCAGTGAGAGATTGAAGGTAAATGGCCTTATCCCACCATGCTCACAGTGTAATGACAAGGGATCGAATGGATGTGCAAAAGTAAGGATACTCAATGAGTATTTACTTTATTGTGAACTGTACTATTCACTCAGGGGCATGTATAAACATACATGTAAAGTTTAAGCAATAACAATAATATATGATTATTAATGCAATATCTGTAATAGTTATAATTATAAAACAGACACCTGTGCCTGCCCAGCTCAAAGAATCTCTTTATCTTGGAGGTTCCATGTGGGTCTTGATCCCTTCATATCTTTCTCCCAATAGATGACCACCATGCTCAATTTTGTATTAATTATCCTTTTTTTTTCCTCCTTACAGTTTTACTCCTTAAAAAAAAAAACAGCCCTTAACAATGATGTATTTTGTTAGTTTTGTCTAATTTTGAGCTTTATATCCTACATACATCTGTTTATGTGATTTGCTTCTTTCATTCAGCACTGTGTTGTGGAATCCACCCGCGTGTTCCTGTGTAGCTGTAATTCATTCATTTTTCATGACTGTATAACAGTCCATTGTAGGAACGTACTACAGTAGAGTTACCCATCTCCCACTGATGGGCCTTTGGATTATTTTTAAAAATGCTGCTATGTACATTCCTGTGCATGTCTCCATACCACAGCATGGCCCTAGTGCAGAACAAAGGTTTTCTTCAGGAGTGAAATTGATGAGTCTTAGGGTAGGTGCACATTTAATAAAACAATATTATTTATGAGGTGCATTAGTTTCCTATTGCTGCTGTAACAAATTACCACAAACTTAGTGGCCTAAGAAAACCCCCACATTTATTATCTTATAGCTCCAGAGATGTAAGTAGAAAGTGAGTCTCACTGGGCTAAAATCAAAGTGTTGGCAGGGCTGTGTTCCTTTGGAGGCTCTAGGGAGGAATCTGTTTGCTTGTCTTTTCCAACGTCTAGAGGCTGCTGCACTTCTCAGCTCGTGGCCCCTTCCTCTACTTTCAAAGCCAGATTTGCAGCATCTCAAATCTCTCTCTGACCCTGACTCTTCTGCCTCTTCCACTTACACACGCCATGTGATTACACTGGGCCCCCTGGATAATCCAGCCAATCTCCCCATCCCACAGTCGACTGATTAGCAACCTTAATTCCATTTCCCTCTGCAACCTCAATTCCCTTTTGCTATGTAGCCTGACGTAGTCAGTTCTGGGGATTGGGATACGGATATCTTTGGTGAAGGTAGGGGCATTATTCTGCCTACCACACTAGTCAGCGCAAAATTGTTTCCTGTAGCTGTTGTGCCTATATTACTTCCGCTGGGGGAGGCCCATTCTCTTTGCTCCTACAAAAACAACTTTTTAATGTTTAAATTTTTAAAAATATTTTTATTATAATTTCTTATTTTGAAATGGCTTAAATTTTATAAGGAGTTGCAGAAATAGTACAGAAATGAACCCTTCACCCAGATTTTGCATGCACGTTCTTTTTGGGGGGAGGTGTATGTTTCTCTGACATTTCACCACATGTGGATGAGAGTACCCATCACCACAGTCAGGATAAAGACCCTTTTAAACCCTAATCGTGGTACAAATCTTAGTGATTGTCATGAGAGGGCTGGCCCCGGAGGCCTCATGTGGGTAAGAAGAATGGCCCAGAGCCAGGGAATGTTCTGTGTTGAGGTCGCAGGGGAGGCAAAGACAGGGTCAAGGCACCTGAGGTGCTGAGCCATTGGGAGGGGGTCCCAGTGAAGGTCACTTTGGCCGAGTCCTTCCCAGTGCACCTGAGCACGCAGGCAGCAGGGAGATGCAAGGACTTTAACTCTTCCAGATTAATCCTGCTAAGTTGCAACAATATTGATATGCTATTATTTTCCATCTTTATTCATCCCCTGGCGAAGAAAGAACGACTCCCCCCAGGCCATTCATAATTGAAAAATGCTTTTAAGGCCTTTACGAGTTGAATACTAAATTTCGCGAGGTGCCTGCTTTATTGGGCCTCCAGTCACCGATGATACATTTGCTCCCTAATGTTCTTTAAGGAAAGGAGCTCGAGCGGCGTGATGGATGTGCCCGATCGGAATCAATGCTCATTAGTGACTCCAGCGGCCAGGTGGGCCCGAGCTGCTCGCCGGGGTGGACAGGCTCTCGGCGAGAGACAAGGGCGAGGCCTGGTGGCTGCCATTTGCCTTGGACTGTGGCTTAGCATTCATTCATTCCTTCATTTGTTCAAGAGATGCTTACTCTACTGTGCACCAGGCCCAACGCTGGACAGAGGTGGGTGGGACCCAGACATTGTCTTCAAAGAGCTCCCGGGACACACACACAAATAAAGCGATAGAGTGGAATGTGTTTGATGCTGAGAGTGTGCTCGGGGCTGGGAGGCATGAAGAGGGGGAAACTGGTTTTACCTGGGGGGCTGGCGGTCAGGAAACACTTTGTATCAGAGGCGACATGGTAATGGTGCGTGGTGTGAATGAAAGAACTGGCCGGGGTGGGAATGGTGTTCCCGGCAGGGAGAACGACACAGACAAAGGCGAGGAGGTGTGACCCAGCCTGGGGCGAGCTGAACGATCTGTTGGGCTTCTTAGATGAGTCACCTGGTGGCTTCGGCGGTGGCCAAAGCTGCAGTCCTGCTGATCAAGGCACAGAATCCCTGAACTGGCCAGGTGAGTCAGAAGGTCCTCAGAACACATCCGTCATGATGTGGACGGCAACTGAGGCCAGAGATGGGAAGGGACTTGCTCTGGGTCTCGGCCGGGTGATGGGGAGAGACAGGGCCAGGCTGAGCCCCTGGCTAGGATTCCCATGACACAGTGGTAAGAGGCCAAGTTCAGCTTGGCTTTGACCTTGGGCCTTAGTTCATCGTTACATGAAATCGTGGGTTCCAGATATGAAACTTGAAGTCCACTCAGCTTCTAAACGCTGTGTCGGGTCACACACAGGTCGTTAGCGACACAGGAGGATGAGGACGTACAAATAAATTTAAGCCAAACAAAAAGGAGTGGGGGGAGGAGGTGAGCATTTGCTGAGCACCCAGAACAATCCACTTCTCATCCCAACTGGCCTCCGGTGCACTGGGCCACGCCTGTCTCGCACATGAGGAAACTGAGGACTAGGGGTGTGGTGACTTGCCCAAGGTCATACAAGGGGATCCTAGTATTTGAACCCAGTTTTCTTCTGTTTTTTTTTAAAAAGCCCATGTGCTTCCCACTGTCCTGGGCTGTCTCCTCAGGGGCCTCAGAGAGAAGCTTACATTCAGATGCGGTAGAGCTGCCCCTCCACCGCTCTGATGGGGCCTCAGGCCGGCTGGGTCCGGGGTCTCTGACCACCACCCAGAGGTGTGAACACCTGCACCAAGTCATAAAGTGACCAGATGGGCCTGCTGCTTTGCTCTCCGCTGAGGAAGCCGTTGCTCGGTTGTCCGAAGGTCTGCGGTGCGTGTGCTGCTAGGGGTGGGGTGTGCAGTGCCCCAGCCCTGCCTCCCAAGGTCCCCTGGCCAGGCCTCTCTCCCCGGGGCCTGCTGAGGACCCAGGAGGCCCTGGTCTAGCGCAGTGGCCGTGGGGGCGGGAGGCAGTCGGGCCCCTGACCCCTGGAGCTGGCCGTAGCCTCGTGTCCAGCTGTGGGCTTGGGATTCCTGTCCCTTCTCCCCAAGGGACACCCCCCCAGTGGCCCACGAGGGTGCCGGGTGCCTGCAGTCACTTGTCCCCTCCTTAGGCCCAGGAAGGCAGCTGTGAGCCACCCTGGCACCCGGTTCAGCCGCAGAGTCCATGCAGTCTCGCTAATGGTTGCCTTGGCTTCCCGCACCGCAGGCCTGGGGGCCTCGCCGGGGAGGGCTCGCCCGACCGGCCCCTTCTCTTCCGGCTCCTCCACCTGCACTCCCCTCCAGCACAACCCGGACTGGCTAGGCCAACACCCGGTGGGAGCGGCCGTTTGCTGGGGTCCCCACCCAAGACAGGCATGGGGGACTGTCTTCCACCCGCCGCGTCTGCCCTCCACAGTGCTCTTCCTCAAAATGCTGCACTTCGCACTTTGGGCTCCTTGCTCCTCCGCCTGGAGCTCAAACATCACCTCCTTGTCCCCTGCCCCTGGCCACTCTCTGCCACCTCAGCCTGCTCCATTCCCTTTAAGGCGTTACCTCCCTGAAAACCCTCCTTGCCCGTCTGCTTCCTAGCGCGTCGCCGCTTCCTGCACAGGGACCTCGCGATCCGTGTCCATGCGGTGCACGAAGGAAGAGCGAGTGATCGAGTGGGGGGATGTGACTCACCCAGGGCTTTGACGCAGCGGGTTTAAACCCCTGCCCTGCCTCTTGCTGGCTCAGTGATATCAGACAAGTGACCTCACACCTCCGGGCCTCTGTTTTCCCCTCTGGAAAGTGGGACTAAGAGCGGATTTCTCCCAGGGTGTCTGGGAGGAGTGGAGAGAGCATGCGTGTAGGGTCTTGGGGCACAGTCAGCGCTCACCTGAGTGGCTGGGCCAAAGAACATCCCCTGTGGGCATGTAGGGCGTGGGTCAGGGCTGGCTGGGTGTGGTAGGCAAATTTGGGGGTCCCAGGAGACTTGGATTCTGGTCCCAGCATCTCTTCACTCGCCATGAGACTTTGGTCTGGTCAGATGACTGTCCTGGGCCTCAGTTCTCCATCAGAGTCACGAGCAGACTCATTGTTCATGAAGATACTCGAGAGAAGGTTTGGGAAAATACTCCACAGCACGTTCCAGTGGAGCCGGGGGACGAGGGCTGCACACTGGGGAGTCAGACAGGCCTGGGTTTGCACCACAGTGTGGAGAACCACCAGCTGTGTGATCTTGGCAAAGAACTTGGCCTCCCTGACGCTGGGTCCCGTCTAGAAATGGGGCCAGCCCTGAGGATGCCAGCCCGGGTCCTGCCTGGGCCCCCAGCCCAAACTCTGGGTCAGGGAGGGCTTCCCTGAGGAGGAAGCACTGAAGCCAAGACCCAGTGGGTGAGGAGGAGCTGGCCAGTGACATGGGTGAGGACTGGGGAGAGAGAGTTCCAGGCAGGAAGAACGGCACGTGCAAAGGCCCAGGCGTGAACAAGAGCTTGTTCTCCATCATCCCCGCCGACTGCCTTTAAAGACATCCCTCCATCCAGGGGCCCTCCACCCTTTCACAGGAGAATCCTGGGTTTTAAACATTTCAGCCTAGCACAGAACCTGTGCATCCCTGTACTCAGGCGGTCGGCCTGAGGATCTGTCTTAGCCTGCTCAGGCTGCTATAGCAAAATACTGCAGACTGGGTGGCTTAACGCATCGACTGCCACACTAGAAAAAAATTTTTTTCCTTGGGGCCACGGTGTTTTATTACGAAAATAGATTAAAAACTTCAAAAACAAAATGATCCTTTCTAATTTAACGAAAAACAAAATTTAATGATTTCTATTCACTTAATTCATGTTTTTAGAATTAATTTGTCAATATTAATTGTAACAATAAGAATATTGACAAGTAAGATTTTCATGAAGCAACTGTAGGGTTTTGCCCAGATTTTGCTTCATGAGGCCCCGGGTTCAAAACTAGTGTGAGTTAAATACAACTCACATGGCAGTTAATGTGTTAAACAGCAGATATTTGTTTCTCACAGTTCTGAGAAGTCCAAGATCAAGGTGGCAGCCAATTTGGTGCCTGGTGAGGGCTCTCTTCCTGGTTTGCAGATGGCTGCCTTCTTGCTGGGCCCTTACATGGTAGAGAAAGTGGTTTCTTCCTCTTCCTCTTCTTATGAAGTCACTAATCCCATCATGAGGTCTCCACCACCAAGACTGCACCTAACCATAATTACCTCCCAAAGGCCCCATCTCCAAGTACCATCACACATAGGGTTGGGGCTTCAATATATGAATTTTTGGAAGGACACAGTTTAGTTGCTAACAGCATGTGTTGGAGGCCTGAGGGCAGAACAGGAGCACATGGTTGCTAGGGGGACCCTCAGTGGTTTTATTCTAGAGGGTCAGCCCCGGGGAGGGCAGGTGCTGTGTCCGTCTGGGGCCCAGAACGTGATGCAGCACCTCGTAGGTGCTTGGGACATACTTACTAGATGGAACAAAAAATCCAGCACACTCCTACCAGATGGGGAAACTGAGGCTGAACTAGGGCGAGGGGCATGTCCAGCATCACCCTGAAGCCAGGCCGAGCTCTTCCTTCAGCTCCATCTGAATGCTTTCATTCGACAATTATTTATTAAGTGTACCTACTATATGCAGGGACATTCCAGCGCCTGCGATACAGCAGCGAACAGAACTGACGGTGTCTGATTTCATGGAGCCTGTTCTAATGGGGAGAGACAGACAATAAACAGATAAATAATTAAAACAGATAGGATGTCAGGTGATGACAAATGCCATGGAGAAAAGTGAGACAGATCAGCTGGGGAGAGACAATGATGAGGGGCCGGAGGTTCTCGTAAACGGATGTGTCAGGGAGGGAAGGCATCTCTGGCAAGGTGACATTTGAGCAAGGCCTAAAGGAAGATCTGCTTTTAAAATGTGTCCACAAATTCCTTGATATTCCCTTCAAGAGATGGAGCCTAATTTTCTTCTCTTTGAGTGTGGACTGGACTTGAAGATTCACTTCAAATGGTAGAATGTGCCGGAAGCAATGGCATATGACTTCTGAGGCTGGGTTATGAGATACGGTGCTATCTCCTCTTGGGTGACCTGCCATGTCATGAGGACACTCAGGGAGCACCATGAGAGGCCCCCCTCATGAGGGACCAACCCCTCCTCCAGCAGCCGGTGAGGAACTGAGGCCTCTGCCAATAGCTGTGCAAATGCACTGCCGGGGACAGGACCCTCCAGCCCCGGTCAAGCCTTCGGATGGCTGCAGCCCCGGCCCACGCTCTGACAGCAGCCTCATCAGAGGGCCTGAGCCAGAAGCAGCCACTCCAGGATTCCTGACTAGCAAATCTGCGAGATAACAAATGTTCCTTGTTTCAAGCTGCTGAATTTGGGGGGTAATTTGTTACGCAGCAACAGGTGCAAAATACTGAAGGGGAAGAGCCGGCTGTGTGGATCCCGGGTCAAGAGCCATCCCAGAGAGGGCACAGCCGGTGCAACGGCCCCGGCCTCACGCACGGAAGGTGGAGACCACACCTGGGCCCAGCCCTTATCTGGTTGGTTCTCAGTTTCCTTATTTGTCAAAGGGAGAAAACTGTACACCTTGCCCCTCTCAAGGGATCATATCAGATGGGAAATTCCATGAGACCCAGGAAGGCTCAGAGACGCCACCTGTGCCCACCTGAGACGCAGACTTACCCCGCTAAGTAGGCATCTTTGGCATCATGGCCCCTGACCCTGATTTCTGATCCCTTCCCAGGCCTCTTGCATTGGACTCCCCAGAGTAGGATCATGAGAGTCCACATTTTTATCTAGTTCCTGAGCGATTTGGATCCATGCTCACGATGGACCCCTGCCCTGCCACCCTCGGTTTCCCTGGGCTCTCTGCTGTGCCTGCTCTCCCGCAAGCCTCCCAGCCAAGACCTTCTCATCCTGCCACCAGCTGCCCCAATCCCCAGAGTCAGACCCTCCTGCCACTGGGTGGTCTCTGAGCCTTGCCCTGGTTCTCTTGCACAGAGGCAGTATGTTACTGCTGGCTCGTGTTGTTGCTCTTGCATGGTGTGTTGTAATTGTTTGGATGTCTGTGTCCCTGAGGGTGGAGACCACATATGATATACACCTATACGAGCCAGGAGCCAGTGTGGGCCTGGTGCCTGGCGGACTCAGTGAAACATTCTGGATGGATAGAAGGGTGAAAGGATGGAAAGAAAATAGGAAGAAAGGAGGAGAAAGGATAGGAGGGCGATGGGAGGAATATGGGAGGAGAGGGAAGAGAGGAGGGATGGAGGAGGGGTGGGAGGAGGGATGAGAAGAGAGGCGGGAGGAGGGACA
>VBSM01000529.1:15238251-15268167 GCA_008086735.1 Cheirogaleus medius | reverse complement strand
CCTGGTGGCAAAAAAAAAAAAGTCCATGGAGCCCTGGACACAGGGCTGGAGAATCGGCATGGGTGAGGGGTGGAGTGGGAAGTGGAGAAGAGAGGAGGGTCTGTCCCCAAGCTGAGAACCCGCCCTTGACTCTTCCCTCTTGCCAGCTGCTCCAATCCAGCAGCCAGAGTTCCAGAACATACCAGCCGCACAGACTGGAATGGCCGCCTCGCTCACAGAGAGCATGCCCCCGTGTCTCTCTGAGGTCCAGAGAGGGAGAGTGACCTGTCCCAAGTCACACAGCAAGCCGAGCCTCTGTGTGATTCTTGCTACCTCCCTGGCCTCAGCTATTTGCTCGTTCCAGTTGTAAACTCCCCCCCTAAAGTCTCTTCATGGGTCTGCCTGGTCTCTCTCCTCCCTCCTGCCTCAGGCTTCCTGCTCCGGAGGGTCCTCCAAGGCTAGAGGCTTTCACTGAGCAGAGGCCTCTGTCCCTCTGTCCCTCTGTTGAAGGCCAAAGGTTCCCCTCACCTGGCCACTGAGGGATTTGTATAAGGATTCTGGAAACTTCTCAGAGGAAGAAAGACTGGTTTGCTCCATCATGAAGAAGAATCCCAGGAGCGAGGCCAAGAGACTGCGACTTCAGCTGGTACCTTCCTCGAAACACCTCCCGCTGCTCCTCCACAGCCCCATGTGTCCCCCAGCTTTCTGGCTGCCTCCCCTCCAATGGGACACCTTCTGGGGGAATGACAGTCTCTCTAGAGCGTCGCGGACACAGGCAGAGCTGGCCTGCAAGCCTGGCGCTGCTTGCTACTGGCTTTGTGACCTGAGGTAATTGGGTTCACACCTCGGAGCCTCGGTTTTCCCACCTGTCGGATGAGAGCAAAAGCCCTGGAGCCTCAGCGCTGGTGGCTCAGAAGTGCTGCAGAGATGCCCCAGCGGTCGATGACAGCCAGGGGCTGGCGAGTGTCTGCCAGGGACCACACGCTCCTCCCGCCAGACGCCTCCGGCCGTTGGCTGTCCAAATGGGTGTCTGCAAAGCAGCCCGGCTGGCCTTGTTCTGGTCAAGGAAGAGAAAGGCTGAGTTAATTAAATCAACAGCTAACAGTGCAGGTTACCCACAAAAGTGAACTTTAGTGCCCCTAAAACCACTGACCAAAGGAGGGCTGGGAAAAAAATGAAACCACAGTTGGAGTAAAATGGAAAAAGAAATCATCAGCTCCACATCACTTCAGCTGGCCACAGGTATCAGGATATTAATTGGTCTTTGACTCGGTTTGGCTGTGGGAGTCGGGGCCGGCTGTGGCTTCAGGGAGCCCGACGGAGCGCCACGGGGCTGGCGCGGGGCACGCCGGGAGCGCGCCGGCCGCAGCGGGGGAGGAGGGGTGGCCCGGGAGGCCGGGCTGTGCCGCTGGCTGTGGACGCTCGTGGTGCCAGGGAGCCGGCGGGCGCGGTGTGGAAGTGGGCATGGGAAGCGCGTGAGTGTGGTGCCACATACAGCGCCACGTGAGACAACCCCAAATTGCTGGCACAGGAAAGCCCTCCATGCACGTTTACCGTCGCCATTGTCATCTGGTTCTCACAACAGCTCTAGTGAGAAGGAGGTCCTTCACCGAGGAGGCGGTGGAGGCTCGCAGACCAGGCGGGGGCTCGCTAGGTCACTCGGGACGGCACTCCTGCAGCGGCAGCAATCACGACGAGGACAATGACGATATTCGCTCACGTCTAGGAAGCGACCGTTCGGACCCCAAGCACAGGGCCAGGCACAGAGGAGGCACGCGAAGCATTTGATTGAACTTGCTCAGACTCGGAATCCAAGCCTGGCCCAGGCCCTGCCCGCTGCTCAGGAGCTGGCCCACAGGAGCGGGGGCGTCCATGCCACCACGGAGAGGTTGCAGTTGTGCCGCAGGGAGCGGCTTTCTTTTGGCTGCAGCTCTGCTCATGGCGGCTGTGGAAACAGACCGGGTCCAGCTCCCGCACCTGCTGCCCGCCTGCTGGGCACGCTCGTGGGCCGCAGGTACAGCGAGCATCTATCTGAGGGGGTGTCCCCACTGCTGGGGAAATGTTCAGTGGAGCCCACGCATGGCTGTGGGGCGGCGGCGGGTGCCCAACAGACCCTCCTGAGCGCCTGGGTGCACTTGAGTCTGGGAGGCCAAGAGGATGCTGTCTCTCTGCAGGGTGCCCTTTGCTCAGGCCTATGCCAGGGAAGGCCTGCTCAGCCCCTCAAGCCTCTTTACTGATCCTGGGGACATTGTGGGCAAGAAGGGCTCTTAGATCGCTTGTCTGGCTCCTCAGTTCCCAAAGGAAGCAGATGAGGCACAGAGAGGGGAAGGGACTTGCTTGAGGTCACACAGCAAGTCAGAACCCAGGGCTCCAGGTTTCCAGCTCCAGGTACTTTCCTCTCAGACTTCCCTGCTTCCAGGGCTCATGTCGGTGGCATGAAAACCAAAGCGCCAGCGACAAAGTGGCAGCTGACATTGGCTTCAGTGTCAGGGAGGCAGGAGGAAGTGCTGGAAACTGTGGCGTGCTAGAGCGTCCACCCCCGGCCCAGGGTCAGCTGCTACTCAGCTCCGTGCAGGCGGGTGGGCTGCATTTCGCCAGAGCTGCTTTTTCAAGCAAAGCTGAAAATCTGGGTTTTCATGCGATGTGAAGTTTTACGTTGTTAAATGTAAATGGGCTTTGCTGTCTCTCTTCCTTGTCCCAGGGCGTTCTGGCTTCCCTTTGGCAGAATACGCTTGTCTGAACTCCCCAACATCCCAGCAGCTGGCCCAGGGGCAGGGAAGGATTTCTGGAAAACATGGGAGCCTGCCGGTGCCTCCCCAGCATCTTCCTGCACAAGGTCCAGGGCTCGCTTGGGGTGGTGGAGGGTGGAGCTGAGCTACAGAGCCCACGTCAGACAGACCCAGCCCCTAGTCCTGGTCCCACTCCTACGTGGGGGATTAAAATTTGGGATTGCTAGACTTGAGTTTGAATTCTGGCTCTGCTACTGACAAGCTGTGTGACCTTGAGCAAGTGGCTACCCATCTCTGAGCCTCGGAAAGAAAACACCACAGATGCCTGGCCCATGTCCCCATTGGCACTCACTTCTTGGCGCTGCTTACTGCAAACTCCACGAGTCTCTGCTCGAGGGCTTGCCTGGTGGTGGCAGTGAAACAGACAGCCAGGCACTGGATTGTGCCCGACCTGGAAGCCGCCCTCAGACAGTCAAGCACAGGGAGTCGGGGACAAACCTCCCAGCTCCTTCCCCCTCGGCCCAGATGGTTCCGAGGCGTGTTCTGCACCAGCTCCCAGCGTCCCCAGGGGACCAAGCTCCGCTGCCCGCGGTGGTAACGCACTAGACGACCCGCCCTTTTATGGCTCTCCTAGTCCTCTTCCTTACTAGTGTTTTCTGGTATCATCTCCCAAATAAACCGCTCACAAGTGAGCCCTTGACTAAGGTCTGCTTCTGGGGAAAACCAAGTAAGAGCCTCCATTTACTCAGCTGTCAAATGGTGCAGTCAACATGGCTTCAGATCGCTGTGAGGGAGAGACAAGTTACCGCGTTCAGAAAATGCCAGGCACGCGGGCAGCCTTCCCTCGGCGGGTGGTAGCTGTTACTAGTATTGAAGATGGTGTCGTGGTATTGGGGCTGACCCTCGGGTCCCAAGGCCGGGTCCAGTAGGGTGGTTTCGATGTGGGAACCTGGCTGCCTCAGGGGGGCCCTGGGGTTGACTCAAGGGTCTGGGTGGAGGGGCGGGGAAGGCTGTGGCCTCTGTGGTGGGGGTGGGATCTGGGTAGCACAGGGGGCCAGGCCCCCGGGGAGCCCCTCAGCGCCACCCCGCACCCACCCTCAGAGCTGTCAGTGCAAATGGTACTGATGGGGCCAGCCCAGCTGTCAGCACCGAGGGGAGGGGCAGGGGAGGGGCAGGGGAGGAGGGGGTCCTGTGGCCTGGCGTGACCAGTGGCCACAGCCTCCCGGCACTCGAGGATTTGCCCAAGCTGAGCCACCGACGGGAGGCTTCTGGGGTGGAGGTGACAGCAGGTACCCCAGCTGCTTCCTGGAAGAGCAAAGACAAGTCCTCAAACTGCCTGGATTCTGGGGAGGTCACAGAGGTTAAGATCCCAGGAAGTTCTTGAGCCAGGACCTTGGGCAAGACACTTCCCCACTCTGAGCCAGGTTCCTCATCTTTGAGATGGAGCTAATGACAGTGCTTCCTTCCTACGGCTGTTTTGAAGTGTCGATAAACAAGACGGGGCCAGAGAAGGCTGAGCAAGCACCTGGCCCTCTCCTGCCACCCTGGCTCTGGCCTTCCCTCTGCTGCCCTGGGCTCGCGGAGGCCCGGGGTGCAGCACCAGCACCTTCCTCCGACTTGTCTGCCTTTGGCTTCAAACCTCACGTGAACCCGAGGGGCCTGTGGTGTCCCAGGGATGCTGCCCTGCCAGGAATGAAGGGCTTAGGGTGCCCTCCAGGGTGTTAAGGGGTGAGGTTCCAAGTGACTCTCTTGCCCTTGCTCGGTGGTATCCACCCTGCCACAGCGCGCGCACACACACGCACACACATGCACACATGAATGCACACACGCACACATGCACACACACACATGCGCACAGGCACGCACACACACGCACACACACATGCACGCACACACACACGCATGCACACGCACACACGCATGCACACACATCCCTTGGCGTCCTCTCAGAATCCTGCACGTGCCTCCTGGGACAGGTGTCCTGGATTCGGGTCTCTGAGTCACCGCAGCAAGAATCACCCCCTGCTTCACACCCACCGTGCTTGATCGTCCTAAACCCAGCAGCTGAGGGTTTGCTAAGCCCCTTCCTACAGTCAAGTCCCTTTCATTCACTCCACGGAATCGCCCCTTGAGGATCCCAGGCCACAGACAGTATTCCCGCTGCACAGATGAGGAAACCTTGCAGGGCCAGGATGGGGCGGGGCAGGCCAGGTGCCGGGAGGTAAAACGTGAGGAGGCGCTCGCCGCGCGGCACCAACCCACACACACAGGCCCGGAGTGAGCATTCCCGCGCCCCTTGCTTGTCCCCCCAGTCCCAGGCCTGGAATGGAGGCTGGAGGGGCTACTGGCTCTGCCCAGCTATGTCAGCGAGAAGCTGCCACTGAGGTCCCTTTCCCCTGACCCCGGGCTGGTGCTCTTTCCTCTACACGACGAGAGAGAATCTTCTTCGGTGGAGGGATGGTTAGTGGGGAAGTGACCATGGCAGAAGGAAGATGGGGTCTGTGGGTCCGTGTGGGGTTGGGGTTTGGGGTAAATGCGAGGTCTAGAAGTACACGAGGAGCCTGTCCAGGGACGACTGGGAAGGCCCCTTGTGCACTGCGGCAGGAGGCCCGGTGGGGGTTGCAGTTCTGGGGACGCTTATTAACCTTCTAGGAAGGGACAGCCCAGTGGGGGGGGGGGGTACTGATACCCTCAGAGTTACGGGAACAGGCCTGTTTGACAGAATCTGGCAAAATGAAAAAATGCACAAACCCTGGGACCAGCCATCCCGCTTCTAGAAATAACCAGAATAGCTACTGAGGCTCCCTGCCGGCCAGGTCCTAGTTCCAGGGCTTTGGATGTTCGCTCACTGCGTGCTTACAAGGGCCCTCTGAGGTCACGGCAGTCATCATCCTCGTTTTCCAGATGCGGAGCTGAACTTCAGACAGACTGACCTGTCCAAGGTCACTCAACCTGGAGGTGGCAGAGCCGGCTCCTGGGTCTGTGCTCCTCGCTTCTGTCTTTGCAAGCACTCGCCTGGGAGTGATCGGAATGGAGAATGTTCACGAAGAAGGGAGCCATACCCTCCAGAACCGTCCAGAATCCTCTCCAACTGTCAAATACAGTGAGATCAACTGTTCACTGTGACCATGTGCTTTATGTTGATGCTATATATTACTATAGTTAACTAAAAAAAATTTGCTACTCTGTACCTGAGCCCCACCCCCATTTTTTTTTGAGACAGGGTCTTGCTCTGTTGCCCAGGCTGGAGTGCAGTGCCGTCATCATAGCTCACTGCAGCCTCCAACTCCTGGGCTCAAGTAATCCTCCTGCCTCAGCCTCCCGAGAAGCTGGGACTACAGACATGCGCCACCACACCTGACCTGAGCCCATTCTTGTAAGAGAAAAAACAAAACTGCATGCAGTTCACTAAGCATGGAACGGGCTGGAAGGATCAGACCAAACTGCTGCCTGCACCTGGGCTGCTTCTAGGAGGAGGGAAGGAGCGGCGGCTTCGGGAAGGGCAGCCGTCAGGGACAACAAGAAAGTGCTACTTTTGTAATTAAACAGGAAATACTTTTTTAAAGAAAGGATATATAAGAACCCTCAAGATATATAAGAACCCCTCAAGTTCTGACTCCCAGACTCCCTGCGGAGGCCTCTGCATCCGCCCACCCAGGGCTGTCCTTACACAGAAGAAAGGGATGAACGTGTCACAAGGAGAGATTTCTGCTTTTGCCCTGCTTAGCTCACCCTCTGGGCTGGGCAGCTGTGGGGCTGGGCAGTGGCGCCCACCTCCGCGGATGGCCTCAGTGGAAAGGGCAACGAGCTGGGGCCAGGACTCCACCTGGGGGCCCCTGCCCGTCCTTCGCCGGCCCTGGCGTCCCTCCTTTCCTCTCCCAGGCCAGGCCCCTCCTGCCCCACCCTGACCACTCTTACGGGGCTGTCGCTTTCTTCTGGCCTCAGTTTTCTTGCTTGCAAAATGGGAATAAAATCCCTCCTAAGCTTGGTCTAAGGGCAGAGTAAAATGTAGTTGAGAACTGTCAAGAAGGGCAAGATTTGAAGGTAATTATAATTTTCTTTTGGATCAGAGAGATCTGGGCTCAGATTCTGGTTCCGCCGCTGACAAGCTGTGGACAGAGCAGTAAACCTCTCTGACCTCAGTTTCTTCATCTGCAAAATAGAAACAAAAGTAGGTACTTGGTACGGTTGATATAGAAATTCAACGAACTCATTCAGGAAAGCATTCAACACGGTTCCTGGCACACAGTAAGTGCTCAATAATGCTCCATGGGGAGGAGGAAGGGGCAAGGAGCTGCCCAGGGGTGTCTGGGCTCAGTGAGGCCCGCGTGGGGGTTGGGGTGTGTGGGGAGCAGGGCCCAAGAGAAGGACACGCACCGGGAAGTCGGGCCTTCTCCCTGGCGTGACTTTGAGAAGGGGAACCGGGGCTGGGGTTGGACAGGGGGAGCGTGGTTGCTATGGTGAGTCCCACAGCCCGAGCCTGGGGCTGCTCTCCCACCGCACGCTGGCTGGCCAGGCGGGGAATGCAGAAGTGGGGGCTGTCTCCCGGCCTGGGGTGGAAAAACCCTCTGGTCAGAGGGGCCTAGGGGGTGGGAAGTGTGGCCCCAGGCCCGCCACCTGCACCCCCTCCAGCTGTCCCAGCTGGGATCTGCCAGGTCAGCCGAGGCCCAGCCTGGATGGGCCACTCTGCTGCTCAGGCATCTGGTGGCTCCCCCGTCCACAGACCCAGCTCCTTACCCTGACCCTCCCGGCCTGCCTCAGTTTGCCTCAGCTGGCCCTCAGCCTTCCCAGTGTGAAGTGACGGTGGGGCTGCCGTCCCTTGCCGCACCCTCGGCTGCACTGCACACACGCTGGCTCCTGTGACCTGGGCAGCACAGTCCTTCATGTGGGGACAGCACTTCCCAGTTTGCACGGCGGCCTGTCTGTTGTCTGGGTGCACAGCAAGGCTGGCACTGGGACCCCGTGTGGCAGTCATGGGGCTGAGCCGCTCGGCCCCCCCCTTCAGGAGGTTCTGCTGCAGGGAGCGCAGGGCCCGAGCTGCCACCTCTCTGGACCCACTGCCACGGAGGCCACACCCCCAGGCTCCTCCACACCCCCCAGCATGGCGCAGCGTCAGACCTGCATCCTGGCCTGGGGCCTCCCTGCCTCCTGTCCCTTCTCCCTGTCAACCTGCCCAGGCCTTTCCGCAGTAAACCTTGTGCACAGCAACGCCCATCCCGGTGCCTGCTGGTCGGAGGGCCCAAACCAATGCGCCCATTTTACATTTGGGGGAACAGATGCCCAGAAGTGGAAAGTGACTTCCCAAAGTCACCCAGCAAATATGGCCAGAGCCAGGTCCCAAACCCATATTTCTTCCTTCTTATACTTTCTCCCACGGCTTCATCCCCTCAGTCTGATGTTGGGATCGAATGCCAGGACAGTCTCCTTCACGGGGGCAAGGCTGGCCCTGGGGTGTCTGACCCCCAGCAGGAGTCTCACCTGAGCCCTCACCTGGAGAGATTGGCCTGAAGTTTTCCCCAGAAGCCCCGCCCCCTCCAGTGGAGGCAGGGGACTCGGGTCCTGCTGCCCATCAGGGGTCCTGCTGGGACCTGGACAGGACTGTCTCCAAGGAGCCTAAGCGCAGGAGCCGCTGGCTTTTAAAGCGACACATCATTAAATCTGCGATGCAGCAGGAGGGGAGGCGCTGGGCCCTAATGGCTTAGCAATGGCTCTCTGTCGCCATTCCCCCTTCTAGGGAGGGCAGGGCAGGACCTGGGATGGGGGGAGGAGGGGGATGGTTAGGGGTGGGAGCACTCTGGGGAGCCTGAGCCTGCTCTTGGACTTGGGAGCAGGCCCTCTGTGAGGGGAGGCTGCTCCAGCCAGCCCCGCAGTTCATTACGAGGGCAGGAAGCCCCCACGGCCCTTGCAAGCACCCCTCCCCCTCCCCGCCAGTTTCCCCCACCGACTGTCTTTCCTGCTGGGCCCCAGCGTGCCCTGGTGGGGTGTTCTCCCTCACCTCGCCCACACTCAGGCCAACCACCCTTATTGTCACCCCCAAAGGAGGCAGGGCTGCGGCTTCTTCAGGAAGAAGATCGGCCGGGAGACTCATCCCCATTGCAGCAGTTCTACCAGTTCATAGTCCTCATTTCAACACGGGTTTGTATTTATCACAAAAGCGCATACCTGGTTGTACATAATGCAAGGTAATTTTAACCTCCGTTCTCCTGGTTAATCACAGGCCAATCAGTGTGGTTTTTGGAGGCTCTGTGAGGTTGGCTCTGCCCACTTCTGTGTCCTCCTTCTTGCGGCCACTCTCTCCGGCCCCCTCCACTCAGTCCCCCCAGCACGACAGGCCCCTTCCCTCCACAAGGCTTCAGCTGGCTCCGGGATTCCTGCTCTCAGCTGCCCGTGCTTCACGATGGAGTCCCACGCGTCCCTCGGACCGCAGCTCCAGGGCCGAGCCCTCGGAAAAGCCTTCCCCAAACCCCTGATGGAGCGAGGGCTCTGTTCCTGCCACCAGCCTGCTTGTCATCATTGCGGTTGCATCAATACATTGGGGATTCTTGGGTTCACGTGTCTCCCCTGCTCCTGAGCAGGCTCCGAGGGCACACAGCGTCGGCTCTGGCCATGTGTATGGCAGTTTGATAATGAATGATGGAAGGAAGGAAGGAAGGAAGGAAGGAAGGAAGGAAGGAAGGAAGGGAGGGAGGGAAGGAAGGAAGGAGGGAAGGAAGGAAGGAAGGAAGGAAGGAAGGAAGGAAAGAAAGAGACTCTGGAAATAGAAATATAGCAATAGAAATAGACAATCAAGCTCACAGAGAGAAAAGTAAGACCATAAAGGCAAGATCATTACTCCAGCTGGATTCTGAATTTGGCTTTGAGCTTCCCAGCAGCCAAAGGGAAAAGGAAGATATGGTCAGTGACGTGAGTTTTGGTGTCAGGAAGGATGAAGCTCATCAGTTCCTCAGGGGAAGTCCAGCCCTCTGTGGGAGTGTGCTCAGTGACAGGGTGGCTGATGTCCTTGGCACCCCTCTGTGTGTGCACGCGTGGATTTCCCAAGGCAGCCTCTCTCGCCATCTTTGGCTAAAAGCCGAGAAGGGGATGTTGAAAAGTGAGTGAGAGACGATGTCTCTGCGGGGAGCTGAGGCGATGGGCTCAGGCTCACCCAGAGGAGTGGGTGGGCAGGGAGTGCCCCCCCACCCCAATGCTGCAACGTGCTCAGTGATTATGGGGTCAACGATTATCATCCCAGCCTGGGGGTCCAGTTTCACGTCAGGCTCTTGGCAAAGCTTGAATCTCAGAAGATTCTAGCCTGTGCCCCAGAGAGCCACCCCTGGCCTAGAAGAGGGGCCAGTTGCGCCCAGGGCATGAGTGTGGCGGTGGAGGGGGCTCCAGAGGCAGCCTCGCCCGCCCGCCTCCTCCCGCTCCGCCGCTTCCCACAAGCCCCTCCCCCAGCCTGCCTCCTTGCTCCTTTGTGGAGTGGGGACTGTCACAGCACTGCCCTTGGAAGGATGCCGGAAGGATTAAGTGAGACAATGCACATCCAGGGATCGATGTGGGAAGAGCCCAGTAAATGTCGGCACTTGTTAGTGTCATTGTAACCAGAGGTGTCAGAGCCACAGCCGGGAGGTTCTCACCACAGAGGCGAGACCCAGGGAGATGGGAAAAGGCCTGGGAGACACTTCTTATGGTGGGATTTTAGCCACTGTTGTCTTTAGCACCTCCTATGCACCTGCCCTGAAATTGGTTTCCCAAGAAGAGAGTAAACTGAGGCACAGAGGCATAGCCTAGAATGTGCATGGGGGGTGGGTAGGGAGACAGGACGAACCATCCAGGAAGAGAAAAATCCCAGGATCTTCAGGCCGAGTACCAGGCCCAGATGTTCATAGGAGGGCTCGAGGAGTTCCGGAGACAAAGGGACGGGGCAGGAGGCCAAGAAGGGTCCCCAGGGACGGACCAGGAAGGAGGGAAGGATTCGGGTGCCAGGAGCGTGGAGAGGGCATTGCAGGTGCAGAGTGTGTTGGGGGACAGCATGGGAGCGACCAGGTGCAGGACCCCCACAGGCCGAGCTCTGTCACGTGTACAGTCTCTATGCAAGTCCTCACTGCTTACGTATGGGGAAACTGAGGCTGGGGAGGCTAAGATACCTGACCAAGGTCACATACCTAGTGTCTTAGTCTGCCTGGGCTACTATAACAAAATGCCACAGACTGGCGGCTTAAACAACAGAAATTTATTTCTCACAGTTTGGGAGGTCGGGAACTCCAAGGTCAAGGTTTCATTCTGAGTGAGGTTTACTCTTCTCCTGGCCTGTAGGCGGCGTCATCTCTGTGTGTGCTCACATGACCTCTTCTTTGTGCACGTGTAGAAAAGAGAGAATGAGCTCTCTGGTGTCTCTTCTTATAAGATCACTAATCCTATTGGAACAGGGCCCCACCCTTAATTTAACCTTAATTTCTTCCTTAGAGGCCCCGTCTCCAAGTACAGCAGCACTGGGGGCTATGGCGTGTGAATGTGGGGGGTGGGCTCAGACGTTCAGTCCATAACAGCTGGTGAGGGGCTGGGCCGAGATCTGAACCCAGACTGTCTGTCCACAGCCCTGGCCCTGAGCACACGTGTCGGGGCAGTGGCCGGGGCTCAGGGGCTGCAGATGAGGTGCAGCCAAGCCGAGGACAGCCCAGCGTGGGCAGCGGCAGCGGCAGCCATGGAGAGGCAGAAGAGGAGGAGGCAGCTTTCCCAGGAAGGTCAAGGGTCACGGAGAGGAGGGAAAGCTGGTCTGGGCAGCCAAGGGGCTCGTTAGCAGGAGGCCCGGCCGGCCAGCTGCTCCAGACCGTGAACTTGGCAAAGGGCAGCCGCTCGGGGGCAGAGGGTGGCCTGTCCGTGCAGAAGGGGCTCCCCAGGGGGTCCTGGCCAGATCGATGAGGGCAGCTAGGTCGATGAGAGCTCAGCAGACCCTGGGGGCGAGAACCCGACCCCCAGACGGGATAATAACAGCACTTACGCACTGTCGGCCCATGTGCTAAGCACTTCCCAGGCCACGGGCGCTATTGAGGAGGCATCAATCAAGTCCATTGCCTTACTCGTTCCTCAGAACCACCCTGCAAAGCTGCTCTAGTTATCCCCATTTTACAGATGAAGAAACTGAAGCTTAGAGAAGTTGAAGGAACTTTCTCAATGTTGGACAGTGCTTCAAACCCAGACAGCCTGACTCCAAATCCCAGACTCTTGCTAATGAACTGTTCTAGGAGTGTCTCTGCTAGGCTTGGTCCTGGTCACCTGTTTCTCCTGCTGGCTTGGGGGACAGACTGGCAGGGGGTCTTCACCCCTCTCCTTTGGCTGTCTCGGGTCTGGTTTCCTGAGTGAATGGCAGGTCAGGGTGGGCTGGGGAGGGTCAGGAAAGCAGAACTGAACTCCCCAGCACAGCTGAGCCGACCCCTGGAGGAGGCTGGGGAGGAGGAGCAGGGACAGTGCTGTGCAGGTGTCACATGGGCTGCCGTCTCCCCAGCCTTGCAGCCTGGCATGGGACAATGCATCCTCTCTCCCAGACTGACCCCTGCGGCTTTGCTCCTTCAAGCCACCAAAACCTGGAGCCCCGCGTGGGTGGGACGCGGTACCAGCACAGTGTAGATGGTCGTGCACACGCTGAGTGCCGGGCACGGTACTGGGCACAAGGGATTCTGTAGCAGGTTTTACCAGGGCAGGCTCTACTTGCATGGGGCTTACCCTCGAGCAGCGGCAGTCTGACGTTCATCACCTAATCATACCCGGCAAGGTGGGATTACAGCTGGGACTGGCCACCTGGAGGTGGCGGTGGTGGTGGGGGTGTGACCTGGCAAAGACGGTCAGGGAAGGCCTTCCCGAGGAAGTGGCAGTTGAGTTGTGCCCTTAAGGATGAGTAGGTTAAGAAAGAAAGAGAAGCAGGTACAGCCTGTGCAAAGGCCCTGTGGTGGGAGGGAACAAGGAGGCTACAAGGGTCTAAAAGAAGGGGAGAATATTCGGGGAGGTGGGCAGGGGCCAGAGCACCCAGGGCCTTGGGGTCACATGGAGGAAGGGAGAAGACTTACCCTAAGAATCGTAGGACATCACTGAAGGACACGACCACAATCCACTATCTTGTGGATTCAGAACACACGCTGCACCTTTGACGGCTCTGAGACTGGACTGCATCTTAAAACCTGTGGTTTGTCTTTGTTTAGCTGGCAATGCTCTTCTGAGAGGGACATAAAACCACGAGTGTCTTACAATCAGCCGAAGAAGCCTTCCACAGTCTGTGGAGTAGACGTGCGTGGCGGGGCTCCAATTCTAGAGGGAAGGAGCCTGGGGTCCCACTCGCTCAGCTCCCGTCACCATGGGGGTGCCCTGGGTCCCTCTGGGACTCCCAAGACTTCAGGGAACACAGTTAGGGGGGAAACTAAGGGTCTTGAGCTTGGACACGTTTTACAGCATGCACGCCCAGGCCCCAGCCCAGACATGCCGAATCAGATGCTGTCCAGGTGACCGAGAATCTGCATCTGTCAGGGCTCCCCAGCGACTCTGATGTGCGCCAGGCTTGGAGGCTGCTGGTCTATTTTTACTCTCTAAGGCCCTGAGCCAGGGTTTCCAGGACACTGTTTCTGGAATAGGAGTTTTTATCTTGCACAGGACGTAGTACACCTTAAAAAGCACCCTGCGTGCTGCACACAGTAGGCTGGGCGCCAGGGCTGTAGACGCCACACAGAAGTGGCCTGGGGTTGTTCCCTGAGACCTGTGGGAAGGGAGGTCCCTGGAGACCTCCCTGGTCCTCCCAGGCAAAGCTGCTCCGACTGCCTTTTTCTTGCCCGTGAAGTTTTCTGCAGGCAAAGGAAGGGTCACTTGTCCCTCAATCTGGCCCCCACTCCTTCATGACTTTATCTTCGCCTCCTTTTTGTGCCTCATGGGGTGAGGGGAGCCAAGTAGGGAGACCTTAGGCTCCTTCTCTCTGCAAGTGAACAGAAGCAAGTAACCACACGCACTTTTTGTTTTGGGTCAATTGTTCGGGGCTGGGCTGCTGCTAATAGGGGGCACAGAAGTCACCCAAGTGATGAGGATCAATAGCAGATCCAATTTTCCTGCCTCAATTTTAGAGCATTTCAGGTTCGCATTAGTTTGACGCAATTGGCCAGAAAAGCAGCTGAGCGGCTGCCCGGACCCCAGAGGCCAGGCTGGGAGCCCCTCCCTTGGCTGGAAATGAACCTGCAAAGTCCTCTTCTTCTCCCAGAGTGGCCTGGGAGGCTTGCAGGGGCTATGTAGGAGGCCCGGTCTCCTCTCCCGCTCCAGGTGGTCCTGCCGCTGGGGGAAGGATGGCAGGGGGCAGGGGTGGGGGGACACAGCTGAGGCAAGGGGACACTGAGAGGATGGCTTAGAAGCTGCTTCCCGCCTCACCCCCAAACCAGGGCGTGTGGTCACCGTGGGCAATGTAATTCTGTGACGTGCTTGCTAAATGCAGAGACTTATTTATTTTAGTGCCTGGTGGTTTACTGAGCCCCTGGCAGGCTGAACGATTATGCGCCTGGGGGAGGCTGTTATATGCGTGTGCGTGGGGTGGAGTGGGGGTCTTACATTCTCACCATCACCACGCCCCCAAGTCATCCCAGCCCCTCAGACTTCAGATCTCAGATGGGAGATGCAAAGACATACACAGAAGGTGGTTCATTTCGGCAGTAGCAAAGGCCTGGAACTAACTGAATTGTCCATCAAAAGGGGAATCCTGGATATGTTATGGTATATCCATATGATGGAATAATACTCAGCGGTTGAACAGAATCGAGTAACATCGAAATGCACTAATCTGGGAAAATCTCCAAGACAGATTGCTATATAGAAAAGTTAATTACGGAGCAATGTGAACAACATGATTCCACTTTGTAAGAAATGCACATGTTTGAATGAGCATATACCTTCCATACAGCTCTGTCTCCATAGTTGTAGGGAAAGGATACAAAGGACACATACCACATTTGGGGGCTTTTACCTCCTAATTTATGTACTTGAGAAAAATGCTGTGGGAGTATGGGCGATTTCACCTGTTTTGTTTTCAATATAAAATCTGCAACAGCTAGTAATTACCTAGATCTATGTACACGAATATGGAAAGAGTTCCACACTACTAAAAATGGCAAGTCAGAGAAAATACATATGGTATGCTCCTATTTATGTAAAGTATATCCTACATGTGTAGACCTACATAATATGTATGTAGGTTTTACTTTTTAATGCACAGAAAAGGATCTTTAGAGTAGACACCAAGCTCTTAATAGGGATCACCTCTGAGAAGGGATGAAGGAGACTGTCGCTCTTAACTCCCAGAGCCTGGGATGCCATCAGGACACAGGGACCCTGACACAGGGCAGCAAGTGGCAACTGGAGACACCTGGGCAGCGAAGAGGGGTGTGGGAGCCCAGGAGCCCTGGGGAAGTTGATGGTGAAGGTGAGGGTGATGGTGATGGTGAAGACGAAGGTGAAGAAGGAAAAGGTGATGGCAATGGTGATGGGGATGGTGATGGTGAAGGGGAAGGCGATGGTGATGATGATGTCATGGTCAAGGTAAAGGTGAAGGTGATGATGGTGATGATGATGGTGATGTTGAAGGTGAAGGTGAAGGTGATGATGAAGGTGATGGTGATGGTGAATATGGTGATGATGAGGGTGAAGGTGATGGTGATGATGAAGGTGATGGTGAAGGTGATGAAAATGAAGGTGATGATGAAGGTGATGAAGGTGAAGGTGAAGGTGATAGTGATGGTGATGATGAAGGTGGTGAAGGTGAAGGTGAAGGTGATGGTGAAGGTGAAGGTAATGTTGAAGGTGAAGGTGATGATGAAGGTGATGGTGATGGTGAATGTGGTGATGATGAAGGTGAAGGTGATGGTGATGATGAAGGTGATAAAGGTGAAAGTGAAGGTGATGGTGAGGGTGATGAAGGTGAAGATGAAGGTGATGATGAAGGTGAAGGTGAAGGTGATAGTGATGGTGATGAGGAAGGTGATGAAGGTGAAGGTGATGGTGAAGGTGAAGGTAATGTTGAAGATGAAGATGAAGGTGAAGGTGACAGTGATGATGAAGGTGAAGGTGATGGTGACAGCTATGGCAATGGCAATGGGGTGGACTGTTCATATTTGAACTTCTCATCTTGGGACTTTCTGTGTTTCTCCTGCTGCCTCCATGACTCAGTGGCCAGGAAGGGGGTGCTGTGGGGAGACTATGTATATGTGTGGGGGTCAGGTGTGGAGCTTCTCCAGAGGGCTGGCCTGTCCCTGAGGTTTCTGGGCAGCTGGCAGACCCCCAAGGGGCTTACCTGCTCCCAGTTGCCCTCCTCTCCCAGCCTTCTCTGGACCAGGGCCAACGCCAAGGCAGGCGAGCATGGCCTTGGACACTGGCAGTTGCCCCAGGACTGACCACAGCAGACACATCCACAGCCCAAGGCCTCTGCCATGCTGACCTTTCCAGAGCACTATAAGGCATTAGCTCCCACCCATAGGGGCTGGGCCTGGCCCTTAGCCATCGCCTGCCACTCCTGAATGCCCGGGCCTCCAGATGCCTCCAAGTCCCACTGAACCAACGAATAAAAGAAACGAAATGAATAATTGATCTGCTGGTTGCCTGGGGAATTGGAAGCAAAGAGAATCCCCACGGGTCCCTGAGGCTGATGGCGCAGCTCTGAGCAGTAGGGACGGATGCTGGGATGGCAGGGTGAAGGGGACTCCGAAGCCCTGCTCTAGGGGTGAGGAGCCCGGTCCAAGCAGAGCAAGAGGAGTACGGAAGGGCTCAGGGGCTGGGTGGGTGACAGCATTCCTGCCATGTGCCCAGCCCAACGCTGCCACTTTGCTGCTGAGGATGGTGTCCCCAGAGGTAGGATGGGCTGTGTCCAGGGAAAGCTCAGAAAGGGGCCGGCATGGAGGGCTGTTCCTGGAGGGTTCAACATCTTGTGGGTTCTAATCCTGGTCTCTCCTCTCTCCAGCTGGGTGACCTTGACCTTGATCTTTCTGAGCCTCAGGTTCCGTCATCTGTAAAATGGGGATAATCACATACCTCCTACATGGGCTTGTCTGGGATTAAAGTGAGACGATGTATTTAAAGTGTTTGCACAGCACCCACACTCATTAAGGGTGGAATGCGTGGCGATGATTCTCCCTGCCCTCCAGCTTATTCTTATTAATGTTGAGGGTTTAGGGTCTCAGAGATGCAAGGCTGGGCTGGCTGACTCAAGGACAGGATTTCACGAGGGGAGGGAACTGGACGGGGACTTTCAAAGTGTCCTCTAGGGAGCTGTGCCCAGGACACGCTGCCTTTCGGGAGGCCGTGCTGCCGCGCTGTGGCCTGGCACCGCTGGCAGGGCCCTGGACGAGGCCTGGGCCGGTGAGCAGCGCGTGTCGGCGCGTTCAGGAGCAGGTCTGCAGAGCAGCAGGACGAGGGTCGGGGCTGTCCGTGCTCTCGGCTGTGGATGGGGCCTCCGAACCTCCAGCTCCAACCCTGGGATTAGGGGGCTCTGCAGCCCCTTCCGCAGAGAGTCTGTGGGGCCAAGAGGCTGCCGCCAAGAGGCTGCCGCTCTGAAGGACGCCTGGACTGAGCAAGGGTTTCTGTCAACGCCCGCCCGAAGCCTGCCAGGGTGGGGGGGTCGGGGGAGTGGGCAGATCAGAGCAGAACCTTGGCCGCTGGAGTGGAGGTGGGTGGGGGCGGATGTCAGCGTCCCTGAAGGACGTCCTGGGTTGCCCCTTAGGCATCAATCTTTAAAGATAGAAGGTTGAAAAAAGTAGCCCCCACGTAGATTTCCAGGAGAGCAAAGGGGCGGGGCCAGGGCTCAGCTGAGTGTGGGCCTGGGAAGGAGAGGTTTCTTTCTGTATCCGGGACCTGGCCTCCTTCAGGGCACCTCCCTGCTAGCTCCAGGCCAGGCTGCCCACTTCCCTGAGTCTCGGTGTCCCTGTCTGTGAAATGAGCTTCACAGCCAGCCTAGAGCCTCCCCAAAGAGAAAGCTCTTTGGAATATGTAAGCCTCAGTTTCCCCATCTGCAAAATATAGGAGATCATAGAATGTGCCTCAGGGGCTGCAGCGAGGGTTGATGAGCCCGTGTGTGTGAAGCACAAGCCCAGGCCCAGACTAAATACCGTGTTTGAGGCGACAGGGGCAGGGATTGGCCCCACCACCCCCATTTGGCAGAGAAGAAAACACAAGGCTTGAGGCTGGAAGAGAAGTGGCTTGGCCCAGGTCACCAGCAAGGCCTTGGCGCAGCTGAGACTGGTCTCTAAACCACCGCCGTTGGCCTCCCCCAGCCCCACCATCCCCCTTCAGCCCCCGTGGCTGGTGTCAGCAGGGCTCCGTCCCCTCTGGACCACAGCAGTGGCCGTGGGGTGCCAGGGAAGCCAGCTCACATGCTCCCTACCCGCTGGCACCTCCACAGGCCCCCAGCCCTGCTGGATCTGTGGTCTGGACCAGCTGCCCCCCGCGGCAGGTGGTTGAGACCCCAAAGCCACAGCCAGCTGGGCCTATTGATTGAGGCCCCTGTGCGGGCAGGACTCGGAGCCGGGGGGAGGGCCCGGCGTGTCCCTCCAGGAACGCAGCTGGTCTCTGCCCGTCCCTGTGGTCCGTGGGCAGGGGCTGCGCTTTAGGAGCGCGGGGGGGGGGGTGTGACCAGCCATGTGCCACTTTGCGGCAGCTACCAGTGACAATGGCCAGCACTCGCGGGGCCCACGCTCTGCTGCGAGCGTTTTCCCGGGGTGCACTTATTGAATCCTCATCGTTCTTGGAAGCAGGGTGCACCATTCTCTTTGCAGGTGGGGAACAGAAATGGATTGAATACCCTGCCCGAGGTTGCACAGTGAGGCACCGGCAGAGCCACGATTTGAACACAGGCCATCTGGCTCCAGAGCTGCAGCCACTTGTGCCCACTCTGAGAGGAGGCGAGGGCCCACTGCGCCTGCTTTGAGTGGGCAGAGGCAGCTCCTAGACTGGAGGGAATCAGGTGCTTCCCCAGGCCGACGTGGGTTCGTGCCCACGGGCCTGTCCCTGCAGGTGGAGGCCCGAGCTGAGTCCCTGGGGACCCCACGCCAGGTACTTAGTGTGTCGGTCAAACATCAGGGCTTTGGGGCCAAAGGGCACGGCGCCAGACCTCAGGTCTGCCCCTCTGCCAGGGGAGCTGGGATGGGCTCCCTACTCGTAGTTTGGAACAGACTAAACTCCCTGCCTGAAAGAGGGGACTGAGGCATGGTAAGGAGGAAAGAGCTTGCTAAGGGGACACAGCTGCTTGATGGGAGACTCAGGACAGAAATCCAGGGCTTCTGATAGCTTTTTTGTTCCAGAAAGGCAGAGTAGGCAATGCCTTCCCAGTGGTCCAGGGGCCCAAACTCCAATAGGCTTGTCCAGGGGCATCCAGCAGCCTGAAGCCTGAGTCTGCCAGACCCTCCTGCCTGAGGGAGACCACCTCACCCTAGCCTGTTGGACTTGACTCTGCCCTTCTTTGTTTCCCATTCCCTGCCCTCTGTCCCTCCCTCTCTCCTTGCTTCCTTCCCTTTCCTTTCCTTCTTTCTTTCTCTTATGCCAGGAATAGCTTTTGTAAAATCAGATTTATCGAGGTATTGTTTACATACAATAAAAGTCACCCTTTCAAGTGCGTAGTCGGATGGATTCTGAAAACACACACACTTGTGAACCACCACCACAATCAAGATATAACCCATCTCCATCACCCCCAAAAGCGACCTCACATCCCTTCCTGGTCGATCGGTTTCCTCCTCCTGCTACCTGGCCATTGGCCATCATTGATCTGCTTTCTGTCACGATAGCTTTGTCTTTTCTAGAATTTCATATTATTGAATCATACACTATGTGCGCTTTTGCGTCTGGCTTTCTCACTTAGTGTAATGCTTGTGTAGGTCTGTAATTCACCTGAGTTCATTTTTATAGGTGGTAAGGTCCAAAGTTGTTGCTGCTTTGCATGTTGGGGACAGAGCTGCATGTGACAGCACATTTTCCCAGGTCTTAAAACCAACCCAGTGGAGTTTGTCTGATTGGTTTCAAAGTTTCTTGGGAATGGTGACTCCTTTTTCCTTCTATTTTCTCCATATTTCAATGGAAATGTCTATACTCAGAGTTTTATGCTGGTCCCAGCATTGTATTTTGGGTAATGTGGGTTTTCTAGTTTCTCAAGTCCACAGATGAAGGGGAATTTTGCCCAGGACGGATCATATCCTGAATCCCACGCATTCCTGAGACTTTGCAGATGTGATCAAGGGTCTTGAGATGCGGAGAGGGATGCAGGAGGAGTCAGAGTTAGAGGAAAAGGTGACACGATGACAGAAACAGAAATTGGAGTGATGCACTTCGAGGACGGGGGAAGAGGCCACGAGCCAAGGAATGCAGGCGGACTCTAGAATCCGAAAAAAGGCAAAGAAATGAATCTCCCTCAGAGCCTTCTGGAAGGAACGGAGCCCGGCTGACACCTTACCTACAGCTCAGTGAAACTGATTTCAGACTTCCGACCTCCGTAACTACATGAAAATTAATTTGTGTTGTTTGAAGCCAGTACATTTGTGGTAACTTGTTTTACGTAATAGGAAACTAATCCACCAACACAATTTTGAAGAAGAATAAAGAAGGCCTTGTCTTTTTAGATACTGTGACTTCTTATAAAGCTATAGTAATTAAGGAGGCTGATTAAGCGATGGAAGAGAGCACCTACCTATAAACACATTCGCTTGTAAATGAGGACTTAGCATATGGCAGAAACCAGCATTTACAGAACAACCTATTTATTAATAATAAAGACATGGCGCTAGGTCAACTGGCCATTCACATGGAAAAGATGATACTAGACTCCCAGCTCACACCAAACGTAATATATATTTCAGACGACTTACAGTCCTGAATGTGAAAGAGCAAAGTTTTAAAATTTTAGAAGAAAATGGTTATTGATGACATTAAGGTAGAGAAAATTTTCTTAACTAGATACAAAATTCAAATCATAAAATAAAAGATGAATAGTTAAGACCACATCTGTGTTGAGCATATACTTTGTATCAAGCACTGTTCCCACCACGCTGCCACCAGAGCCACCCATTTGACCACATCTGCTCCTGACTCTGCTGCTGCGGTTCTCTGTGTCTCCTGAGCATGGTGGTCCTTGCACTCCCCTGAATGCATCACCCTCCACTCCCCCCATTGCTTTTCTAAACATGACACCCTCTCATGCCCCTGAGCCTTTGCATATGCTCTTCCTTCTACCTGGAGTGCATTCTCTTGCTCTCTCCCTCTGTCTTTTTTTTTTAACCACCTGGACAACTCCTATGCATCCTTCAACACCCAGCTCAAGTCTCGTGTCCCCAGTGAAGCATCCTTGGCTTGCTGGGGGACCACTGCCTGCCTGACAACAGGCAGTGTTGCAATGCCCTCATCTGCCACCAGCACTTGCTTGTCCATTATGAAGTCTTTGCTTCTGCTTTCCCTATTAGGGAGGGAGGTCCCTGATTGGGAGGCAAGTGTGTGCGTATGGTTGAGAGTGTTGGCTCTGGAGACAGACAGTCCTGGGGAGGAATTCTATCTACCATTTACTTGCTGTGTGACCCTTGACAAGGACCTTGGACTTTCTGAGCATTGGTTTCTGTAGAATGGGGCACCGAGCCTACCTCCCAGGATGCCGTGAAGATGAAACGAGTGAATTAGTGATGTACTCATGTGTGAGGTTGGGCTGACCCAAAAGCAGATCCTACAGCTGGGATGTGAGTTGAGGTAGTTCATTTGCGATCCCCAGGAGCACCTGTAGGGTGTGGGGAAGAAGCCAGCGAAGAGTGCATTACCCAGCAAGGTGGGCACACAGTGCAAAACACACCTGGATTAGCCCAGCTGTGTGGGGAGGGGCTGAGTATTCATTCCTCGGCTCTGCTCCGTGCATCATTGGTCGAGAGTGGCTTGCAGGGAGTGCTAGCTCCCAGGCACTCTGGCTCGCCCCACTTTAGTGACCAGAGAATGCCGCCAGGTGCTCAGTTGCAGGTGCTGTGATTGGAGGCTGTCAGGTGGGGTGTGAGCCACGGGAATAGCACAGCGTCTGCTGCGACCTTACACACACCCTGTGCTCAGGAACCAGAGGCTGCCTGCCTGTTTTCTCATCGTTTCCCACAGCTGCCCTGGGAAAGGCATTCTTCCCATTTTACAGATCAGGAAATTGAGGCCCAGAGCACTTACCTAAGAAGGCATTTGTTGAATAAGCTAATCAATGAACGAGCAAATAAACAGACCTCTCTGAAGTTGCAAATTAAGTCAATCTACAGTGACTAAACCCAAGTGTTCCTGATCCTAGTTGAGGCTTTTTCTTTCCTCTTTTATGCCCGACCGCCTCCCCGCAGGGCCTCTGCTCCCTCAGATCTCTCCCTCAGCCAGCACTGAGCAGTGGTGACCCCAGGCTCAGCTGGGAAAGCCCTTGGGTATCAGGAGAGTCAGATTCTGGTCCTTGCTGTGTCTTCATCTGTGTATGACACTGGGCAGCCCCAGCCCCTCTTGGCTCAGTTTCTCCATCTGTTAAATGGGGGTGGGTGGGTGTTAGAGCAGCTAAGTCCCTCGAGCTGTTGGAACCACGGGGAGGCTTTGGGCTGGGTTGCCCAGACTTGCCAGGGCTGGCATTGGGGTGGAGGGAATGGACTTGTCCCCTCTGCCCAGCACTCTGCTTGGCAGGGCTGGGGCTCAGTGCTTAGAGCCCCTCACGATTCATCCCTGCCTGGCTCAGAGGTTTGCCTTTGGCCTAGTGTGGCCCGTTGGCAGGCCATACGCCAGACATACACCCCAACTCTGGCCACGACCAAGCCCTGACCTTGGTCCATCTCGACTCTGGTGGTGGATGAAGTCCTGATTTGAATACAGACCGACAGCTGTCTCTGGTCACAGATTGATCCCGCGCTGGCTACAGACTGACCCCTGATCTGACCACAGACCTCAGACCCAGGCTGACCGCTGGCCTTGGCCACAGGCTGACCTCTGTTCCTAGGTAGTGGTTGTCAGCCTGAGGTTAGTCACTGGCATTCTTCAGACACGCTCCCCTGCCAGTGGGCATGAGGCACACCCCACCCAAGGAGGAGAGCCCCTGCACCCTAAAGGGGGACACTGGGTGAGGTGGCAGGGAGGCACCAATGGCAGGGCCTGAGGTCCCACCATGGCTGAGTACGCCACCCACGCTGACTCTGTACCCATCAGGTGAGACTCAGCTCCTGTGCTTGGTCCATTAGCCCTTCTGGAGCCTGCATCCTGCCCCAGTTCTTTGGGGTCCCTAATCTCTGGGGTGCCAGAGGTGATGTACCCCATTAGAAACTAGAAGACCTTAAGCCAGTCTTTAAAGATCCCAGGTATAGAAGGCAGAAGACTGGGGTTTGAATCCCAGCGTGACCTTAAACGTGGCCTTTCTGGGCCTCAGTTTCTCCATCTGCCCAGCGTCTTCCCTACCAGACTTAGAAAGTGCTCCTTAACTTGGGGGATCTATGAAATGGGCACAAAGGTGGTTTATACTCAAGCTTGGTTGAGATGAGTCACCAAGACAGTTGCCTCAGGGCCTTTGCACTGCTGTTCCCGCTGCCTGGGATGCTCTTCCCCCCGACACCCACATGCTTCCTTCCTTCCTGCTCGGATGTCATCTGAGGGCGAACTTCTCTGACACACAGTTCAAAATTCCAGCACCTTCCGCAAATGTTCTCTCCCCTCCTTCCCTGCCTTACTTTTCTCCAGAAGTTATCACTGTATAACTGGCACCCGACACACTGTATATTTTAATCTTTAATTTTGCTCATTGTCTTTCTCCCACGTGCAGAATACAGGCCTCTTGTCAGGAAGTTTTGACTGTTTCGTTCACTGCTGTGACCCAGCACCCGGCACACAGGGACACCAGAGATGTCTGGGGAATGTTTGTTAAGTGAGTGAAAGAACGAGTGAGCAGTGCAAAGCCCTCAAACCACAGCACCCGCACCAGGTGCTCAATGAGCGGTGCCTGCTGTTGGGATTACTGCCACCAGCGGGTGATGGTAAGGAGTTGGGTCCTGTCTTTGGGACAGTGGTGCCCCACCTTCCTCCCGGGAGTCCCCCAAGCCCACTCTCGTCCAGGGCGCGGCCGTCCCTCACAGCTACAGCACTTATTGCCTGGGCCAGCTGACCCGGCCCTGGACTTGACATCAGCCAGTGTGGAATTCAGTGGCAAAGTGACGTCCCCTCTCTGAGCCTCAGTTTCCCCATTGTCAATGGGACAGTGCTGAGCGTAGTGCTGTGTGCGCAAGGTGGCCTGTGGCTGTGATTCCTGGGACCCAGCACGCAAGCTCTATGTTCTCTCCCAGGGCCATCCTGCCTCATCCTTTGGAACCTGGTGCTCTTGGTCCTTTGTCACCTCAACAGGCAGAGGTCAGGCCTAGGCCAATAAGGTGGACGTAAACAAGGCTGGTCATCCTGTTGGCCGGTGGAGTGACAAAATCGTGACTGTGCCTCTGGGTGCTGCCAGTCGTAGCCACCAGGGGGCAGCCTGGCTGTGTGCGCAGGTGGGGAGGGGCAGGGCGGGGGTAGGGTTGGGGTGGGGAGTGGCGGGCGGGATGAGAGGAGTGGGGGTGGGGTCAGGGGTTTGCCCCTGCCTGTAACTTAGCATCCCCTGTTCCAAAGCCCACCTTGTCCTGACAGACAGGGGGAGACCTGGTCCGTCTCCCAATCTGTCAGCTGTTCTTCACACTCTGGTGGGGAAAGGGCCCAAGACACCTGGATTGTAAATTTGCCTATCCCACCCACTTGCTGTGTGACTTTGGGCAACAACCTTTACCTCTCTGGACCTTGGTTTCTTCAGCTGTCTAGAAGAGAACATCAGCCATCATGCCGTGGGTCTCGGGGTTTGTCTCTACTTGTTTTTAATTAATAACTGCCTTCATGCCTGCCACAAAGTATTGCCTCCTCTTCCTCCTAATTCCTTCTTCCTGGCTGCTGGAGGAGGTCTAACCCACTGTGCGTGCTGCCCTCTGTTGGCTGGAAGTAGAACTACAGTGTCAGTGACTGGCTTCCAGAGTGGCTCCGAGAGAGGAAGGCACAGGAGCTGGGGAAGGGTGTGGAGGCCATTCCTATCAATTAATTCACTTAGCCAACATTTATTGAGCCCCTACTGTGTACCAGGCCTAGTGGCAGGCCCTGAGAACACAGCAATGGAAATGATATGGGCATGCCTCACTTGCAGGGATGTCCACACCTGGGGTTTTCTTTGGCCGGCCCCGTACTCCTCCGATCTGACGGTGGGTGTGGTGGGGAGCAGCACTGACTCCGGTGCTGGGATGCCCGGGTTCAAATCTTGGCCGTGCATTGACTAGGCGCCTGAACTTGGCCAAGTTATTTGACTTCTGTGCCTTTGTTTCCCCAGCTACAAAATAGGGATAATAATACTACCTCCCTCATGGGGTTACTGCAAGGATTAAATTAGTTCATACATCTAAAGTACTTAGAACAGTGCCCAGGCAGTGGTACATAGCTGTCAGCTAAAATAATGAAAAGTAACTATTTGTGGAAAGGTGACAGGAACAGCATGTACATTTCTCCAATTTTAAATGGATAAGGGCTTACCTGTGCTACCTATCCCCCAGGGGGTCTTATATGAAAGTCAGATCCGCTGAGCTCATTCTGCAACTGGCATTTCAGTTTGGAATGCCCCCACCCACCTCAAAGCACAGAGGTTGGTTTTCACCTTTTGGGGTTCAGGGTAGAGTCTAAGCTGATATCCCAATTCCTTCCAGCAGGGGCAGAAAGGCCCTACCCTTCAGGGTAATGATAGCAGCAAAGTGACTGGCCCAGTCTGTAAGGTAGACCATGTGCTCATGGTGGTTATATTGATGGTGCTGGTGGTGATGGTGCTAGTGGTGATGGTGCTGGTGCTGGTAGTGGTAGTGGTAGCGGTGATGGTGGTGGTGGTGGTGATGGTGGTGGTGGTGGTGGTGGTGATGGTGGTGGTGGTGATGGTGCTGGTGGTGATGGTGCTAGTGGTGATGGTGCTGGTGCTGGTAGCGGTGATGGTGGTGGTGGTGGTGATGGTGGTGGTGGTGGTGATGGTGGTGGTGGTAGTGGTGGTGGTGATGGTGGTGCTGGTAGTGGTGGTGGTGATGGTGGTGGTGGTGGTGGTAATGGTGGTCGTGGTGGTGGTCATCCTGATAGGATCTCTGGGGCTTGGTTCAGGGGACCTAACCTAACCCGCCTCTCTCTTGGGTGAACCCAATATCCCCAGGCCCATCCACCATCAATGTCCTGGGACAGAAAGATGGGTAGAGGCTCCCTTTGAACTTTCCAGGGAACATTTTTGAGCCAGAAAAAAAGGGGCCATAAAGGGAAGACCAAGTATACGTCCTCGTCCTGTCTATAAGAACTGTGAGATACTTCATCTCTCTGTGCCTCAGTTTCCTCATCTGTAGAGTGGGAAAAGGGGGAAACACACTGGTCCTGAAGTGTTTTTATTTTCTTTTTGAGAATTTGATGAAGTCCGACCCTCCTCCTTAGGAAGTGTAGTTATGTGTGTGCATGTACACAGCCCCCATAACTCTGTGTGGGGTTTGGGGGTTCCCAGCTCTTCTTCATGCCCATCAGCTCCAGTTCTGCCCCCCATATGGGCTAGCCTCCAACTCCTGTGCCAGCTGTGCCCTCTAGGACGGCCTGGCCTGAGGCCTTCTCTCGGGAGGCTGAGCTGGGAGTCAGCAGCATTGGGGGGTGTGGAAGGGCTTCTCTGGGCCCCGTCCAGCCTCTTGGGCCCCGCTGCAAAGGCTGCTTGGGATCCGGAGTCTAGGAGGCCCCTCTCAGCCTGCAGGGAAGGTGGGTTTGGGTGGGTAGAGGCACAAACTAAGGGTGGGTATTGGTGATGATGGCATCTTTGGCCAGCGACATGGGTGAGGAGCTTCTTCACACACAGCCCCTCCAGGAGTGTGGCATCCAGTGACTCTGTTGACTCCAGGAAAGAGATGTGTCACCTCTCCTCCAAGCAGGCAAGGCAGGGGTTGAAACACGCATGAGAAGTCCTGCCCCCAGGTGGCTTCTCTGGGGCCTGACCCCACACATGGAGCCCAGCAAAGAACAAGGACTCCGTGGGATGAGTCCAGTCCACCCCCACCAGGAAGCGCTTGGTGTTCCTGCACAGGCCGGAGCATTTCTGCACGTCCCGCAAGCGCCCTTGGAGACAAGGCTTGTCTCTCCAAGGTCCCGCGGCTAGGAAGGAGCTGAGTGAGGCCCTAGCCCAAGTCCTGCCTCCCAGCCCAGCGCTCCTTCCAAAACCTCAGAGGGCCCTGCTGCTCCCTGGCCATGGGACGGGGGCCATCTCCTCCCCTCTCCACCTATCTCATCTATAAAAGCCTTTGGGGACTTTCCAGCTCTGACCTTTTAGGACTCTCCATTTTCATTGTCCCTCTGAGGTAGCAGGTGGGGGACAATCACCCCATTTAACAGATGAGGAACAGGTCCAGACGGGGAAGCCACTTGGCCAAGGCTTCCGTGTGAGGAAGTGGCAGAGCTGGGACGAGAGCCCAGGTCTGCAGACCCCCAGCCGCAAAGTCGGGGGCCCCGGATGGAGCTGGGCTTCTAAGAATAAAGTGCTGCTCCCAGAACGGCCCCGAGAACGGGACTTTCGGGCCCAGCTGTTTCCCAAGTGTGAGCTCAGGCAGGACCTGGCTCGGCAGCGGGTGGGAAGGGGCCGCCGCTTCCTGCTCGGGCTGGCTCGGTCCCCGTGCGGTGGTCATCAGAAGCCGACCACTTCCCGGTCTGGGCCGCCTTCCCCTTTCTGAGCCTGGGAGGGGACGGGTGGTGGAGTGGGGTGCCCCTTGCGTGCTGTGGCCTGGACGGCGTCTGGCCTCTTTTCATTTCCCCTGCTCACCGCGTCCCTCTCCACAGCCACCAACGGTCGGAAGCTGCTCAGAGCTGCCTGCCGGGTCCCCTGTCCACAGCCGAGCTGCCCCGGCCTGTGGGTCTGCCTCTCCCAGGGGCTCGAGGGAGCGTCCCCTGCCCAGCCCTACTAGGGGTCTGCCCACCGAGGGCCTGGGATGAGGCGTCCTTGTCCCCACTGAGGCTCAGAGAGGTGGCCATTGGCCCAACGTCACACACATAGCCAGTAAGTGGCAGAACTGGAATTGGAACTCAGATGTGTCTGACTCCCCAATCTGCATCCTTTGCACACTTAACAACCCCCCGTGCCCCGTAGGGGAAGTCTGAGCCAGAGGAGGCTTGGACATGGAATGACCCCACAGACAGAATGAGCTGTCTCCTCCCTATCAGATAGGTGGCACCTGGCACCTACCCCAGACTGGGAGCTCACGACACTCACAGAAGCACGAGAGGCATCTGACTGCTCCCGTCCAACCTCACAGACACTCGTGAGCACCTGCTGTGTCCCAGACCCTGGGCGTGGGGACACAAGCCCCAGGCAGGAGGCCCCTGCCCTGAGAGCAGTGGCCGTCCTCCTCCTACAGGCACAGAGCTGGCAACCTTTAAGTGCACCTCAGATCCCACGTGGGAGACCCTCTGGTTCTTCTAGCAGGGATGCCAGAAGGCTCGCGGGAGTTATGAGGAGGAGGCAGTAGTGTGCAGGGCCTAGGGTGGCCTTGGGGAAGTGACTTCGTGTACCTCAGTTTCCTCACCTATAAACTGGGGATAAGACAGCAGAAACCGTCTTGAAGGGCCTTCATGCACCTGGCCGTCTGGATTAACAAACGTTCTCTGTCCCTGGAGAGGCAGACCAGTGGACACCATGGCATCCAGAATGTTCCAGGCTGGCTGGCCGCTCCTAGCGCCCCGGAGGCAGCCCTTGTGGTTCGGGGAGGCCTGTCCCCAGACCTGCGGCTGCCAGCTGCGGTGGCTAAACCAGCAAGCCCAGAGTGGGAGCAGGAAAGACGGAGGTGTGGTGTCGCTGAAAACTAAGAAGGGACCTAGTAAAGGCTGGTACAGGTGAGTTGTCAAGAAAAAAAAAATACTGCTGAATTAGGTGTGGGCACGACAGCTAGAAAAGATTGGGGAAAATAATAGTTAAAATCCACCAAGAACTCGTGTCGAGCTGGGTGTAGGCTAAAGCTGGGAGCCGGTTATTAAACCCCCAGAAGGAGTCTGCGTTCAGATTGCTCCACGGCATCTCTGAGGCCTCCCTGCACTTTAAAGAAATCCAAATGGGAACCATAAACTCGGCTGCACAGGTTCGTTTATGCAAGAAAAACAAGGTGGGACTTCAGCCAGAGGCCTCGCTTGCAAAGACAGCCTTGGCCTGGCATCAAAAGATCATCTAATAAAAGTGCACGTGCACATGTTACGTTCAATAAAAGGCCTACTTTATGTATCATAAGATTTCCTGTGCTAAATATTTTCTGCTATTAACCAACCACTGGTTTTGCTCTTATTGGATAAGAGGTTCCTTCTATTAATAGTACTTAACTCACAGGGCGGATGTGAAGACTGAACAAGGTAACGTTCAAGGAAAAGCATTCGTGCAATGCCTTTGCTGCGCACAGTAACTTCAGCAGATACTAGCTGTTGGGGTTATCTTCAAGGCCAGGCCCCACTCGGCAGATGGGAAAACCGAGGCTCAGAGGAGGGAAGCAGGCGGGCAGAGCAAGGCCTAGACGTGGAGCTTTTGGAGTCACCCGTCCTGCACCCCCGCAGGGCCTCTCCCTTGCCCCCTATTCTGCGGGGAGTGTCACTTCCCGGGCTGGTGGGAGGCAGGGGGCGGGGCCCGCAGCATCCTCAGGGCCGTGTCGCCCAGCTCCCGCGCCCACCCCCTCGCTGGAGACACGAGTCCCCTTTAGTTCAGTTTATGGAGAGCGCTGTTTGCTGTCTCAGCAGCCCCTCTGTGTTCACTGTGTATTTTTATCTCAGAGACTTTCATTCAAGTCTTTAATTATTTGTTTCCACGTCTGTCTCCTCCACCAGACGGAGAGGCCCTGGGGAACAGGCCTGATTCATCTGGAAGCCCAGAGCCCAGCCCAGCGCCTGGCTCAGAGCGGGGGCTTCAGCGTGTTTGCTGGACAAATGAGCAACTGTGAATGACTGGGGCTCCAGTCTCTCGCCGTCTCTGCACCAGACTTTCCGGCTAGGGCCGTTGGGGAGAGAGGCTCAGGCTTCCTCTGACTTTGGAACCAGCCAAAGTGTCTCCAGAATTCTCGGATTTCCCACCAGGGGCTTGGCCCGGCAGCCTGGTGCCTAGCCCCGTCCTGCTCCTTGTTCTCTTCCTCCATCCCCATTCCCCATCCCCCATCCCCCATCCCCC
>VBSM01000529.1:15202874-15238151 GCA_008086735.1 Cheirogaleus medius | reverse complement strand
CAACCCTCCATCCCCCATCCCCATCCCCCATTCCTCCATGCCTCCATCCCTATCCCCTCATACTCCTTCCTCCCATCCCCTATCTCTTCATCCCCATCCCCCCGTACCCAATCCTCCCATCCTCCATCCCCCATCCCTCTTCCTAGGGAGCCTGAGAGGCTCTGGTGGGGCAGGGCAGACCCTGGAAAACCCGGCCCTGGGATGAGGGTCCCCTCCAGACTGTGAATGGGGTGTGGCTTGGGGCTCTGTCTCCTCTGAGTCACCTCCATGGTGCGGTGGGGTTGACTCAGACAGAGAGTGAGAAGAAGAACTTGGTGGGTCCTCCTGGTTTCCACGGTCCCGAGCCTGGTCAGGGTGGGGCTAGGTGGGGCGGGAGGAGGGGAGACGCCCACGCTGGGAAAGGTGTCAGAACCACACTCTGGGAGGACTGACGTGGATCTGGGGTCTCTAGGAGCAACTAAACCCCACACTCTCTGCTCGGGGCCAGTGGGGCCTGGAAGGAGCCGCCGGGTGTGGCGGAGGGAGGAGCCTGACCTGTCCCTCCCTGAGCTTCAGGCTCTTCACCTTGCGGCACGAGGGTTCCATCCAAACCCCCTCCAGCCAGCTGCTGGCCTGAGCACCAAAGGCCAAAGGCCACTTCGCCCAAAGGCCACTGGGGGCTGGAGGGAAAGAACGGCCACCAGGAGCCTCCCCTATCTGGGCGCTGACACGTGCCGGGGATGGGCAGCCTGCCCTGAGTGTGGCGCTGCACAGCCCCACTCTGCAGACGGTGACACTGAGGCTGAGAGAGGCAATGGCTCGCCCCAGGGCACACTCTAGGCTAACTGGGGGCTGGTCCCCCAGGTCTGCTTGACCCCAGGCTACGATGTCCCCCCATTCACCTGCACCCAGAGATGCTCAAAGTGGTATCCTCTGACCCTGAGTGGGAACCTGGGAGGCCAGCCGGGGCCATTGGTCCCTGTCCCCTCTTGCTTCTTGACACAAACGATCACTTCCCCCAGGGACCGCAGCCACCCAGACCACCCGCAACCCTCCGAGCTCCCAGCCAGTCGGACAGCTCTGGGGCCCGCATTGGGTTTTCCTGACTTTGGTTGTTTTTCTTTTCCTTTAACTTCTCTGCAGCAAATGTAGAAAATACAGATAATCACAGAAAAGAAAATTCATTCCTCATCTTCACTAGGGTATTAGCATGTGCATGCACTTCATTTCAGTATTTTTATTTTGTGCACACGTACCCACATTTGCGTTTCCATGAACACAGGGCCGTTTGTCAACAGACGTTTCCCCAGCATCCGCCGGGGGCTCAGTCCCTCTGTCCCCTCTTGCTGTGCGTATAGGAGAAGTGGGCGCTCGGGTGGGGCTTTGTGGCCTCGAGGCCCAGAGCCGAGCCCCGGGGGCAGATCTGGGTTACTGGCTGTCTGGCCCTAGGGGCGTTCCTCCCCGTCCCCAAGCTGCGGCTTCCTCATCTGTGGAGTGAGGGTCACAGCCCTTGTCGCAGGGTGGGGTCTGGGAATTAACTGGGCGAGTGTTCGGCAGTCAGTGGGGGAGTGTTGTGTGTCGTGTCTGGGGGTCCCGGGACCCCTGTGCCAAGGGCACTTTTCTTTCTCGTGTGCTCGGGGAGCAAAGCTGGGCCCAGGTCACAGGAGACAGTTCAGTGATTAAAATCTGCCCTGTTCGGCTTGAGGCAGGGCCTGGAAAACCTCTCACCACGCTGTGGTGTTTCCAGAAAGCAGATTCTGGCCCAGTCCTCTTCCTTCCCGCAGGGTGCTAGCGTGGGTGTGATTCTCGGCCGAAAAATCAAAGCCAGCTTCACGGCTGACGACCACCAGCCCGCCCCCCTTGGGGTTCTGCCCCAGCCCCTCTCCCAGGGCTGGCGAGGGCAGAGGAGGAGCTCAGAGAGGGGGTGAGCAGAGTACAGAGAGGGGGCCCCTCCGACGGGTGACACTCCAGGACAGGTGGGCTCCCAGGTGCCCAGCAGCACACGCATGTGGCCTTGGTGCCTGCTGTGTGGACACACGGGCGGACGAGCCAGCCGAGGGGTGCGTACCGGGAACGACGGGGGGAGAAGCCACCTTCGCCTTGTCTGCCCACACTTCAAACCCCAGCGCCCCCACAGAGCCTAGGGGTGCCTGAAGGGCCCCGCAGAGAGGTGAGGCACAAACCCACCTTGCTGGCAGCTGCCCTCATCCTCAGACACCCCTCTGTGACCCTGCCCTGGGCTCTGACCCCCTCATCCCACCGGGGCACCCCCTCAGTCCCTGTCGGGTCTCCCGGCTGTCGCCCTTCCCGGGGATTAGCCAGGGCACCGCCGGGTGTGCTCGGCCCGAAAGGGTGGCCTGCGCTCGCTGGACTGGCTGCCATGGAGGAAAGGCGTTCTAGAGAATATCCTGTAGGCGACCCACTGCTCCACCCAAGGAGGGAGCCCGCCCCAGGGCACCTGTCGAAGCGCGGAGCCCGGCCGGCAGCCCCTCAGCGCCCCAGCAGAAAGTCCTTGGGAGTTCCGGGTGCCCAGAGCCGCTGTGGGGTCCTAGAAAGTGGCTCCACCCCGACTCTGAAACGGGGACGCCGAGCTAAATGCCTTGGGAAGTCCCTCCCAGCCCCCTGCCTGGGGAGGGCACAGCTGCGGGTGCTGGAGGGCACAGGGACAGCGGGAGGTTCCCAGGGCAAGGCCGTGGCAGCCCCTGGGCCATCAGTGGACCGTCGCCGGACCTGAGAGGCAGGGCTGGCATTCACCAGGGAAAAGAGGAACGTGAATAACAGTGACAGTAATAGGAACAAAACTTTCGTGTCCTGAGCACAGTGGGCGAGAAACTTTTGATCTCAAATGATCTCATTTAAACTCCACAACGATCGCCTCTCGTAGGGCAGGCATTAGAGACTGCGGACTCTGGAGTCGGAGGGTCGGGGTTCACTCCAAGCCTCATGCCCTTGTCTCCCTAAAAGGGTCCAGAGGGTGGTTGGACGTGTCGGGGAGTGACCCCTCGGAACCGTGTCTGATAGCAAGGAAGGGGCTCGAGGCATGTGATTATTAGCATTATTGATGCAGAGATGGAGGCTCAGAGAGGTGAATTCACTTGCCCAAGGCCACACAGCAAGTAAATGGTGAAGGCAGAATCTGGTCTCAGATCTGTCTGATTCAAAGCCCTCTCCTTCCCCAGCACCTCCTGGCTCAACCTCCCTTGCGTCCCTTCTGGTCCTTCAGAAGGGCAAAGTATTTAAAACCCCAGATGCTGGGAGGGGAAGTGCTCTTAGGTAACGTTCATCTCACAGGACCAGAGAGGAGAGGAATTTGCCAGAAGTCACACAGTCAGTCTGTGGTCAGGCCGGGACTGCATCCTTAGCGGGCAGACGCTCATGCCAGGCCTCCACCTATGTCTCCGCGCAACCTGACGGCAGGGTCATCCCCCTTTCGGTCCCCGCATGCTCCGTCACCTCTTGTGGGGCACAGGAAGTGATGGGCACAGTCCATTCCAAACCACAGGGGAAATTTTGTGTCTGGGCTGGACTAGAATCTAGTCAAGGCTTTGGGGCAGATGTTCCCAGTCATATGCAAAAGGCAGGGGGTATTTAAGGGGTGGGGGGGACATTTTGTTCCCACAACTGTCTGGCCTTGGGATTCCCCTCGCCTGGCTGGGGTGGCCCTGAACGGGCCGGGCTTCTGAGCGCCAGACAGCGGTTCCCAGGCCGGCCCGCGCGGCCCATCCTGGGGTCATGGGCGAGAGAGCGCGCTGCAGCCCCTGGTCAGAGCCCCGCGCTGTGTAGGGGAGCAGCCTTCCCTGCCGGCTCTGCCCAGACTCGCTGTGTGACCCTGGACAGGTTTCTTGTCCTCTCTGGTCCTCGGCTCCCACCATCTCAGAATCCTTCCCAGACTGCCCTTCTGGGATTCGCTACCAGCGTTCCTGCGTCTACAGGAAGAGAAGCCAGGGTCAGATACGTTTGTTCGCTGTGTCTTAGCAGAGCCTCTGCCTCTGGCTCCTCGCCCGTCCGCCCTCTTGGCTGGCATGAGGATACACTGGGCTCTTGCAGGAGGAATCGTTGCTCTCCAAACTGTAAAGGGCTGGGAAGGAGCTGCAGACGCTGCCTCCTGGGGCTGAAAGCTTCTGCAGGGCAGCTGTCGACCCTGCCGGGGCCTAACAGAGCATTGGCGCTCAGCTCTGGCCTGGCCTGGGCTCCTGCCCATGGAGCCTCTTCTGGGCTTTCCTGGAGACAGCTTGGGTGGCAGCAGGCAGTGTCCTTGTCCCTGCAGTGGGCGGTGCACCCAGTCCCTGGGGCTGGCCAGGACGAACTGTACGGCAAAGGTTGGGTTCAAGCAGGAATCTGAAAGCAGGTCTGAAAACAGGTGTGAGCAGCCGCGGGCAGACCAGAGCTGACTTCTCAGGCCGCTATAAATCTTTTGTTTTTTTCCTAGTAGTGGTGGTGGTGGGGACGCCCGGGCAGGGGACAATGAGTCAGGATGCCTGGGTTCTGGCCCCTGCTCTGGCATGGCCTCCCTGGGGACCCTTGGAGAAGTCCCCTCTGTTAAAAAGGAGGCCCCTCTGACTCTGAGGCTGGGACAGGGCAGAGCAGGGGCTTCAGGTCATCAGTGAACTTGTGGCTTTTTGCTTTGAGGCAGGCAGCTGTGGCCTTGGTGGAGATTGCTCTTCTTATGTCTGAGCGTTTTGCCAAAAAGACAGGCTGGGAGTGAGGGGGATGCAACTGCAGTCTTCCATCCACCCTCACCATCAAACATGGCTCTCCTCCCCAGCCCTCTACTGAGTTGCTGTGTGACCTCGGCTAAGTCACTCCCCCTCTCTGGCCTCCATTTGGGGTAACAGAGTTGCAAAGGTCTCAGTGACGAGCAGCCTGTCCTGGACACCCTCTCCTCTCCCTTCAGCCAGCTATCATCTCTCCTGTGGTAGAACTACTGGGCAGGGCGAGCCCTGGGGGCTGGGGGAGGCCGTGTCTAGGAGAACTGACCTCAGGGGCAGGGGCCTGCAGCTGGGGCGTTAGCCAACTTCCCGATTCCCTGACTTCCAGGTTCCCAGACTTCTCTGAGCCCCCGTCTACTGGTCTGTGGACCTGGGACAGCACAGCCCCTGGGGACGGCTGCAGGAAGGCGTGAGAAGCACCGTGGGGCTCCACAGGGCGACACCAGTGTCCGGGGGCACCTGTCCTCCCAATCCCCAAGGCCTGCGCATCGGCCCAGGCCTCTCTCCTGCCATCTCTCAGCTTCCTGGCCTTGGTTTCCCCAATGCCAATGCTTCTTGTGCCTCTCTGGCCTGTGCTGCCTCTCGCTAGCCTCCCGGGCAAGCAGGAGAGCCCCGCGGAGGAGGCAGCAGCCATGCCGGGCGGGGGCACCCAAGCCCAGGCACCCTCAGGGCTACTCAGAGCATTCCATGTCAGGGGGAACATTCGCTTCCAAGGTCAGCCGCACCACTGTCGCTTGGGTGGCCCTCGGGTCCCCTGCACTGTCCTACCTGGCATGGCTGTGCCCCCTGCCCACCGCACCGGCCTGTTGGTGTGGCTGCGCAGCTGTGACCCCTTAAGTGGGCAGAACGGCGGCCCCTTGCTGGCATGGCTGCTCCCGTGGCCAGATGAGCCGCTCCCACCCACCCTGGCGTGCGTGGCTGCTGGGAAGCAGGTTGTCGTCCGATTGCAGGATCTGCCGCCTGGATCCAGGTCTGAGGCTGTGGCTGCCTGTGTTCATGGCGATACTCAAGCAACCCGCCAGACGTCTCCAGACAGCAACTGCTGCTCCTTCAACCAGGGCAGCCCAGCCTTGCTCTCAAGTTCATCGTTCAAGGGACAGCGGCTCCCCCAAGAGCCCGGACACCCAAGACTCTGTGTGCCCACCTTTTCCCTGGAACCTCTCTTGGCCCTGGTGAGCTCTCGACCCCCAAGAATGGAGTGAGTGCTCCTTGCTCATGGGACCTCAGCCACTGCCAGGGTGGCAGGGAGTGGCTATGGCACAGGGCGCCCTCCCTTATTCCGACGATGCTCCAGGACCATAGCGAATAGCCCAGAATCCCTGCGTCCATGGAGGGGCGGCCACCTGCTGTCCCGGGAGAGTGGGTCCTCCACACGCCCACTGGAACCTCCCGCCACCCACAAACCCTCATCAGGCAGCAAGTCCAAGGCCTGCATTCCCCAGAGGTCATTAAAGGGATTTCTGTGTTATGACAGAGAAGAGAAGTTTCTGGAAAACTTCCCTAGCGACTGCTGCTCCATGCTTCTCCCAGCCTCTGGGGGTGCTTATTCAGGCCACACGCCTGGGGAACCTGCTGGTTGCCAGGTGCAGTGCTTGCCCTGGGGGCGGGGCAATGAGAGGCCAGACCCATCTCTGACCTGGGGACACTCGCAGCCTGGGCGGGACACAGGCGGAAAGCTGCGATCTAACTGCCGTGGTGTTGAGCATGCAGAGGGGTGCTGCGTGCCACCGAGGCCCGGGACAGAGCCAATCCCGGAAGGTTCCAGGAGGAGGCGACCTTCAAGCCGGGGTCTGAGCTTCGAGGAGGATACAGTCAGGCAAGTGGGGGAGGGGTCAGGGCTCCAGACAGAGGGAACAGCATGAGCAAAGGCTCTGAGCAAAAGAGGTGCGCTCTTTATAGCTCTCGCGTCCAAGCCTTTATGAGCGGCGGTTTGCCAGGCTCCCGGGACAGGCTGGCACAGTGGCTAACGGCTTGGGCACTGATGTCACCTGGCCTGGGTTTGAATCTCGCTTGGCCGATCACTAGCTAGGAGATAAGGTGTAAATTACTTCACCCCCATCTCTTAGTCTCCTCATCTGTAAAATGGGAATATTACTAGTGACCACTTCCTAGAGTTGTTGGGATTAAACGGGATCATCTGTGTAAAGTGCTTAGCACAAAATGAGCACTTTATAAATGTTAGCGACTCTCCTTAATCGTGAATCCCACCCACTGGGCACCTACTGTGTGTCAGATGCCATGATACACATGCTGCAGTTGATCTTCAGATGGATCTGCAAGCTGGGGCCCAAGGCCCCATTGCACAGAGAGGAAGACTGAGGGTTAGAGGACTGGGTCGCTAAGGTGAAGATGGATCGAGGTTGTAGAGGAGTCAGGGGAGGCTTCCTGGAGGAGGTGGTGGCTGAGATGTGTTTTGGGGATAGGACGCCCTCCCAGCCAGGCAGTCCCACCCTGAGCAGATTGTTTCAGCCCAGGGGGCTCCCTGGGTCTGGAGATGGAACAAAGGGGCAGGTCTGCACACCCCCAAGGACCCCCAGGAGTCCTTGCGAGGGAAGGCCCCATCGTGCCAGGTTCTCAGGCCACAGAGCCTCGAGCGAGCATCAAACAACAAAAAGGCTTTTCTCACTCCGGATGAGTCACCAGCCTCGAGAGCAAGCAGACGCCTGGTCCCTGCGCTGGAGAAGACGAAACCACACATCTGAAGAAGTTTCCCACGGCCACCACTGGCTTTAAATAGCTGCAGAGAGAAGTGGAGGAGGGAGAGAAGGGGAGAGGGGGTGGGGAGACAGGGCTGTCCCCACTGGGCCGCGGTGGGGTCTCCACCCAACCCCAGGACCCTAACATAGAAGCCCCTTGAAGCTGGTGGTCGGTGGGAACTCAGGCCTCACGGGCACCGGGGGAACCCAGCTGAGGTTCAGAGCCCACGGTGGGCCAGGGGACAGCGGACAGACAGACAGCTGGAGAGACACCCAGCGGGGCAGCCGTATGGGGGTACAGGCCGAGAAGGGGGAAGTTGACCTCACTGTGCACCCCGGCACAGCCTCCAGGCCCCCAGCCAAGCTTCCTCGCAGGTCACCTGACACCCCTGAGCGCCCCGGCTGCACCCCCGCCCGGCTGGGTTCGTGACTGAGCCCTGGGCGGCGTTTCCGGAGGCAGGCCGGAGCTGGGCTGCTGACGCACTTGCCGCCCCCCGGCAGGGCCGGGTGAGAAGAGAGCCCCCCAGCCCCCTTTCCCGTAAATGAGCTCACCCCACCCAGGCCTCGCGGGGTTCTAAGAAGTGGAAGCCTGAGCACCTGCTCCTCGCCCACGGTGGGGGGTGGGGCGGCCGGGGGTCCTCACTTCCCCGGAGCCCAGGCCGGGGTTCAGGGGCTGCCGCAGGAGCTGGCAAAGGTCCTTCGCCTTAGGAATGGAAGGGCATCTTCTGTCCAGGCTGTGACCTGTTCAGTTCAGGGTGCCTTGATGGCCTGGGCCCATTTTTCAGAGGGCAAACTGAGGGAATCCCAGAGGTGCCTGCGAGACCAGTCTGGTTCCTGCCCAAGCTGGGAGTAAGGTCACCTCCTGGGTGTTCCGGCAGCCCTCGGGGACCATCGGTGACTCCCTAAGTATCAGCCTTTTTGTTTTTCTTTCTTTTTTTTTTGTTCTCAGACCTGGCAGGGATGAAAGTATCAGCCTTTAGAGACCATCTGAGCCAAGGCCCAGAGAGGGTAGTGATTTGCCCAAGGTCACACAGCAGGCCAGTGGTGCCCCAGGTGTAGTCCACACCTGTGAGTCCACACTCCAGCCAACCCACTGGTATCACCATCAAACATCCATTCAGCACCTGCTGGATCCTTTGGGAGGACAAAGGATTAAATGAGACAGCAACCCACGGAGCGAGTCAGAGAAAGAATGATTCACAGTGACCAGGGCCTAGACAAGGGGTTCCCAGAGCTGCCTTCTCATCTGGGTTTCCAGGCTTTGAAAAAAGTACAGACTCTGGGGCTCCCGTCCTGAGATTATGATTCAGCAGATCGGGAAGGGGGCAAAGAATCTGCATTTTATGCGGCTCCCGAGTTGATGTGATGGATGGAGAAGCTCTGAGACAGACTGGGAGGGACACGAGGGCAGGGCCTGCTGCACAGGAGCGGATGGTAGCTTCCAGGGGCTTCTGAGGAGGGGAGGGTTTGCACCACGGCGATCCCCTCCAGCACCAACCTCTGCCCGCAGCGCCCGGCCCAGAGACCCCCAGAAACCATGCACTACTCAGGGAGGGGCTGAATGATGTCCCCTACATCTCTTGTTGTCCCCATCTCCAAGTTCACATGTAAGACAGGAACGCAGGGAGGGCCACCCTCCAGGCAGCCGATGAGGTGACCAATTCTGCTGGGGACGGTGCCTGGTCTTACCACTTCCCACTGCCTTTGCACCTTGCACCCTCCCCCATGTCCCTCTGGCCCAGGTTGGCGGCTCCAGGCCTCTGCAGGTGGCAGGTCTGGTTCCAGTCTAGTTCCTGCCCAGGCTGGGACCACAGACTTGTCTGCCCAGAGACTGGAAAGGCGGGGCCAGGGCCGCAGCCCAGACACTCACCAGGTCACATCCTGGCAGTAGAGGGCTGGCTGCCCCTGTGTGCCAGCCCAGTGTCTGCCGGGACCAGCGTGGGTGAGGACTCATTGACTGACTGATTTAGGGTGTGGGACGGCAGGAGCTGCTCCCAGTCCCCTCCCTGTTTCTGACCTCTGTGGCCTGGTCCTGCACACAGTGCCCAGCTCTGCACCTCGCCAGGCCACTGTCCTCTCAGAGACTCCATGTCCTCTTCGGGGCACAGGACAGTGGGCACAGAGGTAGCAGGAAGTGAGTGGCTTTTCCAGGGTCACAGCTGGGCTCATGGGAGCAGCCAGGCCCCTCAGCCGGCCCCAACCTTGGCCCCAGGGGGCCACACACCAGAGCCTCCCCGGCCTGTGCAGAGGGTGGGGGCAGACAGAGGTCACTGTGAGGGAGCAGAGGGCACTGTTCCAACCCCTCCAAGTGGGGCTGCACCTGCCAGCTCTGGGGCTCCAGGTGGGCCACCTCTCGGAACCCCAACTTCCTCATCTGCACAGCAGAGACACCCCAACTCTGGAGGGTCATTGCAAAGATTAAATGAGCAAAATCGTGTGAATGTGTAAGGAACCATCACTCTCAACAAGCGTTACTGGTATTTTTCTCACTAGAATGTCAGTTCCAGGGGTGGGGATGGTGCCTGACACTCGGTAGGTGCAAAATTCGTATTTGTGGAGTGAATAAGTGGGTGTACAGAGAGCTGTCCTCTCGGAGCCTGTGCTGCAGGCTTCCCCTGCACTTGTTCAGCATGTGCAAGCATGAGCAAGCATGTGCATGCGTATGTGCATGTGTGCTAATGTGCATGTGCATGCATGTATGTGCACATGTGCGTGCGTGTATATACACGTGTGCGTGCATTGCGCATGTGCATGTGTGTGTGTGCACGCGTTTCCATGTCTGCACACTCCTGAATGCAAGTCTGGCCTTGCTGTGAAAATGCATGTCTGTGCATGGGCCTGTCTGGGTCAGTGTTTTGCATACCGGCCTGGCGTGTGTATATTTGCATATACGTCTCAGTCTGTGTGCCAGGTGTGCGGGCCTATGGGTATGAGTGTGCTCAGCCCACAGGTGTGCAGGCCTTCCGTGGCATAGGCCTGGAGTGGGCGGTGTCCAGGTCTTTGCGTATGGGGGCAGAGGAGGCTGCCTACTTGGGAGACCCAGACTATGCAAAACAGAGGCCAGGCCTGGGGAAGCCCCTGGAGATCGGGCCCTGGGGACTTTCAGGCCCCCTCCTCCCTGGGTGCCCCCATCCCTGGGTGCCCCATCCCCTTAGTGGAGCAGCCTGCCCCTTCCAATGTCCTGTGACCTTCCACTCGGAGCCTCCTCACACAGCAGGGGGCCACACACAGTGCCTGCCCTCCTCCCCACTGCTCTCAGCACGGTTCCTGATGTCCCCCTCCCTCCCCTTTGAGGCTCCTTCTTCTCTCCTGCACAGGCTTCACCAGCTGCTTTTGTGAGCGCCACTGTGTACCAGGTGTTTGGCGCTCTGCCTACGTGGCACTGGCCATTCACTTGCATCATTCTTCCCGCAGCCCCTAGAGAGGTTTTGGCAAGAGCCGCATTTGACCAACAAGGAAACTGAAGCTCAGAGAAGTTAAGGAACTTGTCCAAAGTCACACAGCAAGTGAGTAGGAACCAGACACAAACAAGATTCCAAATCCGGGTCTCTTACCCACTAGACCACAATGCTGCCATGCTTCAAGTCACCTAAATGGCCAAGCCTGGTTGGACTGACCTTGCAAGCCCCTCCCCAGATGGGCCTTAGCTAGGCCCTGGGCACCTCCCATATCCTGGTGGCTTATAGGATGGTGACTCCCGGCTCAGGAAAGGGGCTCTTGCCCTCCTAAGGGAGGAACTTGGGTTCATCCCCTACTCTGGTCTGAGCCACGTTTGCGCCTAGAAACAGCCAAGCCTACCACAGTTGGGCCAACTCGAAGCCCCCAAGCCTTCCCGTCGCCAGACAGCCTTTGCCTGGTGGGCCCCGTGGAGAGATCAGAACCCCCTTCAACAGGGCCGCTGTTGTTCCCCCGGAACACGCTTCCATTTGGCAAGGGCGTGTGCGCTGGGGAACCATGTGGCTCTGATTTAAATTTCACCCTGGAAAAACAATGGTTTGGATTAAGGGAAGAAACAGTTGGTGAAATGTCATGAAAAGAAAGGAGGGGAGAAGGGGGGTCCTTGTAGCAAAAATGGGCCCCAAACTTTCAAACCCACATTCCAGAGGTTTCTCAAGGCCTGCCATCCAGACATAACCTCCTACCCCAGCACGCTCCTGTCCCTTCAGTAGCAGCAAGGCTTCCTGCAGGGCAAGTCCCCCTGGTCCCCCTCCCTCCTCTTACGGAAGGGGAAACTGAGGCTCAGAGAGGGATGGCGACCTGCCCAGGGTCATGATGGATCCTGGTGGCTTCTGTGGAGCTTGGAGGAGGCTGGGACTTGGAGGAGCCCGCTCTGCCAGCCAGGGGCTCGAACTCTCTCCGGACCTCAGTTTCCCCACTGAGAAAGGGAAGGAAAGGGCGCTACGGTATCTTAAATTCCCACTGAGCTCAGTGTGGCCAGGACCTGGGTGGCTCTGACTTCCTGACCCTTTGCTCATGCCGGGCTCTGTGCCAAGCGCGTCCCGCACACGGCCCACGTTGAGTCCCCAAGGCCTGCAATCCCCGTCTCACAGGTGAGCGGACGGAGGCTCTGCGAGGTGGGGAAACTTGCGGGGGTTCCCTGGCTAGGATGTGGCCACTGGCCTGGAGGCCAGGGCTGTGTGGCTGTGGCCAGGAGGGCAGAGTGGAGGGGATTAGACCAGGGAACAATCTGGAAACCTCACCCACAAGAGCACTTGGGGGTCACCATCTCTCCGAGCTAGGAAGGCCCTCAAAGTCATCTATTCATTCCTCATAGGGCAAAGGAGGGAACTGACCCCAAGGAGGGTGGGATGTGCCCAGGGTCACACGGTGGGTGGGGTGGCGCCGGGCCCAGCTACAGCCAGGCCTCCTGTGGGCCAGTGGAGGCTTCGCGGAGTTGGTCCAGCTGCCCCAGAGCCAGTGTGGGGAGGACACCCCTGGCCACCAGGCCAGCCTCAGGGAGCACACAGCCCGGTTCTTCCACGACATACATTGCCCTCTCTGCTGTGGCTGCTTGGGGCCAGGGCTCTGGCTGTGGCCATGGGCCATCGGAGACCAGGGTCAGGGCTCAGAAGGTGGCCAGGGCTGTGTCAGGACTGAGCGCTTGGTCTGTGGCCAGGGTGGAGGCCAAGGAGTTTAATGCAATGAATTGACCGTAGAAGACGGAGTAGCCGTAGGTGCTGCGGCGGAGGTGAGGGCTGGGGCTCTGGAGTCTATGGAGGCTGGAGTTGGGCGTCTCAACCCCACGAAGTTCCCTTTCACGCCCACCACTGCCTGGCTCCAGGTGTGTGTAGACAGCTGCCAACACCTGGCACGGCCCTTCCCACCCCGCCCTGTACCCTGAGGACAACCCCACCTCTTCCTCTGGGGAAAAGTCGCTCTCCTGACTTACCCCACGGGGCCCGGAAGAGCCATCTGCCCCCCGATTCTGGGCTCCACCGGTGCTCAGAGCACGAGCTCGCCCCATGTTGGGGAAGAGGAACGTCCAGAGGCCAAGAGGAAGGCAGCTCTGCAGGCGGGAGTGGGGCGCGGACGACGGACTTTCCGGAGCCAGGACGTCACCCCGGGCAGTTTGGCTCTTGTGTCCCTGCTTTTAACCAACCACTGCAAACCCGGCAGCGTGTATACAAGGCGGCATTGGCAGCATTTCGGCAAAGTCGGGCTGTGTGGGCAAAATGCAGACGCAGGGGCCGCACTGAGGGTCCTGCCCCTGTGACTCTGAGCGAGCCCCACGCCACCACCGGCCCCGGCACAGCGCAGGCAGTCAACAGACGGGGGCCAGAGAAGGCCAGACAAATGGTGGTTTTCCAGGCACCAGGGCCCCCAGGGCAGGGGGACACTGCAGCTGGGGCAGGAGAAGCCGGCTGGGTGTCCCCGGCACCTGCCCTGGGTGAGCGGACAGTCGACACCGCCTGGCGTGACTACACCAAAGCCCCAGCGCCAGATAACCAGGCTGCTCTTCTTGACCTTGCCGGGCCCGGCCTGACCCCCACACTCTGAAGACAGAAAACCCCAAACAACTGGGCAGGAAAGGACCCCAGAAACCACCCTCCCCTCATTCTACAGAGGAGAAAATTGGGGCTTAGGGACTGGAAGGGACTCAGCCAGGGTCAAAGAGTACGGTAGAGTCTAGAACAGGGGCCTTTAGAGAGCTGCTGTGACACCTGCCTGCCCCGTGGTCATAGCAAGCGTCTACACCGGCCTGTGGGAAGCCCCCTCGTGCCTCTTCTCCCCTGATCCTTCCAGGGCCAGGTGACCGCCCGAGGTGGAAGAGGCCAGCGGAAGAGGTCTGAGCTCGGCCACCTGTCACCAAGCCGTGTGTGCTCACACTGTGCCACTGCCCCAGGCTGGGGGCCCGGGACGTGTCGGCCTCCACACCGGCCCCCCTTGCCCCAGTGTCTTTGCAGAAGTGTGTCCCCTCCTCGGTCCACAAGGCCCACTGGTCCTTTCGCCCTCCAGGCATCTCATGAGAGGTAAGAGGAAGAAAAACCCACAGACGCAGGCGAAGCCACACCACACCTGCCACCGTTTCCCCGGGCGGACTTTCCCTCTGCCTCCCAATGCGGAGGAGCCGGCCAGCTTGGAGAAGAAATCAGGCTGGGGGCGGGGGGGAGGGGCTGGGCAGCTGTGGCTGGGGCGACTGGGGGCCAGGGCTGCGGTGGGCAGCATGCTGACCAACCCAATGCTATCAGTGCATTCACCATCAACCTTGAAAAGTGTCCGAGGGACCCCCAAGATCCGGATCTAGTACCGCTGAATTGCTGTGCGACCTTGGATAAATTGCTTGCCTTCTCTGGGCTTTTGTTGCCCCATCTATAATATAAAATGAAAAGCTGGGTGCCATCAGTGATTCTCAACCCTGGCTGCACTGGGAATCTTTCAAACATATACTTAATTGGTTCTGGGATGGGCACCGTTTAAACCCTCCCTAGATGATTCAGCAGAGCAGCCAGGGGTGTCTTGGGCCCTCCGACTCTGACATTTCACCAGAGTGCAGAGGTTTCACACAGATGGTTGCGGGTGTCAGACAGACAGAGGTTGGTGTCCAGATCTGCCACTCACTACTGTGTGTGCTCGGGGATGCCACTTCACTGCCCTGTGCCTCAGTTTCTCCATCAGCATCTGATCCTAGCCTTCCCTGCACAGGCTTGTGGGGAGTATGAGATGTCCTGGTTATGCACATGCAGAGGAAGGACGTGATGAGCTGGTGTGGGGTGCAGGGGTGACAGTTCTGGGAAGGGGGCCGGTCGCGTGCCCCTGGGCAAAGGGGGATGCTGCTGTGGGCTTTGCCCCGGGGACTTCCTGGAATGGGTGTTCGCCCACCAGTCCCTGCTGCTGTGTCCCTGCGGGACCCCCAGCAGTGCTGTCCCATGCACAGGGGCTCGCAGGGCAGGCTGGCTCGGGTGCGTTTGAAGGTTGCACGGGCAGAGGAGCCCTGTCTGCTGCCGCACCTCCGAGATCTGGGACTGGAGAAGCCCTTTGGCCAGTTCTAGGGCTCTCCCTCTTGGCATCTGTAGCCTCTGGCTCCCCCTGCCCTCCCACCTGTCCCCAGTGTCCCTGCGGAGGGGGCTGAAGCGGAGGGGCCGAGGGGGTCCCTGGCGTGAAGGGGGGATGGGGCTGAAGGCCTGTCCCAGGTGCCGAGGAGCCTGCTCACTGCAGGGGGCTGCGGGCGGCCACCTCAGGGCCGGCAGACCTGGGCTCCCACCTGAGATCATCAAATGCCAGAAATACCAGAAATGCGACTTTGGACGGGTCACCGTGTTCTGTGACCCTCACTTTCCTCACCTGTTGACTGTGGCTGGTAAGTCCAGTCCCAGCTCGCGAAGTTGAGGCGAGAAGAATGAGATCATGGTGACAGCCGACACTCCTAGACGCGTACCGCCAGCCGGGCATCGTGCCAGCGTGGTCTCAGTTTGTCCTCTCCCTCCCACCAGTGCTCGCGCATCCCCACGTCACAGAGGAGAAACTGAGGCCTGTCCACGGAGTGCCTGCTCTGTACCCGACCTGAGGCTCAGAATGGGAAAGCGACCTGCCCGGGTGCCGTGGCCCCAGGAGCCAGAGCCCGGTTTGATCTCAGGACCATCAGGCGCCAAAGCTCTAAGCCCCCAGAGCCCTGGGTCGACGGTGATGGACAGAAGGGTCCTGGCAGGGCTCCCAGAGAGGCGGCTACTGCTCGGGGGCCAGGGGTAGTGTTGAGAGGTAAGACCTGTCCCGATTCACACAGCCTGGGCGCAGGGCCTGGGCTGGAGGAAAGAGAAGGACGCAGGCGTCGCTGCCTGTGTGGGACTCAGGCTGTGGCAGGAGAGCAAGAAGTGTGTGTCCTGCTGTGCAGAGAAGCCCCCAGGCCTGGTGTGGGTAGCACTGGTGGCTGTGACATGGCCCGAGCCCCTACTGCCTGCCCGGCTCTGTTCCAAGCTCTTCCCATCCACTCACTCACAACCATCCAGAAAGCAGAGAACCACAGTCCCCATTTTACAGATGACAAAACAGAGGAGCAGAAAGGTTTAGTAGGTTGCCCAAGGTCACAGAGCTAGGAAGGAGCAGAGACCCCACCCTGAACAGCTGTGCCATAGACCTCAAGTGTAGACGCCTGCATAAAACCAAGAGGCTCAAACACCTAGACTCTCGAGCCTGCTGCCTGGGTTCAAATCCAAGCTCTGCTACTTCCTGGCTGTGTGACCTTGGGCAAACTCCTCAACCTCTCTGTGTGTTTCAGTTTCCTGTCCATGAAATAGGGATAAAAATCAAGTATCTACCTTATGGGGCTATTGTGGTACTTAACATATCAGGTAGCCTGGCTGTGATGATTATGATCATTTTGCACGTGTAGACGGTATACAGGGACTTGTCAGCAGTCGTTACTTTTGGGAGTGGGATGGCAGGGGGACTTCTACTTTGTAATCACCACACTTTAGCAGTGCTTTCCATTTTTTTCTACCTCTATTGTGATATAAATATATATATATGTATATATATATATTTTTTTTTTGAGACAGAGTCTCACTCTGTCACCCTGGGTGGAGTGCCATGGCGTCACAAAAACTTCAAACTCATGGGCCCAAGAGATTCTCCTGCCTCAGCCTCCCTAGTAGCTGAAACTATAGGCCACCATACCCAGCTGTTTTTTCTATTTTTGGTAGAGACAAGGTCTTGCTCTTGCTCAGGCTGGTCTGGAACTCCTGGCCTCAAGTGCTCCTCCCGCCTCGGCCTCCCAGAGTGCTAGGATTACAGGTGAGAGCCACCTTGCCCAGCCGATACATGTTTTTTTAAGTAAGGAAAGCCCTCTGATTGAGCTGGGTGTGAGTGGGTGTCAAGAGATCTCTTGTGGCTAGTAAGTTGCTCTCTTTAGAGAACAAAAAGAGGGAGCATTTGATTGTATTTCATATAACCTGAGTCACACCCATGGGTGTGCGGAGAGGCCACGGCGTTTCCATGCAGGGCGCTGAGAAGCCGTCCGGTCCCACTGCACGCTGCGGGCAAGGCTGAGAGAGGAGCAACAGACCCTGAGCCCAGCGCCCGGAACTGAGCCCCCCATTCCAACCACACTTGCAACGAGACCTTCATTGATTTGCTCCGCAAATGCCCCTGATGCTTCCTTAGGGCCAGGCTGGGCCCCACGGGCTCTGAGTGTCTACCCCTCACCAACAGGAGTCCTGGGGGGCAAAATATAGTGGCCCCCGTCCTCCTGTGACCTGCAGTCCAGCAAGGGGAGGCCAGCACCGTCAAATCATTCCACCAGCAAAGGTCAAATTGCCCCCTGATGAGTGAAGGGGGCGGGGGTGGCGGCGCGGGTGCTCCAGAGCCTCCGCTGGGGCAGAGAATGGTGGGGGGCGGGGGGGGAGTGCTCCTAGAGATGGAGGGGGCGGGGGGGGGGGGAGTGAGACCAGCGTGTGCAAAGGCTGGGCGGGGCAAGGGAGTATAGTGAGCCTGAGGGGGTGGAAGTGTGCCTGGGCTGGAGAGGCCAAGGGAGAACTGAGTGTGAGACAGGAGGGAAGAGGGCTGGGCCCGGCCACAAAGGGGGCTGTGGCAGGGATTTGGCCTTCAGCCCAAGAGCCAGAGGCCATGAAAGGAAACTGGGGTGGGGGGAGTAAGGTAAAGGTTTTACCCAGGGAGATTCCTCTAGAGCCTGGGGAGAAAGGATCAGACAGAGGGTCAGAGTGGACCCCTGCCAATCCCTAGTTCTAACCGCACAGGCCTGGGAACAGAGCAGCATCAATACAGGGCTCTTTCCTCAAATCCATTCTTCAACTCACAGAAGTAAAATTTAGCTCACAAATTTTAATTATTTATTTAACAACTTCTTTTTCTGAATATAAAATATGTACTCTGCAGTGCAGAGCAATGGGGAATTACCAAATCTGAAGGGCTGCTGTGGAAATGAGGGATTTGGCTCACTTCCTGAGGTTCTCCTCAAATGCAGAACCAGGGTAGAGGGTGCAGCTATAAGGATGAGGAAGAACTCCTAAGCCTGTTCTAGGAGCTGTCTTAAGATTCCTGGGTTCCTTGATAGGTAGTGAGCTCCCTATTCCTGGGGGTATGTAAGCTGTCAAAGTATAATTTGAAACAAAAAAGTCAAAGCATAACTCTCGTTCAAATATAGATCAACCATATATCAAAATTTGTTTAACACATGAATGAGGGAACCAGTAAGATGACAAAGCTGATTGCAAGGAAAACTAGAGGAAATAGAGTTACAAAATATTGGAGAAAGAGTGTTGGAACAAAATGGCTTGGTGACATACAAAACTGGTTAATGTCCTAAAGGCCCAAAGTCCCTAAGACAGAAATCTATGTGTTAACATATAACTTCTAAACTTTGGTCTTTTGTTGGCACATCCTAAGTCAAAGTTACATTCTACATAATTATCCTCTAGATAATTAAATACTGTCTTAGACTGGGCAGCTGTAACAAAATACTACAAACCAGGTAACTTACAAACAATAGAAATTTACATCTCACAGTTCTGAGAAGTCCAAGGTCAAGGTGTCTGGTGGGGGCCCACTTTCTCACTGACGGTGCCGTGTTGCTGCGTCCTCACTTGGTGGAAGGGGCAAGGCAGGTCTCCGGGGCCTCTTTTTTAAGGGTGCTAATACCATGCGTGAGGGCTCCACCCTCCTGATTTGGTTACTCCCAAAGACCTCTCCTTCTAACTGCAACCCACTGGTGATTAGGTTTCAACATATGAATTTTGCGGGGACACAAACATTCAGACCATAGCAGCTGTCCTCGGTGGGCCTTTAAACAATGCCCCAACGTGACATTGAAAAGACACGCTGCCCTCTCTTTGCCTCTTTCCAAGTTTTGGAGAATTTTTCTCAACAAAGCCAGGGCGAATGGCTTCAGGGAGCGGCTGCAGGAAGGTTCTGGTGGCGGAGGGGCTGGCTGGCATATTACCTTTTGCTGTGTGAAAGATTACTCCAAAACTTGGTGGCTTAAAACAGTAGACATTTATTATGTTGCTATTTCTGTGGGCCGGGAATTTGGGAGACCTCAGCTGGGCATTTTTGGCTCCGGGTCTCTCATGAGGTTGTGATCACATGTCGACTCGGGCTACCCTCAGCCGAAGGCTTGACCGGGGCTGGAGGACCCGCCCCCGAGGTGGTGCACTCGTGTGGCTGGCAAGCTGGCGCAGACTGTCGGCAGGCCTGGCCACGTGGGCCCCTCTGCGGGTTGCTTGAGTATCTTTACAACACGGCCGCCGGCCTCTCTGAGAGCAAGTGATCGATCCCAGAGAGAGTAAAGCAGAAAAGTAGCAATGCCGTCAATGGTCTAGCCTCAATTTCTGCAATAGTCTACTGCCTACACAAGTCAGCCCTGCCTACTGTGGGTGGGGACTTCACAAGGGGGTGAATAGCAGAAAGCAAGGGTCACTGGGAGACTTGCCAATTTTGGAGACTGGCTCCACCACTGGGCACCTCCAGGGTCCTTCAAGCCAGAGGCCGGGGCTGGTGCAGGTAGCCAGCAGGAGGCCGCCAGCTGCACGCTGCACAGGACCCTTCCTGTTCACCTGCTTGGAGCTGCTACGCAGTAAAGGGCCCGGGCAGGTGGCTCTGCTTCAAAGTCTCTCATTGTAGCACCTGGTTGAGTCTTCAGAGCAGCTTTCCCACCCAGAAACTCAGCCCAGAACCAAGTCTCTCTCTGGGAAAGCTAGGCTGGTCAGTCAGTCACACCTTAGTATGAATTAGTTCATCAACCTTCACTTCTGGCGGTAGAAAAAGAATGGGATTTGGGATGGGAGCTGGTGGAGAGTGGAGTCAAGGTTGTAGGGAGGGTAGGCTGAGCAGGGCACCTGGTGGGAGCCCCAGCAGGAGCAAGCTGGGGAGTAGCAGAGGGGACTGTCTTGGCCAGAACATTAAAGTGGGGACACCTCAGGCAACACGTAGGGGGGAGTCCCCGAAGGCCAGTGGCAAGGGGAGGACTTGGGAGGCTTCCCATTGCTGGGGTGGTGGAGGTCGCTAAGTGCGCAGGTGAGGGCCTCAGGAAAGGGCTGGCAGACAGTGTGAAGGGGGAGGGCAGAGCATGGCAAGGAGAAGCTGCTGGCCCTAGTGGCTTGGCCCTGGCCGCCAGTTAGGACGTGCCTGGCTGCCTGCTGTGTACCTGACTGAGGGATGGTCTGCAGGCCCATCAGTGGCCCGCAGAGCCAGACGCAGCAGCTGGGCCACCCTGGGCCCCTGGGGAAGTGAGGAAGGAAGGAAGATCGCACTCTACCCACGTGGGCTGGCATCAGCCCAGGGTGGAGTGGCCGACCGAGAGGCAGGTTCCCTGGAGGCTTCTCGAGGCTTCAGGCTGAGGCTGATTTGAAGCTTCCAGGCGAGGCAGCCGGAAGGAAGAGTCTGGGGTCCAGGGTCCAGTCTTGGCTCCATCTTCCACTGCATCGTGCCGAGGCCTCAGGGGCCTCCTTCCCTCTCTGGTTCTCAGCTCCCACCGGTGGCAGCCGCCAGGGCACCTTGACGACAGAGCTCAGAGCCAACGTGAGGAGCCTAACACCGGGAGCTTGGCCCCTGTCTCAGCTGGGCCTGGGGGACAGCCACACCCCCTCCTCTATCCTGTCCTGGCTGAAAGGTGGGCGACTCGGAGGGAGGGCAATGGCCCCAGGGGTCCCCATGCCCAGCTGATGCCCAGGATCTGATGCGGGGTGGGCAGCCCCAGGGGCGTGCCCAGCTGAGATTTAAAGTCTGTGAAAATGTCCCAGAGACGTTCATTTGAGGAGAAAGGGGGAGGGAGTCTGCCAGTTTGGGGGGTAATTATTTTGCAAAACTTTACAAAGTTTCGGAAAATCTTGTTTCCCCCTTCATTGAAACCATTGTTTTTCAAGGGAAATTGAATTAGAAGGCGGTGGCAGCTGGAGGGCCGGGGAGGGAAGAGTAAGCCACATGTTTTTCTAACTAACTGGGCGTCTGTCCTGTGCCAACAATTGCAGGAGTTGCTTGCGCTCTGCGTCTGGGACCACCAGGACTGCGGCCAGGGCCAGGAGAGAGCCCCAGCAGCTCTGGGGACAGTGGCAAGGCTGAGGTGCCCTCCCCCACATCGGCCTCCTTCATCCGGGCTGGGAGGACTGTTGGGGTTTAGCTGAGAAGTTGGATCAGGCCTTTGGTGCTGGGACTTAAGCCTGGGAGAGGCCTTTTTTTTGAGAGAGAGAGTCTCACTCTGTTGCCCCGGCTAGAGTGCCATGGCGTCAGTCTGGCTCACAGCAACCTCAAACTCCTGGGCTCAAGCAATCCTCCTGCCTCAGCCTCCCAAGGAGCTGAGACTACAGGCATGCACCACCATTCCTGGCTAATTTTTTCTATATATTTTTAGTTGTCCAGCCAATTTCTTTCTATTTTTTAGTAGAGATGGGGGGTCTTGCTCTTGCTCAGGCTGGTCTTGAACTCCTGAGCTCAAAGGATCCTCCCACCTCGACCTCCCAGAGCGCTAGGATTACAGGCGTGAGCCACCGTGCCCAGCCGTGGGAGAGGGTTTTGCAGAAAGCTGAGTGGCCTTGGGTAAGTCTCTCCACCTCTCTGTGCCTCAGTTTTCCTCCTTGAAAGATGGTGGCCAGTAGCGGGTACCCTGAGTGGGGAGCTAATCAGAGGCAGGATGTAAAGTGAAAGTGCTGCTGTCTTGTTTGCAGTTAGCATGGCCACCACCATCATCTCGCTGAGAGACAGCCATCTGCACCATGCTTCCGGCCAGTTCCGTGTGATTGGTAGAGACTGGCTGGGGCACTGTGGTGCAGAAACGATGGGAGAAAGTGCAAGGATTGACTAGTGATGCCTGCTATGGATGCAGACTGGGAAGTAATGGTGAGTGTGTCAGGTATCTGCCATCTCTAATCTAGTCCAATTCCCTCTGAGCTCTAAAGGACACTAAGCCCTAAAGAAGTAAAGTGGCATTAAACTTCCAAAAGGTGACTCTTCCTGTTTCACATGCTTACTGACATGTCCTCACTCAAAAACCTTCCATGGCTCCTGCTGCCTACAGAATAAAGTCCAACATCTTTAGCTGCTCATTTAAGACCCACTCTGATCCGGTACCGAGCACACTTTCCAAATGTTAATTCCGTCCCTGACACTAAGTCCCAGCTGTGCAGGGCCGCCCACCTGCCCTCTACTCCCCGCCCCTCGGCGGGCCTTCATGCATGCTATGTCTGTGCCTGGCACGCCCTTTCCGTCTCTCCCGCCACCCCCGCCCCACAGCCCCAGTCCTCCCTCTCTGTCCCCATGTCCTGATCAAACCTTGTGTCTTAACAACATTCCCACGTGTTCTCGCCCTGCTGAGCAGTGGGCCCCTGAAACTGACCAGGTCAGCTCCATTCTCTCCTCTCCCCTCTCCTGGCACAGGGCCAGGCACGGGGATCCTTAGCCAATACTCACTGCACAATGAAACGAATGTCTGAGCTCACCGAGGAAGGCGGGGGGCCTGGGCCTCTGACTCCCTGTCCAGTGCTCCTCCCAGAGCCCCGGATGCCTCCCTGAAAGTCTGACTCTTGTCCACATCAGCCCTCTCATGGCTTCCCAGGGCCAGCTAAGCCTCCCTTTCCTCCCTCTCTCCCCTCTCCCACCTGCTCTGAGCACGGTCTGGTCGCTGCCCAGCTGGGGACCCAAGAATGGAGAAAGCCTGGAAGGAAGCCCGAGACTGCACCCCCGGCTGCTGTTGTCTCCCAGCCCTTTGGCTCTGGATATTTATCGACACTCAGACGTCAGTCCTTCCAGTGGAGTAGAAGGGGGACATGGGGACACTCCTGAGCTCTGATTGATCCTTTATCTCTAAGTATGAATGAGCCCAGTGCAGGGGAAAGAGCCCAGGGTTGGGGTCTAAGTCACATGCTCTGACTGCGTGACCTTGGATGAGTCCCTTGTCCTGGGCCCTGACTGCACAGCAATCAAAGGCCATGCCCAGCCCTAACAGACAAGGCCCATTCCTGCCTCCTGGGAGAGTGGCAGGCCTGAGACTGTCCCCTGGGGGTGGAGAAGGGGGCCCACCCTGCCCTTCCCTGAAGGCTTGGCCTCTTGGCCCCAGCCCCCTCCTCCAGGGCTGGAGTCTCAGCTGCCATGAAGGCTGTTTCTCACGAGCCTCCGTTGTCGCAAGGGCCTTCCTGGGCCAAAACCACTCCTGAGCTGAGAGCCAGAAGACAGCTCTGGTTTCTGCAGGCCTTTTGCAAAGTGAAATACCTTTGAGGGGGGCCAGTGTCCATGGAAGACATTTACCTTGTTAACAATGTATCTATTTATTTAGAGCCAGTTACATTGTAAAAAATGAAAAGATCCTGCAAAGAAAGGAGAGCTCCACTCAAGAGAGACAGGGAGACAGTGACAGAGAGAGGGAAACCGGACTCTGACAATTTGGATTTCTCCATAAACGTCACAGCCACTTGCCCTGACTGGGCATTCAAGCCCTACGCCACCTCCCACTCGTCCTCCTCATCATCATCCTCCCCTTCCTCCTTCTCCTCCTCCTCCTCCTCCTTCTCCTCCTCACCTTCTCTGCGCCCGGAAGCACATCCCAGCTCTGAGCCTTTGCTCCTGCGGTTCCCCCACGTGGAGAGTCCTCCGTGCTCGTCCCCGTTCCCCCGGGAAGCAGCAGGGGGTGATGGTGAGGGTGGGGCTCCAGCTCCACCTGTGCCACCTTCCTGCCACTTACTTCACCTCCTTGAGCCTCAAGCCCTGTCTGAAAGGAGATAACAGTAATACCATGCAGTGGCTCTGCAGAGACGTCAACGCTCTAAAAGGCTTAGAATGGTGCCTGGTATATATTAAGTGCGTAATTTTAGAATGTTAGCTATTAAATAATTATAAGGTCCATAAATGCTCCGCTGACAGCACGCCTCTGCTGACGCTCAGCCCCCGAGGCTGCTGCCTCCTCCTGCCCCCTCTGCATTCCACACCACGCGGGGGTGCGAGTGCCACCGTCTCTCCTGTCCCCAGGGCACATGTGTGCCTAACACAGGGCTCCATCATCAGTATTTGTGAATGAATGAATGAGTACTCAGCATGGCTGCTGTGGAGTCTGGTTCATGGCAAGAAGCATTGACTGAGCACCTATAGTATACCCAGGCTGGAATATGCTAGCTTCATCTATGTCTCCTCCCTCTACTTGGGCTGCGAGCCTCCTCTGCTCACCTCTCTGATGCCTTTTGTAGAGGCCGGACTGCCCATGAAGCATGCACACAGTAGGCGCTCAGAAAATGTTTGTTGCTGGGGAGACTATGGGTGGCAAGAAGCGGTGGAGAGGCTGTGGCATCTCATCAGAGCCCCAACCCCTGGGCAGGCCTCCCCCACCGCTGACCCCAGACAGTCTCACACTTTTTGGTTTTTGAACCACACAAATGAGTCTCATGAGACTCTTGCTGGGAGCAGAAACAAGCCCGCCGCCCGCGCAGATTCCAGAATCACGGGGAGGGGGCGCGAAGCCACCTCTTGATTAGATGAGTGTCGAAGAATTTGACCCACTTTTAAACCCACCACACTGATTTTAAAAATTGAAGAAATTTAATTTAAAAAAAGTTTTAAGGAAACTTTATATCTCCACACTAAAGAGAAAACCGACATCAAGTAACTGCAAAAATAAATATAAGGAAAACAGAAACACTATGATTTTCCTGCCACTGTGTACCACTGTTTCAGCTTAAGTCAACACAAATGTCCCAGCCGCGGGTTCCGTGGGCCAGGAGTCCAGGCGCAGGTAGGCCGGGCCCTCGGGCTGAAATCGAGGTGTTGGCAGAGCTGACACCTCACCTGGGCTCAGGGTCCTCTTCCAAGCTCACTGGTTGTTGGCAGAATTCAGATCGTTATAGCTGTGGGACTGTGTCCCTATGTCCTTGCGAGCTGTCAGCTGGGGACCACCCCCAGCTCCTAAAAGCCTCCCACAGTCCCCTGCCACGTGGCCGCTCACAACATGGCTGCCCGCCGTCTTCCAGGGTCCCATCTCCTGACACTTCGCCTTCTTTTAAAGGTTCCTCTGAGGAGATCCGGCCAAGCCAGGATAAACTCCCTTTTGAGGAACTCAGAGTGATGTTCCCAGGTTCCTCCCCACACTGATGGGGCTGGAATTATACGTGGTGTGTCTACCAGCGGGGTGGGAATCTTAGCATTCTGCCTGCCACGGACGTTACGAGACACCAGCTGGACACTGTCACCCGTCAAAGCCCCTGCCTGTGACACTGTCTAGGTGGGAGGTTAGCAGGTACGAGAGACGTGTTAAAGACCCTCCAGCACCTAACTGGGCCTCCTGCCCTCGCTGTACTCAAAGGCAAGAACAAGAGGAAAAGGGCACTATATTCTCACCCTATGAGTCAGTGACCTGTCAACGCTACCAAAATCACCTCACACCAGCGCTGGGGAAGCACAGGACCAAGTAACCATTAGGCCTTTCCAGTGATAACATTTTGAAACTTTGCCCATTAATCTCAGACTCATTCTTTTTGGTCACGTGGCTGGCATGATGAGCCTAGGATTGAGAATAGGCTCTGCAAACTGTGAAGTGCTGTGCTGATATATGGGGTCATTATCATCGGTCCTGCTTTCTGAGCTAAGCCCAGCTGGACCTGGGATGTCCTCTGGGTACGTACAATGGCTGGGCAGAGCGGGGTCTGGTTCCCGTCGACTCTCACGACAGTAAGTGGCTTTCCGTGTTCTTGCAGCCGGGGGTAGCTCAAGAGGGGCCAGGCTGTAACATCTCACAGGTCTGAGAAGAGAAGGGCTCCGGGGTCCTCCACACACATAACCCTTCTAATAGCAGCACTCGCTATTAATATTTTCATAGTTATCTAATATTCTTAGGATGAAGATACATTTTATTAAATAAAAAGGATGAATTCATTTCAACAAATGCATTAAGGAAAATTATGCACAATATGAATTTAGGGTAAGAAAAGCGGCGAAGTTGTTACTAGAATGACTGAAATTTGGAAAAAAACATCTTTGGGAGGACAGTTCACCACAGAGCAGCCCCAACGCCCAAGATTGTGGGGTGTGGCTGTTTCTTCCTGAGTCATCAGGCCGAAAGGCAGGGAGTTTAAGACAGGTCACCGAGCCCCAGCTCCCTGACCAAATTCGGGGCGCTGGGCTCTAGCAACGGGCAGAGGCATCCGAGGCAGAAAGCGTCTCTTTGTGGACCTGGCTGCCGCAGGACGGCGGCTCTGCTGTGCTCTGCGGTGGCCGACCAGTGTGTCGTCTGCGGCCTTCCCCAGCGGCCAGAGGACGGCCTGGCCCGAGCCAGATGCCCATGGGTGCCAGCTTCCTGCTAAGGGACAGCCCAAAGGCCCCTGGAGGCTTTGGAGACTGACTTCCGGTGGCCAGGGACGGTACCCGCGGAGGGAGAGCTTGTGGCAGGAGTGGAGGGGCCCGGGGTGGGGCGGCTGGAAGACATATCAACCCCGCACTGGGCAGGAAAAACCCAGGCAGGAAACACAGGCACCCAGCAGGCCTTCGCCTCAGCGACAGAGAAACCAGCATTGGCAAAGGGTAAACAAATCCCGCCCTGCCAGCCCAAGCCTGTCTCCCGGTGGGCATGGCCGGGAGCGGCCAGAGCTGGGGCACAGGAGCAGCTTGGGGGAACCAGGGCACATGCTATGGAGGCCGCAGTGTGGCCTTTTTGAGGTGCCCAAGGACAAGCCCACAGCCCCTGTCCCATTCCAGGGACCACGAATGCTCAGAGTTGGGTCTCTGCTGGGACGCGGGGGCCTCTCTGTTGTTGGATGGAGGAGCCGGGGTGGGGGAGGGATGAGAGGCAGGATAGGAAAGGCAAGACCCGAGCTCCTCCTTGGAGCTTTGTGATCAGAGTAGGTGACACTGATGGGCACAGCATGTGCATGGTACAGCATCTGCAATGGTACATCACTGGATCCTCCCGCAGCCCCGGGGCAGACACCGTTCCAACCCCCAGTGTACAGATACAGAAACTGAGGCCCACAGAAGTCAAAAACCTTGCCCAACGTTACGCAGCAGGGAAGTGGGAGGGAGAGGCCAATGACTGGCTGTCCCCTCTACCCTTGAGAGCCAAAGTGCATTTCAAGTCAAGAAAACTTGTCCTTCATACAAACATAATTTACAAGATGCGCTCACCCAGCACACTGTTTTGTAATCAACCTTTGCACTCAATGCAAAGCCAATCTCTCACTACATGACCAGTTTCAATCCTGATGTTTCTCGAGGATGCAAGGACTCCATTCCCAGGCCTCCATCGGGCCCCTGCCTGCACCAACACCAGGGCAGGCGCCATGTGCTTGGGGGTGACGGGCAGGGAAGACAGTGTCTCTGGGACTTGTGGAGGGTGCGGCCTGGCCCTGGTGAGGCATCTGGAAATTTCCCCGGTGGACATTTGCTCTTCTCCGCTGTATGCCAGGCCCTGGGCTGGGCATCGGGGCACAGACATGCCCCTGCCCTCAGGGAGTTCTCAGTCTGTTGGGGCACGGAGCAGGGGATCGGATAACTCCAGGAGAAGGAGTTGCACTAGCAGGGAAGAAGACCCTTAACCCTCAGAACACCCCGTGGCTAAACAGGAACACTTGGCCGGCCAGCGCTTTGCTGGGCGGGACAGCACTGTGCTGGGGTGGCGGGAAGTCCGAGGAGGGACAGGTCTCCATGGATGGACCAGTCAGGGGCAGCTTCCTGGAGACGCTTGGTCTGGGAGCCTTGGGGGAGTGGGCCAGGCATCAGGGAGGGGCAAGCAGTGTCCACCAGTAAAGAGCCGGAGCAAAGACCCGCAGGAGGGAATCTGGTGAGCAATGGCATCGTGAGAATGACATCGTGTGCTGGTGTGACCCAGGCCTGGCCTGTGCTAAGCCCTCGACACTCAGACTCTCACGTACGTTCACGACGGTGCTGTGGGGGAGGGAAAGATGGCCCCATTTTACAGACGAAGAACATAGTGTGACCAACCATCCTGCCGTCCCAGTGTTAGCACTGAAAGTCCCATGTCCCAGGAAATCCCTCAGTCTCAGGCAAACTGGGACAATTGGTCACCATAGAACAATTTCTCAACCTTGGCACTACTGACATTTGGGACCAGATCATTCTGTGTTGTGGGGCCGTCCTGTGCCCTGTAGGATGTTTAGTGGCTTCCCTGGCTGCTACATACAAGGTGACATTACATGCCTGCAGTGTGACAACCAAGAATGACTCCAGACATGAGCCAAGGGGCAAATTTGCCCATGGTTGAGAACCTTGGGGAAACTGAGGCAGAGAGATTAAGAAGACAGTAGCTGAAGGCCACACAGATGTAAACAACAAGCCTAGAACTGTTTGCATCGGGGACCCAAGGATTTCCCACTGCGCCACGTGGCTGCTCCTGGCTGGGCAAACAGGACATCGAGCCCAAGCTCTGCCTCCAGGGCAATGTGTGTCCTAAACAAGTCACTCCCCAACTCCGGGCCCCAGTGTCATCTCTAACGTGTGGGCTTAGATTTGACAACCTCTGCGGTCCCTTAGGTTTCTATGCCTCTGCCTTCCCAGGGACCAGGGAGGGTCGGCCCAGCCAGCATGGGTGGGGAGGTGGGGTGTGGCACAGGCCAGGAGCTGGGAAGTGGGTGGGCGGGAGGGGGGCTGCCATCTGGGCTTGACCACCGTCGAGCCTCTGCCCACAGGGCACACCTTGTCTGAGCTGCCCACAGTGGGTCCCTTCACAGGAGCAATAGCTGGGGCTGAGTAGAGGGAGAAGTGGGGGTGTGGGGAGTGACACCCCACCTCCAGGAAGCCTGAGCCTGTCTCTGTGGCCATGCCCATCGCTTCGTCATTTGCCCTGCCTCCTAGGTCTCTGCACGTAGTGAGTGCTCAAGACATAGTTTTTTGAATGAATAAATGAATGAACGAACAAATGTCCGGCCCAGCTTCCACCACAGTTGTGCAGAAACCAAGGTCCCAGACACCCTCGACCCTCCCAGGCCTGGATTTTAACCATCACCCACCTCTGCTCCTGATCCCATAGTCCTTCCTCGTCTCACTGTCCCCTCTGTGCCAGGGCTGCCGCAGGGAAGGGGAGGGAAGGGGACGCTCCCCCCACCAGGGGGTCGGTAGCTCCCTCCTCGTCAGGGAGCACCTGCCGCTACTCTGGGGTGCCTGGCCGGGCCTGCCTGGCTCCCGTGGAGAAAGTCTCGGAGCCCCCGTGCTCCCCGCCTCTCCCGCCCCCCACACTGTGGTTTGCTCACAGAGGAAGCAGCAGCTGGGCCCAAACACAAGGCCTAGAGACGTGCTTGCTGGGGCCGTGTGGAAAGTTACAGCTGCCACCACTGAGGTCTTTGAAGACCAAACTGTTTGTGCTCCCCACAGCTATTTGTGGCCAAGGCACCCACCACCCACCACCCGCCCTGGCTCAGAGCTGGGGACTGAGCAGAACTCGGAGTGCTGTGGCTATCCCCAGCCGACCTGGAGCCCAGGCCAGGCCAGCCCCAAACCCAGCCCCAAGCCAGCCTATCCCAAGCCAGACAAGCCACCCAACCCAGCCAATCTGAGCGAGGCCAGTTCTAGAAACCCAAGTGACCTAGCCCATCCCACTAGCTCTACCCACCTAACCCTGCCCAAGTCAACCCAAACCAATCACCCAACCAACTAACCCAACCCAAGTAATGAGCTCAACCCATCTAACCCAACCTAACTTACCCAACCAACCCAACCCAAGTAGCCCAGCCTCGCCACCTAATCCCACCTACCCAACTAATTAACCCAACTCATCCAACCCAGCCCAAGCCAGCCAACCCAATTCAACTGAACAGACTAACACAACTGACCTAACTGAATGCAACTAACCAGCCAACTCCAACTAAACCAGTCAAAACCAACCCAACTCACCCAAAGCTAACTAAACACAGCTAACTCTAAAACCCAGCTCAACTAAGCCAAACCAACTCAATTTACCCAGCTCAAACCAACCTGGCTCTCTCAATCCAAATAATCCAACCCAAATCAAGTACACAGGCCATTTCACCTAACCAGGACAACCCAACTAATCCAACCCCACTCTACTAACAAGCCCAATCCAACTAATCAGTTTAATCCAATTGAGCCCAGATAACCTAGCCTAACCCAGCCTACCTCTACTTAAATTCATCTGGTTTAGTATAAATACTCCCAAACCAGCTCATTCCTTTATTTATTTATTTATTTATTTATTTATTTATTTATTTATGAGACAGAGTCTCGCTCTGTCACCAGTGCTAGAGTACCATGGCATCAGCCTAGCTCACAGCAACCTCAAACTCCTGGGCTCAAGTGATCCTCCTGCCTCAGCCTCCTGAGTAGCTGGGACTATAGGCATGTGCCACCACAACTGGCTAATTTTTCTATTTTTAGTAGAGACAGGGTCTCGCTCTTGCTCAGCCTGGTCTTGAACTCCTGAGCCCAAGTGATCCTCCCTCCTGAGCCTCCCACAGTGCTAGGATTACAGGCGTGAGCCACCACGCCCGGCGAGCGGCTCATTCCTTTTTAACACTCAACCCGGCTGCAAGCAATGAAGAAGACCTAGCCACCGTGCTCAGGGACCTCAGGGTGCCAGAGTTTGGAGAGGACACCAGTCTGCACAGAGCAACCCTGCTGTGGGGCCGCCTTGAATCTGACCCAGGCCTGCGGCGCTGTGGGAGCCTTGAAGGGGGTGCCCCCGGTGCCATGGCTGATGTGGCGTAGGACTCTGGCAGGACTCTGACAGGGGAAAGCGTGGGAGAGCATCATGGGCAGATGGGAGGGCGAGAGCAAAGCCTGGAGGCGGAAGCCCCGGGCCCACTGCACAGACGGGGACAGTGCCCTGCCGTGGGGGCTGGAGGCTGGGAGTGAGAACAGAAGGCAGCAGGAAGACAGCAGAGGGGCAGTGCGTGCTGCCTGGAGGGCTGGGTCACTGCGTCTTGGGCAAGGGGCAGCCGGGGAAGTTGCTGAGCAGGGTGGGCTCTGATCAGCCCTGTGCTTGGTCCATGCGGAACAAAGCACAGAAGGGCTAGTCTGGGTCAGGAGGCCACAGGGATGCAGCAGGAGGGATGTAGGAAGGGATGACAAGAGGGAGCAATAGCAGGGAGGGTCAGGGAGAGGGGAGCAGAGTCAGGAAAACATGGAGAGCAGAGAGAGAGAGAAAGTGCACACAATAGTATTGGCCTGGGAAGGGCCCTTAAAGCTTTCCCAGCTCCGTGTGCCCCTTTTGCAGATGGGGACACTGAGGCCCAGGGATCAGGGTGTGTTTAGACTTAGGACCCAGCCCAGACCACCAGCCCAGCATTCCTCACCCCAGCAAATACTGGAGTCCAGCTGCAGGGGCCATTACACAGCCCGTCTGTGGGCCCAGCTCTTGAGGTCCCCGTCCTAGGGGCCAGCCCCACCCCCATAGAGAGAGCCAAAGACCCAGGGCCTCATCCCTAATACCCTTCCTTGGGAGACAGGGCAGGCCCCAAGGATGTGTGTGTAGGGGGTGTATCATGAGGTGTTTTGAAGAGCACTTGCCAGGAGGGCATAGGAGTGTGTGGGAAGGGGCAGTAATCGACAGTGTGGGATGGCAGGGGCCAGGGTGTGACATGGGCCCCCACAAGAGCTATGCCTACCCCATTCGCCATCCCTGGAGTGCAACATGCCCAGACAGGAGGAAATATTGTCGCCACCATCCTTCTGGGCAGAGCTTGACTATCCTTACCAACCAGTGGTCTGACCTTCTCCTTTGACCCCTGGGGAAACTGAGGCCCAGGGAGGGACAGAGGCTTGTCTTAGTCTACACAGCAGGTCAGTGTCAGAGCAGGGAGAGAACCAGATTGGCGACCTAGCCCAGGGCTGTCCGGCCAGTACTGTGAGGCCATTCATTGGGTTCAGGGTCCAGGGCTGGAAGGGGACAGCAGTAGGTTGAAGCACAAAGCTGCCAAGGCATCAGGGTTGGCCCTGAGCCCAGAAAGTGCCCCCTGGCCCAGGCTTTTCCCAGAATGCTCTGCAGTCCTGCCTTGCCGGCTGACCCTCAAAGCGAGCCCAGTCTGATCTGCCCTGGCCCATGTTTCGAAAACTCAAGGGGAGCTATTTCCTGGCTCCAAACTCTCCACCCCCATCTGCTAGGTCTGGTCCCATCGATTTCGGATTGGGAGGAAAACAACTGCTTTCTCTCCGTGCTGACGGCGTGGATCAATAGGAGCAGCCCTGCCCCTCGCCGGGCCAGACAGGCTCGCGTGGCTGGTGGGCGGTGGATCTATACCAACCCAGGACCTCTGGGTCCCGCCTGCCCAGGCTGTCTGCCTCCCCCCTTAGCAGGAGGTGCACAGCCCACTGGCTCTAAGAGCAAGTCCCCAGAGGAGGGGCCCCGCTTTGGAGAGAGGAGCGATGCCTTGCGGGTAGAGGGGTGCTAAGAGCCCGGGTACTCCCAGAGGTGGAAAGAGCTTGCTTGGAGCATGGAAAACCATCCATTCATAACTAGGGAAACTGAGGCTTAGAGAGGAGCCATGACCCACCCAGGGTCACACGTGAGTGAGGTCAGATCTGGGATTCCCTTTCTGCCTCCTAAGACCAGAACCAACCAGGCAACTGGAGAATGGGGCCAGGAGCCAGCCCTCTTACCGTCCCTGCTCCCCCAGGACACCCCACTCCCAGCTCAGGAGAGGTGGTACCCTTAGCCGCTCAAGGGCATGGACGGTGAATCCGACACCTGTGTTCGAATCACAGCATGTATTGGCTGTGTGAACTCTTGCTGCCTCCATCTTCCTACCTGTAAGATGGGAATGACAGCGTTGCTCTCAGGTGAGTAGAGCGGCACTGGGCAGTAGTGAAGCCTCCAATGCCTAAGTCCTAGTGGTCACTTAACAACTGTTGATTACAGTGAACCAGTGGCAGAACCAGGACCTGAAATCAGGCTTCTTGACTCTTGTTTCCTTATCTGTAAGATGGGGAGAGGGTTAAACAAATCATGCACAAGTTTGTCTGGAACAGCATCTGCTTGCTACCACCAGCACTTGACTGAGGCCTGCCGGCTTGGGCAAAAGGTGGGCTCTCATTGGCCCAGCTTGGGTCATATGCCCAGCTGCAAACCAATCACCATGGCCAGGGGTCGGGAGGCCCTGAACACTGAGCCAGGTGCCACCTGCAGATGTGGGCGTGTCCATTCCGCCCTAGCCCCAGGGCTGCACCTCCAGGCCCTGATGCCCTGGACAGGCAAAACCTGGGTGTCCCCAGCCCATGGAATCTGAGCCCTGGAAACACTGCACACGGATGCTCACACCACACTGTCATGTGGGGACTGTTCCAGCCCCAAGTCACAGATGAGGACACCAGGGCAGCACGGAGGTTAAGACCTCTTAATGATGATGTCTCTGAGAGAAAAGTATTGCAATTGCCCTCATCGGAGGCCTCCTTAAATTTAACCAAGAAATATTACATGTCCTCCTACTGAATGGCTGTGAGGGCCATTCAAATTAATGATAATATTAGCTGATGGTGGCTCACGCCTGTAATCCTAGCACTCTGGGAGGCCAAGGCAGGAGGATCGCTTGAGCTCAGGTGTTCAAGATCAGCCTGAGTAAGAGTGAGACCCCGTCTCTAATAAAAATAGAAAAAATAAGCCAGGCCTCGTGGCGCATGCCTGTAGTCCCAGCTACTCGGGAGGCTGAGGCAGGAGGATCGCTTGAGCTCAGGAGTTTGAGGTTCCTGTGAGCTACAATGGTGACACTTCACTCTACCTGAGGTGAGAGAAGCAAGACTCTGTCTCAAAAAATATAAAAAGAATAATAATATTAGCTGACCTTGATCAAGTACTTACTATATGCTAGGCATTGTTCTAAGCACTTTTGATGTATTAACTCATCTAATTCATGTAATACTCCTATGTGGTAGGTCCTATTATAAGCTCTATTTTGGGAAACTGAGGCATGAATAGGTTAAGAAACTAGCCTTAGGTCCCACAACTCATTATTGGAAGTTTCCATCTTGAGACGTTCAGTTAATCTTGGTTTTGCCACACGATGGGATAAACTTCAATTCGCATTTATATGGAACACCTCCCGTCCCCTGCCTCTCCACCCCTTCCCTGCTGCGTGGGAAGCTAAGGCTATCTTAGCACCACTACCTGCCAGGCACCCTGCTAGGTGTGTTAGCTACGTAAGTCCTGCTGGCAAGACCCCAGAGTCCACCTCATCATCCTCATTTCACAGATGAGGAAACTGAGGCTCGTAGAGGCCGAGCGGCTCACCCCAGGTCACACCCACAGCGGGAAGAGGTGGAGCAGGGCCTGGACTGGCGCGGCGGGGGGTGGGGTAGGAGGGGGGGCCCTTGCCCTGCGGCGAGGGCCTGGATAAATGGGGCGCGACTGCGGTGTGTGCGGTGGAACGTTCTGTGCCTGTCTCAGCTCTCTCCCCAGCACGAATCCGGAAAACCTGTCCCCGGGGAGGGCAAGTGTGGCCTGGCCATCCCGTGGGCTGCGCCGCCAGAGACCTGATTCCAGGTGACCGTGGCATTGGCTCCGCCAGGACCAAAGCCTGACCCTTGTTTGCTGAGAAAGCCCACACATCATTTCACACAGGAAATTCAACCTGGCCTCCTCACGTCCTGTTCTCGAGAAGAGGGGGAAAAACACCCGTAAAGTCAGTCACAGGGTTGTTTTTTAAACAGACTTTGAAATGTTTCCTGAGAGGGAGGAGAATTCAAGAAGAGGAGAGACAGAGAAACCTGCCAGAGGGAAGACATGTCACAAGGACGAAGCATCAGAGAGAAAGGAAGACGGGGCAGAGAGGGGGTCTGGGGGGGAGCCCGGCGCAGGCAGCGTCGGGAGTGGCTGCGAAGAGGCCGAGGAGAGACAGTGGGCACAGGGAGGTGGCAAGAAGCATGGGAAAGTCTGAGGCCAGTGGGCGTCCCCACCCCACTTCCACCCCAGCACCGTCCTCTGCCCCGTCCAGGGCGGTGGGAGGTGCCCTCGCTTTGGGGTGGGACAGACTTTCGGTGGTTGCTGCAGACGGCTGGTGCGGGCTGCTGCTCGCTCGCAAGGCAACCGTGCGGAGCTCGACTCGGCCATAAAAAGCAGTGATCTAGAATCTTCTGTAACAACCTGGATGGACCTGGAGACCCTTCTAAGTGAAGTATTGCAAGAATGGAAAAACAAACACCACGTGTACTCAATACTAAATTGGAACTAATTGATCAACATTTATGTGCACACATGGAAGTAAAACTCAACGAAATCAAGTAGGTGGGGTGGGGAGGAGGGGACGGGTAAATTCACACCTAACAGGTACAATGCACACTAGCTGGGTGAAGGGTACACTTATAGCTTTGACTCAAACTGTACAAAAGCAAATTATGTAACCGAAACATGGGTACCCCACCTAATATTCTGAAATTAAAAAAAATTTTTTTAAAAGAGGCAATCATGAAATATTTGGGAATTTTGCAGGCCCATGTTGGTAGCTTGAAAATGGCCTTGGTGGGAGTGTTTACACCATAGAAATTGGCAGACACTACAAATCAGGGCTTTTTTTTTT
>VBSM01000529.1:15178734-15202774 GCA_008086735.1 Cheirogaleus medius | reverse complement strand
GTGGCTGAGTAGAACTCCATGGTATACATATACCACATTTTATTAATCCACTCTCGTATTGATGGGCACTTGGGTTGTTTCCAGGTCTTTGCAATTGCGAATTGTGCTGCTATGAACATTCTACCAGCCATGTTTCTTAACAGCTGTGTGGCCTTGGTCTTGTCACTCCACCTCTCTGAGCCCCTGTTTTGTCACCTGTGCAATTAGAAGACTGATACCCATCTCACAATTGGGGAAATAAACCTCTGCACACAGCAGACACCCAACACATCTCCTTCCCTGGAGAACTCACAGGTCCATCTTCCTTCACCCTCCTCACTTCCTCTTTGTGCCTGAGCTTCCCCTGAGAGAAAGATGGATCTGGGCCTTACCTTCACTCAGTGGAAAAATACTGATCTTCCGGGCAGGGGAGGACACTGTTAGTTTGCGAGGCCTTTATTCAGTCTAAGTCAGCAGTTATTAAACCCATTGTGCACACAACAGGCCAGGGAGGGCATGGGAAAGGGACGGGGAGGCAGGAGGAGAAGATAGAGATGATTAAGACGTATTTCCTGGAATCACAGGATGGAGAGATGAGTTGGCACATCCAGAAATGACTGGTGCTAAGAATTAAATCACATTGGGCTGTGAAACATGGGATTCAGGGCAGGTGGCATTTGAACTGGGTTGTCCTCTTGCCCTCCCTTCCTCCCTCCTTTCCTTCATCTCTTGCCCCTCCCTTTCATCATTTCATTATAATTTATTCATTCATCATTCACCGATTCAGCAGTATTTTCTGCCCACCCGCCCAGGCTAGGGGATGAGGACCCAGAAAACATGTTTCCCCTGCCCGCTGGGGGCTCGCAGGCGGGTGGGCAGACAGGCCCACAGGCAGCCGACTGCGGGCAGCGAGGCCCTCTTGGCAGGCCAGCAGGGCTGCACTCGCAGGGGCGGTAAGCGGGGAGTTCTGGGCAGAGGAAATGGCACGAGCAAAGGCCTGGAGGTTGGACTGGGCAGAGCATGCTCAGAAGGACGGAGGAGCCTCAGTGGCTGGAGGGGAGGGTGGGACCCAGAGCCCAGGCTGGAAAGAGAAGCCAGACTCTTGAGCACCTGGGACAGAACATTTTTAAATCACCCAGCAGGACTGTTTCCAAGGACTGGCAGAAAAGAGAGAGGAAGTGGAGGAGGAGGGCTGAAGCCCCAGCTCCCTGACACTAGAACTATCTTCTGGGCAGCCCATTGTCTACACACCAGCCCTTCCCCCAGAGCCTGCCAGCTGCCGACCTCTGGCACCCCCGGCATCTGTTCTCCCTTCTAAATGAAAACAACGTCTGGATTTTCTTATGAGGAGCAGCCCCTCCTCTATGTTCCCTCCACGTGGTTTGGGAGGGGGCTGACCCCCCAACCCCGGTCTCCAGGGCAGGGCTCCTGACCCAGGATGCCCAATGCCTCACTGTCAACCAAGTGACGTTCTCTTTCCTGAGAATGCCGCTAAAGCAGAGGAATCAGAATTGAATGAGGAGATTTCTGATGACATCAGAGCTCCTGGATCCATCTGTGCCTGAAGCAGACATACTTCTGGACTTTTCTGTCCTGTGAACCAAAAATATAAAATTTTTATTGCCTGTTTATTTTGCTTTGTTTTGTTGAGGCCAGTTTGAGAGTTGGGTTTTTTATCACTTGCCACTTGTCCCTACTGATACAGCTGCTTCTTCCCTCTTTCTTGCTGCTGTGCCATGTTTCTTTCAGACTCAGACCTGGGCTTACTGTGAGTCCTTAGAAAAGCAGCCTAAGCTCTGAGGCTCTGTTTTCTACTCTGCAAAGTGGGTATAGTAATCCTTGCCAACCTTACAGGATTACGGAGTAGTCAGTATGACCGAGCCTTCGTGGGGGTTAGTCGGGCGACTCGGCAGAGATGGGACTTGACAGGGAGCTCATGTCTTGAAATGGTTTCAACGGCTGACCCCAACCTCCTCTGTGTCCCTAGCCCCACCCCCTCTTCTTTGACCTCTAGGTTCATCTCCAGCTGCCCCTGTGTCTGCACTTGACATTGAGAAGAGATCAGGGCCAAAAGCAAGCTCTTGATTGCTGTCCCCCAAGCCTTCTTCCTGCAGATTCGCTTCCTCCAGTAATGGCCACTTCGTCCCTCACTTGCTCAGACTGGAAACCTCCCCATCATCCTTGCCCCCATCCTCCACCCCACCATGTGGTCAGGAAGTCCTGTTGGCCCCACTTCTAATTACACCTGACCCTTCTCCCACCTCCAGTGCCTCCACCTGGTCAGCGCCCCCAGGCTCCAGCCTGGGTTATTGGAGAAGTCCCCTCGGGGTCTCCCCACTTGCACACTTGCCCCCTACGGTCTATTCTCAACAGTAGCTAGTGACCCACCTGGATCACCTGATCACAAGTCAGATGAGGTCACCGCTCTGCTTAAAATCCTCTAGTGGCTCCCAGCACCCTGGAAAGAAAAGACAAAATTCTAATAACAGGCTGGCTAAGGTGTCTTGGCCAGCTGGAGCCATAGGCTCGTCTCATTCATTCATTCAACAAACATTCATTGAGTGTGTGGGTGGGGCATTGTTCTAGGTGTTGAGGACACAGCAGTGAATAAGATCCGCCAAGACCCCGGCCCCCATGGAGCTTCCATTTGAGTGCAACAAGACAGGACGTCACAGGGAAACACGTACGACTGCTGGACTTGGGTCCAGAGCGCGGCAGGAGGAAGCTGGGCTGCGCTGTGGTGTGGGGGACAGGGAGCCAGCACTGGGAGCTGCATCAACTGGGTGACGTGGCTGCTAAAATTGACACTGGGATTATCGGCTGCATTACTGATAGCAGGGCACCCAGAGAATGGAGGCAAGAGTCACCTTCTCCTCTGCAAGACTCACACGCACCCGCAGTCCCCAGAAATAGGGAGAGTCTGGCTCATGAGGGGACTTGCGTTTGCACCTGCCCACCGTCCCCTCTCCCTTCTTCTGAGATCAGCACCTTCCTTCTCCTTTGGGGAACTCTCCCCTGCCCCCCAGCAAACACACACATACTTTCTGTCCGTGTGGTTTGGGTGGGAATGACATCATTCCCCAGCTCTAGAGATGAGCACATGACCCAGGCCTGGCCATCGGCACTGGATCCTCAGTGTAGCCATTAGTTTAAGGGAAAGCATGTGACCCAGGCCAAGCCAGTGAGAATCAGTCCTGAGACTTTGCCTAGAAGTATGGAAAGGGGAAGCTCTTTCCCCTGGAATTGCTAAACTGATAAGATGTGAAACCTCAGTTCCTGAAGGCCACTAAGGGGAAAGGCCTGCCTGAAAGTAAGGCTAAGACAGAGGAGAGCATTGTGGAGAGCTGCAGAGGGAGAATATGAGAGTTTGAGTCCTAATAATGTTGTTTTAGCATCTAGATCCAGCCATGCCTGAAGCCATCTACTTCTGCAATTTTCAGTTATATGAGCCAATATCTAAGCCAGTTCAAGAGGGATTTCCATAATATGAAACTACAAGAATCCTTACCATTACGATTTGGTCCTGGGTACCCCACTTTGAGAAGCTTTGATCTATTGGATCATGACCAGAAGAAAGCTTCAAGGATTGCAGGGGGTTATCAAAACCATGTCATTTGAAGGACAGTTGAAGGCAGGATAGTCTGGTGGCAGAGAACATGGGCTTTGGAGTCAGAGCAGGCCTCCTGCTCAGTCCTGTGGCAGTTCGGCAATCTTAAGCAACCCCTTTTGTGTCTCTGAGGCTCAGTTTTCTCCTCTGTAAAATGGGCACAAGTAATAGTGCCCACCTCAGAGAAGAGGACACAGATAACACGAGCAATGTGCTCAGCTCATGTCTGGAGAACAGCTGATGGGAGAGCTGACTTAGAGGCTCCGAGGGCCGCAGTGGGGATAAGGCCAGGAAGGGATGGGTGGGGGAGGGGAGGGGCGGAGGGCAGAGTTGGGACTGATGAGTGAGCTACAGAGGCTGCCTTTAGCTCAACATAACGGGGAACTTTCTCCCAGTCAGAGCTAGCCAAAAATAGCATGGGTTGCCTTGATAGGTAATGAGTTCCCCATCCCAGGAGGTGTGCGGTCACTTGGAAATGCTATAGAGAGGGTTTCAACACTAAGCAGAGGCAGGAACTAAAGGAGCCCTGAGACCCATGGGGGATGAGGGGGGTCAAAAGTCAGTTCCCCGGGGCTTTCAGTTTCAGCCACACTGTCCCCTGAGGGAATACTGGAAGCTGGGCTCTGCCCTCAGCCCCATTCCAAGGACTCCCCGGGCTCCTGCGTGTTCTTAGCATGTTTCTTCTTCACATTTGCACTTCCCCTTCCAGGCTGCCTCAAGTCCCGGGATCTGCGTCAAGGCAAACGTGTAGGGAATCATTGTCAGACCACGGAAAGGAGGGCTACGTGGCCCCCTGGCCGGTCAGGGTCACAGCAGCGGGCCCAGGGATTGACACAGCCAGGCCAATGGGTGTCAGCCCCAGAACTTTTGCTGGAATTATTGAAAGAAAGGCCGTCATTTTCTCTGGTCTGCTAAGCTCAGGCAGCGAGTTCGAGCTGCCAGCAGCCCTCACCAGCAGAGGCTGGTCAAGAATGAAGCCGACAGACACCGAGGAAGGCAGAACAGAGGCGGGGTGGGGTGGGGCGGGGCGGGTGAGGATTTATTTTAGGAATTGGCTCAGGCAGTCGTAGAGGCTGGCAAGTCCAAACTCTGCAGGGTGGGCTGGCAGGCGGAGACGCAGGGAGAGGTGATGCTGCAGCTCAGGTCTGAAGGCAGACTGCGGGCAGAACTGCCTCCTCCCTGGAGAGTCAATCTGTTCTCTCCCGAGGCCTTCAACTGATTGCACGTGGCCCACCCACGTGGTGAAGAGTTGTCCGCTTTACTCAAAGTCTACTGCTTTAATGTTCGTCTCATCTAAAAAGTACCTTCCCAGCAACCTCTGGGCTAGTGTTTGACTCTATATTTGGGCACTTTGGCCTAGCCAAGTTGACAGGTAAAATTACCCATCACAGTTGGGTTTTTGTCACTTGCAATAACCAAAAGGGTCCTGACTGATATAGTCAGTTGCCTGGAGGCAGGAGGATGGCCCAGGTCACCTTCCCGGCCTTCCTCCCGGAGCACAGGCAGTGGGGTGTCTTGGAAAGAGCACTGGTTTTAAGAGTCAGATCTGAACATAAATTTCCTTTGTTATAAGAAAAGAAATAATAAAAAAAAGAGTAGATTGATCCCCAAGGCAGTGTGGAGACGGCGGGCTACTCCTCTCTTTCCTCCAGACCAGCTGGATAGAAGAGCCACAGGGTGCTCAGCTGGACAGGCAAAGCACGAATAGAAAAACCCGGATCCGGAACTCGGAAAGGCCTCAGCATAACCCCAACCCTGACACCTCTTGGCGACGTGGCGAAGGCATGTTCCGCGGTCTCTCTGAGCCTCAGTTTCCTGACGTGAGGACACTGGTACCGATGTCACCACATCGTCATGGAAACTGAAGGAGGCCCAGCGTGTGAGGTTTAGGAGGCTGCCTGGAGCAGGTGCCTGATATGTGTGAGTTAAATCTAACAGGGTGGAGAGTCCAGCAGAGCATTTCGTGATGCCCACGCCTCTTCCCGCCCTGCAGTGGCCACGACGGGGCTGACAGACTCCTGGAACCTGCGTCTTGGCTACAGAAAGCACAGGAAATAGACAATGAGACTGCAGGGGGGAGGGGCGTGGAACCTATGGAGCCATGGGGGGGGGTGGCCCAGGAGAAGACCAGGCATTTTGTGTCCCCTGAGGCTGCCAGATCCCAGCCCAGCCCAGACTCCGGGGTGAGTGGCCTCCACCCATCCCTCCCCAGGCTTCCTGGAGGCCCAGCGGAGCAGCGGGAACCAGGGGAGGGAAGCAGACAGCAGCCAGCCCGTCTGACACCTTGACCACATACAAGAAAAGAAGCTTATTTGATATGCCTCAATGTGCAGAGTCTGCAGCAGTGAGGGAAGTGTCTTGATTTCTCTCCTGCCTCTGGCTGCTCTGCCTGGGAAATGCTGCTGTAGTTGCAAGGGGCCTGAGGAGGACAGTACTCTGCTGTCATCATTGGCCGCCTGGAGTGGCAGGGCCCCAGAATTGCTTGGGGGCCGGGGCATGGCTCTGCAATGCTAGAGAGATCTCTCCCTCTCCTCTGCTCCCTTCTGCCTGAAACCCACCGTCACAGCTGCCCCCACCTTGGCCCAAGGCCTGCGTTGTCCACTCGCCAGGCTGCAGGTGGGGCCTGGGCAGGTGGCTCTGTGGTCCAGCGGCCTCAGCGGGAAGGCATTGTCATTGTTTCCTGGGGACGGACCCCGGCAGGGAGCGGGCAGAAAAGCACAGGGATCCTGGGGGTGGGCAGAGGGTCAGGTGGGGAAGGGACAGATCGGACCCTGGGACTCTGAAGCCAAACTCTGCCCCCTTTGGCCCTGGGGACCTAGCGGTCACTGGAGCTTCCTGTGCCTCGACACCCTCTCTCCTATCACACCAAACCCTTGGGTCCCCAGGCCATGATCACCAGCTCTGTGAAGAGTCAAGGTTTTCAGGAAGTTTCTTTTCACATTCCACCTGCCTGAACCTGGCTCTCCCAGGGGACACTGCCTCCACGCAGTCCTCCGGGAGAGGCATCCACTCCCCACCGTCAAGGTCGCTCCCAGATGCTGCCCCAGACAATTCCTCCTCTCGTCTCCCATTGAACCCTCTGTTCCTCTGGGCCATCCGCTTCCCACCCCGTCTCCCAGCCCTCTGGTCACACTCCCTCAGCCCTTCCAGCCCTGGGCTCCTGGAGGCCCACTTTTCTTTCTGCCCCAAGCCTGGAAGAAAGAATGAATCAATGAATGGATGAGTGAATAAATGAGCATGGTCTGGCCTCTGCCCCCCTCTCCTGCACCCTCTACCCTCACCTGACAATGCCACTGAGTGGTCACCAACAAATCCTGGTCACTACAGCCATCAAGGCGGCATTCACCCCAACTGACGACCCTTTCCTTCCCAACCCTCCCTCGACTCCCCTCATCCCTGCAACCTGCCCAGTCACCTTTCTGAGCTCCCCCCGCCCCGTGCCGCAGAAACTGATGCATCTCGACCCCTGCCCTCTCACCCACTCTCCTGGCGCCCAGCGTGGGCAGGGCCACGTCTGGGCAAGTGATGATGCCCAGCTCCCTCAGTCCTCCCTCGGGCTCCAGAGCTGCACACCTACCTGCCGGCTGGAGTCCCTGCTAGCATGGCGGGGCCGGCTTGGACCCCTTGCAGCTCTGACCTAACAGGCCCTGTCCCCACCCCCCACTCCCCGCCCCCACCAGGCTCTGCACCTGTGCTTCTCACCACCGTCTCCAGGCCACAAGCCTGGGAGTCAGTCTCGACTCATCACCCAGCTTCCCAAATGCCTCTTGAATCCATCTCACCCCATCCATGTAGTCGCTGTCCTGTCTCAGGCCTCAGCATCCACTCCTGGACACCATGGAAGCCAGGACATCTCCCTGTCTCCAGTCCCACCCCCCTGAACTCCTCTTCCCACCCAAGGGACTTTCCTGAAATGCAAATTGGAGCCTGCTTCTCCCCTGCTCAATACCCGGCCATGGCTCCCCACTGCCCACCCAGGGCAAACTGCAAAGGCTGTGGCGAGGAACACCAGCTGTTCCTCCCGAGTCAACCTCTGCCACCTTGAGGTCCACCTGTCCGTGTCCAGGTCTAGATAGGGCTGCCAGGCAAAAAATACAGAATGCCCAGTTAAATTTGAAATTCAGATAAACAACAAATAATTTTTTAGTGTATCCCATGCAATATTTGGAATTCTATTAATATATTAGGTCATTAAATAGGAAATGTCCAATTTCAAATAAAAAATGTAGTTTATTATATCTCAAACAAGCAGAACAATTAAAGTATGCACCTAAACTATTGACACAGTTTTGCCATCTTAACGGTAGCTTGCTTATGCCTCAGCGAAGAAGCCTGGAGAGCGAGTGGTGATGAAATCACAAAAGGCGTTTTCCACAGCTTGTTGGGAATTGAATCTTTTACCTTGCAAGAAGTGGTCCAAAGCCTGGAAGAGGTGCTAGTCAGTTGGTGCAAGGTCTGGTGAACACAGTGGATGACAGAGAGTTTCCAAGTCCGGCCTCTATAGTTTGAGCAGTGTTGTTTGTTCGACATGTGGTCAAGTGTTGTCTTGCAAGAGGACTGGCCTGTCTCTATTGACCAATCTTGGCTGCTTAATCACAAGCATCCTTATCATTGCATCCAATTGGATGCAGTAGACATCTACTGTAATCAATTGACCAGGTTTCATGAAGCTGTAGTGGATCGTAGCAGCACTGGACCACCAAACAGACACCATTGGCTCTTTTTGGTAAATATTCGGTTTTGGACTGTGTTTCAGCACTTCATCTTTACCCAGCCATTGTGCTAAATGCTTGCGATTGTCAAAAAGAATCCATATTTCATCACACATAACAATACTGTGTAGAAATGGTTTGCCTTTATGTCATGACAGCAAAGAAAGGCAAGCTTTGAAACGATTTCTCTTCTGATGCTCGTTTAATTCAGGCAGAGCCCATCTATCCAGCTTCTTTCCCTTGCCCATTTGTTTCAAATGGTCCAGTATTGTTGGAATAGTAACATCAAACCTTGCTGCTAATTCACACTTAGGTTGAGATGGATTCACTTCCACGACAGCTTTCAGATCATCATTATCCACCTTGGTCTCAGGTCGCCCACGTGGCTCATTTTCAAGATTAAAATCACCAGAACGGAACTTCTCAAACCATCAGCGTACTGTGCGTTCATTAGCCACATCCTCCCAAACACTTGGTTGATATTTTGAGCTGTCTGCGCTGCCTTGGTTCCACAATGGAATTCATACTCGAAAATAACATGAATTTTTGGCTTATCCATACATAGTTTCACAAAAATTGTGCTCTAAAAAAAATATGAAAGATAATCACAAGCCAAAATGTGTGTTTGAAAGACTGAGGATCTACCTTGGCAATAAACATAAAACGAGAGTGTCAAAGTGAAATGTCAGAGATATCAGCTGCTGTCAAACATAGTACTTAAGGAAATTGGATGTTTTATACTTAATAACCTAATTTTTTTTTATTTGCCAAATCAGGCAACCCTAGGTCCAGGGTCTTCTCAAGCTGTGACCCCAACATGGCCTCAGCTAAGGCTGCCAAGATGACCCCCTGGAGTGGCGGAGCTGGTCCTTCCCTCAGCCTGGAAGGCACTGCCCCCACCCAGATCTACCTGGCTCACCTGTTTCCTCTGGGTCTCTGCTCACATGTCACCTGCGGAGAGCAGGTCTCTGGCCACTGCCTAAAGTCGGCCTCCCTCACTCTCCATTTCTTATCCCACTTTGTCTTCCGCAGAGCACGGTGCCACCTGCCACCTGCCACCCTGTTCTTCGCTATCCCCGACCAGGACCCAGTTCTAGGAGGACAGAGAGTTTATGCGATTCCCTGTGAATCTTCAAACTGAAACTCGTGCCTGGCACATAGTAGGTTCAGAATAAATACCTGTGAGCAGAAGCAAACAGTGCATCCTTCCGTTTCGGGTCACTGCCCCGGGCGACCACACGGGAAGTGGCCAGATGTGCCTCCCTGCCTCTGCAGAGCTAAGCGGCGTCTCAGAAACCAGAGGGCACTAACCGCCCCCAAACACACTCTCGCCGTCGAGGTCATGCCGCGGAGACCCCTCTGGCGCATCCGTGGTGTGTGAGTGGTGGCCGTCCCCAGAGGGAGCAGGCCTGGACGGTGAGCCCCTTCCCCAGTCATGGCCCCTGTCTGTGACCCGGGCCAGCAGGACCCCGCCCCACAAATCCCAGGCGGAGGAGGGGTTCTCGACCTGTATTTGGGCTCCGGGCTCCTGTGGGAATTTCATGAGAGCCAGGGACCCTCTTGCCCAAGACTGCACATGTTACATAATCTTGTGTGGGGCTTTCAGGGATCCGTAGAGCCCCAGAAGCTGTGTGCTCAGGGTAAAAATGCCAGTGGTACGACAGTATCTACCTATCTGGGAGAAGATTCATGACAATCTAGGTATTGAAGGAGAGGACATTTGGGGAAAGAAAGACCCAAACTCAAGAGAAAGAGACACACCAAAATGTCAACAGTGTTTAATTCTGGGTAATAGGGTTGGAGTGATTTTTAAAATTTTCTTTAGTCTTTTCAACTGTTCAGCATGAAACGTGCATCACTTTTGCATGGAGGAGGAGACATATACAAAACCACGGGGGGGTGGGGGGGGTGGAAGCCAAGGGAGGGGCAGGGGCCAGGCCAAGAGAGGCGGAGAGTCCGAGGCGGCCACTGGGTGAGGCCTGGGCAGCAGCCCCAGCGCTCACTGTCGAGCCTGGCCTGAGCCTCCGTGTTCCCACCTGTTAAATGGAACAGACGGTGACGGTGACGCCGCGGCCAGAAGGTGAGACGGGACGTGCACAGCACAGACAGAGGGGAGCTCAGCCCCAGCCCGCCCACTCCCCCCACCCCAGCCCAGGCCTCCGGGGAGGCAACTTCAGGTTCTTTGATCTGTTTCCTCGAAAGGGGGAAACAAACTGCTGTATGTGGGGAACGGGGGCGGGTGGCAGCTAGGAACAGGGGAGGGGCGACTTCCCCTCAGCCCCTCTGGGAAGTCTGGAGGGCAGCTCCTGCAGGGACAGGACCACTTCTGAGGGCCTCTGGCTTCCAGGCCCTGTGAGGGCCGGAGTTGAGGAGGGGCCTCCTGACGTGGGCTGAGGGGCAAGTCTGAGCCTGTGGGCCGCTGCCCGGGGTCTAGGGGACACTGTTGAAACTGCCTGCCAATTACTGGCCCCCAATCCAATTCCCAAAAGCCTTCCTGACCCTCGGACAGTCATAAGACTTGGAGAGTTCAAGGCGCCCGCCCAAGGTGCGCGGCTAGCACGTGACGCCGCGGCGAGATCTGGTCCCGCAGCAGACGTGCCCCTCACGGCCTGGGCCCTTCCCGCTCGCCGGCTCACCCAAATCCACGGCCACCCTAGGTGGGTGCTGGCATCGCACCCATCTTACAGGTGCGGGCGTCGTGTCACCTGCTGTGGCCACATCACTTAAGTAACCGGCAGGATGAGGACTCGAACCAGGTCGGCTGGGTTGACAAGCCCAGGCCTTTCCCACTGGCAAACTCACCTCGGTTTGACTCAGCACAGCCACACTGAGCGGCCATGGTGTGGCGAGCCCTGGCGGGGCGTGCTGGCGCTGGCCGGCTGTGCCTCGCAACAGTGAGGTTCACGACCTTAGGCCCAGAAACAGAAATCCAAGTGGCGGGTCCCGGATTCCAGCTGGCAGGTGGGGTCTCAGCCTGCACGTTAGTTTTCTGGGGCTGCCTGGCAAATAGCCACAAACTGGGTGGCTGGAAACAGGAATGCATTCTCCTGGGGCTCTAGGGGCCCGAAGTCTGAAATCAAGGTATGGGCAAGCCTGGCTCCCTCCGGAGAATCCTTCCTGCCTCTTCCTTGACCGTGGCCGCACCTCTCTGGCCCCTGCCTCCGTGGTCACCCTGCCTCCTCCCTGTCTGTGTTACTCCCTTTCGCCTCTTTCATATAAAGACACTTACAGTCGCGTGTAGGGCCCATACAGATAATCCTGCATAATCTCTCTCACACTCCTTAATTTATCACATCTGCTACCATATAAGGCAATATTCACAGGTTCCAAGAATTAACATGTGAACAAATCATTTTGGAATTAATTTATTGAACATGCATAGCACAGGGGAATCACAGTAGAATGATTACCAATAACCCAGTGAGGTCTAGATCAGGGGTCCCCAACCTATGGTGAGTTGCATAATTATTTCATTGCATATTACAATGTAATAGAAATAAAGCACACACTGCATGTAATGCACTTGAATCGTCCCGAAACCATCGGCCCCCAATGCCCTCCGTGGAAAATTTGTCTTCCATGAAAACGGTCCCTGGTGACAAAAAGGCTGGGGACCTCTGGTCTAGATGCTTATCTACCCTTCTTCATGTGTTGGGCTCAGTGATTTTTAGGGGGAATGAATGGACCAGGAGGCAGACATTACCTTGTGAATGATTCTCTTTGGAAACTGAACGAGATCAGAGAACAATCAGTGGTTTGGGACAAAGTTCAAAGTTCGGTTCCTCTGGGCTCTAGGTGTGGTTACTTCATTTTCAGTCTCTTTTCTGTGACATGAATTTTAATCTTCTCTGGTTAATGAGATTTCAGGGAAAGGAGGTAAGGCAATTGTGTTCCTTTCGGGGGTCCCATTTCTGGTAGATAAGGGAACTTGGGGAAAGCTTCATCCTGTGCTTTGGGACAGGCAGAGCGCTGAGAGCCAGGCGGGGCAGAGGAAGGCCCAAGAGACTTTGAGGTCGCTGCTTTGGTTCAGCATGTCAAGGTGCCATACTTTGGGCTATGGTTTTCTGAGTCCCAACGGCAGTGCCATTTGAGGAATAAGGAAAAGTGTGGAGTCAGAAGCTACTTTGGGAGCTGGGGCATCTGTGTTGTCTGTGGGCCCTCCGAATGGAAGGATCTGGTATTTCCATACATATTGGTTATTCTCTGCTCTGCTCTGTGCACCTGGGGCTCACCCTGTGGCCTGCATCACCTGGCCTCCTTGCCCTCTAGCCTCTGTGCTGGGCTCAGCCAGAGGCAGGCACTGACAGGAGCCAGCCGTGGCTTGGGCAGCGTCCACATTCCTTCCATGAGCATCCCCTCTCCCAGAGCTGCTGGATTCCCATGACATCTCCCTTCCCTCGCCCTTCAGGCTGGTGGTAACGGCTTCCCACTGCTGCTAGACTCCCGGTGCATGATCACCCCTTGCCGCTGCTTAATCCTGCCCACCCCTCCGCAAGGAGCTGCTTCATTAAACTCTCCTCGGTTAACCTCTTGAGGGTGCCATCTGTTCCCTGTGGGACCCTGACTGATAGGCCCTATATAGAGGCATCAGTTTCTGGGTACTTTATTCTGTTTCATGGGCTTAAATTTTTTTTTAGATATCATTAGTTTATTATAAAAGAGAGACACGGAAATTATTTACATGATGAAAGATTTCAGAACTTCAGTGGAATGAGCTTCATGTCAATGCCATTTCACTAGTGATTTATTTCAGTCTACACACTTTCCAAGAACGTCACCATCTCTAAATATGAAATAATCCTTGTCATCTAGAACTGCTTTGGTGCCTCCATATTCTGGGAGAAGGACTTTATCTCCAACTTTCACACTAACCGGTTAAATCTCTCCACCCTTTCCTTTAGAGCCCGATCCAGCAGCCACTACTGTTGCTTGCAATACTTTTCCTTGAGATTTTTCTGGAAGCATAATGCCTCCTTTGGTTACAGTTTCAGCTGCACTCCTTTCAACCAATGCACAGTCAAAAAGCGGAAGAAACTTTCTAAATGCGTGTCCTGCCATGACTCCCGCCGCCGCAGCTTGGACTCCGCTCTCGTGCAGCCACTGCAAGGAGAGACCTGCAAGTCCCGCCCTCGGGACAGGTGAAAAACCCAGATCACTGGCTTAATTCTGTAATCTCATTCCAGTACCTCTCTGACTTCATTACCTCAACATATTCTAGATCCTGGTATCTGGTGGTATTTCCCATCCTTGCTCCTCTTTTAGACAGAATTGTCTTGGCTTTTCTTAGCCATTTATATTTCTATGCAAACTTTAGAAACAGCGTGCCAACTTCTATAAAAGATCTTGTTGGGGTTTTGATTGAAATTGCTAACACAATTTATAAATTAATTGGGGAAGGATTAACATCTTTTGAAAATTGAGTCTTCCCAGACATAAACAAGATCTATCTGGAATTCTTAACCTCAAACAAAATCTTCCCCACAAACGAGAAGACAGAAAGGAGTGGATGGAAGGCGTGCATTCACTTCTGCTTCCTATCTATAAAGTACTGTTGTTGGTTGGTTGCTGGTGCTGTGCTTTTTGTTTGTTTCGTTTTAGGCATAAACTTACAAAGTCGAAGAGAACAGAAGAAAAGATAACAGCAACAAAGTGTAGGAAGCTGAGAAGCAACTGTATGAGAAGCCACAGACTTGGCAGATCTGAGACCTGAATCCCTACAGACACAGCGGTGGGGAAAGCCAGAAGGCAGCTCAGCTTCCTACACTGCAGAACCTCCAAAGACTCAGGGATTGGCAACTCAAGAGACACATCTAGAAATGGGTATGAAGAAAGGGCCAAGAACAAGAGGAATATTTGAAAGTCTGTTTAGGAAGCAGTTAGACCTCCAGGTCTTCTCCCCACCCCAGTAGAATGTTTGAAGTTTATTTTCTGGGGAAAACAGAGGGACTCGGGACAGGAGGGGACCAGCCACACACAAGGCAGAGCGCACTGTCCTGAAAACGAAAGATCAAGTGACTGCGACATACATACATTTCCAGTCCTCTTGCCCCAGAATATCGTCAGCTGGTCCTATACCTTCCAAGCAGATTAGAAGAATCTGCCTGTGGGAATCTGAGTTGACTACAATGAAAGATCTCAAGATGCTGACCGAGGAAATGACCTAGCCAGACCCCTGTGAAGGCCAGAGTCAGCAGTCCCACACAAGTACAGAGCTTTCGGCCAGAGTTTAGTACCCCGCTATTAAATAGGGTCAGGCAGCCAAGGATCATCAGCCATAGGAAGAAAGGCTCTACCCAGAAAGACAAGATAAAATAAAAAATTTTTAAAATAGTAACTTGAAGGAAACAGACTATGGAGGTAAAATCTTTTTTAAAAATTCTATCAACGGTATTCTCAGAGAGTAAGTAAAGGTACTGCAGCTATGCAGTAAGAACAAGCAGTTACGAAATGTAATGATTAGAAAACAAAAATGTGCAAATTCAAATTATTATAACAGACACGAGACACTCAATAGAGGAATTGAAAAACATTATTATCCCCCCCCATAAAAAAGACTATAAAAACACAAAGAGATAGAAAATAAGAAAGTCTAAGAATTTTAGAATTCTTTAGAATCTAAAGAAAGAGAGAACAGTGAAAAAGGGAGAAAATGATCAAAAGAAATAATTCATGAAAATGACCCACGATTGATCACTATAAATGTCTGGATCAAAAGCATTAATTGATCGTTCAGCACAATGGAGAAAATAGAACCACTCGAAGGCATCTCACTGTGGAATTTCACAGTACTTGGAACGAAGAATAACGTCAAAGCTTTCAGAGAGAAAAAAATGGTCTATTTTCAGATATTAAGAATCAGGATGTCTTCATACTTATCAACAGTAGCAGAAGAAGCAAGAAGGCAATGGAGAAATACCTTTGAAGTCTGAAGGAAAATTATTCCAATCATAATTTCTTTACCCAGACAAACCACCCGTAAAGTATAACTAAAGACATCAAATGCAACAAGCTCACAAATAAATCTACCTCCGATGTACACTTTCTCAGGAAGCTACTGGAAGATGTGTTCCATCAAAACAAGGGAGTAGGCCGGGCACAGTGACTCACACCTGTAATCCCAGCAATTTGGGAGGCCAAGGTGGGAGGATCGCTTGAGGCCAGGAGTTCAAGACCAGGCTGAGCAACATAGTGAGGCCCCATCTCTACAAAAAATAGAAAAATTAGCAGGGCATAGTGGTGCAAGCCTTGGAGTTCCAGCTACTCAGGAGGCTGAGGCAGGAGGATCCCTTGAGCCCAGGAGTTCGAGGCTGCAGTGAGCTGTGATAATGCCATGGCACTCTAGCCTGGGCAACAGAGTAAGACTATCTCTAAAAAACCAAACCAAACAAAACAAAACAAAACAAAAAAACAAGGGAGTAAACAAGAAAGAGAAAAGTTCCAGAAAACAGAGGCTCCTATGTAAGGGGGGACAAACAGAACCCCAGGATGACAGCTGGGAGGTCGTAGACTGACAGGTAGCGGTATTGCTATAGAGCAGTCAGTGCAGACTGGATTGAGTCAGGGGATGCCGGGAGAGAGGGCTGCAAAAAGACAAAATGAATACCTGAGGTTATTGAATTTCTGAATAGGACACTGGACAACGGGTAGAGAGCTTAGGGATGTATTAGTGATGAGCACACAGAAAACCATGCACATGAAAAACTAAGCAAATAACAACTCCAGGGGAAAGAAAGTTGTGCAAGGAAGGAAATGTGATCAGAGTACACTATGTGGCTCAGCTGTGGAAAGCATTTACCCAGTTGTAAAAAGGAAAATACTAACAGTTACTCTAACCAACAGTATAACTCTCCCCGGAGGATGGAAAGGGTGCCTGGCAGGGGGGAAGCCAAGGGGGAGGGAGTCACGGCCTCTTGCGTGGTGGAAAGTCATTAGATAATGCCATAAGCTGAAAAAGATCCCAACGAGTTTGGTGAGCATGTTATTTAGAGAAATCAAAGAAATACTGAAAGAAACAGTTAAAGGAGTTGACAGTGATTTTTCTCTGGGAGCGGAAAGGACGGCTTCATAGAAATGATGGACTCTTGACCATGAGCATGTATACATTTGAGGAAAAAAATAAAAGCCAAAATAAAAGAAAGACAAAGCAAGTTTCTCCCGGCGGAGTGGTGGGGAGGCCAGAGTCCCTCTTCCCCCGTCCGGCTGAATCCTGGTCACCTCCCCGCTGCCTCCCAGGTTCAGCAGACGCTGTTGAAAAGCCCATGTCTCACACGCTGGGGCGCGGGCACAGGGGACTCGCAGGCTCTGGGCCAAGAGGCGACGGAGTGATTTGTACCCACCTACTGTGCCAACACGTCACCTCCCTGACAGCGCGGCGGCTCGGATAGGGCTGTGGAAGGACGCCGATGCGGACGCCTGCGAAGGGCGAGTCCTTACCCGGCAGAGCTGGGAGATGCCCTGGAACTCATGCACCTGACCTGCCAGCGCCCATAGGACAGGTTGGCCCAGGGATGTCCTCAGGCCCTGGTGAGCTGTGCCCGGGGGAACAGCGAGAGTGGCCGGAGAGTTATCCTTCCTAGAAAATCCCTCGCCCGATGAGACATGGGAGTGGGTGGACACGTACCCCAGCTCCCGCGCGCCTGGGACAGTTCCGCGCCGTGTTCCCCACAGCCCCTCCGAGAGACCCAGGTGGGGCTGAGCTCCAGGTGCCCAGAGCAGTAAGCCACCTCCTCCTGCGCCCGTGTGGGCCACCTTCCCTTCCCTGTGTCACTTGTCCCCCCCCCCCAACCCTGCTTCCTGGGACCACCCCCCAAATAAGCTGCTTAGACTCTGGGTCTGCCTTTGACGGACTCCAAACTAAAACGATGGTCTCCATTCCTCGTTTCACAGACAAGGAAAACGATGCAGAGAGGGAGAAGAACTTGTCCGACTGCACACAACAAGTTACTCCCAGAGCCTGACGTCACAGAAATGGCACTGAACCAAGAACCAGGTGCCGTAGATCTTGGCCTTAGCTGTGTGGCCTAGGGCAAGTTCCTGCCCCTCTCTGGGCCTGGTTCCCCCAAGTGTCAGCCTTGGCCCTGTCATCTCACTGGCCAAGGCTCTCTCCTCACCCCGGGCAGGCCCTTCTTCCCACAATGCTGTGTCTCCTATGTGCAGATGCTCAGAGCATCCTAATTGAATGTCAGGAAAATGCACACACAGACACATGGGTGAAGCCACAGTCCTGGATGGTAGCTAATTCTCTCATTTCCTTGAGGGCTGCTGAAATTCCTAGGATGCTAGGTCGGTGGCACACAAAATGCCCCACCATTTCCCAACCACATAATGACACCCCCTTCCTTTTGCCTGGGTCAGCAAATTTGCCGGCCGGCACACCCCTGCAAAGGGGCCATTATCACTGAAAGAGAAAGAAAGAGAGGGAAATAGAGAGGGGAGGAAAAAACCATTAAGACCAAATGATTTTTTAAACTTACAGCCCAATCCTGGCTCTTCCTGGGGCCTGTCCCCCCTCAAGCAAAGCAGCAAGGGCTGGGAGTAGGGTGGGAGGTAGGGGTGACACATTTGCCTCTAGCAGAGGTTTTGGGGACTCCAGCAGATGCGGTTCAAACACTGGCTCCAGCATTTCCTGGCTGTGCGACCTCAGGAGAGTCCCTTTTCTTCTCTCAGCCTCAGTTTCCTCTTCAGTAAAATGGGGAGAGGAGGGTAATAGCATCCACCCCCCAAACACACACACACACACACACACCCCATTGGTCAGGAGAATTAACTGAGGTCTTAGGCACCAGGCCCTGTCAGTGAGCATCACTAGGCTCCTGGTGAGGATGCGCTGGGAGGGAGTGGGTGGGGGCACAAGGGCTGGACCCAGACAGATGCTCGCTGATGGGACGGGGAGGAGCCTGGGCCAGGTGCTGGGGGCGGGGCTCTCACAGGCCCCTCCCCTCGCTGCCAGCCCTGCGGGTGGGAGCGCCTCCCCGTGCCCTGCGGCCCCAGCTGAGGAGTGCCTGCCTCCCAGCCAGCTGCAGTCACACGAGGCCCCACCCTCAGCAGGTCTAAGTCCCTGTCGGACTCTTTGATGCTAAAAATAGATTATTCTTCTCCAAACCCAGAGAAAGATCATTTTATGAGCCCAAAGGGGCTGCAGTTGGGGTTTTCTTTCTTCCTCTGCGGGGCCAGGGACTCTGAGGAAGGGGAGTGTCTCGAGAGCAAGACTTTCCAGGTCTCAAAGGGACACAAGCGAGGCCCCTGGGCTGACCACATCTCAGCAAGGATGCCCTGCGGTCCTTGGCTAGGGCCGGCCTCCGGAGCCCAGCGCCCACCCAGCAGGGCCTTGGGGGGACTGAGCTGGGGAGCAGGAGCTTGCTGGGGGCACCAAGGCTGGCCAGGCAGCGAGTCAGCCATGTGCCCCCATCCCCCACCCCCACTCCGCCTTCCCCCTACACACACAGACACATAGATACACACACGCACACACGTGTGCACACACACACACACACTCGAGCTCACCTGGCCAGGTGCCACCACGTGCTCTTCCCAAGCGTTCCCTCCTCACCTTCACGTCCTGGGAGGAGACAGGGGCTTTTTCTTTTCCCCATTTTACACGGGAGCGCGGTGAGGTTCTGACAGCCCAACCAACAGCGCATGGCCAGGTGCTGCCAAAGCTGGGGCTGAACCGGCTCGTCCCACCCCAGGGCCCCAGTACCCCGGCCTCCCTGGAAGGGACTCTGGGGAGAGTTGGGGAGTCGAGGGGCATCTTGGGGACACAGCTGCAGGTGGGGCAGCAAACCTGCGGCTGAATCCCTCTTAAGTCTGAAAACTCCCTTAGGAATTTTGTGTGCAGGTGGTCGTGGGAGTCGCACTGAACGTTATTTTGTTATTTTCAGCAGAGAAGAAACGACCTCCAGGCAGGGGCAGCAGCCTGTTCCCGGGGAGGGGCTGGACCCCGCCTGGGCTCTCTCCCCGGAGCTGGCTAATCCCCTCAGGGCCCTGTTGCTTCTCCTCCCCGTCCATCTGCCTTTTTAATAGAGGAGTTTCCGTCCGGGGTGACCCACACGTGCGCTGACGGTGGAATCTTGGGCGGGAGGAAAGGCAGCAGGTGGACTCTTGGGGTCCCTGGCGAGGCAGATGCTGTGGGTGAAGATATTCGTGGGATCGTCCTCGACGCCACTGCCCCTGCGGTGTGAGAGACCCAGGGTGGCAGGGTGGGGTCCGGAGGGGGCCTGGAGAGGGGCTGAGGCAGGAAGGTGGTGGAGGGGAGGGGAGGGGTTTGGCTCTGAAGGGGGCACCACCAGCAGTTTTTCAAAACAAACAGGAAAGAGAGAAGCTGAGGGTGGGGAGGAGAGAAGGAGCCCCAAAAGCAGGTGTTGGGGGGGTGGTTTTGAACCCTGCTTCCTCCACCTGCAAACTGGGCGCCCTCGGGCAGGTCTCTTTACCTCTCTGGCCCTGCCCTGGAGCCTGGTGGTAGGACCGCCCCGTGTGCGGGGTGCTCTGTCCTGAGAGCCCACCCCGCACTGCAGAGACCGCCGCTCGGCACTCCTGCTGCACGGTAGGTCCTCGGCTAATGGTCCCTGGGTGGGTGCACAGCCCCCAGGCCTCATTCCCAACCACAGAGGAGGGGCCCACCTGGCTGCGGTGGAGGCCGCCTGGTATCTCCACGCTGGCCAGCCCGCAGCAGATACCAAATATCGTTCCAGCACCTTCCTTGGGCCCGGCTGCACAATTTGCTGGTGGAAGGGCAGAATCTAAACTCCAAGACCAGTGCCCATCTCAAATTAGCTACCCGTCTGGTCCAAGCTGGCTGCACTGACTCCCAGAGGCTAAAACTTGGGCTTGATCCCTGGGTTAGTCTTTTACTCCTCTGCAAAGTGAGGAGGGCCGCACCTATCCTGCAGGTTGCAGGAGGGGCCCGTGGCTCAGGGGTGTACTGAGTTTGTAAACTGTAACGTTCATGGGTAGGACCTGCTCCCAACACTCAGGATTGGTGACATGATTCCCCAAACACGGTAAGCTGAGGTTACGGTGAAACCATCCGCCCTGAACACAGGTTAAGGAAACGGATTCCATCACCATTCATGGGAGGTGCTTTCCTAACTGACTCCCAGGTAACCGGCTCGTGGAATTCACCTGTACTCTCATAATACACCAACCGACGCCCTTGGCCGGCAGGTCCCTCTCTGGGATGCTACAGGTCCCACCAGCCACCGAGCTGTCAGCTCACCAAACGTGAGTTGGGATGTTTCCAGCCCTATTCGTGCTGGCTGGGCTTGCATGGTTACAGAGCTTCGCTGGGTATTGTGCCAGTCCTGGGCCAGGTTGCCCCCAGATCCATCCTGCCCCTTCCCCTGTCTGGCTCTGTATTGCAGGGGTCTGATTCCACGGGCTGCATTTCCCAAGCCCCCCAGTCAGCTGGTCCCAGCTGCATTCGACCAATGGCAGGCCCTGAGAGCAGAAGGAGAAACGGGAGGAAGGGAGAAGCAAGGCATTTCTCCCACATAGTCTTTGTCTCGGGAGGCCTCTGCCTGGGGGCCGAGTCTCCTCTGTGGCACCAGCCAGGGCTAGACTGGTCCACCACGTTCCTGCTTCAGCTGGAGATCCTGGGGATGCCACCTCTCCCTGTGTCCCTTGTCCCCAAAGGGTGGCAGTGGCTTCCTGCTGAGGCTAATCTCAGGGTCCCCCCAACCTCTGTCTTTGTTTGACTTCTCAGCTATTCCAGCACCTGTGTTGCTACTAGTCCCAGAACCCATTTCCCTGGTTTCCAACACTCAAAGTGGCTCCTCCTCTCCTGGTCGGACTCTGACTAATGGCGACACTGTATCAATGACATGATGCCAAACAGGAGTCTCTGCTTTTGTGAAAACTAAATACTTTGTTGAATACTTTGAAAAGACTTAGTGAAGGCAAAGTCTAAGAAATAAATTGCTAAAAAATTGCTAATAAAATTGCTTAAAAAATGCTAATAAAATTGCTAAAAAATAAATTGAATCAGGTATGGGCGAGACATTGTAAAAAATTGGGAGAAATAGTAAAATCTAGATGATGTCACATGCTGATTGCTCCATAAGCATCTTTACATTCATGTTCCACTTTAGAAACCAAAGAAACCAAAACTTGAAATTGTGGGAGGGGCCCTCGGGGTTGGCTTAAGCCAGAAAAACAAGAGGAAGGCCATGTAATGTACATTTGCAAGTTAAAAGTTAAAATAAAAATAAAGGGTTTAAGATACTATTTTTTATGATTCTCTTTTTATAGATACTATTTTTTTATGATTCCCTTCTTCAACCAAATTTTTTTATTAACTTTATTTGATTTTTTTCCAGTGGAGAACAAGAGGAAAACTGACTGCCCACAATATGCCAAGAGAATGTACAGTCAGATATGAAAGGAAAGGGAGTTCTGGGGAATTGAGCACCTACAATGTACCAGGCACATTGATGCTTATTTTCTCATTTAATTCTACTTACAATTTTGGAAGTGGGTGCTACAACTGACCCCATTTCACAGGCAAGGGAACCGAGGCTCAGTAGAGTAAAGCCTCTTGCCCATAATCTCATAGCTCCTAAGAATCAAAATCAGGCTTCAGGTATGGCTGGTTCCAGCCTCCATATTCTTTCTGCTTCTCCAGGCAGCTTCTAGGGGGTTGTTTAAAGTCCAGCACATGCTTATAAGGGGGCAAGTAGAGATTACAAGAATAAGTGCCAGGACCAAGCCTGGCACTTACTGCTATGTTGCCCTGAGAATGCATTGAGCTGCCCGCTGCACAGAGGCATCGCGGAGCCCAACACAACCTTCCAGGTTCCCTCTCATTCCTGGGCCTGGACTCAGCTTCCCAGAGAGGGGGGGCCCCTCAGGGTGACCAACTTACAGGGGCTTAGGGGGGCCCACTCTTAGGTGTGGAAAAAACAGCAAAGCACGCAGGGTGGTACGGCACATTAGAAAGTGGAGGCGGTGTTGGTAGAATGGAAACAAGTCCTGGGCTGGGAAGCAGGGGCTTGGGTTCCACTGACTCACAGGTGAGCTTGGATGAGTCTCTGCTCCTCTGGGGGCCTTGGTTTCTGCTTCTGCGAAAGGGGCGCCTTTCCAATTGTGTCATTCTCCATTTCATGACATGGCTGACTTCAAAATGTAGTGAATTTAACCGGAAGGCCAAGGCCCCTTGGCAGGCTCCACCTGTGTACCGACCTCCACGTCCCCACCCAGGCCAGGCCCGCTGACCAGGTTATGTCTTGGGGTGGGGGTGGGCGGTCTGTGCTCCCTGCACGACCGTGATGGTTCCTTACCTGCGCTTACTCATAACGGAGCCCAAACTGCGTCACAGAGATTCCGTCAAGGAAACCAACACTTATGGTGCCCTCACCCAGTGCCCGTCCCTCCGAAGAAGGTGTTATCCCCATTTTACAGGGAAGGAAACTGAGGCCCAGAGAAGGGAAGTGACTTGCCCCAAGGTCTCACAGCTTTGATTCAGCAGAACTGGGACTGCAAACCAGATCTGACTCCAGACTCCTGCGGCTTTCACCGTAAACCTGCATCCTCCCCGGCCAAATTAGAACACCTCTCCCCCCACCCCCACCCCTGCACCAATCAACTCACCATTTGGAGGGGAGACGAACCTTCATGAGCTTCCAGACGGGGCACAGGCCATGCATGTCCAAGGGCGTCTTGCTCACAGATGATCCAGCGTGCCAGCAACAACCTCCTTCTCCCCGAAGCTCCTCACCGCCCCCTGCCCCCGTGTTGGCCTACAGAGGCCACTGTGAGTCTGAGGGTGGTGTTGGGGCCTGGCCCCAAGCCTCAGCTCTCTGAGGGGCCAGGGCATGGTACCCAGGCTGCAGAGGGACTTTCTGAAGTCTTGGGACTTAGCTTAAAGGGTGGTTTGGTGTCCTGGCTAAGGCTGGGTCTGGTAAGTCAGAGGCCGAAGTTCTAATCCCATTGCAGAATACCATGTGGCCTTAGACAAGCTGGCTTTCTCACCTGGGCCTCAGCAGTCTGGCCTGTGAAATGGGAGAGTAGAGCTTACAAGGGAAATGGTAAAAGCCACCACCCTCCCCCACCCCAGCCCCAAGCCTGACCTGGCTTCTGGGAACATAGACATGTAGGGTTGAATTGTCTTCTGTGTCTTTTGAACTTCTGAGTCCCTCAGAGCCTTGAATCCTCTGGGACGTGAAAGATGCAAAGGAGCTGGCAAAAGGCACTATGTCTGGTGGGCATAGGCCCCGGGGCAGGAATGCTCAGGGGCAGCAGGTTGGGCAAGACGAGCCCTGAAGCCCTGAGGGACAAGCTCGGCCCGCAGACCCCACGCTCTGCAGAGGGCCTCTTGGCGCGGCCCGGCCCCGGGTTTCACATGGAAGGCCTTTCTCCGTGGGTAGGCCGCGGCCGGGCCTGAGCGATGCCGCTTCATGTGTTTCCCATTTGTACTTAGTCCCAGCTCCCATAAAACCCCCAAAGTGCCACCCAGCTACACATGTGGACTCCTCTCCCCGGCAACGACGGTGGTGGACAATGGCAGGGTGTCAGCCGCAGCCAGGGGCCAGGCGGCGTGGAGGGAAGCCCTCCGCCCACTGCAGGGCCGGGGCTCCCAGCCCGCCCAGGCCAGCGCTGGCCTCAATTAAGAAGGAGTCTCCCACCCAGGAGCCAAGCCACCGCCCGCCGCGCCCACGCCAACTGCTTTCTGTTCTGCTTCTCGGGCCGCGTGCTGAGGCCAGCTCCACAAATAAAAGCCATCACTTTTCTCTCTCTCTTTCTCTTTCTT
>VBSM01000529.1:15156183-15178634 GCA_008086735.1 Cheirogaleus medius | reverse complement strand
GCGTTCTTTCCTTTTTTCTTTTTCGTAGCAGCAGGGGGGGAAAAAGAGACAAAACAAAACAAAAAAACACAAAAAGCAACACACACCCCCCTTTTATTCTCAAAAGTAGCTAGAGGGAAAAAAAATAAAACAGCATCCAACCAAGTCAATCCCATCCCAACCCCCCGAAGGGCCGAACTCTCGCCTTCTCCAGAGCGGGGCATGGCATCCAACAGCATCTTCGACTCCTTCCCGACCTACTCGCCGACCTTCATCCGCGGTGAGTAACAGCTGCCCAGGGCCCTGGGCCGGCCCTTGCGGGTGGGGAGCTGTGGCCAGGCCCCGGACCACGACCCGCCACCGCCCGCCCTGGCTGCCCTCAAGTGCTCAGCCCGTCTGCCTAAACCGCCGGCCTCTCACAGCCTGCGGTGGGCAGAGGGGTTGGTGGCGTGGGCCATCGCTGTGGGACTTTTAGCCTCAGCTGGTAGGGACAATTAACGGCGGGTTGATTGATACTGCAAGACCCCAAGACCTCAAAGGCCAGACCTCGGAGGGCCCTGGGCTGGGAGGACAAGCAGGGGAGTCTCTGCGACCTCAGCGTCCTGCCTCCCTAACGGTCCTGGGACCCGCCACCTGGGCTCAGGCGGACTCGGGCGGGCTGGCTTCGGAGGAGAGCAGGCAGGGGACAAGGCTGCGCCTTAAGGTCCAGAGACCTTCCAAGGACCATGGCCCATGTTTTCCGTGTATTCCCTGGGGCAAGGGAAGAGGGAGGGAGGAAGTTTCAGGCTTTTGTGGAGAACTTGTGCGGCGCTGAGCTGGACTGAAGCTGGCCCCCTGCGTGGGGAGGACAGGCCTCGGGCAGGTTTGTGGACTGGGCCGCGGGGGAAAAGAAAGTGTTTCTAGGCAGCTTTTGCCTCTATTCACGGCCTAGAGGGACCCAGGGTCCTGGGTTGTGCCCTTCGGCAAGGATGGGGTCTGGGATCCTAAGTGGGATCTAATCGAGGCTGGAACTCACAGGGACACCATTCCTGACTCTGCCTGGTTCTTGGGGCGGATGTCCCTGGCCTCAGACACCCCCTGCTGCCTTCCTCCTCCCCAGCAGGAGCCCCCCGATGGAGCCGTGGCACCTGAGATTAGGGCTCAAGGGTTCCTGAGCGTGGGTCCCGCGGCCCAGCGGCTTCCTTGCTGAGAGACCTTAGGCAAGTTACTTAACCTCTCTGTGTTGCTCCTCTGGCTGTGGTGTTCTGATTGTCCGAGGCTGGAGGTGGGCTGTGTCCGAGGGCAGCGCCTGTGGGTTGTGCACAGGGACCAGTCCTGCTCCAGAGCAGAGGGGCTGCATGGGATCTAGAACTCCAAGTCTGGGGGTGATGCTGACTTTTCTCAGCCAAGGGGGTCGGCAGAGATGCAGGAGTCGGTCTGACCGTCGTCTTCTCGTCTGCTGCTGCAGACACAGTGATTCAGAGCCAGAGCTTGGTGGCCGGCTCTGGGCAGGGACGGGGCACATTTGTGTGCTGGTTGTCCACGGGCTTCTGCAAAGGCTTGTCTGAGATGGGGCCTGTTCCTCTTCCCTGCTGAGGCCGAGGCCGGCTGCACGCCTGCAGATGGGAGCTGGGTGGGGGAGAGAAGGGGCCTGCCGTCCCCCACAGTGGGGGCACTGCCGCCAAGCCTCGCTGTGGCCCGTGGCAAGCAGCAACCCCAGGTCCGGGAGCTGAGAGCCAAGGGCTCCTTCCTTCAAGCTGCTGCCATTACAACGTTGTTCCCTTTGTAGTCCTCAGAGCTAATTAAAGGCAGTTCTGTGGCAAGAAAATAAGAGTTTATAAAAACCATTTGCTGGGTCTTTGTAATCTGTATTTCTCCCTCCATGAGCAGGATGGAGAAATGTAGGGTTTAAAACAAAGAAACCTTGGGAGACAGGGCTAAGTGTCAGCCTGCCTGGGACGGGCTCTGACGCCTGGGAGCCTGGGAGGTGGCCCATGGTGGCACCAAGGGAGAGAGAGAGAGAGGAGAGCCAGTGGCTTTGGCCTAATGTGTGCCCAGAAACAGGAGGCTGCTGGGCAGAGCAAGCACTCCCTGGTCAACAGGGGCAGGCACAGAAAGGGCCTTGTAGGCTGGGGACCCTGGGCAGGCTGTGGGGTCTGGGGTCTAGCACTGTGGGCTTTCCCTGTGAGTCCATGGAGCTCTGTCCATACTGTTCGGCCCTCTCCCTCCTGCCCAGCTCCCCCGTGCTTGCCTCGGGGGCCTGTCTCCCAAATTCTGTCCCCGAGGCTCACAGGGCTCCAGCTGCCAATTCTGTTCCCAAAGAGACCCAACCTCAGAGTCCCATGCCGGGCTCTGACACCCAACACTGCCTCACAGGGTCCTTCACCTGTTCTGAGCCACCAACCCTTTGCAGCCTCAGGAAGCCAGCAGACGCCTTCTCAGGATGGCATGTTTAAATGCATACAACAAAATTTAGGGATTATGAAGGAACCCAAATCTATGGAAATACAGTCACCAAACTAAAAGGGCAAGTTTGTTAGAAGGTGACCCTGTGCCTCTTTGAGAACACATGCATGGCCACTGTCATCAGCAGTGATGAGCATGAACAGTATTTCAGGATAATCTGTGACAACCCTAATGAGACCAAAGAAATCTGTGATTTCCATTGCTGAAAAAATTGCTGTGGAAAAAGATGCTAAATTTCAGTTAGAAATTGGTGAAAGGAAAGACATATTTTCCAGCCCAAGTTCACAGACCCCCTGAAGTCTATGCAAGTCAAAAACTCCAGGTCTCCAGCGTGTTATCTCAGAGGCTTTCAGCAGAAGGGTAAGGGGCTCCCTTTGCCCTCCACTGCCTCCTCTTCCTCCTTTCTGCCTGCTCCTAACACTGTCCCAGCCCAGTCCCTGAGCAAGGCATCACCACCCTGGAGAGCTTTCTTTCAAACACTGGGCACCCGATTTCCAGCTCAGACTGTGGAATCAGAATCTCCTGGGCTTGGGCCTGGGCAAGTGTGGCTTTGAAAATCTCCCAAAGTGATTCTGATGTGCATCTCGGGCAGGCTTAGGAACTGCTGGCCAGGGAGAGCCCGGTCCCCCACCTGGCTCTGCCACCCGTGTGCTGTATGACTCCATCCGAGTCACTCGACATCTCTGGGTCACCATTCTTTCATCGGTAAAAGGACAAGAGGGAGTTGGACTCAATCGATGCTCCTTGAGAGGGCCCAGTCCCTTGTGTGGGCTTCTCTGTCTCCCCCCTTGTGTCCCCAGCACTACCACCACACTCCTGCTACCTCAGTGTCCCCATAGAGCAGAGGGGGACAGCTGCGCTTTTGTTTTCACTGGCAAAGATGGGCTGAGAGTGAGGCATCTCATCCATGCCCCTGCCTCCGGGCACCTGCCCTCAACTGGTAACATGGGGCCCACCCTGGGCAGCGAGAGAGTCCAGGACCCTCAGACAAGTCTGCTTGTGCGTGACATTCCAAAGCTGCTGCCCACCCCACTCCTCTTGGTTCCTCTGACTTAAAAGAGCAGGGGTGCTCATTCTGAGCCAAGGGATTAGAGCTCCCCTGGGTTCATGGAGGAGAGAAGAGGTTTGGGAAGAGGTGGAGAGGCATCTGATTCCACCCTGCAGCAGAGGGTGGATCGTGAGACGAGAAGAGGGCAATACTTAACCCAGAGAGCTGACACGCTGGTGGTGGGATTCCAGGCACTGAGATGGGAGGCGGGAGAGGGCACAGGGGACTCCGGGGCTGCCTCCCAGTCGGGACAAGCGGAATTTATTCCTGCTGCTTGACAAATGGGGAAGCTGAGACCTGATAGCTGTGACTTGGACATTCTGTGTGATATGGGCCAGTCCCTCATCTCTCTGGGCCTTGGTTTCCCCATCTGACAATTTCGGGCAATGGCTTTGAGGATCCTGGAGTGTCCCCCGGCAGCCTCGCTGGGGGCGGGGGCCTTCGTCCTGAATCCACCCCATGAAGCCCTTCTCTGGCCCCTGGGCATCCCTCTCATGCAAGTCGCCTTGGACAGCTAGGTCCTCAAGGGTGAGGAGGTGGCGAAGGAGGAGAAATGGCGTCCCGGCAGAGGGTGTGGAGTAGAGAATGCGTTAGGAACTGCTGGCCAGGGAGAGCCCGGTCCCTGGGTGCTGGGATGGCTCAGGGCATGGCGGGGGTGCTGGGAGACGGCTTGGCCACAGGACCAGCCTGTGCAGGGCCTCGGCTGCGTGGACCAGGTTCTCCTAGCAGTGGCTGGCCTTGGCCACCAGCTCCTCCCCTGAGGATGCCCAAAAGAAACGGAAAAGGGACTCTCAAGCATGAGGCAGGCCTGTGTGGAGCAGGGGGTGGACACAATGGCCCTTGACAGGTCTGGCCGGGATGGTCTGACTCAGAGGTCACTGGACAGGAAGGAAGCTGTCCCGACCAGAGAGGTCCGTCCGTGCACCCTTTGCTGAGCTCTGGGCAGTGGCCTACAACAGGGGACTCTGTTTCAACACTGAAAGTCCCAAGTTGCAGGAAACTCCTCAAGCCCAGGCAACCCGGGATGGTGGGTCACCCATAACGCGTGTCCATGGAGGCCTCCCCTCCCCCGTCAACCCGGGAGATGGACGGACTGACCACCAGCCATTCCGCGCCCACTATGGCGCTTGCCTGGCGCCACATCTACCGGGCCCCTTTGACGGCGGCTTCTGAGGCCGCCCTGTACACACCCGTCTCCCCGGACCACCCTGCCTGTCCAAAGTGCCCCCCAGGCTGGAAGGGTATTCCTGGGAGCCCCCCACTGCCCACAGGGTCTGGGCAGGCATGAGCCGGCCCCACACAGTGGGACTGTGTGTCCAGGCCTCACCGCACCCACACGGCCGGCCGGCAGCCCCCAGCGGCCCCGCTGGTCGTATAGAGGGCCCATTGACACCTCGGCCTTGAGGTGGCCGCATCAAAGCAGAGGCTCGCTCCGTTACCTGGGGGGAGGGGGCCCGGAGACGACGCCCTGAGCAGCAGGGCCTGCAAACCTGACCTTGCAGAGGCTCTGAGAGGCAGGAAGAGAGCAGCATCCTCTGACCCCAGCCCTGCCTCCGAGACACCCGGGACTCCTCCACAGGTGGGGAGGAGCTCAGGGTCACCAGCTCTTATTGCCATCTCCTGGGGACACCTCACCTGCAGACCCTTCCTCAAATCTGCCACCAGGAGTGTGCCCTACTGGTCATCGGGAGTCTCACCCAACCTTGCAGACTAAGCTCAAACACTCTCTCTGCCAGGAGTCACCCTGGGGTCGCCTGCAGCCACTGGGAGCTCTGTACTCCTCTGCCCCTTGGTCCTGGGGCCAGCCTGGGGCGCAGCGAGTGGTCCCCACTCTAGTGCTGAGTAGCCCGCCTTACACGGTGGGAGTAAAGGGAAGGAAAGAAAGCAGGAAAGAAGGAAGGGAGGAGGGTGGGAGGGCCGCTGTTAGCTCTCGGTGGATGTGGAGCCCGGGCCCTCATCATTGGCCTCTTGGAGGAAGCCCCCCGGACGCAGGGGGCTGGGAGTTGTGGGATGGGCTGGGAGCAAGACTCTGGTCTTGCCTCGAGAAGGCACAAGAATGAGCCAATCCAGGAGAATGTCAGAGCCGGGAGGCAAAGAGTGCCCCTCTTAGTGTTACAGATGGGGAAACTGAGGTTCAAATACGTATGGTCTTGTGAAAGGTTGAATTCAGCAGCAGGAAAAGCAACTTTTCTCAGCTCCCTGAGGCCAACCATCTGCTTTCCACGTAGTTTAGGAGTCAGGGTTTAAGCTGCTAGGTAGCTAGATGACCCGGCATGTTAGTTAACCTCTTTGAGTCTCAGCTTCCTCCTCTGTGAAATGGGCTCGTAACACTGACCTCGAAAGGTGGTTGCAAAGAGTGAATGTGGCCGTGCCCTGAAGCCCTGAGCAGGGCGCCTGGTATGCAGTGAGCGCTCGCTTGGCACCTGCAGGCCCCCTGATCGGCTCAGGCCCCTTGGCGCCTCCAGCCTGATCACTTGCCACTTGGCAGATGTTTCCACGTCTCACCCCCTTGCTTTTTCCCAGCGCTGAGCCCTGGTTTTCTCAGGGCTGGAGGGCTGAGCAGGGGCAAGACTGCCAGGGCCCTTGCTAATGGCTCCCAGGGATGAAGGAGGGAGGTCTTTGGTGAGGAAGCAACAAAAAGCACCGCTATATGCCCAGGCTGCAGCCAGGCCCTGCCACTTCCTTGCTGTGTGGCCTTGGGCAAAGTGCCTCACCTCTCTGTGCTGCGTTTTCTCATCTGTGAAATTGGGAAAACTGATAGCATCCACCTCAAGGCTTGTTGGGTATATTTAATGAGACAATGTATTTTATGTGTGTGGCACAAGGCCTGGTGCAGAGTCAAGCCCTCCAAAAACACCAGAAATTATCACTATTTAATGTTCTTCCTCTTCCTCTGCAAAAAACTTTCTCTAGGACTCTGAGCAGGATGGGGAAGGTGAGAAACCATGGCTGCTCCCTGGGGGAGCCTTCCCGGCCCCTCCTTCTCCCCAGCAGGCCTCGGGGGTGCCTTGCCACTACCGCCCCTCCCCCCTTCCCCCACCCCGCAGGTGTCCAGAGGGTGCTCCTGGGAGCAGGGGCAGGCTCAGGCGATGCCCAGTGCTCCCTACTAAATGGTTGGAGGAACGGAAGAATGAATGAATGGGCCGCCGCCTGGGCCCAAGAGGTTTCTAGCTTCTCTCCTCACTTCCCCCTTTGTCGTCTGGCTTTTTCTTTGAAATGTGTGCTGGCAGGAGCCGGAGCGCTCCCGTCCAATCGCTGCAGGCAGCGTGAAGGTTTAGGTTCCTCTTTGGGGTTTTCTTTCGAGTCTGGGAAAAGCGTTTTTTGGCAAAAGGTTCAGACTTACGTGTGGGCGGAAAGGGCAGACGCGTGTAACTTATGATTTGCAGGGTGACCAAAGTCAGTCCCCCCCACCCCCCGGAGGTCCTTCGCTGTAGGACACGGTGACTGAGACGGCATCATTATCACCGCCTTTGTGCATGCAGGTCCCTTCCCGTAGTGCACACCTGCGTGTCAGAGTCCGCCTGATCCGCTCACCTTCGTTGGGAGGAGTTAGAAGGTGGGAGCGAGGAAGCAGAAGGCATTCAGCGCAAAGAACGCTTGGAGAGCTCAGAGGGTGACAGGGAAGAGGATGGGGAGGACAGGAGAGGTCCATTTGGGTCATGCCCCTGTCCCTAAAGCCAACACCCACAGCCCCAAGAGCTGCCCCCACCTGAGGCTTGCCCTCCAGTTCTCCCTCAGCTAGCCTGGGTTGGGCCCCGCCCCGCCCCGGCCCTGGGGAGCAGGGGCAGGAGGCGAGACCTGCTGCAGGCCCCCCACCCCCCAGCCCGGAGCACCTCATGCCTTGGGTCCAGGATGGACAGAGCAAGAAGTTCCAAGTCCGGAGGAACAGGGGACCGTGGGGAGAGCCCAGACCCCACCTCCCCTACAGAGCAGCCGCATTGCTGCCCGAGGGGAAGGGAAGCCACCTCTGAGGACAAGGCACCTTAGAGAAAGGACTGGAAGGAAACACCAGAACATGCACAGCAGTTCACGCTGCATGGCGAAATGATGGCAAGGAATCATTACCGTAAATTCTTTTAGTGATTGTGTGTTTGCCACACTTTAAACACTGACTATGTATTACTTGTAAATTTAAGGGGAAAAACTTTTTTTTTTTCCAAAGAAAGAAAGAGGAAGAAGCAGCCCCACCCGCCCTGAAGCAGCCGAGCTGGGGCTCCCATGGGCCTGGGCTCCAGCCGGGGACCCGCCTGCTCCTGCCCAGCCAAGACCCCGCTGGCCGCCTTCCTCTCTGTCCTTCTTCCCAAGTCCCTGTGTCTGTTGCCTGCATCCCTGGCTCTGCCCTGCAAGGCTGGGGAGCAAGAGTCTGCCTGGGCTGGACAGAGCTGCGCATACAGCAGGTGCTCAGGAAATACTCGTGGCTGGAGGTGTGCTCCCAATCTGGAGCAGGCGGCCTGGTTTCTCTGTGCTCGCAAGTGCCCAGTGGACGCGGGAGGTGAGGGGGCCGGTCGGTGCAGCTGGTTCATTGAGCGGACATTCACTGAGCATCAGCTGCGTGCACGCACCGTCTAGGCGCTGGGGGCCAGGAATGAACAAAACAGATGAGACGCCTGCCCTCCGGGAGCTGCCAGTCTAGTGATGTGTGGAAAGAGGTGACATCAGGAATATACACCCCCCCTGCCCATCAGCAGTGTTTTTCAGCATTATAGCTGTCAGTTACAGATGGAGAAACTGAGGCCTGGAGAGGAGGTCATCTTTGCCTAAGCCTCATAGCCAGGGAATTACGGAACCTGTTCTAAGCTCCAGGTCCCCTGAAATTGAGCCCAGACCTGAGTCCACCCCAGCCCCACTGAGATGGGCTCTCTCCTCTGGCCGCCCACGCCCCTCTGGCTTAGGTACGCCCTACCTATGTAGAATCTCGGCCTTCTGGGACTCCTGCAGATGTTCCCAATACCTCATTAAGTCCTCATCACAGCTCAGTGTGCCAGGCACCACCACTTCCATTGTGGAGATGAAAATGCAAACAGACTCAGAGAATGGGTGTGACTCGCTGTAGCTAACTAATAACTAATACTCAGGAAGATGAAAGGGAACCAGGAAGGCAGAGGGAGCCCTTTTCTTGTTGACTTACTCTGTGCCAGGCACTGTGGTGGTTTCTTTGCAAGTATATCTCATTTTACTTAGTCTCTACGATAATCCATGTAGTCGGTGTCATCATTGTGATTACCTTCATTTTACAGATGGGGAAACTGAGGCTTGGGAAAGGGAAATGACTCATCCAAGGTCATGTAGTTAGTAACTGGCAAAACCCAGGTTCATGCTAGGGTCTGACATCAAAGCCCGCCCATCAAACCCTCCCTTCCACCCAGCAGGTGTCTTCTCATCCTTAAGGCCCAGATACACCACCTCCACGGAGCCCTCCCAGATATCCTCGGTACAACCACAACACCTTCTCAAACACTCCTAGAAGGCTTCCTAGAAAGGGTGGAGTCTGAGATGGGTCTAGAATAGGCAGATCTGGGAAGGAAGGGACCTTGCTGGGGCAGGCGCAGTGAATGGCGGGGTAAAGGCGAGGAGGGCCCCGGGGAGAGGATTCCAGAGAGACTGAGGGCTTGTGGGTCCCCTGGAGGAGCCTGGGGAGGAAGGTGGGCCAGGCCTGGGGGTTGGCTTCAAGGCAGGAGTGGGGGGTCCAGGCAGAACCTGAGCTGGGCAGCGATGTGGGGCAAAGCACCCAGTGATGCTCTGAAATAGGCCAGTGTAGACGTGGCCTCGAGAGCAGGTACGTGTGTGAACCGAGACCACAGGGGCCTCCCGCACCCACTCGAGAGCCTATTTTTACCACTCTCTAGACACACGCCTGAGTAGCCGAAGCTCACTTGCTCTCAGGCACGTAGGGTGCTCCATGGCCAGCCACGTCTGCGGTCGAAAGCGGATAAGGGCGAAGGCTGGGAGCAGTCAGAGTGAAACCTGTCCTGGGAGAATCCCAGGAACCAGCGCCGGCTACATAATCTTCAGGGCACAGTGCAAAATGAAAATACAGGGCCCCTTGTTCAAAAATTATTAAGAATTTCAGGATGGCAACCACAGAATATCAAAGCAAGGAGGGAACCCTTCTAAGCAAGGGACTCTGTGTGGCTGCACAGGTCACTGCCCATGAAGCCAGCCCCGCCCAGACAGCCTAGGCTGGAGGGGCGCTCGGCCTGACATAAACCTCGGTCTGCGTCTCCTTCGTGCCTTTGACTTGTGTGGGCTCCATCCTTTATGCGTCCACAATTAAGAAAATACTAATAAATTAAGCCTTGGGTGAGATCATACCTTGAAGATTTTAGAACCAACCAGTAAGGACATTAGGGAAAACATGCATCCAATCAACATCCCCACCCCATCTGCATTTTAGATTACAGAACACCTGAAGATCTAAGAAATTTAAAAATAAACTTGGTAATCGCAACACCCAGAAAAACCGCTTTCATTTGGTGTATTTCCTTCCAGTCTATTTTTTCTCTGTCTAGTTTTTTCCTCAATGGGGTCTCTTCCCTCCACGTTTGAGTCAATTCAGAGATATATCTGAGAACCTCATCAATATTAACAGTAATTACAGGGTGAGTATCCTTTATCCAGAATGCTTGGTACCAGAAGCATTCGGATTTTGGATTTCGCATTTTTTTTTTTGGATTTTGAGATATTTGTGTTATACTTAAATCTGAAACCCAAATACTCCAATGAGCATTTCTCTTGAGCATCATGTTGGCCCTCAAAAAGTTTCGGATTTTGGAGCATTTCGGATTTCGGATTTGGGGACGAGGGATACTCAACCTATATACATATATGTCAGGATTAGTCTAGGAAAAATCTAGAACAGCACTGTCCGATCAGACTTTCTGTGATGATGGAAATGTTCTCTGTCCATGCTGCCTGACACGGTAGCCACTGGCTGCCTGTGAATACTGAACACTTGAAATGTTGCAGCTGAGGAACTGAGTTTTTTATCTTACTTCATTTCAATATTTTAAATAGCCAGGTGTGGCTAATGGCTTGTTGGACCATGCAGATCTAAAATAGCGTATGCTCAACTATTAACTGGGTTACCTCTTAGGGTAAGATGATGAAGTCTTTTTGTTTTACAACTCAAAATGTTTGAAAAGTTTTATGCATAACAAGCATGTATTGCTTTTGTAGTCAGAAGAAAGCTACTGAAGATTTTAAGCTTTTGATAACCTTCAGTGCTACAGGAAAAAAACCTTTAGATTTTTAAAAGCATATCATGGGGGAAGATTGATCCTGGCAGAATGGGATCTATTTTTATGTTTCCTATCAATATGTAGAAGAAAGAAAGTGGAGTTTAGAATCAAAAGCTGTGGGTTTGTCTACCGGATCTGCCACTTACTGGCTGTGTGGCCACTTAACCTCCATGAACCTCAATTTCCTCATCTATAAGATGGGGATATTGATGCTACTGACCTCTCCAGGCTGCTGTGGGGACTGAATCAGACAGTGAAGGTGAGACCAGGAGGACCACCTGCTGATGGGTGTGCGTTATTGAAGATAATTTCTGTAGAGGTAGAGTAGACTGATGTACCACTGCGAGGGGATGTGACAGCTCTGGCTCCCTCTGTCATTTCCTAGAAACCAGGAAATGAGGATGGCTTCTCCCAACCTGAGTTCTACAGTGTTTTGCTGCAGGACTTTTCAGAGCCTTCGATATGCTAATGAATGAAAGCATCTGGAAGGGGCTGGAATGCTGGAAAGCCCACTTTGAGAAAGGCTGCTCTAGGGAGAGCTACCAAATCCACCGTGGGCTAAAATCACGCCTGTAATCCTAGCACTCTGGGAGGCCGAGGCGGGAGGATTGCTCAAGGTCAGAAGTTCAAAACCAGCATGAGCAAGAGCGAGACCCCGTCTCTACTAAAAATAGAAAGAAATTAATTGGCCAACTAAAAATATATAGAAAAAAATTAGCCGGCCATGGTGGCGCATGCCTGTAGTCCCAGCTACTCGGGAGGCTGAGGCAGGAGGATTGCCTGAGCCCAGGAGTTTGAGGTTGCTGTGAGCTAGGCTGATGCCACGGCACTCTAGCCCGGGCAATGGAGCAAGACTTTGTCTCAAAAAAAAAAAAAAAAAAAAAAAAAAAAAAAAAAAAAAAAAAAAAAAAAAAAAAGCACTACGGAGGCAGGAACATTATCTTTTCAAGGACCTAGGAAATCTTAGGAGACTTAAAGGAAAATCTGTTGAATCTTAAATACTAAAAGGAAAAGTACAAAATTGAAATTAATAAATGCATTAATGACTGACTAGAAAATATCAATTATGATGACTCAACTCTTAAATAGTTACAATATTAGCAATAAATATTTACATAGCTCTTACAATATGCCAGGCACTAAGTGCTTTACATTATCTTTACTCATTTAATCCTCACAATCCTATAAGAGAAATGCTATTATGAGGCCTATTTTATAGATGAAGAAACTGAGGCCCAGAGAGGTTAAGCCACCTGCTTAAGGTCACCCAGCTAGGGTTCAAACCCAGGCAGGCTGCATCCAGAGCCTGTGCACCTCACCACAGCATGGTAGCTATTAGTTAATCAGGGTTTGTTCAGATCAAGGGACATCCTTTGTCTTCCATCGACCCCCTTCCTGCAAAGAGCTGGTGGTACTTCCACAAGCGTGGCTCACGCGTCCTCCAGCCACATCCGGAAATGCTGGAGGGACTCAGGGGTGAGCGGAAGCCAGCCAGAATCAGCTCTGACACTTTCTGGCTGGGTGAGTCATTGCTTTCTCTGGGCCTCAGTTTCCTTACCTGAGAAATGGGTCAGTAATCATTTAAGGACCAAGAGAGGGGAGATTCTTAGACTCCAGTGAATGCCCCATGCAGAAAGCACTTGAGCCATCTCCTTCCCCAGCGCATCGTTGGAGAAACAGGCACAGAGAGACGGAATGTGGCCAAAGCTGAGCTGGAAAGGCACCCAGGGAGCCAGGCCAGAATCCTACGGCCACCCCAGGCCCATGCGGCACACATAGGAAAAGGACTTCTTTCCCATTGGGCAGGTGCCCATGTTATCCTTATGACAACACTTTGAGCACTTTGGTGGACATCTCTGGGCTCCTCTCCCTAGGTGCCTCAGCTACCCTAGGCCCCCTTCTACCTACTGCAGGTTCTGCCTGATCCAACGTCGTGGCCCATGCCTCCTGCCCTGGGCACCCTGCAGAAGTCCCCTGGAATTCCCGTCAGTCCCCTCTTCGGGGTGTGGGGCACGCACACAGGCACGGCCCTGTTCATGGCGCCCTGTGCTCGCCCAGGTGCACATCCCTCCACCCTAAGAACAGAGACCCACCCCGTCCCTCTGTCACCTGTGAGATTATGTCCCAGGGCCACCTGGGGAACCTCGTGCTTGGGCTTACCGCTCTGCAGTCACTATATTGAAATTCTTGATGTTATCTTTGAATTGGTGTTGGCAAGCGAAGTCTGATGAGACAGAGGAGCATGCCTGGGGACTCGGGGGGCTTGGGTGCTGGCAAGGACATGAGGTGGGCATGGGGGGCGTAGGTGCATGCAACTCACACACCAAGTTTCAGGATGGCCCTTGGGTGTCTGTGAGAGTCTGAACTCCCCGCCCCCAAGTCTCCCCATGTCCAAAGAAGTGCAACATTAGCAAATATAAAGCATCATGGTAGGTCGAAAGACCACAGAAGAAAGGGAAAGCTTCCTTCTTCCACCCCCACTTTTTGAACAGGGGCCCCCTATTTTCATTTTGCACTGAGTCCCACAAATAAGGCAGCTGACCATGCCTGAGGACTGAAGGACATGCAGGGCCCCCAAAGATACTGTGCAGGCAGGGAGAGGGCCCAGCCCAGGTCTGCCCTGTTGCTTTTTTGTAAGTGAGAGGAGGTAGCAATAGCTCCTCGGGTCTCCTGGGAGGGTCAAGGACCCAGGCAAAAAAAAAAGGAGACCACAGCTTAAGACTTGGGGACATGGAAGTCCCTCCAGTGGCTACCCTGAGCTCAGCCTAGCTGACTCCTGGGTGGCACCATGCTTTCGGCTGAGGCCTGCTCTCTACCAAGTGCACGAGGGGAGCTGGGCTTCTAGGCAGGCTGGGATTTCCTGGTCTGGCCAGGGCCAAGGCCAAGCCCCTGCTCAGGGAGGCTTGGCCCACAGTGGCAGGCCCGAGGAGGTGGCCGGGCTCCTGACAGCCTCTCGCCCCTGCCCGCGCGGACTACGCGCCTGGTGAAGCAGGCCCCCGGCGCCTCGGCCTTTGGAAAGTGGCAAATGAAAAGTTCACAGAGGCTCCTGCCGAGTGAGGAGGTAGCATCACAGCCAGGCAGCTACCAGGCCGGGGTCAGTGACAATCTGGACGAGGAATCAAGCTGTGCTCAAGACTGGCACTCGGTTTGGGGCCACTTGAGGGCTCAGCTAGGGGCCGGGACTGAGTCACAGGGGGTGCTCGGTAAGTGCCGCTGGGGGAGTGAGCAGATGAATGGCCTCCCGGGCCGGGCCAGGCTGGAGTCCAGCGCTGGACCCCAGCACTGGACCCCGTGGAGGACTGGCACTGCCCACCCAGCCACGGCCGGATTTGCACCTTGGCTCCGCCGCTTGCTCTGCGAGGCAGATATTTAACCCCCTTCTAACTATTTCTCCGCCCGTGCAACGGGGGGAGTAGCGGTGCCCCCCTCCCCGGTGGTTGGACAATAAACCAAGACAAGTTTAAAGTGCCTGGCTCCCTGGCCGCCCGCCAGGTGCCCAGTGTGTGGGGACTCACGTGACCGTTGAGAAGACTGGCGGCCCCCAGCCCTCGGAGACGCTCAGGCTCTTGACTCTGGTCATAAGATCTCAGGCTTTAGCATTTGTATGTGTTTTGCCATATTTTCCAAATGTTTCCATTGTGCTCACATTATCTGTATCATGGGGCAGGGGCAGGGGACTCCATTAACGTTATTTATTTACAGTATTGTTTAAACAGACAATAAATACGGGAGGTCACGCAGAGGCAGCTCCCCTCAAGCATTCCCTGGGTTGCAGAGGCCCTGACAGCGTTTGGGCCTTGTGCCCGCACCCCCTCCCCAAGCGTCCCCTCCCCCACACGCGCCCCCTCCTCCCCCACATGCACCCGCCTTCAGGTTAGCCAAGCACCGGCTGAGGGTTTCCGGTAGGACCCGCGGTGTGTTGGGGCCCCTGTCACAAGCGGCCCCAGCACAGCAGCCCGCGTGTGGCCCCACCTACAGCTCAGGCTCCCGCCCTGGGCGCCACCCCACGTGCACGTGCGAGCTCACACACGCACCTCACATGGGCGCACACGCCTTCAGAGGCCGTGCCCACTGCAACAGACACCGACTTTTCAGGAACCCCTTCCCCGGGGGACCAAGGGACACCTGGCGGTACGGTCTGAGGGAGGCTACAGGGGGAGGCTGCTTTGCCCCTACCCAGGCTGGTCCCTGCTGCTCTGGCCAGAAAAGCCCTCCTCTTCCTGGGGGTCCCCAGACGCCTGCCCAGCTCCCGTCCAGGGGGCCGATGCTTCCGGAGGGCCAATGCCTCCCAGGGACCTGTGGGATGTAGCAGGGTGAGGACCTCAGCTCAGACCAGCTTTCCCAGCTGGAGGAAGCATCAGAGATGGGGAGGAGGGGAGTCGCCTATCCTCTGACAGAGGGGAAACTGAGGCCAGGAGAGGGAGAGCCTGTCCCGGAAGGTAGAGGCAGTGGAGGCAGCCTAGCTAGAGGAAGCGCACAGTAGGGGGCAGTGAGGAGGCCAGTCCTGCTCAAACCCCTCCGGCTTTGGGCTCCTCGCCTGTCAAAGGGGTCACTCAGGGACCCTCCAGCTCCGACAGTCGGTCTGCTGGGGGCTCTGGAAGGCTCCAGGGAGCTCTGGGTGAAGTCTACACAGCTCCCTGGGTGGTGGGGGAAAGAGGATGCAAATAGGAGGGGTCCCCAGGGGCCTGTGTTAACCCCCTGAACTCATTTCTGGCCTCTGCTTCCTGTGGGGTCAGTTAAAAAATAGCCTCCCATCTGCCAGGGCTGGGGTGGGCCGGCCCTCGCCTGGGGTTGTCAGCCCTTCCCAGCCCAGCCTGGGACTGAGACCTGCCCACTCCAGCCCCGGGAGACCAGGCTCGGCTGCCTGCGGCCGGGCGCCGTCTGAAGCGCGCTCTCTCTTTGACTCAGCGCTGAGCATCGACACCCACTGAGCTCAGAGCCGCGAGCCCAGCAGGCTGTCGTCTAATCCCTGCTGTCCCGTTTCACAGATAGAAAGGGCGAGATGAAGTGACCTCTCCGGGCACACGTGGAGCCAAGACAGGGGCAGGATGTGGGCCTGTCCTTGCCTCCTTCCGGGTGGTGCTGGGACTGTGCCCCATCGGGTAGCAGGCAGCAGGTGTAGTGGGGCCGTGTCCTGACACCCCCAGATTATAAGACCCAGGGCCCACAGCAACCTGGGGCAGCATGAGCAAACCCTCAGTGTTCTCATCTGTGATATGGGACACAGCCGTCCCTCCCTCCCAGGGCAAGCGTGAGGACACACAGAGATGCACAGGGTGTGGCACGTGACGAGCTCGGTCAGTGAACTGTTAACAAGTCTGAAGTCTACACAGGCCTGAGGTCCCAGCACCCTCAGATCGTGGTGAGCTCTGTGGCGATTTGGGTTGGAACCGAGCATCTGAGATGGAAACAGCGAGCCTTAGACCACAACATGGATAAATGGCTGAATAAAGGGGTATTTGCAGCCTTGGATGGACCCAGGGAGGGACTGGGGCTTTTCTCCGGAAGAGGTGGATTAGTGCCTCCGGCTTCCTGTCAAGCCGAGAAGTCAAGCCTGCTAGTGGGCGTGAGGCAGGAGGTGACCAGAGGCAGACGGTGTCCACACTGAGCTCAGCAATTCCAGTCCCAGAGGAGCCAGGACGTGGCCACGGCGTCCATATAAGGGTGTCCCCTGCAGCGTCTTCGTAATAACAGAAATCCCAAAACACCCTAAGCAGCCGGAACAGCGGACCACGAGGGAACGCTAAGGGGTCCAGCCGGAGGCCTCCCCACACCCCACCCCACCATGTCCACTCACAGCCACGGGTCCCCTGCTGTCAGGAGAGGATTTAGTGACACAGGGGACAAACACACTACGTTGGGGAGTTTCAAAGGCAGGTTTAAAGCAACATGAACTATAAGTTCCCAAGACTCTAAAGGAAAGGAAGGAACGAAGAGAGGGTAGGGGAGTGGGGAGAAGAGGAAACTAGATCTGTACCTACAGCAACAACACCAGAAGGCCACAAAGCAAAATGTTAACCACTGTTCTGGGTGGCAGGATTATGGGTGGTTTTAATTTTCTTCTTCATAATTTTATTATTTTCCTATTTTTCTTTAATGAATGTGCATTATTTTCATAATCAGAAAAAATGTGTTTTGTTTTAAGAGATGGAGGAGGGGATTAGGGATTGTTCTTCCCCTTTCATAGACTCTGAAACTGAGGTCCAGAGTGAGAAGGCATCATTCATTCACTCATCCATCCATTCACTCACTCATTTGTTCATTCATTCATTCATTCATTCTCAAATGTTTCTGGAAACCTCCCTGGAACCAGACTCAATTCTAAGTTCCATGCCAAAGAGCTGAAAGTGACCCGTTTCTGTCCTCAGGTAGGTCACAGTCTGGGGGAGTGAAGGACACAGCAGCATTTGGACAAGGGGCCATGGGAAGGGTAGAGACAGAGGAGGCCAAGTCCTCCTGAGAGTGTTAGAGATGGACTCATTAAGAGGGAAAAGTAGGATAGGGCTTTGGTGTATGAGTAGGAGCTCTGCAGTCAGAGAATGGGGGAGTGTACACCCCCAAAAAGGCACCCTGGACTTAGAGAGAGAACCCACTGTGTTCAGGGGAATGAGTGGGTGGAGAAACAAAGCTGGAACATTCCATGAGCCAAGTTCTTCAAGGGCCTGGAATTGCCTGGCTCTGCAATTGTGTAACTTTGAGCAAGTTATTAAGCCTCCTGGGCCTCATTTTCCTCATCTGGAAAATGGGCAAATGACCTCATTGGGTTACTGCAAGAATTGAGTTAATAATTATAAAGCACTTGGACCATGTTTGGCTTATAAGAGGGGCCATGAAACTGTTTGCTTTTTGCCACTTGCTGTCATTTATACTTTGTCCTGCAAGCACTCTGGAATCCTAAGAGGATTTTTTAAAGCTAGAAATTAGTGCTAATTCATTCATTTGTTTGTTTCGCTCACTCAGTAGATATTTATTGAGATTCTGGTATATGTCCAGGAACTGGCTTAGGTGCTGGGGATGGAGCTGCCAGATAAAAATACAGGACACTAAAATCATGTGAATTTCAGAAAAACAATAAATAACTGCAATATTTGGAGCAACTTTACACTAAAAAAGTGTTCATTGTTTATCTAAAATTCAATTTAACTGGGTGTTCTGGGTTTCTATTTGCTAAATCTGACAGCCCTGTCTGGGAATGCAACACCAAACAAACGAAAAAATCCCTGCCTTCCTGGAGCTAACATTCTACGGGGGAAAGGGGACAATTCATATTCACAAGTGAAGGTCCGAGTCACCGGGCAAATGATACGCATGCTGAAGCACCATAGACCTGGGAAGGGAGACAGATTAGTTTCCTGTTGCTGCTGTAAGGAATTATCACAAATTTAGTGGCTTAAAATAACACATGTTTATAATCTTACAGTTCTGGGGGACAGAAATCCTACATGAGTCTCCATGTGAGCAAGATCGAGGTGTCGGCAGGGCCTTCCTGGAGGCTCTGCGGGAGAACTCGTCTCCTTATCTCATCCAGCTTGTAAAGGCTGCCTGCTTTCCTTCCTCCATCTTCAAAGCCAGCAGCTTTGGGCCAAGTCTTTCTCCTGCGGCCATCTCTCCGGTTCCCTAATCAGTTGTCCAAATCCCATTCCCTCTGACTGTCCTTTTCTGCCTCCCACTTCCATGTGTAAAGACTCTTGTGATTACATTGGGCCCACCTGGATAATCCAGGATAATCTGCCCATTTTACAGTCTTTAACCTTCATCACATCTGCAAAGCCGCTTTTGCCATATAATCCACAGGTTTCAGGATTAGGAATGTGGACATCTTTGGGGCCATTATTCTGTCTGCTACAGGGGATCTGAGAAGGCCTCTTGGAGGGGGTAGCAGGGACCTGAATGAGGTGAGGAGTTACGCTACACAAACAGAATGCCAAGGGCTTTCCAGGTGGAGGGAACAGCATGTGCCAAGGCCCTGTGGTAGGAGTATGCTAGGTGTGTTTGAGGGCAGTGTGGCTGCAGTGTGGTGAGGGAGGGGCAGAGTGGAAGGAGATGAGGACAGAGAGATGGAGGATGGGGGGGCATGTCATGTAGAACCCCATCAAGGCTGATTGGAAAAGGAGAATCAGTGACCCCTCCCCCATCCTGCTTTGCAACTGTCCCCAACCCCCAACCCCAGTACCATCCTGTCCTGCTAATCTGATACCCACTCCAAAAGTACTCATTTTTTAATAGGAAACTCTGTAAGCCCCAAGGACTAAGTCAGTAGTGTTGAAGGCCCGTGACAGGCAGTGAAGAAGGTATTTTACAGTGGGGAGGGGCACATTCTTACCTCCCCCAACACCAGGAACTCAGCAGTTTTCACCATTATCAAAGGCCAAACTCTTCTCAAAAGTATCACAAGATAAGAAGGAAGAGGGTTTCCCTGCAACATGAGAAACTCAAGTTAGATGTTTAAAAGGACTTCCTACATGACAGGTCCTGACTGGGGGGTCCAGGCCAGTGCCCTCAGGGGCCTCACATTCAGGGACCAGCTGAGCTCCCAAGATGACCTGGAGGAATAGTAAGTCCTGACCTTGGACTCTCTTTGGCCGCTGACCATCCTGTGACCTCAGCACGGCACATCCCCTCTCCAGACCTGCTTCTCCAGCACAAGGAGGCTGGAATCAGAGGTTTTCAAGGGTCCTCCCCGCATCGACCAGCTGTGATTCTCACACTCTATGAGTCTCTGATTCTAGGGATCTTATGTTCTAGGACAGAAACCTCGTAGCTGTGAGACTTCAGCAGGTCATTTGACCTTGCAGAGCCTCATCTGTAAGCAGGGATGATCGTAGAACCCACCTCCTAGGGTGGGGTGAGGATACAAAGAGTTACACTGAATAAAGTGCTCAGAACCGTGCCGGGCATACAGTGAGCGCTCAATAAATGGGAGTGACGATGGTGAAGATTCTAACATTTCGGAGTCTCGGGTCCGTGACCCTGTCTCCAGCAGCCTGATATTTGCTGGCTGTAGGATTCCGAGTCCCCAGACACCCCCCGTTGCCAGCGTGCCCCCAGCGCCCCAGCCTCCCCCACGTGCTGGGTGGCATGCCTGCCCCGCAACCACATGAAAAGCCATTCCCCCAGGGTGTCCCCACACCTGGGAAAACCGGCAGTCTGCCCGGCGGCGCTGGCCCCGCCCGGTGGCTGGAACACCGGGCAAGATCAATGACGCCGGGCTGGGCTCCCAAGGCCGCCACCTTGTTCCAATCAGGGCTGGGCGCCTTCCGCTCCGGACCCCCGCCCAGCCCCGAGCTGCTGCCCGCTCCGGGCCTGACCCAGCTGTCCACGTTTCCAGCCCTGTGACCTCTGGGGAGCGGTGCCCGCTGCCTGCCTGGACGCGGGCGGCCCCGAGGAGCACCAGGCCTGGAGCTGGTGGGCTGGGGCTGGGCCTGGCATTCAGGAGCCAAGTGAGGCTGTCCCTCCCCTCTCTAGCCTCAGTTTCCTCAGCTGTAAGTCAGGCTACTTAAATTCGCCCCATCTGCTTCTCAGGGCTATTGTGGGAGAAGCAAAAGAGATAAAAGGTGGAAAAGAGTTTTAGGAACCGGGAAAATGGGCAGCGCAGAGGAGGGAGGAGAAAGCAGGTGGGCGAAGCGGTTCCCACCGCGCGGGGGGGGGGGTCTCCTACCACCTCCTTCTCCCTCCCCTACTCGGGTCCTTCTCAACCCTCGGGTCTCAGCTCTGATGTCACCTCCTCTGACAGACCTTCCCTGACCACCCTGCCTAAAGTATTGGTGACAACCCCTTCTCTCCCCTCCCACCAGGTCACTATTACTTTACCCAGTCTGTTGTCTTTGATGTACTGAGACACTGTCAAATACTGGCATGTTTACTTATTCACCTTTTTGTCTGTCTTCCATCCTCCCTGCTGGAATCGAAGCTGCACGAAGCTCCATGGCTATCCTGTCCTCTGCTGCACCTAAAGTAACCCCTGGCACATAGTAGGTGCTTAGTAAATGTTTGTTGACTGCATGAATCTAGTGCCTGCTCCTCTCTGTTTCTTACGTCTCCTTCTCCTTTCCATCCCATGTCTTCTCCGGCTAAGCACAGAGCTCCCCAAGGACAGGACTGGGACCCTTTTCACTTGGGGATGGGGATGGGGATGGGGACAGGGAAAAGCCCAGGCCTCTGTGAGCTAAAAGGGACTTTGGATCATCAAGCCCACCCAGGACTTGACTGAGGCTCAGAGATGAGGCAGTGAGAGGGTCTGAGGGCATTCGGTGGGCTTCCAGAAGCCCACTCAGGGGTGGCCAGAGATGCACAGGTGAAAAATGTCATGTTCCTGCCAGTGACAAACTCATACCAACAGCAAATGACAGAGTGCCCAGTGTCTGAACCTGTGGCCTGGACCTGCCAGGCGGGATTTATGGGTTAGCCTCTCTCTGGCTGTGCCCACATCCTCAGCAACCCCCCCCCCCCAGGGCCACAGGCCTGGGAAGGAGGAGAGGACTCAGCTCATCACACAGGGCTGGCACCACTTGGGCAGCAGATCTCCCAGACAGCATCCCTCAACCCTAGCCATCCTAGCCTGCTGCTCTTTGGTCCCTGGGGGTGAGCTGTGGACTCTGGGGCCATCACAACCCTGGGGCCACCACTCCGTCTTGCTTCCATGGAGTCCGGGCTTCCCACACGGCCAGGTCGGGCAGCACAGATGCTGGGATCAGGCTGCTGAGGTTCAAGGCTCAGCTCTGATACTCACCTGGGGTGAACTTGGGCAAGTTCCTAACTTTCCCGTGCCTCAGTTTTCTTACTGTTATAATGGGCGTGATGATAGTGGTACCTAATGCATAAAGTATTTCTGAGGATTAGATGAAATGATATGTGTCAATGTATATAGCATTAGCTATTATTATCGTAATTGAGGGGCCTGGCCCCTGGGGTGAGGCTGCTGCAGACAGCAGGGCCCAATGTTGGCATCAGCAGATCTCGGGTCAAATCCCAGCTCTGCCCTTTCCTATCTGGGTCCAAGAGACTTCCTCAGTGAACTTCGGTTCCTCGTCTGGAAGGTGGGCCCGTGGACACGCACCTGGAGGGCCACTGGTGGGACCTGAGGAGTGCTGCAGGTGACATGTCCAGCAGGGCTGGTCACCCAGAAATGCTGCCGTGATGGCAGTGGTTTCAAGGGCCCCCAGATGGTTTGGCTGAGCATGGTTGGGTCAGAAATGGAGCTTTGCAGGTAGACAGGTAGACAGGACAATATGGTTGAAACAGGGACTTGGCCGAGAATAAACACACCCCAACTTTGTGCAACTTTATGCAAATTGAGACCTTTTTGTCCATTTTTTTTGTACAGAGGTTTTGGGGCAGGGGAGACTCTTCTATGTTTTTATCTTTTGCTTTCCTTTAATAATATTTTAAAATATTTTATTATAAAATATACATACCGAAGAATGTATAAGATATAAGTATTGTTGAAAGAATAATAATAAAACAGACATTTATGTACCCACCACCTGGCTTAAAAAAATCAGGCACTAATTGGACCTTAGGGCACCCACCAGTGTCTCCTCCCCAATTGGGTCCCTCCCCCTCCCCCTGCCACGGGGTGGCGGGCAGGAGAGACCACTCTCCTGGTTTTTGTATTAACCATTCTCTTGTTTTTCTTTATTTTTTAATTATTTTATTTATTCCAGCATATTACGGGGCACACATGTTTAGGTTACATCTATTGCCTTTGCCCCACCCGAGTCAGAGCTTCAAGCGTGTCCATC
>VBSM01000529.1:15072102-15156083 GCA_008086735.1 Cheirogaleus medius | reverse complement strand
GCCATCTAATCTTTGACAAAGCAGACAAAAACATACACTGGGGAAAAGAATTCTCATTCAATAAATGGTGCTGGGAAAATTGGATAGCCACATGTAGAAGTCTCTTGTTTTTCTGTATGTTTTTTGCTTTCAATGTCATTTTCTATTTATAAGAGCAGAATTCTGGGACAACCTGAAAGGCTGACAATAGAGGATGTGACCCATTGAAACACTTGAAGGAGTTTATAGGGGAAAGCACATGGAAGATGATTTGTTCTCCCCATTTCACAGATGAGGAAACTGAGGTGTGGGGAGGCCCAAGGTCACACAGCTGGCAGGTGGAGATGCCAGGGTAGGAACTCAGAGTGGGTACACCTTAAATCACGGACAGTCGGGCCAGAAATGGAGCTTTCTCATTTGTTCAAGAAATGCTTACTAGAAACTGACCCTGTGCTGGATGCTAGTATGTGGTCCAGCCTCCTGCCCCATATAACAGTTGAACTCCCTCTACAATATCCTGGTCTCAACTTGAATACCTCCCAAGATGGGGAGCTCTCTACCTCCAGGGGGATGTGTCTCATTCTATTCCTAGCTGGCTGTCAATATTTCTTGTCCTTGTGTGGATCCTCACCCCATGTGGTCCCTCCCACCTGGGAGCGCTTCATAAATCTTCAAGTGGAGCTCTTACCCCCAGGCCTGCTCTTCTCCCCGACAAAGTCCCCAGTTGCCTTAATAGCTCATCATGTGACATGGTTTCAATACTCTTCCTCAAGCTGAGGTCCCTGGGGGTGTCACATGGGCCCTAACGGAGGGGGCTCAGGCTGAGTCCCCCTCCAGGGCGCACTGGGCTGTGGCAGTTGCTGTTTCTGAGCTCCCACTGCACGCCAGGATCCCCTTCACACCATCTCTGAGCAGCAGGAATTGTCCCCGTTTTACAAGTGAGGGGACACTTGTAACGTGAGGGGAATGAAGCTCAGAGAAGCAACATGTCATGCCCAGGGCCTCTCAACCTAAACCCGAACACACGCTGCCTTGGGGACCCTGGCTGCAACCCTCCGACTATACCTGCCTTTCTCTGAGCCAGGAGGACAGGCTCTCCTTACCCCCAAGGAACACTGAGGGGATGGAGGACTAAACTCAGCTATGGGGAAGGATCTGGAAGCCCCAGGCAGGCAAACCACCCTAGCTTCTGAATTGAGAAGCGGAAACTTCCACAGCCAGGGTTCAGCTCCTCCCAGAGCTGACCTGAAGAATAAATCCAAAGTTCTGAGCCCTCATTTGACACCTGCCTCAATGTGTGTTGATTTGTCCACACAATGGTCTGTTGTCTACACAACCTTGCTGTGTGTCTCTGCTGTGTGTGTCTGCACAGCTCTGTATGCGGGTTTGTCTGTGCAGCGACACTACTGGGTCTGCGCACGTTGATGCAGAGAGACGCACCTTCTTAGGAGTGGCTTTGCACACACACATTTAACTGTTGACAGCTGAGGCTGCACCATGACAGTGCTGGCCTCCATGAGGGCTTGTTCGTGTAGGGGTGTGTGTGAGTTGTCAGTGATGGTGTATGTGAGAGTGTGTCCATGAGCATGTGTGCCGTGTGCGAGTGTGCCCACGTAGGGGGTGTGTGTGTGTGTGTGTGCGCACATACCCTGCGTGCCCGGGATCCAGCGGAGACCTTCTCACCCTGGCTTCCCACCTCACTTGCCCCGCAGGTCCTGGAGTCTGGCCTTTCCGCCTTATTTTCCAGCCAAATTATAACCCCTGGAAAAGGGGCCTTTATTATGGGAACACTGACACAGCCTAAGTGTCATTGGGGAACACAAAGTGTTGCCATCACCTGGCACGCTTTTCTCTAAAGAGAGGATCTTATCTTAGTCCATTTTGTGCTGCTATAACAGAATACCCGAGACTGGGTAATTTGTAAATAGAATTAGAGAAATAGGAACTTACTTCCCACAGTGCTGCAGCCTGGGAAGTCCAAGAGCAGGCTCTGGCGGGCTGGGCGTCTGCGGGGAGCCTGGTCTCCCTGCTTCCACGATGGTGCTTTGTGGCTGTGTTCTCCAGAGGGAGCGAACATTGTGTCTTCACGTGGGTGAAGGCAGAAAAGCACCAAGGGCCTAGGCCAGCTCGCTCCAGTACTTGTATAAGTCACTAATCCATTCATGAGGCAGCCCTCAGGACTTAATCACTTCCCAAAGGGCCCCACCTCTTAATACCAATACAATGGGGATTAAGTTTCAACATAAGAATTTTGGGAGACATTCAGACCATAGCAGAAGATCTTCATTACCTGCCAAGAACCCTTAACTGTGACTTCCGGGCCTGGGCACCTAGGGTGCTTGACAGGCCAGAGTGGGCTGGTGGGGGCAGGACAAGGGTGAGCTGACCCCATGCTGAGGCTGGGTCCTCCGAAGGCTTGTGCAGAGGCAGCTGGGCCAGCAGACAAGAGCCTTAGAATCGAGTCCAGTTGCCAGTAAGCATCCTGTGTGACCCTGGGCAGGTCCCTGATCCTTCCTGGGCTTCATTTTCCCCATCTGAGAGATGGGAAAATAAGCAGACCTGTTGTAGATTGGTATGAAATTCTAGAATGTTGAAGGCATGCCTCCTGGGGATCAGATGTGGTCCAATGCTGTCCCTGAACAGGAGTCTGAGGCCCAGAAAGGAAAGGGACTTGCCCACGGTTACCCAGCAAGGAACGAGGGAATGCATGCGTCCCCTGGCGCTAGCACCCAGGTGCCTGAGCCTCAGGCCCAGCCAGGTTATAGGACATGACAGTCTTTGGGCTCTGTTCAGCCTCAACTTTCTAAGATTCATTGAAGATTTGAACACATTTGAGTTTATCAAGGTGCAAGGTGCAACTGGTTCCCAACCAATGAGGATGGCAGAGGAAAACAAGCATGAAAGAGTGGCAGAAGACACAAAGAAAGACTTCCAGGTGTTTAGAATGGAGAGGTAAGGGGGCCAGGGCTCCAGCTATATCCCAGCCCAGACTCAAGGCAGTGACCCACACAGAGAGAGCTAACACATTTCCAAGTGGCACAAACAACTCTAAGACTGAGACACCAGCCCCAGCCCTATGGATACAGGCCCAGGGCCACTGTTGCCCAGGCCCTCGATAGGCCATTGACTGTGTGTGACCTTGAAGACCTTCACTTCTCTGGGCTCTTATACCTCTGTCATCTGGTAATAGCCTGACTCTAGGACGTGGTAAAGATGAAATACTGCAGAATGTAGTGGTTTAAAGCACTCACTTTGGAGTCAAAGGGACCTGAATTCAATATAGACTTCCTTGCCACACGGAAGCCTCTCTGAGCCTCAGTTTCTGTATCTGCCTATTTCACAAAGCTGTTTTGAAGTTCATCTCAGGTGATATAAGCAAAGTGGCTAGCAGGTGGTCCAAATATACTATTCCCCAGGCCTGGGCACATGTAGCAGCCAGGAGAGGTGTGGCAATTTTCTAATGGGGGGGACTTGCTATGTAATTTGGGGGCCCCAGTGCAAAATGAAAATGCAAGCCAATTATTCAACAAATATTAAGAATTTCAAGGCAGCAGAGCATTAAACCAAGCTCATGACCCTGTGCGACTGCATCGGTCACAGGCCTGGGAAGCCAGCCCCGCCTCTGGATATCTGGGGCAGCTCAAACCCAGTTCAGGTGGAGGGGCTGAGCTTCCGCCACTGCATGGAGGGCCACCCCCCTCCCCAAGCTGCAGCTGGGACCATGACCACCGGCCCTGCCACGCTCAGTGGCCATTGGAGGCGCATGAAAGACGGACTGTTCTCCACCGCATTATGCTCGTTTTTATCTCATGCCATGCATACAGCACATAGTTGATTTCTTTCCGCAAAGGGCTGTGCTTTTTTCTTTTCCAAGGGCAACGCTGGAAAGCCATGTGGCTTTTATTGCTGGCAGGAATGTCTGAGGCGTTCCTTCACCACCACATGAAATGAAGCCCTAATCGTCATCTGCGTAAGGCCAAAGCCCCCAGTCTCCTCCAAGCCATCAGCCTCTGAGATTAATTAAGGCTTCACAAGGACTGACAGTCATTAGGACCTTTTTGGGGAGGTGGAAAATCCCTAATGGGACCAGCTGGGCCCAGGAGCTGCTGGGTGGGTGGTGGGGAGAGAGGAGGGAGAAGGAGAGAGGAAGGTATGAGGATCAGAGTCGGTGGGAGGTAGCCGAAGGGAGAGGGGTCCAGACTCTGCCCTTGGCGTTGACCTTGAGGGAGACCCCTTTCCTCCCTAGGTCTCGGTTCTGCCACGAGATAAATGGGGATTTGGATTTGGTATTTCAGAGCCTTGTTGAGTCTGACATTATAAAATTCTGAATCCTGCCCATGATTCTTATGCCAGGATTCTAATTCTATTCCATGACGGTATCTTCGAGCATCTGATTCTAGTCCATGAGAAAAGAGTGTAGTGGTCAGAAACTTGGGCTCTGGGGCTGGGCAGCCTGGAATTCTACCTACCTGGTTTCCCAGCTGTGTGACCTTGGGCAAGTTACTTAACCTCTCTGGGCTTCAGTTTCCTCATGTATAAAATGGAAGTGATAACCGTACCTACCCCATAAGAATGCTAAGAGGCATACATGAGTATAAAGTGTGGAATGGGTGAGAGGTGACAGCCACTCAAAGGAGTCCTTTCTCTCCCTGTCTGCCAGAGCTGACGCCCAACCATGGAGCTGGGGAAGGGGCATTCACATCCCCTTGGGCTTCAAGCTCCCCAGGTCCCTCTCACCACTTTCCCACCCCAAGGGGCACCATCAAGAGCAGAGTCCTCTGATCTGACGGCTCCGCCAGCAGGCAGCTCTGCACCCACCCGCCGCTGTGGACGGAGAGTCCAGGCAGTGTGACCAGCCACTGTGACCTAGAGACAGACCCCTGGTCAAGGAGCCAGCGTGCTGGAAGGGCTTGTGAGAATGTGTCTGAACTTCTCAGGTTCTGAGGCCCAAGGAGGGAAGCTCTGCCCTCTGAGCCCGGGTCTCCCCGTGTGCAGAATGGAAAGGATACAATCTGTACCCTGCAGAAGCATCTGAGGATGAGTGACAATTGGGGGCAAACTCGTAGTCCATAGCAGGCGTCCAAAAGATTAGGGCAATTATTAGTCCTAGACGGATACTCAAAGTCAGACCAAATAACTCTCTATTAGAATTATTTCCCTGATATATAGATGACAAAAGTGAGGAGCGCAGAGAGTGGTAGGAAGACCCCACTTGTGATGGGAGTTGGAACCAGAACCCACTTCCCTGGCTATGGATGGAGCCGCCCCGTGAGTGCTGGGATCACCTCTCCCTCCTCCCACCCTCCCTCTCACTCTCTCCCATCCCGAAGGAAGGAGCACCCTCTTGCCACCCCAAGGCAGGGTGGGGTTGGGCGTTGGGGCGGGGGATCTGCGGCAGAGCACACGCAAGGGAGCTGGCGCTGGCAATGCATCGAGTGGGGAAGAGGGGCCGAGGTCACAGGGAAACTCGTCTGGGGTCCTGCGTGTAGACGGGTAGCCGGCCGGCATCCCGAGGGACCGTAGAAGCGCAACCCTGGTGTTCAGATGGGGACACTGAGGCCTAGAGTGAAATGCCGCCGGCCCTGGCACTTCCGCTAAAGTTATATGCCGATGGGGTCGCTTTGGTCCCGGCCCGGGAGGCGGCGCCCGTGGGACTGTCCAGCCCCCGGCCCCAGCTGGCTGCGGCTTCCAGCAGGGCCGAGGTCAGCCCCGCCCCATTTGGGTCCCGCGGTTATCGCCCCCCAGGCCTTGCCAGACCTCAGTCCAGACCCTGGTCCTGCCTCTCCCGCTTCCTGGGCCTCAGTTTTGCCATCTGTAACCTGGGGACCATAGCCGATCCTGCCTCCTAGCAAGCTGGTTCTCAGGCCGAACGACAGCAGGTGGGGGCGGGGGGGCTCAGCATAGGGCCCTCATGAGTGACCCTGGCAAGCCCTTCCAGCCTTCGGACCCAAGTTTGAAGGGTCGCTGATTTCAAGTTCATGGCTGCTTAACAGATTTTACCGCCTCCAGCTCTCCCACCCGCACAATAGCGATTTCAGTATCTACACACCGGCTCTCCCCATCACTTCACTTAACCAGTGGGAGGAGAGGAGTGATGCTTAACCTAGTGCTGCCTCCACGCCTTAAACGTTGAGCCAGAGCAGGCTTTTAGCCTGGCTTTGGTCTTCCCTAGCCCCGCAGACTTTGGGCAATGTCGCTCTTTGTTTAAATGGGCATAACACCTCCACATAACGATCCATCGATCGTTGTGGGAATCAAATAATGCACGAAATGCCCAAGTACAGGACACGTGGCAAAACCTTGGCAAACTTGACTGTTACTGTCCTTCCCACTTTACAGGTCAAGGGACTGAGGCTCAGAGGGGTGTAGACCCTGGTCAAAATCACCCAACAGGAGGCAGTATCTGGGTCCTAATGCCCTAACCACCGTGATCTCCCATCCCCGTACCTTCCCTCCAGGTCTGGCCCTTCCCCACCCCCAAAAAGATAAAAGACCTCTGTAATTCCAGAAGCACACTTGTCCTCCCACACAGTCTGGATCCTTCGAGAGAGGAGAGATGGCCCCAGTGCTGGATTCTCTGGGGTGAGACCTCCCAGCCCTGCAGAAAACCCCACAACCTAAATGTATTACTATTTTTCATTACTGTTTCTCACTAATTTACATATTCAGAAATCGGATGCAGGTGAGTCCTAGTTTACTTAGCAGCATTTTCCTTCTTTCTTTTCACAGCAAACAATTGACAGTAACATTTTAGATGCGTTAAACGTTATGCCCTTCGCCTCCTAGAGAGAAACTTTAATCCCCCCATTGTGAAGTGGAGCTGTTGGAATGGCCTCCAATGACAAGAGAAACTGAGGATCAGAGAGGGACAGGAATGTCCCCCGTGAGCTCCAGGGCACTAGGCAGGAGATAGGTTTCACCCTGGGTCCCTCTGGAGTGGGCATGTAGAGGCCAGACTGGGACGGTCTCAGTTCTAGGAGAGTCTTCGGAGCTCTGCAAGGGACTAGGCTCCTGTGAGACTCAGGATAAAGGAAACAGAGGCCTCCCGGGGAGAGGGAGGGGCTGACAGGGTCTGCTGAAGCCCAGTTGTAACTTAGGGAAGTGTCTGCCTGCGGGAGGGTGGGGGCCCTGGGCCAGTGGGTTTCCCAAGGGAGGGTCTGAGAGCCTAGGAGAAGGAGAGTCGTCAAGACCTGGGCTCAGGCGGCCCTGCGATGCTTGCTGGAAAACCCTCCTGTAAGCTGATGTGTCCAGAGCAGGTCACAGACGGTCCTCACCTCCCCCAGGTATCCCCCTAGGGGAACCAAGAGGGGAAGGACAGCCATGGACTAGGTTCTGAGTCCTGGCCAGCTCTGAACACGAGAATTGGACATTTCACAGATGGGAAGTGTGAGGCCCAGAGACGGGAAGAACCACAACAAGGATGACCTTATTTTTTCATAATAATAACAGTGACAGTTCCCCATGGACGGAGCACCCCCTATGTTCCAGGCCTGTGCGAGCACTTTACACACCATTGGCTGAGGAAGCCCCTATTAGCGCCCCCACTTTACAGATGAAAGACATGAGGCTGCTGAGGTTTTAAGCAACTTTCCCTAAATGGCGGTGGGCCGTGGAAGAAGACAAACTCGGACAAGGGGGCTGCAGACTTGAGCTCCTTCCACAACCCATGGCTCTCTTAGGAGGTTTTCCAGAGCATGCTTGTCCCTTGTGTGGCACGCTTTGGGGATGAAGTAGTTTGTGCCGTCAGGGATGGAGAGGAAGCAGGTTGACGATTGGTGGAAGCAGGGAACTAGCTAGCCTGTTCCTTCCGTTGGATGGAGGGAAGAGGGAGAGGAAATGCCTGGCCATCCCAGATGGGGAAGGGAGAGGGTGGCCGCATGTCCCAGGTGGGGAGTGGAAGCTCTCCCTCTGACTAAAGGGCAAAAAACAGATGAAGTAGTTTTTGTTGGTTGGCGATCGATGGGTGGAAACTGGGAACTAGCTGGCCTGTTCTGTGCGTCCACCCTCCAGAATGGGACGGGAAGGACTGCGCATTTCTAACGGGAAACGCTTCTGCTGGGGGAGGACGCAGAGATCCTCCCGTACCTGCAGATGAGCGGCGCAAAGCGTCCGTCTCAACGGAGGTGAGGAAGACAGCCTTGGGTTTGACACAAAGCTATCGGTTTGTCTAAAACGTGGCGGTACCGGACAAGCGGCGTGTCCAGAAAGGGCAACTCGTAGGAGGCGGCCACGGCGCCTGGACGCGGGGACCGCAGCTGGCGCGCATCTGGGCAGAGCCTGGCCCGGGAATGCGCGTCTGGCGGGGCGCAGGCGCCAACTAGCGGTGGCTCTGCGGCTACGCCTGTCCAGGCGGCCCCAGCGACCTCCGGCTGGGGACCCAAACGCCTACAACCCCCGTGCCTTCGTTCCGGTGCCCGCTGACTGCGAGTGCCCTCCCGAGGGCCGGAGCCGCGCCGAGTCCCGTGCAAGGTGCCGGGGCCTACAAGACCCCCCATTCTTTGAAAACCCGTTTGTCAACCCTCTGTAGGATGAGAGAGAGAAATCAGGCGGAGGGATAAGCAAAGGGCACGGGGCAAACCGAAACCTCTCGACGAATAGAATTTACAAACCCCAGGGGCAGCGGGTCACGGCCCCAAAGGCGCTCGAGGGCAGCATGCGTCACCTGCCCCCGGCTCCGGGCCCTACCTGGCCACGACGCGGTGAGCCTTTTCCAGAGAAGCTCCCGGCGGTCAGATGCGCCAAGGCCGGGATCTCTCGCTTTCCTCTATTTTCGGCTCCCGGTGCCAGCGCTTCGGAGGGTGCGCGGGCCCGGCGACCGACAGCTCCTAGGCATAGGCTCTTTGATAAGGTCTAGTAAGGGACTTTCGCTGTCCTTGCTTTCGAGATGGCCTGCGGCGCGGACTTGAGGCTCAGACAGGGGCAAGGGGCTAGCTCTTCGGGTGGTCAGAGTTGGGCCAGAGCTCGTCTCCCCTGGAGCCACTCAGGGCTTAATTTCGTTTGGCGACAACGACGAAATGGTGCACACTGGGCAGGGTCAGATCCAGGAGGAGATCTCGCGGCCACCGTCGGATCCTGTGCTTCTTTGCTCCCGAGGCTTGGGATTCGTCATTTTGCACCTGCCGAGAGCGCCAGAGGCAACGAAAATCCATCCCAGTCTCCAAAGCGTTAGGGAGACTCGGCGCGCGTTCGATTCCCGGAGACCAGGGAGCGCACCTGGGGCGATATTTCGGCGTGAATGGGGGCTTTATCTTTCCTGTTCCCTCCCCGCTGTAGCCCGTCCCTAGGCCTGTTCGACTGGCCCAGGAGGCGGGAGAGGAAGGGGTCGTTTGCAGTAAAGCCCAGAAGTGGTTGGGCCGCGCGGCTGGGGAGTGGGAGCGGGACCCCAGAGGCCGGCGAGCAGGCAACGAATGCCTCGGCGAAGCTGTCAGCGTCGGTGCAGCGCGGCCAGAGCGCACGGGCCTAAGACGACGCGGGCTTGGAGTCGCGGGGGCCACTTTCTAGCCGCATGGAGGAAGAAAATTCTCTCCTCTGGAAGCCAGGGCCCTTAGCTTTACAGCCACTCCGCAGTTTTCTTCTTGCCACGGACCCGCGTGTTCCACAATGCAGGACCGTGGTTAAATGCGTGGAAGAAAAAAATCGCGGAAACGCGTTTTGTAGGTTGCATTATGTTTTTCAAAGAGCCACAGGCTGCCACAACGAAGAACGATGCCTCGAGGCCTGCACGATCCTGAAACTTGTTTTGAGGGGAGATCGGAGAGGAACCGGGCTGTTGGCCCCAGCCGATTGCGGGCCCGTGGGAGACTCCCTCCTGTCTGTCCCCAGCTTGGCACAGGGACCGCTGAGGCCAGGACCAAAGCAAGACTGGGAGCTGCAGAGGCCGCCGGCTGGGCTGGCCCCGGACGGCATGCAGAATCCCGTGTGCAGAGGGGGCTCTTCGGTCAAAATAATTTGCAGGAGGGATGGAGGGAGATGAGAAACCTCTTTGGGGCAGCTCCCGGCGCCGGCGCCGTGTCACTGGCCTTGGAGCCCCCGCGGTCCCCAGCTGAGGGTGCAGGCGTCACAGGCCAAAAGCGGCCAGAGCTCAGGGAGCCTGGCTGTGGCCAGAGGGGAAGAGGAGGGAAAGGGTTGCGGTCCCCGCGTCGGGGAGCCGCGACCTGAAGAGGGCGGCAAGGGAGCTTTCTGTGGGGCCCGGACGTTCTAAACAAATTTCTAGCATCTGCCCCGGGCTCCTAGAACTCTCGGGGGCCCTCGGCCACCGCGCAGGGCCTCCGACAGCCGGCGTCCTCCGCGGGGCGGGGCCTCCCGCCCCACCCCTTTGGGCGGCCTTCGGAGGGCCCGTTCCTCCCCCGCGAACGCCGCAGAGGTGCCTGCGATGGGGGCTCCGATTGGCTGCGCGACGCGTCGCTCGTGCCAGGCCCGCCCCCGCGGGTCCCGGGTACTAACCCCGCGCGGACGGCCACAGCCCCGCCACTTGATTCTCGAGGATTTGTTCTGGGGCCGCAGCCGCGGAGTCGGTGGGGCGGCCACGGGCTGCGGGCCGGGAGGCGGCGGCGGCACAGCCCGCGCGGGCCCCGCCACGGCCCAGGCAGCCGGGACCGCCGCGAGGGGCGGCCGCACGCGGGCCGCGCGCCCGGGATGCGGGACTAGCGGGCAGGCTGCGCGCGGCCGTCGGGGCAGCGAGGCCTCGCGGCGGGCGGGCCCCGGCGGGTCGCCCCGGGCGCCGCCCCCTGCGCCCTGAGGCCCGGGCCCCGCGCTTCTGCTTTCCCGCTTCTCTCGGCAGCGGCGGCCGAGAAGGCGCCCCCGCCGGCCGCCCCCGGGGGAGCCGCGCCGCCGCCGCCCGCCCGGCGCCCTGACGGCCGCTGTTATGCGTATTCCTGTAGACCCGAGCACCAGCCGCCGCTTCACACCTCCCTCCACGGCCTTCCCCTGCGGCGGCGGCGGCGGCGGCGGCAAGATGGGCGAGAACAGCGGCGCGCTGAGCGCGCAGGCGGCCGTGGGGCCCGGCGGGCGCGCCCGGCCAGAGGTGCGCTCGATGGTGGACGTGCTGGCGGACCACGCGGGAGAGCTCGTGCGCACCGACAGCCCCAACTTCCTCTGCTCCGTGCTGCCCTCGCACTGGCGCTGCAACAAGACGCTGCCTGTCGCCTTCAAGGTGAGTGCGGGACCCGGGGCGGGACGACACCGGCCCTGGGGCTCCCGGCGTCCCAGCTGCTGGCGCCAGGGCCCCGGGAGGAGTGGGGAGGGGACCTGCCCGAGACTGCGGCGAGAGCCGGGCAGCGGGGCCGAGGGCGCTTTTCGGCCTCGCTGCGTGCTCGGCCCAGGGACCTCCGCGTTCATTCTTGGATGTGCCCCGAACGGATGACTTTTAGGGAGCTGGCCCCCTCCACCTGGGCTTTGGGGAACCCTGGGTAGAGACGTTGATGTGGAAACAAGCGAATAAGGCTTCGCTTGCCCCTAACCCGGATCCCACGGACACAGCCCTGCGGGCAGCTGAGAACAGGATCCCCGGGACCAGGGCGAGGACACCGGAGGTGCGGTTCGGAGGGCGCATAGGGCCTACCCTCCACTGCCAGCACCCCTCCTCCTGCGCCGCTTAGAAGCACTTCCTGCTCACACCCTCCACCTCGGGCTTCTGAAATCGTACGCGGGGCTGGACTCCAGGCCAGGACCCGGAGCATTGCGCCCTAAATGGTTGCGCCGGAATATTCTGCATCCCCAGTGGCAGGCTGAGATTGGGGTGCCCCCACCCCTGGCAGCCCCCCATTCAGAGGATCTTTTGCTCTACGCTAGGGAGTAGGCGACTGTTTCATTTTCATTTTTTTAAGGGGGCAGCGAGATGAAACGAAAACGCCTTGGTTTTCCCCTAAACCTCTCACAGCTGCCGTGAGAAAGGGCAGGGCAGGAAGGGCCGGCGGCAGGGGGGGTGGTGCCCGAGGTGGCTGGAAGCAGCGGCCGCTGGCAGCTGAGCCGTCCTTGCTCCCATTAAGACGACTCCAAATTGGAAAAAAGCATGAGTGGCTCTTTGAGGTCTCCCGGGTGACATCTTAAAATACCAGTGGGGAAAATCTCCCCGGGAGGGGGGGAGGCCCGTGTGACTTTAATCGTCAGATCGGAGCTTTTACTGTCACTTGGAGCTTAAAAGGAGTCTTTGAAATTAAAAGAAGACAGGATGTTGACAGGAAATCTGGCCTTTTTAATCAGACCCCAAACATTTTCTCCTTGAAATTTTTACCATCTGGATTCCTACTCCCTGCACGCGGCAGCCACGTTTAAATGGCTGTGACTCTGTTTAGAGTCTGATTCTTTTTCAAAGGGCATCTGCCTCTCTGTGCTCTTTGGGGGAGGGAGAGGGGGAACAGTATTTAGAGGGACATCCCCACCCCCATCTTGCAATTCCCAGCAGGTGCATCCTCCTGTTATCAAAAGCTCCCCCCCCACTTTAAAGGGGTTTTCTGGACGACCCTTCTCAAAACCAGTTTGTTTTGCATTTTGCATTTTCTCTGCATAACGAATTCAGGCTCTGCAGAGGCCAATAAACCGGGCCTGGGCCACATTTCAGGGCCAAATTTCCTACCCCAAACGACTCTCGCATAAATTGAGTGAGGGTAGCAGCCCTCTTATTATTATTGTTGGTATTCTTTTTTACTTGCAAACTCGGTTGCTAGAAGCATGTTGATTCCTCTTTTACTCAAGCCGAAGACAGGGGAACCGCATCCCACATCATAGTGCCTGAGCTGATTCACGGCTCTCGCTTAGATTCGATTTAATAGAAAGGATAATTTCTTGGGACGCAGCTTAACTAGCTGATCTAGGATTTTGGTATGGCAGGTAGGGATTTCATCTGCTTGTTTTTGTTATATTTGGGGGAAGGTCTTCATTGTTTTGAAACCTCTTCTCCACCCCCCATTCGAGAAATCTGCAGTGCGTCTGGGACCCAGGGGAGCTGCCCGCGCAGCCCCTTCCCTCCTTCCCCGGCCTCCGTCTGCCTTTCTAAGCGATCCCTCAGCACCCCCCCTTGTCTTCAGGTGGTGGCACTGGGGGATGTGCCAGATGGAACGGTGGTGACCGTGATGGCAGGCAACGACGAGAACTACTCTGCCGAACTTCGCAATGCCTCTGCCGTCATGAAGAACCAGGTGGCCAGGTTCAACGACCTTCGTTTCGTGGGCCGCAGTGGGCGAGGTGAGCCGGAGGGAGACCTCAAGAGCCTGACATTGGCAATGGCAAAGATGGGGGGAAGGAAGCTGAGAGAGAGGCCTTGGGGTCCCAATGGAAGCCCCGGAAACAGGTCTCCCGGTCCAGCTCTGTCTAAAAGAGCTGTTTGTCATCCCTTAGGGTGTTACAGATCTCTGTGAGGATGTGAGAGAAGTTATGGTCTCTTGCCAGGAAAAGCCACAATTTTCTCCCAGTTTCTGGGGTTTACAAACTCCTGAAACCTTTCATGCCACTCCTCTTTCCTGATTAAGCACACCTGGTCGCACAAAAGATGCTAGGAAAAGATCATGGATGAACGAACAAAAAAGGGAGCTTGCAGGTCTTCCAGCAGGCAGCTTGGAGGACCGGTCTGCCGGGCCCAAGCACCCAAGCCACTCTCCCCACAGGGGCAGAATCTCCCCCACACTCCGAGACCACCTCTCCCCAGCTGTGGCCTCCTGCAGGCAGGCACAGCTTCCCAGGCCCTTTGAGCCCCAGGTGGTTTAGAATAGAACTAATGCAGTGCAGAATGCTGCATGTTGGCTGCCGTCTCCCCTCCTACAGGCCAGGCTGGCGTGCCACCCTGCCTGCCTGATGGACCTCGGCAGTAGAAGGAAGGCAGGGTGTTTGTTGAGCGGGAGGCCGCTGGGACCTGAAACCCATCATCACTTAACTCAGGGTGGAGAAGCCCTAGCAACCCTGCCCCGGCGAAATGGAGGCTTAAGGGTCCACTGGCCCTTTAAGACCAGCCTGCCGAGAAGCGGCTTGGGGAGCTGCCCTTCCCGAGCACCAGGCCTGCCTCCAGCTTTGTTAGGAAAGTCAGCCGGGTTCCCTCTGCTGCCCGACTCCACACAGGCTGAAGCGGCTGAAGCAGAATTGTACTTTTCATCACCAATAAACAAGCCCTTCTCAAGGTTTTAGTTCCCTCTGAGCTGCCAGCCCTGCTCCGGAGCGGGCATCTGGGCACCATTTTTTCCTCTCCAGCCATTCAATGTATACATACAAATGTCAAACATATTTTGACTTTTCAGCATTAATTAAAACCAGGGCATTATTTGCATGTAATAACTGTTTACTTGTTACTTTTTATGAAACTGAAATAGTTTACATTCTTTCAAACATTTCCTGTTCCTGTTGGCTCCCTTCCCCACGCACAGATTTCTTTCAAACGGTGCCCTTAACTGGTTGCAGGTTGATGGATGGAAAATGTTTGCTTTTATGAATTAAGCTTTCATTGCTGCTCCTAATTAGTCTCCAAGCCCCTTTTGTCATCCCCAATCTCTCAAGCCCTATGCAACTTAATCCCATCCCCAGCCCTGAGTGGAGAGGCACTCATCTCTGGTCGGTGGCAGGCCAGGCTGGTGGCTCTACTGAGTGCAGGGCAGTGGCTGGGTCTGCCGGCCCAGGTGTGGGGGACACTATAGCTGCCGACCCTCATGAGGTGGGCGGAAGGCGATGTTGGTCTGGGGGCCCAGCAAGGCATCAGGAACTTTGTTTTCCTTCCCACTGCTTCACCTGGGAGGGGAGATATAGAAAGAGAAGAGGCGGTGATTCTCTGAGTTACTGAGACCTCATCTGGCCATTCTGCACCCTGAAAATGATTTTTTGTGGCTTTCCTGCCCACAGACCTGGGCCCCCACCCCCGTGGCTGGCAAGGAGGGAGATGGCTTTCTAGAGCATCGTTGAGCAGCGTGCTCTTGTAGCCGGCACAGCCAAGGCTGGGACAGTGGCTGTGGGAGCCGCAGGAGGCTGTGTTCATAAACCATCCTCACTTCCATTCTCTCCCCAGTCTCAGTGGTCCTGGGAGGGAGGGAGTGGTCTAAATACAAGTTCTGATGCCTGCAGAACCCTGGATGAAGCGTTCAGCCTTCAGAGGCTCGTGATCTTTAAGAGCCTGGCTCTGGAATCAGCCAACCTAGGTCTGAGTCCCAGCTCTGCTAGTGAACTGCTGGATGGTGTTGGGCAAATGACTTAACCTCTGTGTGTCTCAGTTTCCTCATTTGTAAAATGGGGCTAATGTTGGACCCTACCTCATGAGATTTTGAAGAGATTAATGAAATTGATGCAAGTATATCCACTGGCACATATCGAGAGCTGGATACATATTAGAGATTTTGTTACTTCAAATGCTTGGGACTGGAGGAGGCCTTTGAGGTCCCTTTGAGTGGTGACAGTCACTGATTCTCTGATTACCATGCGGTTTGGGCGGGGGTGGGGGAAACCCAGAAGGTGTGAACTGCTGAGTGGGAGAGGTGGAGGCGGCTGGCAGGGAGGAAGGAGGGTGCCAGGGTCTGGTGGCATGCAGACACACATCTGTTGTGCCCATCCTGCCGACTGGGAAATTCCCACCTGAGAGAACAAGTCCGTGGTTGACACCGACAATCGGGGCCACTTTGGGAGTCAGGACAGGTTGGGGTTTGGGACCCAGAGCCCTTCCCTGGCTCTGTGACTTCTTCCAGGACTAAGAAGTCAGATGGAAACTTCTGCTTGTTTCCTCAATTTTGAGGCCTTGCTTCTGTCTGAATTCCAGGAAGATGGCTTTCCACGAAAGACACACACGCAGTAACACCACAGGCTGAAGCTGCGAACCAAGAACAGGAAGGGAAGGAAAACCAGGTCACTGCTGTCCCCTGCAGTGATTAGAGCCCGGGTTCCCACCCTGCCAGGCACAACACCCCTTTCTTACAATAAACATTTTTTGTAACGAGCCCTTTACTATCGTACATTGAAATTGATAGGTAACATAACCTACCTACTTACATCCAGTTTCAAAAGCTTTATAATTCCACAGCTATGATAGAGGAAAAAAGGGAACGTAGTTTATAATAAAACACCGCTATGAGAATATACACGTGGGGGCGGCCCGACGCCCTCTACGCAGAAGCCTCGTCGCCACGGCAGACAGAACAGGCAGGGGTCCTCGGAGTCTGAGTGCGGCCCGGCCATCAGTGCCAGCATTTTCTGAAGTTGTGGACAATTTTTGGCAACGTTCTGAACAAAATTTTTTTAAAAAACTGTCTTTCCTCTTGGAAAATTCAGAAGATATTAAAAATGCAAAAAAAAAAAATTCCTTGTTTTATATAAAACTGAGTGAGGCTCATGGCTCAGGATTTTTATGAGCTTTTGCCTTCCAGAAGAATGTGCTCGTCATTGCCCTGGCAGTGCTGGGCACCCGCATCCCCTCCGCAAACACACCGCCCACCTCTGATGTCGTCGGCGCCTGCCCGGCACTGTTGACCACGCAGACCACAGACCCCCGAAATGCCCGCTAGCAGGCAGCCTCTCACCCAGGCAGAGATGACAAGCACATGAGCTCCCAACCTATCATGAACTGGTTAACAAGGAACCATAGTTTGTGGAGAGAGATTTGGGCTGAGGTGAGTGGGTGCAAGCTTAGGGAGACCACAGGTGGGGGAAGAGATGGATGGCTTCTTGGCCAATGTGGAGAAAACCCAGTGGTCCCCTGAGACAGACACGCCCCCTCCTTTGCCCAGGCGGCTCCCGTGGGTGGGGCGCATCGCATAGGACCCTCTCGAGAGGCTCAGAGGCTTGCCCGACGCCACACTGCCGGACCCAGCCGAGCTTGATGATGGGACCAGGGCACTGGGTTCTGCAGGGCAGTCACTTCCCAGACGTGGATTTCTCCCCCCACCCAACCCCAACCGAGACGCCCTTGGAGTGCCTGGATTTGCAATTCCTGGACTCCTGGCCAGTTGCAAGTTCGCCCAGGTTTCTGCAAGGAGCCGTCCACCTCCTTTGTCTTCTTGGCTTCCTGCTCCTAGAGGCCGAGGGAGATAGATGGATGGGTTTGTTGCCGCCAGGCAGAGAGAGAGCCGGGCAGGGCCAGGGAGAGCTGAGGGGCACTCAGGAAGACAGCTTCCTCCACCCCTGGTTCCCAGGGTCCCTGCCTCCTGGTATCCGGACACCTGCTTCTCCCGTCCACTCCTGCTCTTAGCCGAACCCCGCAACTCCCAACCGTGACTCCTCTCCCCTCTGCCGGTACCTGGGAGGGTTGGCGACAGGCTTGGAAACTGAGAGGAAGTGGGCAAGGAGTGCTGGTGACTTCAGGGGTGGTGGCATGTGGTTTGCTACTCCCCGGGAGCAGGGCCTTAGTACCAGTGTGGTGGGGCAGGCTCCAGCACATTCGAACCTTCCTGAGTCTTGCTGGCTCCTGTGTGACCTCAACTCACTGCCCCTCTAGGAGCCTCAGTTTTCTCATTTGTAAAATGGGAGCAGCAGTCTCTGCTCTTAATTCATGTAATAAATACTTATTGAACACCTACTAAGTGCCAGATGCTGTCCTAGGGGCTGGGGACACAGCAGTGAACAAGACAAAACTTCTGCCCCTGGGAGCTTATGGTCTAGTGGAGGGAGGCAAAATGAGATCCGTCAGTAGAGGATGGTTAAAGGCAAGAGGCACTATGGGGACATTGAAGCAGGGGCAGGGCTGGGGCCAGCTGGGAGTGGGAGGGCCTGTGACGCTTCGGATTGAGCTGCTTAACCTTTTGGTGCCCTGTGGGCTGTTTTGGCAGCCTGGCGAAGCCCACACACCTTTCTCAGAATAATGTGGGGTTTTTTCTTTAAGGTTTAAGATAAAATGCAAAGGATTACAATGGAAACCGATTCTATTAAAACAACCGTTGGCAAAATGTTTTTAAAATTGTGATGAATGTGCTGCCTGTTTAATGCAGTGAATCACGAGATCTAGCAACGGGTCTAATGACGACTGTGATATTGAAGTTGTGACGAGCGTAACAGATATTTAGAGAAATCTGCGACAACTGTAATGTGATATGTAAATATCTGTGACATCTCTTGCCGACAAGGTCACAGGTACTGCCGCGAATACGGCTGTGGTTTGTTGCCTACGTATGCTCTTACTTGAGAGAGATGCTAAATTTCACTTAGAGGTTAGGGACAATACAGTTGTCGTTTTTTTCCTGTCCCAGGCCTGCTCAGTTCTACAGAGCCAAGTTTAAAACGCCTACTTTAGATGAAGTGACCGGGTAAGGCCTTGCTGGGAAGGTGACTTTTGGGTTGAGACCTGCAGGTGCATTGTAGTAAAGCATCGAGCGCTGCTGTGGGCTCTCAGTGTCCGGAGTGTGCTCACTAGTGCTCGGGGCTGTGCCCAAACTGCCCCTCAGCATGGCTCCCACAGAAGGTGATGGAAGGGGCAGAGGCCCTGAGACCGAGACCGGTGGAGAGAGCCTGGCTAGTTGGAGGGGGAAGAGGTCCAGGAGGGAGATGACTTGGGAGACAGGGAAGGCAGTTTCAGGGATGGAGGATGCTGGCAGGGGTGAGCAGGGAGCCTGAGGCCACCTGCACGGCCTTGCCATAGACCATTTTGTACTTTCTGTTTGCATTGCACAGTCCCCCTGCAGCCTGACAGTGAGGGGCCCAGGGCTCCAGTAGCATTTCTATCCCTGCCTCCCACTGGCTGGCCCAGGAAAAGTCTTCCAGAGAAGCCCCCCATTTCTCAGTTGGAGCCATAGCTCAGGGACTCGTTAGCTTAAAATGGCCCCTGGCATCTCAGAAGCCCTTGAGTTCTTCGGCGTGGCCCCGGCAGCCTGGCTGGTTTAATTTTGTTCTAGATTCTCCTGTTTCTGGAGCTAGAATTTTCATGGGATCACTTGGCCTCCACGTACCCAGCTGTGCAAACAGAGCCATGATACTGGTCCCCACACTGAGGTCCCTCTCCCACGACTGACTTGGGGCTCATGCAACCTGCCTTGGCGGATGTCGGGAGGACACCAGAGGGGTGCACTCAGGCAGCCTCCCTCATGCCGTCCTGCGCCAGCCCTGGGGATGCCGCGCACCAGGCCATTGGCCCCTGTCCTCAGGGAGTTCCGGGGACTGTACCTGGAGTCCAGAGGCCAGGGGTGCACAGAGGCGAGGGGGAGGTGAATCCTGGCTTGGGGGAATTCTGGTTTGGGGGAAACCCACCCCCAGTCTCACACAGCACGCGGCTTTGGGTTATAACAGAGACAGGCTGAGAGGAGGGCTCTGCCTGAGGCACTAGGAACACTGGGCTGCCGTTTGAGGACAAATCCTTACCTTGTACCGTACCAGCCAGTAGAACCCCAGGAACATCAAAGAATTAACCGTAGAAAGTGGAGAGAACGCTCTTTGTTGCGAGAAAAGCCTTTATCTGCCTTCGACATGGAGAAAACCGTCTAAGCATAAAAACGATAGACGAACGAGAGCTAGAACTGAAAACGAAAACAGCTCGGGACCAGAAAGTGAAATGAGAAGTCCGCTGGCCTGGGAAACTGATCGCCACAACTATGACACGGAAAGTGTTAACACCCTTCGTACACGGCAGTTTTTAAAAGGCACTAAATCCTTAACAGGAAAGTGTAAAAGAACACAGAGCAATAATTTGTGCTGGATTATGCCGGATAATAACCTTATCCGAAGTTTCCCTCTCACTAGTAAGAGAAGAAAGGCGGACACAGTCGAGAGAGTCAAAAGGTCTTCCATCTTGCTGGACGCGGTCACTCAGGTGATGGCCCTGGGGTGGACCTGGCCTCACTCCCGGTGTGAGGACAACGGAGACCACTCTGGAGAGTCATCTCGCTCCAAGAGAGATCAACGCCCAGAAATATGTCCCATCCCTCCGATGCGATGAAATCACTCAGCGCTTCTTGGAATCTATTCTAAGGAAATAAGCAGAGATGCAGACAAAGATTTTTATAAACAGAAGGTCATTTTCATTTTATTTTAAATGGTTTTAAAAAAAAAGTATTATTTTAAAAGTTTTTTTTTCCCCCTCTCAGGAATTTTGAATGGAGACTTTGGAGCCAAATGTCTATCTAAAAATAGAACAGGGTTCTGGAAATAACAGTTGTGTCTACAAATGAAATGTCTGCAGCTCCCAAGTCAGTCCTTTTCCAGCCCCGGCCGCGCACACCAATGAGAAATTAGCAACGACTTAAATACTGGGAGTGAGGGGGTCAATAAATACAAGATAGGGCTTCCGTGAGTTGAGATATTTGCAGCCACTAAAAATGAAGTTTATGAAGAAGTTTTATGACATGGGCTTCTGATGTGATGCTAGATGAAAAATAAAACAATACAAAAATGTATATCTTAGTACCACTGCACTGTGTAAATGCACGTACCCATACACGGAGGATGGGGACAGAAACCATCCCAATGGTAACAATATTTATCTCTGGCTAGTGAAACAATGGGTATTTTCTTCTTCTTTTTAAAATATTTTCTGTGTTCTCAAAGTTTTCTACAAAGATCACCAATTACTTTCAGGAAAAATAATATAGACCCATCCTTGCTCCCCACCCCCAAATCCTGTGGGTCTCTGAATAGAAGGAACAGTGCAGAGAAAGACCAAGAAGTAGGGAAGAAATAAGCCAGGGTGGCCATAGCAGTGGGGAGGGGTGACAAAGTTGGTGCTAGACCCCTGGGGGCCTTGAATGCCGACCCCAGCAGCTGGAAGCTCACCCAGAGCCCCATCTTCTGCCCAGGCTAAAAGGGGGGAGACCTACCCTTTCTAAAAAGTCAGGGCTTCCAGGAGTGGGGTACAGGTAGGAAACCAGGGTGCAGTGAAAGTTCCAGGTGCCAACCTCCTGCCTTTGTCTCCCATGCCCCCCAGGGAAGAGCTTCACACTGACCATCACTGTGTTCACCAACCCCACCCAAGTGGCCACCTACCACCGAGCCATCAAGGTGACCGTGGACGGACCCCGGGAGCCCAGACGTAAGTGTCACTGAGCCCCCTGACCCCACTGGGCAGGACAGGAGGGTCTGGTGGGGAGAGGGCAGTGGTGAGGTCAGACAGGTGGCACTGGGTCCCTGGAGCCCTCTGGGGATTACGGTCCGGGCTCCCCCACACTGTGTACCTGCTGGAAAACCTCTAAACCCTCTGGGCTTAGCCCCAGACCGTGGGAGGCTGGGGGCGGAGGGAGGCGTCAGGACAGCTTGGTGATCCTGCCTCCCAGTGGGACCAGCTGAGGGAGTCAAGAGAGGAAGAGGATGGGAAAGCTTCAGATGTGGTGTGGGGCGGGTGGGGGTGGAGGCTGGGCCAGGCCTGCTCTGCCAGAGCCCCTCCTTGGAAACTCTTTTTGAGTCCTAGCATGTGACTTGCTCAAGTCACGCAGAGCCCAAGCTTTCTGACCCCAGGGCCCACACAAGCGAGATCAGGCCTGCAAATATAATTCCATGAATATTTATTGAGCACCTGCTGTGTGCAGGGCATCCTGATCCATTGGCGTGAGTTTGTGTTTAGTTCCTTCTGCCTGTTGAAGGCCCTGGCGTTTGCAGAGTCAGGCTGGGGCAGCGGGAGGGCGGGCCACGGGTCTGCGTTCGCCGAGTGAATGAGTGAATGTTTGAAGCAAAGAGCCAGCCAGCTGCCCGACCCTACCCCAGAGCGCCTGTCTGGACACCCCCGCACCCCCGCAGCACTGTCAGCCTGGCGTGTGGAGACCTGGCCTGTCCCCTTCTCTCTTTGTAAGCATGACCCTTTGCAGTTTAGAAAACCTTTTCACGCTTATTATTTCATGGGATCCTCATGACAGCAGAGCCAAAGGGTCACCCACGTTCCGGTGAGACAGTCTGGGCCTAAGGAAGTTGGGTACTTGGCTGGGACCTCGTGTCCTGCTGGGTGGGGGGAGGTGCTGTAGGCCTTAGTCTTCCAGACCCGGCCTTTGACGCCGGGCTGCGCAGGCTGGGCGGGGGACACGCTCCTGCGTCTCTCCTCAAAGCCCAGGAGGCTCAGGATGGGAGTGTGGCTGTGCCAGGGCCGTGTCAGTGAGGAGCACCCAGGCCTGGCCCTGGGCCTGCCCCGCCCTACTGGAGAGTTGGGTGGGCCTGGCCCCCCATCTACCCTGTTCCCAGGCCCATCACAGCATCTGGCCAGTTGGGAAAGGCTCAGAGCTGGGCCCAGCATCCCCGAAAGTTTCCCTGCAAGCCTCTCGGGGTCACGTCTTCCAGCCTGCCCTGAGCCGCCAAACTCCTGCCGGTTCCTCCCGGCTAGGATCTGATGCAGGCCGGCCCACGCTCTTGACTTCGGGCTTTGTGGCCTCACGAAAGTCATGGCTCCTTTTTGGCCTCAGTTTTATCGTCTGTGAACTGGATCAGTGACCCCAGGAGTCTCAAGGTAGTGATGGCTGGGGAGCCTTGTGAGCCATAGACCACCATGGTGCAGAGAGCAGATTCAGAGCCTGCCTTCCTGGCTGTGGGACCTTGGGCAAGTCACCTCCATGCCTCAGTTTCCTGATCTAAGAAATGGGATTCACATAACCAGCTAGCTGTGGTGTTGTGGAGCTGGGGACACTGCCCACGACACCCAGAGAGCACCCAGAGGAGAAATAGGGTAATCTGTATAAAGCACTTACAGGGGATGGGAGGGGTAGCAGGTAGTCAATCGCTTTAACCAGGGCTGTTATCTGCTGTGTGACCTTAGGCAAATCATTGACTTCTCTGGGCCTCAGCTCCCTCCTCTATGAAATGGGATGGTCCCACCTTGCAGGCCTGGAGATCAAGGTGACACATGGACAGCACATGGCTGTAGCAGACAGAGGATCCTCATGAGTCCGTGCGTCTGTGGCACACCCCTGATCGCCTGCACTCCCGCCACCTCCCACCCCTACAGTTGCTGATGGTGAACCTCTCTTGGGAGCAGCAGGGTGCTCCCATAGTAACAGAGGTGCAAGTGTGAAGTCCCTACTGAAGGAGGTAATAGTCCCACTCTAGGTCCCCAGAGGCAGGATCAGGATGGACAGGATCAGCCACAGTTGGGCTCGGTGTGAGGATGCGGCACTTAGGAGCCTCTCCGAAAAGGAGGGTGCACCTGTTGGCAGAGACAAGTGAGCAGGGGTCTTGGAGCTTGGTGGGAAGGTCCCAGGGGCCGGGCAATCCTGGCATCTCTGAGAGCCCTATGTGTTCACCCCGGCCCAGCCTAGAGCTGCCCACCCTCCCAGCTGAGGTGTCCAGATGGGCATGGAGGCACAGCCCTGCCTGCGGGAGCCCCAGGTTGAATCCTCTGCCCGTTTCTCTCTCCTGGGCGCCCCCTAAGCCTGAGATGGCCCTTTCTGTGGTGAGCTGGTGGGGGAGGGGTGCTCAAGATCAGGCAGTTGAACCCAGAGGGAGCCAAGGCAGCAAGAGGGAGGGACAGAGGCTGGGCCAGGAGACCAGCAGAGGCAGAGGCCTGCTGTACCACCTGGGGAAGGTGGCATCTCTCTCTAGGCCCTGGCAGGGGCCAGGTGGTTTAAAAGTGACTTGTTCAAACAGAATCTTAGCAGAAGCTCACTTACAGAACAGTGCAGAGGTGGGGTAGGGAGGGGGGATTGCTCCAGGTCCCCCATCCCTAGTACCTGCCTGCTCCTGCCCCTGCCCTGCCCTGCCCTGCCCTGAATTCAGGTCTCACCCTGACCCCAGGTTCCAGCCCCGGCCGACCTTCAAGGTCTGTGACTTTGCACAGATTCTTACCCTTTCCTGGCCTCAGCGTCCCCAGCTGTAAGAAGGAAGAGGCTAGCTCAGTAGCTGCTGGTCACTGTGTGTAATGGCAAACTGTCCATTAATTAATCCTCAACGACCCCAGAAGGGGACAGAGGCCAGGGAGGCAGCACCTCTCGCCCATGGTGAACTTCAGTGCACCATGGAGGCTCCAGCTGAGCCCTCCAGGAGGTGAGGGCCACTTGGTAGGGCCTTCCTGCCTCTGTGTGCTCATCTGTAAACCAGGGATAGTATCAGTGTCTGCTTTGGGCATCGTTGCGAGGGTTAAATGCATTTACAGCTGCCTGGCTCAGAGGAAGTGCCCAAACCCTCATGGATTGGCACCGCCTTTTGCGCTCCGGGATTTCCTTCCCTGCTTCGCCCCTGCTTTGCAGCCCCCGGCCGTGTGGAGTCGTAGCCTTCTGTGGGGTGGGGAGGGAGCCACGGGCTGGGAGTTTGCTGATCCCTGAAGCCGACTGTGGGTTCTGTGGCTGGGTCGTTCCCCTCTGGTGCCCTGCAGAGCGTGCCCGACCTGCAGCCAGGTGGCCAGCTGGGTTTGAAGGCTGGCTTGGTGGCTTCCTGCCTGTGTGGCCTTGGTTTCTGAGGTTCTCGATGCTGGTGTCCCTCAGAGTCACTGGGGGCTGGTTACAAAGCAGGTTGCTGAGCCGGGTCCAGGATTCGGGCAGGAGGTGGTACGGTGCCTGGCGATCCTGGTGCGGACTGCAGTTTGGGGACAGCCAACCCTGACTTCCGGGCTTAGCAGGTGCTGGTACCTCGAGGGGTAGGACTTGGGTTCTTACTCCTGCCTGAGGCTAGAGGAGGATGGTTCTGGAATCTTCCCTGTGGGCCCTTTCCTCCCAAAAATGTACATGGAATGATTTCAACAAATGTTGTCCTGGGCACCTACGACGTGTCAGGCCCTGTTCCATGTGCTAGAGATGCCACAGTGAACCCTGCCAGGTGGGCTCCCGGCCTCTTGGTGCTCAGCCTCCAGGGTGGGGAGAGATGGTGAACAGTTCTGTTGCTACCACAGCCCTCGAGCCCCATCTGGTCTTTGCCGTTACTGCTCGCTGTCCCCGCTCACCCGACTCTGGCCGCCCTGGCTGGTCTTCAGCCTCGCCAGGTCCACTCCTGCCTCAGGGCCTTTGCCCTGCTCTTCCTTCTGCCTGGAACTCTCCTGCCAAGGCACCCCCAGGTGTGTGGCCCCCTGTTTCAAGTTGCACATGCACAGCCCTCCTCACCTCTCCCCGTCCTTCCTGGCTCTACTGCCACCCGAGCACGTAGCCCCTTCTGCGGTGTCGCACAGTTCACTAATGTATTCCATCCGTTATTTCGCTCCCCGGCTGCTGTCTGTGCTCCACGAGAGCAGGCTCTTTTCTCTCCTTTGCCAGGCTCTGGCATAGACCCCGAACACAGGCAGGAGCCCTTAATAGAGGCTTGATAAATATTCGGTGAATAAACGAAGTGAGCATATAATTAGTTAATTTCAGGTAGCGCGAAGCCCTGTGAAGAAGAACAAGCTGGGAGGAGGGGTGAGAGTGCAGGGCATGGGACATGGGGGGTGCCCTGGAGAGGTGAGCTTTGGGCAGAGAGGCCTGCAGGAAGGGAGCAGGCAGCAGAGTGTGGCTGCGGGGGCCTCGGCGTGGGCAGTGGAAGTGACCCTCAGCCCACAGCTGAGCCTTGGAGGGTCCTCAGTTGCCGCAGTTTCTTCCCCGGCTCCAGGAGGAAGCCAGAGGGAGGGACGTGGAGGGCTGGATGCCTGGGCTGAGGAGGGGCAGCCGCCCCCAGCGCACGGCTCCCAAGACCCCCACAAGCCCAGGAGTGGCCCCTGTGCTGGGTCAGGCCTAGGGGAGCCGGGGGAGTCTGCCTGGCAGGAGGGAAGGGGTTAACCGCAGACCTCCCGGGCTCCCCTAATCAACCCCAGGCTGCTGGAAGCCCCACTCACAGCCTCCCTGCCCGCTGGCCCCCCGCCAGCCCGTTTCCCTGCCCAGCCACCGACCCAGCTTTCATCTGCTCACAGGGGGCCGATTCACGGCAGACCACCCTGGGCCAGCACCCGCCTGCGATTCCGCGAGGTTGTTAAGAGTCGGGTGTAAATCTCCTGACAGGCCGCAGAGCCGGCCTCGGGCCCGGCGCCCCACCCCACGGCTGGGCAGACAGTGGCTGCTGTGTCTGGGCCGTGGCCACACCAGGCGGCCAGGGAGCCTGTCGAGTGGCTTCAACGGCCAAGAGCCTGGTGATCGGGGCCTCCGTTGTCCCCGGCAGACAACACTGTCCCGTGGCCCTGCCCACCTCTGCTTCTCCCTGCGTCCTGCTCCCCTCCCACCTGGTTGAGGCTGGATGCTGAGCTGGCCTCTTGCCAGCCAGACCTGGTGGCCAGGTGACCCTGTCCTGTCTTAGAGGTCTTGGGGAAGCTGAGCTCCCCAGAGCATGCTGACCATTCCAGGCTTGAATCTCAGAGTTGTCTCTCACTTGACCCTCTGCTTCCACTTTTCCATCTGTAAAATGGGGGCGATGGTAACAGCCTGTCAGAGCGTTGTGACCCTTGGAGATGGTGTGTGTGGCCCACCTGGCGCAGTGCCTGGCACACCCCTCTGTCAAAATGATGGCCACTCCTGTCACAGGGGCGTATGTTGGGCCGGCGTGGAGACAGGAGCATGGCCCTGATGGCCTCTCATTCCCTCAGACGCACCAGGTGCGTGGGGTGTGACGAGGGACAACCTGGGGATGATGGTGAAGGAGCCCCCCCCCCGGACCCAGCCCTGGGGCCCTAGCTCCTCCACAGTGTGACCCTGGGTGAGTCACCAGCCTGGCTGGGCCCTGGCTTCCTGCCCCCCAGCTTGGCCCTTATCACTACCTGTGAGGTTGGTCGCCCCACCGTATCGATGCCTTGCAGGAGAGTTGTTTGCCAAGAGTAGATGCCAAGTCAGGACTGGAACCCAGAACGCCTTCCTTGAAGGCCACGGCCTCGTGGGCTACTTAATTCTCGAAACCTGTCCTCACCCTTGGCAGTTAGAGTGAGTGGTCCTCGTTTTACAGGTGAGGCAGCTGAGGCCCAGAGGGGGAAAGTGGCTTGCCAAGACCACTGGTGGGTGAGAGCCACCTGGTATGGAGCTGGGGCCACTGGGCCCTTGGGAGGGGCAGGCTGGGCTCTACATTCCCATAAGTGAATGGATGGGATTAGCCATGGACGCTAATCAAGTCGCGCTGGAGCTGTCTGATGTGGGCCCAGCTGCTGAGACTGACAACAGCCCAAGCCAGGCCCCACGGGCCAAATGGGGCCCTCCCCAGGGCTCCTCCAGCCTCCCCTTTTAAAAACATGGTCTCCCTCCAGCTTATTGGCACTCCTGGGAGTATACACCGTGATAACCTCTTTACACGTGTGGAAACTGAGGCCCAGAGGAGCAGAGGGACATGGTGGGTTAGAGCAAGGCATGACTGGAGACTTGGACTCTCAACCCTGAGCTTCAGAGCAGGGCAGGGTCCCTGGTGGAGCCCACTGAGACCCTCTCATCTTCTTCTCCCCAGGCCCATCTTCCTGTGCCCGGGCCTTAGCTGGGCCCTCACACCTGTTGTGGAGCCCCTAACCGTCAAAACCCCATCCTTTCCTGAGAGATGGGCTCCAGGGAGAGCAGGTGGCCAGGTGCCTTCTGTGTTCTTGAGTCTCAGTTTTGTCACCTATACAATGGGGACAGGAGTAGACCTGCCTCATGGGGATGTCGCAGGGTGAGACAAGGCATGCGCGTCAGCTGTGTAGACACCGAGGCGGAAGAATCACTCAGTGAGTGTCGGCCGCTGGTTTTGTGATTCCTGCTCCTGCCAGCCGCGGCTTCCAGGGCAGCCTCAGCCTGCAGAGGTGCCCAGGGGCTCCGTGGCGGGAGAAAAGAGGCTTCCTAGATGAGGGGCTCTTTGGTTGGGCCCCAAAGGACAGAAGAAAATTCTAGCAAAGGCTGTCCTGAGCTGAGGCTCTGAAGTATGGGGGGTAGAGAATATTCGAGAAACCCTGCCAACAGCAGCAGCAGGAAGAGGTGGTGGTGGGTGGGCCCTGAGGCAGGAGGCCCTGCCTTCTTTCCTTTCGGGGCCATCTGACCAGCAGTTGATCCTTTTAATCTTAAGTCAGGGACTTTCAGAGGGAGGAGACCTCAGTGAGCAGGCTGTGCAGAGGGGAAACTGAGGCACACAGCCCATCAGGGCCTGGCGCCAGATGAACAAGCGAATTAGGGCCAGAGCCCTCCCCACCAAGCCCTCCCTCTGGCAGCCGAATGAAAGAAGCCTTTTCTGAGGCCCATCTTCTTTCCTCGGGCAAAGGCACTTCCGCCTGGTGCCCAGTGTGAAGGCCCCGGCCCCGTGGCTCTAAGACTCCCTGGCTCCCTGGCCGCACGGGCTCCCCCTGCCCCTCCCTGGCAGCGGCTCCACATTCCACAGCAGCAAGGAAGCCATCCCCAGCTGCTGCTGAGCTCCTGCCTCCAGGAAGCCTGCCCTGCGGGGAGGCAAGACAGCATGTGTGGGGACATGTGCTCTGCGGCAGGACTGTCTGACCCACAGCCTGGGTCCTGGACCAGCCACTTAGCGTGGGTTTCATCTCAGAGCCTCAGTGGCCACATCTGAACAATGGGAGCGAAAAGGAAAGTGTCAGGAAAAGAGCCCTGGACTTGGAGTCAAGGGATCTGGGTGCGAATGCTGGCCCTGCAGTCCAGGCTCTGTGGTCCAGACATGACGTCACCACCCTGGCCTCAGTGCCTCGGTCTCTAACGTGGGCTGGTACTCCTACCTCCCTTGGCCACAAGCAGAGATAAAAGTGACGGTTATGATGGCAGTGACCCATGTGGGTGGAGAGCCTCCGCAGACCTTACTAGCCCAGCAGCGTGGGTTTTGGGAAGGGAGTGTGACTTGAGCAAGGCCAACAGGCTGCAAGCGGCAGGGCCCATCCTCGAACCCAGGCTGGCTGTGAACCCCGCCCTCCTTCCGCAGGAGTAACTGTAAACACTCTTAGTACATGGTGTGACTCAGAAACGGGGGACTTTATTCACCAGTGACAAAAATAACAAGGTCTGAGGTTTTGCACCAGCTTTGGTGTAGTCCCATTGGCTCACTTCAAGCTTGTGGTTGACTAAGACACCCAGATCCTCTGCACCCAAGCTGCTGTCAGGTCAGTCTGTGGTCTCCACGTCCATCCGGTAGGCTTCCTGCCTGTTGAGATTGTTCTGAATTCACGCTACCCCCAGCTCATCCACATGTCCCTGCCGTTTCCAGTGACCTTAGCAGTGTGGGCAACAGCATTTCCTCCAAGGCTGAGGACTGAGGACTGGAATTGGAAGCTCTGCCACACTGCGCCCACCCCCATCAGGGCACCCAGGCGGGGGCCCTTCTATAAGGCCACCTCTCCTGTCTGTCCCAGTCCCTACCCATCCCACTTGTCTCGTCTGTGTGACCTGCCCAGCCCCCGTATCCGAGTTCGTGCCCCCAGCCAGCGTTTCTCCTTTGTCGCCAAGGGTCCTGGGAAGCGGCAGTGGGGGCCTGGCCAGAGGCAGGACGGTCTCATTCCTACCGCCAGGTATCCATAGGTTCTTGGCCTGGGGCCTCACTGGAGAAGGAGGTGGGGCACCTTAGTTCTGGGTGACTTTCTGAGCCCACTGTGACCCCCTGGACTCTGGCTTCATTTTTCAGGCCCTCAGATGCCCATCTGAGCTGTGGCAGGAGCTCAGAGGTCTACAAGTACCAGAGTCCATTGCGTTCCCATTTTCAAAATCAGAAACCAGGTCCATTCCGAGGCCCCTGGTGCTGGGCCCTCACTCCCAGCAGCAGTCAACCGTCATTTCCCACTTTAACGTTGCCCCAGGAATCACTTGTCCAGGCCCCAGAAAGGACAGTGAGGATGTCTTCTCTCTTTGTCAATCTAGAAAATTCCACCTGTCACTGCAGGCCAAAGGACTCAGGCAGACCTTCTCCTCCCCCTTAGCCCCTTCCCTGTATTTCTTTCCTAAAGGGCCCAGGTCCAGGAAACCCCACTGCCTGCCTCGCTGGGTGACCGCGGGCAAGCCTTCCTGAGGGGTGCAGCCGTAGTTTACGTGTAAAAGAGGATCTGGCCCCTGCCCACCTGGGTCGTGTGAGGCAGAGCGGCCAGAGGCTTGGACAGTGTCAGGCTGATCAGGAGAACCCGGAACGTGCAGCCTGGAGACACCCGAACACTCGGAGACGTGAACAGGGACGTCCGGGGAGTAGTGCACGTAAGGGAACAGAAGAGGAAATTTGGAAACGACCTAAGTGTCCGTAGAAGGGAACAGTGGAGTGAACTGCGCCTCCAGTGGACGTGACAAGCAAGAAGGAGGGACGTCCAATGGCGCAGCAGTGTAGTCCTCGTCACGCTTGTGGCGCCCTCACTGCCAGGGAGCGTCCCCAGGGCTTTACGGGAACTCAGTCATTTCCATGAGGCTGGGTTACTCCCCCCATTATACAGATAGGGAAACTGAGGCTGAGCTCCAAGGAGCGCTACAAAAAGAGCAAGTTACAGAATGACATGCCCAGGCTGAGACCATTCAAGAAAGTTCCATGAGAAACTTCCTCTGTGCTTTCCATGTATGGAAAGCCAAAAAAAGGCTGGGAAGAAAAATTTGCAAGCTGGTCACCATGGGGACCTCTGGAGAGGGGCTTAGGGTGGGTCAAAACAAAAGAGTCTTATCTATAAGGGTTTTATTTTTGTAAATATTCATGTGTTGCTTGTGAAGTGTAAAATGAGTAATTGAAAAAGCGTGTGTACCTGGGTGGCAGGAGAGGTCCCTGCAAGTTTAATGTCACTCAAGAAGCGTCCCCTTGGCCTCAGCAGGCTGCAGGAGGGCAGGGCCTGGCCACCTTGACCGTGCTGGCACCTCTGGGCCTGGGAGGCGAGGCGGGGGCAGAGGGGTAGTGGGAAATGCGGGCAGTCTTCTCCACGTGTCCACGCGTGACACCCCACGCCAGGTGCACTGGTCTAGCCCTTCGCTCGAGTGCCTTGCACCCCTGCGCGGCGTCCTGGTGGATTCCCTCTGCCTGTGGCTCGGAGCGGGGAAGGCGAGTCCTGGGATCACTAGGTGGCTCAGGCCTGGAGCGTCCGGCAGGTCCACCCTGGGGCCTCCTCTGCTTGTTCTTGCAGACGTGTGCCGGAGGCGGAGGGCAGCCGCACCCCCGGGTTCTCTCCCTCAGGAACACGCTTGGGCCAGTTTCCCATGCCTGTTGCCTCGGTTTCCTCTTCTGCTGAACAGTGCGTTGTAAAGGTTTAGGTCACAGGCTTTGATTAGAACCCTCAGTTTGAATCTTGACTCCACTACTTACTGGCTTTGTGTCCTGGAGCCCCCGCCTGGACACCCCCCAGCCCCTCCTACATAAGAATGATTGTTCCTGCTCATGCAGACGGGGTGACACCATGGCAGCCCTGGGTGGCACATAATGGCCATACTTTGCTAAGAATGTCTTTTGAGAACCTCAGAAAAGAGGCTGGTGGTGACCTCAGGGATCTCCCCGCTGAGGCCTAAGGTTAGATCTCAGGAAGAACTTCCCAGCAGAGTGAGGCATTTCTGTCTCCCCTAAGACCCTGGGAACCAGCGGCTGATGGACTCCCCATGCTCTGCAGGGCACCGGCAGAAGCTAGAGGACCAGACCAAGGCGTTCCCCGACCGCTTCGGGGACCTGGAGCGGGTCCGCATGCGAGTGACACCAAGCACGCCCAGCCCCCGAGGCTCCCTCAGCACCACGAGCCACTTCAGCCAGGCCCAGACCCCAATCCAAGGTACGGTGCAGCAGGGGCCGCAGGGCGGCGGGTGGGTGGGCACAGAGGTGGAAGGGGGACCTGGACGGGGTCCATCTGCCCCAAGCCAAAGCCCACCTGGAGGTCAGGCACTGCACCCCCTTGTTCTCTAGAGGAGGCAGCTGGTGCTCACCAGCTCCTGCGGATGTTCCTGAAGGCCTGCCCCATGCCGCCTTCATTCACGCTCTCACGGCCCCTGCCGTGCCTGGCCCCAGGGACCAGCGTGAACAGACACAGCCCTGCCCTCCAGGAGCACATGGTCCCCGGGGCAGTGGGGTTGCTCCCGTAGTTCCCCTATTAAAATCAGGGCATGACTCTTCCGAGGAGCTGTGACAGGCGCACCCTGCTGTGTACACGGTGCCCGCCCCCGCCTCGGCGTCCTCATCTGTAAGTGGGGTGGTCTCGGGCGCCTCTGCCCAGGGCTGGAGTGACATTACCGCACTCAAACACACCTTATAAACTGTAAAGTGATGTTCCCGCCCTGGAGAGGCACACGGCATTGCCTGGGAAAGGTCCCCCACTCTGCCCGGAGTCGCCTCCCAAACAGAGAGGAGCTGTGGCTGGGTCTCTGTCCCCATTGCACCTGCCTGCCCTGCCTCCACTCAGGGGCTGGAGGAGAGGAGGTGGCCTGCTCGGGGCTGGGGCGTACCCACTTCTTCTCTTTTTGCACCCTGTGTGGCCCTCTGCCCCGGCAGGCCTCCCCTCCCCAGGCCTGTCCCCTCGGGAGTGAGAGGAAGGGTCCTCCGTAACCAGAGTAGGGACTTCGCAGTCAGGCGGACTTGGCTGAGAATTCAGGCTCTGCCAGGCGTTGACGGTGTGATCTTCGGCAAGTCACTCAAACTCTGAGCCTCAGTTTTCTCATCTATAAAGTGGGGAGGAGGAGATCCCTGCCACAGAGGGGTGTCGGCAGGCCCAGGCTTGGGGAGTCAATGTCACGGGCCCTCCCTCCCTCTGCCTTCAGAACACTGCGCCACCGCCGCCCTGGGTGCTTGTTAACAGCTTGACCCCCAGCCTTGGTCACCGGCAAGCGTGCGGAGACCCCAGCTCCTCCCATAGCCCCGCCCGGCCCTGGCTACAGCCGCCCACAATGGGGGCTTCTCACAGCTCAAAGGGCTCATTCAGCCACCACACAGCAGCTGGGGCAATTTGGAGAAGAAAATAAACATTTCCTTCCACTGTTGGGATTGGCTGCCCGACAGTGGCCCGGCCAGCTCGGGTTTCCCGGGGCTGCGAGGCTGCATGGTGGGGGCGCAGGAGCCTGGAGGAGGCGGCTGGGGGAGTGCTGAGGGCAGGGACTCCCCCCAGCACCCTGGAGGAGGGCTGGTGGCCTCAAGGAGGGAGGCTGGAGGATGTGGTGACAAGTCCAGGCAGGCCCAGCCCGGAGCCCCGCAGCCCACGAAGGCTCTGAGGGACACACACGCTAGGCCTGGGTCATGGCTACAGGGTCTGTGTTCCCTGGGCCACTGTCCTGCTGTTGCATCCCAGAGTCCCTGTTTGGGCTTCCTTTGTCTTGAGAATGGGGTTCTTGTCATGTAAGCAGCATCCACTGCCGCTCCGCTCACGTGGGGTTGTCAGCTATGCTTGCATGGGATGCCGCCAGGCTTCCCCCCTGGGGCTCCTAGACAAGGGCAGGCAGCCTGGCACCTCTGACACCCTGAGCTTCAAGGTGGTACTGACCAGCCAAGCGACCTGTTAGGGAGGGCACCAGATGTTCCAGAAGGCCCCAGCCACCTGGACTCCCATCCCCACATCTCCCTGCCTTGAGTTGGAAGCATCGCTCTGTTCTAATCCATGCCCAGGGCCAGAGCCTGCTGCTGAGGGACACACCCCAGCTGACTTGGGAAGGAAGACCCCAAAGCCCTGAGAAGTCCCAAGTCCCACCTGAAGTCACATAGCACCTCGGGCAGAGCCGAGGAGTCAGGAGGCCTGAGGACGCCCACAGTTCTCCATCCTCAGCCAAGCCTCCATCATGGCAGGCAGTGCCCACCCCGAGCAAGAGGTTCCCAGAGCAAGAGGCATCGCAGCCGCTGCAGCGGTGCTGAGCCACCCTGGCCCCGTTTCTGTGCCCAGCTCCATTCTAAGAACTTTATGTGTGTTAACTAAATCCTTATGAACTGTTATTGTCCCTGTTTTTTAATATGGGAAAGCCAATGCACAGAGAGGTTAAGTGACTTGCCTAAGGGCACACAGCTAGTGAGTGTCAAAGCTAGGATAAATGTCTAGCCCCAGAAGCCACTCAGTTAACCTCAATTCTGTGCTGCCTCAGAGGTGGGAAAGCTACCTATTAGGCATGTGCTGGGGCTCAGTACCAGAGACCCTAGGATTTTGTTCCAGGTCCAATGTGCTTTGTGACTCTTGGGCAAGGGCCTCACCCTGTCTGGGCCTCAGTTTTCCCATCGAGGGGCTTAGCTCAACCCCAAAGCCCCTTTGAATGATGGGGGGGGGGTCTGTGATTGCAAGTTGAGGTGAGGCTGGAACGCTTTGTCTTAGAGCCCACTGGGAAGCCAAACCCCTGAGGGAGCCAGGGCAGAGGTTGGCTGGACACTGTCTCTGTGACCAGCGTGGGTCTGGGCCCCCCAGCCCCTCTGGCTGCAGTCTCCCTTTGCTGTCGAGACAGGTGAGCATGGCACCTGGTCACTGTGCGGCCACTGGTCAGCTCCAGGCTGCAAGGTAGCCTTGGAGACACAGGCCCAGGGTGAGGAGAAAGGCAGGTGGCAGAGCTGCCATGAACCCAGCACCCACACCCAGGACATCCACAGGTGTGAGCACCTGGGCCCTCCCCAAGCTGCACCTGGGCAGGAGTATGCACACACATTCACACCTGTACACGCACGTGGCCCCCGCAGACAGGCCTCACCACGAGTTCCATTTCCTTCTGTGCAACAGGAGAATCAGTCTTGCTTTCTTTCTGCCTCAGTTACCTTATCTTCAAAAGCAGGGTTCAGCTCCCAGTCTCACAGGGCCACTGGGGACCCTCTTCATACCCATGGTCTTCATACCCAGCCATTAACAGTGCACTGGGGAAGACGAACCTGCCTGGGTGAGGCTGCTGGGGTCTGTGCGGACTCTGTCCCCAGCCCCGCCTTCGCCTTAGGCCTCTCCGCTGCTGGGCTGGGAAGAAGGATTGAAAGAGGAGAAAGCCGCCTCCTCCTCCTCCTCCTCCTCCTCCTCCTCCTCCTCCTTCTCTTCTGCTCTGGCCGGGAGGCTTCCAGGCAGTCTCTGGCCCGGGGTACTGCTTCCGGGTACTTCAGGGGGAGGCATGGCACACTCTGGGCACTGAGCAGCCCAGGGCAGGGAAGGCAGAGCCAGACCTAGAGCCAGGGATCCCCACATGGGCCTTGTGAACCAAGCCCCGGGGTGAGCCTTCAGGAAGGCCCCTGGGGTCATCTAGGCTGTCACTGACCCTCCTCCTTGCCGTCCTGCAGGCACCTTGGATCTGAACCCGTTCTCCGACCCCCGCCAGTTTGACCGCTCCTTCCCAGCACTGCCGCCGGCCCTCACGGAGAGCCGCTTCCCGGACCCCAGGATGCACTACCCGGGGGCCATGTCTGCGGCCTTCCCCTACAGCGCCACGCCCTCGGGCACAAGCATCAGCAGCCTCAGCGTGGCGGGCATGCCGGCCACCAGCCGCTTCCACCACACCTACCTCCCGCCGCCCTACCCCGGGGCCCCGCAGAACCAGAGCGGGCCCTTCCAGGCCAACCCGTCCCCCTACCACCTCTACTACGGCGCGTCCTCGGGCTCCTACCAGTTCTCCATGGTGGCTGGCAGCAGCAGCAGCGGGGGCGACCGCTCGCCCACCCGCATGCTGGCCTCCTGCTCCAGCAACGCCGCCTCCGTCGCCACCGGCAACCTCATGAACCCCAGCCTGGGCGGCCAGAGCGACGGCGTGGAGGCCGACGGCAGCCACAGCAACTCGCCCACGGCCTTGAGCACGCCGGGCCGCATGGACGAGGCCGTGTGGCGGCCCTACTGACCGCCCCGGGACTCTTCCCGCTGGAGGCGGGGACCCCAACAGCCTTCCCGGCAGGTGACTGGCCCGGCTCCCAGGCTCTGGGCAGGAGTGGGACCTGTGCTCCAGGGCGGTCACGGTCCCAAGGTCCAGAGCTGGAGCGCAGCTCCACGAGCGTCTGTCCAGCCACATCTCTGTACAGAAGAGCAGGGACCTCCCCCGGGACACTGCCCCCAGCCCGGATCCCAGTCATCTCAGTCCACACCCCTGTGGGAACTTAGCCTCCCCCTGCCACCTCCCCAGAACGACCTCGCTGTGCCCAGTGCTGTCACGGGGCAAGGTCTCCTGGGACAGGGGCCGTCTCTGTTCCAGAGAGAGGCAGCATTTGCCCCCCAGGATAAGCCACAGGGCCCTCCACCCCCTCAGAGCCCCCGCGCCCTGTGGACCCAGCCTCCCCCTGCATTTACACAAGTCGGGTCAGAACTGGAAAGGCCCCCACCCTGAGACGGGTTCCCCTCATTGTACAGATGGGGCAGGACCCAGGACCTGGCTGGCAGAGATGGGAGGAGAACGAACCCAAGCCAGTGCCCGCCCCCGACCCCAGCCCTGCTTCCCCACACTTCTGAGCTGCTGGCATTGTCCCAGCTCTGGGGTCCCAGGCCTCAGAGCAGATTGACTAGTCTACGGCAGCAGGTCCCCAAAACCAGGGAAGGCACCTGCAGATCGGGCCTCCATGCACTTTCCCAGCCCAAGGCATTCGCCCTCCGTGCTCGTGGTGGGGGCCGGGGGTCCCCTTTTCCTTAAGCTCATCTCATAATTTCTATTTTTGGAGAGAACGCGGTGGCCAGTTAGGCCCTAACAGAAGGCATTGAGGTGAGGGGTCGTTGGGTCAGACGTCAGCGTCCCTGTCCCACCGAGGTCCAGCCAGGCTGTGCCCCTGCCCCCAGGCCCCCAGGGAAGATCCAGACAAATCTTCCAACTCCTGACACGCAGCTATCTTGGTTTTTGTGCTCCAAAACTAACAGTCTTGAACAAAACCAGTTTTTAAAACTGATTTTAGGGGAAAAAAAGCTTCAGTTAAACATTTTCAAACACAAGGTCTCTTACAGGCAAAGCCCTGTGGTTGGGAACATCCTGCCCCTGGCTGCCTTCTGAGAGTGTGGGATCTTTAGGATCTCGGTACCTCCCCAAGAGGTCACATTCTCCAGAGGTGACATCCCACCAGCCCCCACAGCAGGTGACCCTGGAGGAGCCCAAGGGAAATGCCGATGAGACACTGGACTCTCACCTGTGGCTCTTGGACATTTGTCCTGCGGATGAAAGTGCAGGCCTTGCCCAAGGGCTCGGGCTGCATCGATTCCCATGTCAGGGTTCTTTAGTTCTAGAAAGGCTTCACTGGAAAAAAACAAGAAAACTCCTGTAAGGTTAGACAGCATGTGGTTTTTGGTAATTGTTCCTGCCGCATCCTCTGTGGATGTGGAAATCTCCCTCACAAAAAACGCTCCTCAGTGGTTGCCTCCGTCGGAGCCCTGCCCTGCCGCCCCCAACCTGTAACAGCGGCCAGATCCACGTGCCGGATGCACACTGGCAGGTTTAGGAAGTCCTTCTGGTGATCCTCTTCAAATCCCTGCTGCTGTAGTTTCTCTTGTCCTGCCGCACTGAAAAAAGCAGTCTCCATCTCTTCGAAACAGCTGCTGGCGGTGTCCTGCTGATTCTCGACACGCAGGGGCCTCCCCCCCCTTCTCAGGAAGCAGCTATGAAGCCATTGACCTGGTACCTGCTTCACTCCTCTCCTCTGTGGTCGCAGACTGGCCCCAGGCCAGCGTGGAGGCACCTTCGGGTTCCCAGTGCCCAGCACTTTGTGGCCCCAGCCTAGATTACTCTCCCTTCCTGAGCCCCAAGCCCTGGTGGGGGCAGGGACAGGAAATAAATTGACCCCCCACTCCCCATCCCTGAACAAAAGAGATGGCAGCCATGTGGCGTCTGTTTATAAGGCCCCAGCCGGTGCAGACGACCTGGGCTGGGAAGAGTGGGTCCTTACTTACACGGCTGCTCTGAAGTTGTCCCAGGCAAACACTGACGGGGAGAGCGCAAGGAAGGGAAGGGGTTCTGATCCGGTTACTGTAGGCCTGTTGGTGGTGGGTGCAGACCCTCTGTGACTATTGTCATGCGGAGGAGTTACTACCTGCTACACTCATACCTTCAGAAAGCCATCCCAGAGCTGGGAAGAGGGTGGGGAGGGGTGGAAACCGCTTTGCACTATCGTTTGCTTGGTGTGTTTGTTTTTAATGCACAACTTGCTTGTACAGTAAACTAACTGTCTTCTGTACTATTTAACTGTAAAATGGAATTTTGACTGATTTGTTACAATAATATAACTCTGAGATGTGTTGAAGGGTCCCGATGCCAGGCTCTTAGGGCTGTGTGCGTGGGGGTTGGGAGGAGGGACAGGTTGGAGACCTCCCTCCACTGGCGGCGGGAACAGGGCGAAATCGCTGCTTTGAAGACACGCACCTTGACTACAGTGACCACCCACTGCCAGGATGGCCAGTGAGGCCTCCTCCTGTGTGGCTGGAACCCCAGAACATCAGACAGGTCTTCAAGGTGTCACTCAGTCCCCCGACTCGCAGCAGTTTGTGATTCTTCACAAGGAAACAAGCAGCTGTGCACCTACTCCAGCTCGTTCCTGGACTCAGATCTGGGGAGGGCACAGAGGCAGAGGGCGCCGCCTTGGTGAGAGCCCCGCTCTGGGAACTGGCGAGTCACCGGCGCTCAGGACTGAAAGCAAGCAGCTGCCTCAGTGGCCCTGTTTTGCAGATAAGGTGACTAAAGTGCAAAGAGGGGGTGCCATCGAGTTCCAGTCTCCCTGGAGGTGCTCGTGGCTGATCTGGAACCACAGTCTGGTGATGGGGGCCGTGGGGGTGACAGTGTGGCGACCCGGCTTGACAGCCCCCTCCCCACCCTGCCCACAAGGCAGCCTGGCACACTTGGGGTCCCAGCAACAGCTCAGCACTTGGCCAACTGGGACTTGTGGAGGGAAATGTTCATAAAACCTTATTTCGAGTGATGCCACTCACTTGAAAACTAACCCCACAACTTTGCCCTGTTCAGTTGGGCTGGGCTGCCTAAAACCCAGCACCCAACAGAAAGTCCCCATGTCCCCAGCCCAGCACCTCCTCAGCCCTAGAGGCAGCGGGTTCCTCTCTTAGCAGGACCCGACCATGGCTGCAGAATTTCTCTGTGGGTCTGCTCCGGGTGGCATCTGCCAGGGATGAGCAGGGCAGCGTCTACTTGCCAGTGCTGCTTCTATCTGTGCTTATTTGGGGTCACTTGAAGGGAATGACGGCCCCTCCCCACCAGCTATGCTTTGGTGCCACAGCAGATGGGCGAGGTGCTGTGACCTCCAGAGCCCCTGACTCTAATCCATCACCTGCGCCCCAGCAGGCAGGGACCAGCACAACCAGCTTGCCAAGGGGGAAACCGAGGCCCAAAGAAGTCCCAGGCTAGCTGAGGCCCCAGGCTGCCGGAGCACTGCAGTAGCCGCAGCGGCCTGCAGGTGGCAGCAGGGTGGGCACAGCCCAGCAGCAGGTGGACACCCACCCCACCCCCGCCACCCCCAGGGAGAAGGACGGGAAGGGGCTGCATCAGTTGCAGCCAGAATTTGGGCTAGGTGTTAGAAAGCACTTCCTAACCTCAGAAGATCTATCCCCCAAAGGGCCTGGCAAAGGTCTTGATGTAGAGAAAGGGTTTTTCCTCCCTGAGCTATGCGGCCGCCCCTCTGTAAGCCTCCATTTTTATTCCCATTGAATGAGCACCTACTGTGTGCCAGGTACGTAGTAGGATCGCAGGGACCTGGCTGGAAGGAAGGGTTGACTTCCGCAGCCCCACTCCGCAGGAGCTTGGGACACGAAGCAGCCGGTCCAGCTTAGGAAGCCGTTTGGCCCCAGAGTCTGGGAGCCCTTGGACTCCAGAATTCATTTTCAGAGGCCCTGGGAGTCCCCTCGGCCTGCGGCTGGCCTGGTGATGTTCTGAGAGGTGGTGCCGGCCTGGGGGCTCCCAGAGCACTCCCTTGGGCTGTGCTTGGTGGATGAAGTCGACAGGGCCACCTTGCCAGCCTCAGGGAGCAGCCCGGCCTGGGCAGGGCTCTGGCCGGGGAAATGGTCGCCTGTGCAGGGGTTTACAAGCCAGAGTTGACGACACGTGCCCAAGGGGGAAGCTGTGAGGGTTTGAGGAGACAGTACAGTGTGGGCCAGTGCCACGTGCTGGGCAGGGCTGGATGCAGACCCAGACCTGCCCCAGTCCGGACCCCTCCTCTGACCCAGACTGCACCCCCGTATACAGCCAGCCAGGCCCCGCCCAGCCCAGGGGGCTGCTCTCGGCAGCACCAAACACCCCAGCTTGGCCACGTAAGCAGGGAAGGCACCTCAGAGGGGCAGTTCATTTTGGGGTCATAAATGAAACGAGCTGTCAAAAGGGACAGGGGCGGGGGAGGCCGGAGTGAAAGAATGAGCTGTTCCTGGCAGAGCCCCAGAATGCCCCTCTTCCTCCCCAGGAGGGCTGCGGCGTGGGGTGGGGTGAGGGGCCACATCCCCCCCACATCCGCAGCCACACCTGTGTGGTCCAGCGCCTAGGGGAGCCCGGGGAGCCGGATTCCGAGCTTCCTATTTTTAGTTTTGCAGCCAAGAGCATGCTGTTTGTCTTGTGTATTTATATTCACCGGCAGAAAGAGCCTGCCCCGAGCCTGGCCCGGAGGACTCGTCATGCCCAGGGGAGCAGAGCAGCCCCAGAGCCAGCTCTCTGGAGCCCCTTCCCTCTGCGCCCCCACCCGACTGCTGGAAACAGGGGTGGGCTCTTTGGTGTCCTAATGAGTGGCAGCCGATTGGGCCACCCTACTCCACTAGGCTCTTTGGGCCCCAAGTCTTCAAGGCCTTGGCCAGAATTCGTTCATTCACTCATTCTCCAAACACAGACCTGAGCCCCGCCCCACCCCCAGCTGCCAGACACCAGGAAGGGCAAGGTGAAGAAGTCACAGCCATGCCCTAGGGCTTTCATGGGGCACTAACCTGTGGGATACGTGGTGTGGATGAGGGTGGACGTGGAAGGCTGCTCAGAGGGGGCGTCCCTCCCCCCAGATAAGATGGAAAGGTGAGGGAGCCCATGTGCCTGTCTCCCATGGAGGACCAGAGTGGCTGAGCAGAAGGACACTTGGGAAGGCAGAGCAATGGCCATGGGTTGGGCGGGTGGCAGGTCATGGATGCACGGGGGGGGGGGGGGGGCCACGCTGAGGTGCGTGTCTTGGAGGGAGCCCCGTGATGGCACAGGCTGGGGCTGGGGGTGCAGAGCTGTTCACGGGCAGCAGAGGGTGAAGCCTGTGCCACATGCCTGGAGGAGGGGCTAAGCAGCATCTTGGACATCTTTAGCACTAACGTCACAGGAAGAGCGCCATACCCCAAACCTAGGGCTTCAGTGTCTCTGGATCCCTCGGGGTTAGTGGCATTTAACAGAGCCACTGGAGAAAGGTCTTAGTCTTTGCTATTGCCCTCTTCCTCCTTCTGCCTCCACAAGTTGTTTGTTTGTTTGTTTGCTTTTTGAGACCAGGTTTCATTCTATTGCCCAGGCTGGAGTATAAAGATCATAGCTCACTGCAGCCTCGAACTTCTGAGTCCAAGCAATCCTCATGCCTCAGTCTCCTAAACAGCTAGGACTACAGGCGCATGCCACCAGGCTTGGCTAATTTTTAAATTGTTTTTATAAAAATGGGTTCTCACTGTTGCCCAGGCTGGTCTTGACCTCCTGGCCTCAGGTGATCCTCCCCCCTCCCCGGCCTCTGAAAGGGCTGGAATTACAGGCATGAGCCACTGCGGCCAGCCAACCCCCCAGTTTTTAATAAAGCCTTATGTCCTGCCTCAGTTTCTTCGTGGCAACCTGTTGACCACACCCGAGGCCACATCCAGCCTGTCAGACTAGAAGGTCCATGGCTCAGAGTTTGATCCGGCCACCCACTCTCCTCCATGGTCTGAGGATGTGGAGGTTTTGAGACTGGAAGTCCGAGATTCCCAAGTTTTATGTATTAAATTTTAAAAAACATTTTTAAATGACATAAGATAATACATAATCATGGGAGGAAAAGTAGGTAATACAGATCACCAAAAAGAGGACAAGAAAAAACGACTCACAACCCCACCCTTCCAAAGATAACCACAGTTAATATTTTGGGGCTTTTCCCCCATCCAGATATTTATTTTCTATAATTATATAAACACCTTTCGGGAATAAACTTTTTTTAGCAAGATACACACTGTACATACAGTTTATCAATGTAGTTAAAAATAGAGATAAAAATAATCTAGAAGGGAATCACCGGAAAGATGGGATTAGAGCTATTTTCTGTTTTCTTCTTTATATTTTTCTTTTTTCCAAGTTTTCTAAAACAAGCATATTTGTTAGTGGTGTAGTATATCACACTTCTAGACTGATAAATATTCAAGCAGAAGAGCTGAAGATCATGCTAGAGTTCAAGATCATGACCAACTCACCTGTCAGCCAAAATGTCGCCTCTTCCAGGTTGCCTTCCCTGATACTCCCATGCTGGGTTTGATGCATTCTTTTTACCTTTGGGATAATATTAATAATAATAATATCTAGGCCAGGTGCAGTGACTCACATTTGTAATCCTAGCACTTTGGGAGGCTGATGTGGGAGGGTCACTTGAGGCCAGGAGTTTGAGACCAGCCTGGGCAACAGAGCAAGACCCTGCCTCTACAAAAAATACAAAAATTAGCTGGGCGTGGTGGTGCATGCCTGTCTTCCCAGGTACTCAGGAGGCTGAGGCAGGAGGATTGCCTGAGCCCAGGAAGTTCAAGACTGCAGTGAGCTATGATGATGCCACTGCACTCTAGCCCAAGTGACAGACCAAGACCCTGTCTCAAAAAAAGAAAAAAAAATCACTAATACTCGCTGCATGCCAGGCACTAGTCTATATATTTTGCCATTTTTAGCTCAGCCCATTAAGGTATGTAAGATATTTATCCCCACAGATGAGGAAACTGAGGAACAAGGACAGAATTCCACCTCTCCTGACGAAGGCAGAGCATTTGCTAAAAAGGTTGGGTTTAAGTTTCCCACCAGCTAAAGATATTGGAGGCTGAAAGTAAAAATTAAGTTGACTTTAGGGGAAAAGGTGATATTTCTTGCACTCCTTAACTTGTGCCCCATGACACATAGTTGCTTATAAAGGCTAATTATGGTGGGGAGGGATGTAAAAAGGGAAAAAGAAATTTCCTCTCTTAAAAACAGTAGCAGAAAGGAAACCGGCTTTATGGCCCTTTGTCTTCTTCTGAGAGTGACGTGTCTACCCTCCTGAGCTGTGGTTCTAAGATGTCCCAAAGCACAGACGAAAGACAGAAATCTCCGTCCCTGTATCCCTCCAGCCCGTCCTGGGGCCCCTGCCCCCACAACACGCACACAGTGGGGCCAGCTGCCGAGGAGGCGGCTTTCTCTGCCACAAACAGGTTCTATTTCTTTTTCCATGAAAACAACTCGGTCCTAAATCACTGATGCCTGAAATTAGAAAAATGCGAGGCCTATATTATCATAAAACTATTTTACCGCAGTGGAGCCCCTTCGGTGGTGAGAGGGGCGGCCAAGTGCTCCATGGCAGCCCCTCCATCGCAGCCCCTGGAAATGCCCAGAGGAGTGAGAAATTTGGTTTTCATTAGCGGTGACTGTGAGGAGTTCTGTCGCTCTGAATGGACCTTTGATTCTGGCTGGTGGTGGAATCTTTCCAGGGCCCAGCGAGTTTTGTTTTGTTTTGTTTTTTTTCATATAAAATGGGCCAGGCCCTTCTCGCTTATATCTCCCCGTACGACACGGGAGTTGGGCAACACCCCAACCTCTTGACTTCTAAAGTCAACAGCTAGGGCGGGCAGGAGAGGCACCGAGACCATTCGCCTTTATTGACTCTGAGGTTTTATTAAAAACATTATGTTTCCTTGAGGTCGGTGCCAGACCCAACAAGGAGACTGGCCGGTGAGAGGCTGGCGGAGGCCAGGAGGATTTTCACCACCTGGAAGGCAGCCCACCTTGACTTGCCTTCTCCCACCCCAGGGACCCCCAGAAAGGGCTCCACTGGTCTGCTCTTTCAGTCACTTAACACCTACTGGTTAAGCACCCATTGTAGTGTTGGGTGCTTGGGTTACAGCTATGAGTACATTAGACAATGTCCTTAGTCCCATAGAGCTTGCACCCTAGCTGGGGAGAAACGCCACGAACAAACAAATAAATATATTGCATGATTTCGGTCAGTAATAAGCGCTATAAAAAATAAAACAGGATGATGTGATGGAGGAAGGGAGTAGGAAGGCAACGCTGGATAAGGTAGTCAGGGAAGGCCTCTCGAAATCAAGTGCAGACCACCATACGCTTAGCCAGGTAGAGCCCAGCGTCACCTGCTGTGCTGCACGTGGCATCTCGACCAGAGCAGAGGAGCACAGCGCCTGGGATGCGGCGTGCAGCTACCAGCGTGGCTCACGCCCCCTTCACGACAGCAGCAGAGGGGCAGCGCGGCTTGCCTGCCACAGCGCCTGCGCAGTCCTGCCTCAGCGCCTGCGCAGTCCGGCCTCAGCGCCTGCGCAGTCCTGCCTCTGCACCGCGTGAGCGCCACGCTCCGTCACCACAGCAGTCCCGGGGACTGTCTCAGGTCAGGATCCAGAAGCACATCCAGAGATGGAGATTTGGGGCAAGTGGGCTTTCAGGAGAAGTAGAATGAGGGGAGCCAGACTTTTGTACCCTCATGTCAGTCAGCAGGACTCACCAATCCCTTGAAGGGTGTGACCTCATGGTGAGATGCCCAACGTTTGGCAGAGAGCAATTCTCCACCGAAGGGGGCAGATAGGAGCTGTTTGCAGCCAACCCCTGCATGATGTCAACATGAGGGACCCGGGTGGTGCCCGTAGAAGGTCAAGATGCTCAAGGACCCTGTTGGCAAGCCCTCTTCACTGGGCCGGTGACCCCTTCCCCCGCTGCTGTGAGCCCGGGGGTCAGGAGGTGGCCTTAGTAAAACGTGTGCTCATCACGCAGTGCAAGATGGAGCCCATGAAGATTCAGGGCCCTGTGTTGCTGAAGACCTTAAGGAACTAGTGACCAGAGCCATGCCAAGCCATCCCCGCCAAGACAGAAGACAAGTTGCTGCATTTTGTGCCTCTCCCATGCAGTAGGATGAAAGACTACCCCCCCAAAGATATGTCCATGTTCTAATTTCCAGAATCTATGAATATTACATTATTAGGAAAATGGATCTTTGCAGGTGTACTTCAGTTAAGAATCTTAAGATGAGAAGATAATTTGGGATTATCTAGGCAGGTCCTAAATCCAATGACAAACGTCCCTGTAAGAGACCCACAGAGGAGAGACACATAGAGAAGAGACCACAAAGGGACACTGGAGAGATGCAGCCACAGCCAAAAGCGCCTGGAGCCAGCAGCGGCGGAGAACAGGCTTTTGGAGGGACCACGGCCCTGCCGGCACCTGGATTCCAGACTTCTGACCCCAGACCTGTGCGGGAACAAGTTCCTGTTGTTTAATGCCCACCCTCTCTGTCCTCTTTGAATTTCGAAACAGCATACCCCACACTTCAGAAAGCCACCAGTTTTGAGACCAAGCAAGAGATAACTTTGCAGAGGCCCAAGCCACGGTGCAAGCTACTCTGCTGTTCAAGCCACATGACAAGGAGAGTCCACGGTGCCAGGTAAGGGGTTCGGGTGACGCCTTTGACAAACCCCAAAAGAAGAGTCCCAGTGCAGATCCCTAGAACTTTCTGCAGCAAAGAACTACTCTCATTTTGAAAGATAATTTCTGGCGTGCCACTGGACTGTACAGACACTCAGAGCCTGGCCATGAGACAGGAAGCGACGATGCCACCTGACCTGGGTGTTATCGGATCCACTAAATTGTAATATGAGGAGGGCACAGCAGCAGCCCACTGTACAGTGAAAATAGTACAATGGCGTTTGGAATTGGGACTGGCAAGTCCAGAGGTACAAGTATGTGACACAAAGAGATGTGCCAGACCCCACCCCACCCATGTCTGTTGTGTCTATACCTGTCCCTCAACACGCACCTGTGGCCTCATGGTGGTTTCCCTCAGTCCGCTGTCAGAGGAGCAAAGGACTCAGGCCTGGTTCATGGCTGGCACACGGGACTGTGAACAACAGATCTGGTCACCTCCATCCTACAGAGGAAGAAGTGCCACATGTCAGCACTAACTCCTGACCTAGTTGGTCAGCAGCCTGAAAGGACACAGTTAGAAGATCTTGGACGGTGTGGTTGGGGACAGCCTGCCCTTGCTCACAAAGGCCTTTTCATTTACAGAGCACCATCACCCCTGAATCTGAGCCCTCACCATCCCGGCAGGTGAGTTCTGTCGTGGCTCCCTGGGGCACAGTTCCTGCATATCAGTCCTGGCTGCAACAGCTCCATGTATGGGGACCTGTCTCAGGTGGGGCTTCCCAGAGGCAGACTTTGAGAAGAGGGTTTCATGTGAAAGTGATTTCTTAAGGAAGTGCTCCCAGGACAAGCCAGTACCAGAAGAAGGGCAGCTGAACAGGGAGGGGAAGAAGTCAGCTTGAACTTGACCTGTGGGGAACTCTGGAATATAAATTATACCTCAGAGTGTATTCTCAGCTCCAGGCCAGAGAGCTGAGCTTCTGCATGTGCACCTCTTGGTCATTACCATGCTGAGGCAGCCCCAGGGGACATAAATGCTCATGCACCCTGGCTCCGTGTGTGTGTGTGTGTGCGTGTGTGTGCACGCACTTCTGTGTATGGGAGCAAAGCTGCTCTAGAGCTCAAGTGGGGGCCTCCAAAGGGAGTGGCAGGTGCAGGCTGTTAGAAGGAAAGGCAAAGAGGAGTCGAGGAGGAACTCACAAGCAGGGAGTGTCAGCCACAGCCTCCTACCTAGTTATGCCTTTGGCATCGCCTGGTGCACTGGGCTGGATAGTGTCCCCCTCAAAATTCATGTCCTTCTTGGAACCACAGAATGTGATCTTATTTGGAAATAGAGTCACTGCAGGTGTAACTAGTTACAATGATATCATACTGAACTAGGGTGGGCCCTCAGTCCGATATGATTGGTTCCCTGAGAAAATGAGGAGAAGAGGCACAGAGACAGAGACACAGGGAGAATGCCATGTGAACACACAGAGATTGGAGTGATGCATCTCCAAGGCAAGGGACATCAAGGATCGCCAGCAACCACCAGAAGCTAGGAGAGGCATGGAACAGGTTCTCACTGAGAGCCTCCAATGGGAACTAACCCTAATACCCTGATTTTGAACTTCTAGACTCTAGAATTGTGAGAGAATAAATTTCTGTTGTTTCGAGCCTCCCAGTTTGCAGCACTGTGCTCTGGCACCCCTAGGAAACACTCACAGCTGAGAGCATCTGGGCTATGGACAGGGCAGCATATGGAGCCACTCAGCACGGACAGGGAGGCCGACAGGCCCACGACGTCATCATTTGGCCAGAAAGACTTGGAAATATGCTTATGTTCCAAAAGCAAAATGAAAAAAAAAGAAAACCACACTTCCACAACCTTCCAGGAGGTGAGGAGCTGCAACCCCACCCAGAGGAAACAAACATGGGTCCAGGCTATGGACAGCAGCACCATTAGTCTGGGCTGGAAAACATATCCAAATGCTCCTGAGGTTGATTTTGGAACTGCATCTGGCTAAATGGGAGAGCTGCCAGGTCTACAGCTGGACCAAGGCCTTGTTAGGGAAAGAGGAGGGAGTGGCTGGGTATCAGGTAAGTGGTGGAAGGGTTAGGAGAGAGAGCAGGGAAATCACTCTCCTTTGTTCCAGAGATCCCTAGTCCATGAATGCATGTCTAGGAATAGCAGAGGAAGGGGAGCCTGGCTGGGGTCTTGACAAGTTGGCCCTCTGGGTGGGAGACCAGTGGCCATATACCCTCATTCCCTCATTCCTGGCATCTTTTGCCGAATGAAGCATCTCCCCAGGCCAGAGGAAACCTTCAAGAAGAAAAAATCCACTAGAAACAATATTGCCCAAACTTCACTCACTCAAGTACCACCTCAACACTTTTTGCCATATCTGAGGATCAGCTCAGTATACACACACACATGCATGCACACACATTACACTAGTATTTTACATAACATTTTTCTTTAAAATATTTATTTCTAATGTCTTCAACAAATGGTGCTGGGACAACTGGCTGTCCATATACCAAAGAATGAAATTAGACCCCTACCTCACACCATCTATAAAAATTAACTCAAACTGGACCAACAATCTAAATGTAATCACTAGAGCTATAAAACTCTTCAAAGAAAATATAGGAGTAACTCATCATGACCTTGGATTTGGCAATGAACTCTTAGATATGACACCAAAGCATAAGCAACAAGAGTAAAAATAGATAAATTGGATTTCTTCAAAATAAAAGTAGAGAGTACATCAAAAGACACTATCAAGAAAGTGAAATGACAACAGAGAATGGGAGAAAATATTTGTAAATCATATATCCAATAAGGATCTAGAATCCAGAATATATAAAGAACTCTTAACAACTCAATAACAAAAAGACAAAATAATTCCATTTTAAAATGGACAAAAGGGGGGAAGGGGGCATGGGCAATATACATAACCATAATATTTGTACCCCCATAATATGCTGAAATAAAAAAAAAATTAAAAAAAATGGACAAAAGATTTGAATAAACATTTCTCCTAAGAAGGTATGTAATGGCCAAAAAGCACATGAAGAGATGCTTAACATCATTAGTCAAAATGCAAATCAAAACCACAATGAGATACCACTTCATACCCACTAGAATGGCTATAATTTAGAAGAAAGAAAATAGCAAGTGTTGGTGAGAATGTGGAGAAATTGGAACTTTCATATGTTGCTGGTAGGAATGTAAAATGGTGGAACCACTTTGGAAAACAGTTTGGCCATCCCTCAAAATGTAACCATGTAACCCAGCAATTCTGCTTCTAGGTATATGCCCAAAAGAATTGAAAACAGGTATTCAAACAAGTGTATATACACAACATGTACAGTAAGTGCGAGTACATAGCAGCATTATTCACATAGCCAAAGGTGGGAACAACCCAAATGTCCATCAGCAGATGAATGGATAAACGCAATGTGGTATATCCATACAATGGAATATTATTGGGTCATAAACTAGAATAAAGTTGACCACACTCTGGGCCATAAAACACACCTTAGCAATTAAAAAAACAGTAATCACATAATGTCTGTTTTCAGAGCACAGTGGAATTAACCTAGAAATCAATAACAGAAAGATAACTAGAAAATCCCAAAATATGTAGAGATTAAAACAACACATTTCTAAATAATACATGGGTCAAAGAAAAAATCTCAAGAAAAATTTTAAAATATTTTACCTAACAAAAATTAAAACACAACTTATCAAAATTTGTAGTATACAGCAAAAGCCATGGTTAGAGGAAAATTTATTGAATTAAATGCATGTATTAGGAAAGAAGAAAGATCTAAAATCAATAATCTATGGTTCAAACTAGAAAAAGAAGAGCAAATTAGGCAAAAAAAAAAAAAGGAATTAGAGCAGAAATCAATGAAATTTAAAATAGAAAATCGATAGAGAAGAATAAATGAAATCAAAGGTGATTCTTTTGAAAAGATCAATAAAGTCAATCAGCCTCTAACCAGACTAAGAAAAAAAGAGAGCAGACACAAATTACTAATATCAGAAATAAAAGAGGGGACATCACTACAGATCCCATGGACATTAAGAGGATAAGAAATGAATACTATGAATAATCCTATGCCTAGAAATTGAGTAACCTAGATAAAATGAACAAATTACTTGAAAGACACAATCCACCAAAACTCATAAAAGAAGAAATAGGCAATCAGAATAAATCTATATTTATTAGAGAAATTGAATTGATAATTAATAAAGTTCCAAAACAAAAATTATCAGGCCAAGATTGGTTCACTGGTGAATTCTACCAAACATTTAAGGAAGAAATTATACCAGTTCTGTACAATCTCTTTCCGAGGATAGAAGCAGAGGAAATACTTCCTAACTCATCCTATGAGGCCAACACTAGACTAATACCAAAACTAGACAAACACATTACAAGAAAACTACAGATCAATATCTCTCATAAACATCGATGCAAAATCCTCAAGAAAATACTAGCAAATTGAATCCAACACTGTATAAAAGTAATTATGCACCCTGACCAAATGGGATTTATTCTAAGTATGCAAGGCTGGTTCAGTGTTTGAAAATCAATTATTGTAACCTATCACATCAGTAGGCTAAAAAATAAAAATTACATGATTATGCAAGTAGATGAAAAAGCATTTAACAAAATCCAACACTTATTCATCATTAAAACTCTCAGTAAACTAGGAATAGAGGGGAACTTCCTCAACTTGATAAAGAATCTCTATCTGTTAATACTAAAATCTTACAGCTAACATCATACTTAATGATGAGAAAATAGAAGCTTTTCCACTAAGATCAGGAGTAAGGCAAAGATGTCTCCTCTCACTCCTTTCAGCATCATTCTGGAAGTCCTAGCTAATGCAATAAGATAAGAAAAGGATATAGAAGGTATACCAATTGGGAAAGAAGAAATAAAACTGCATTTATTTGTAGGTGACATGATTGTCCATGTAGAAAATTGAAATGAATAAACGTAAAAACTCCTGGAACTAATAAGTAATTATAGCAAGCTTATAGGAAATAAGATTATTATACAAAAATCAATTGCTTTCCTATATACCAGCAATTTTTATTTTGAAATTAAAAACACAAGACCACTTACATTAATAGCCAAAGAAACGAAATACTTAGCTATAAATATACATAAATATGTATAAAACTTATGTGAGGAAAACTACAAAATTCTGATGAACAAAATCAAAGAAGAACTAAATAAATGGAGAGGTATTCCATGTTCATGGATAGGAAGATTCAATAATGTCTAGATATCAGTTTTTTCCAATAAGAGCTATAGATTCAAGATAATCCCAATCAAAATCCCAGCATGTTATTTTCTGGATATTGACAAACTGATTCTAAAGTTTATATGGAGAGACAAAGAGCCAGAATAACTAACACAATATTGAAGAAAAAGAACAAAGTTGGAGAACAGACACTACCTGATTTCAAGACTCACTAGCTATAATAATCTTCAAGATTTAAAGCTATAGTAATCAAGACAGTGTGATATTGGCAAAAGAATAGACAAATAGATCAATAAAATGGAATAGAAAACCCAAAACAGACCCACGTAAATATAGTCAACTGATCTTTGACAAAAGCGCAAAGACAATACAATGGATCAAAAATAGTCTTTTCACCAAATGGTGCTAGAACAACTGAACATCCTTATGCAAAAAAAAAAAAAAAAATTTAGACACAGATATTATACCCTTCAAAAAAGTTAACTCAAAATGCATCATAGACCGGGTGTGGTGGTTCACACCTGTAATCCTAACACTCTGAGAGGCCAAGAAGTGAGGATAATTTGAGGTCAGGAGTTCAAGACCAGCCTGAGCAAGAGTGAGGACCCTTTCTCTACTAAAAATAGAAAAATTACCTGGGCACAGTGGCACATGCCTGTAGTCCCAGCTACTGGGAGACTGAGGCAGGAGGATCACTTGAGCTCAGGAGTTTGAGGTTGCAGTGAGCTATGATTATGCCACTGCACTCTACCTGGGGTGACAGAACGAGACTCTGTCTCAAAAAAAAAAAATGTATCATAGACCTAAATTTAAAAATGCAAAAAGTTTTGATTTTTCAGGTTCACAGTAGGAGAGAATTTGCCTCAGGATGAATCATGCCTTGTGTCTCACCCATGTCTGGTTTAGACTGAACTCTGGACTTTGGACTTTTGAGTTGGTGCTGGAATGAGTTCAAACTTTGGGGCCATTGGGATGGATGAATGTATTTTGTATGTGAGAAGGACATGAGGTTGGGGGGCCAGGGGTGGAATGCTATGGTCTCAATGTTCCCTCCAAAACTCATGCTGAAGTTTGCATTGTAAGTGAGAAGTGAGAACTTTAAGAAGTGTTAGGTCATGAGAGCTCTGCCCCCATGCATGGATTAATGCCATTACTGGGATAGTAGGGGAGTTATCAAGCGAGTGGGCCCCTGATAAAAAGGATGACTTGGGCCTTCTTTCTTCTTTCCATCTCACACGCTCGCCCGCCCTTGACCATGTCAGCACTCAGCAGGAAGGTCCCCGCCAGATGAGGCCCCTCGATCTTGGACTGCCCAGCCCCCAGAACCACAAACCAAACAAATCTCATCTCTTTATAAATTACCCAGTCTATGCTGCTATGTTATAGCCACAGAAAATGGACTAAGACAATGACATTCTGGAAAAGGCAAAACTATGGAGACAGTAAAAAGATCAGTGGCTTCCAGGTGTTAGGGAGGAGGGAAGGAGGAAGAGGTGGAGCCCAGAGGATGTTTAGGGCAGTGAAAACACTGTGTGTGACACTGTCATGATAGGTGCCTGCCATTACACGTTTGTCCAAACCCATAAATTGCGCAACAACAAGAGGGAACACTGACACAAACTGAACTTTGGGTGATGCTGTGTGCATGTAGGGCCATCAGCCGTAACAACTGTCCTGCTCTGGTGGGGGACATTGACAATGGGGAGGCTGGGCATGTGGGGGGCCCAGGGCTCAGGGGAAATCTCTGTACCTTCCTCTCAATTGTGCTGTGAACCTAAAACTGCTCTTAAAAAACTTTGAAAGTTAAAAAAAAATTTTTTTAATTAAAAAGACTTTTTTAAAAGGGAAAGAAGCATGTTGCAACATGCATGTGTCATCAGTACAGTGTGTGCCGATCCAGTCTACAACACGGATGAACCTTGGAAACCCTGGGCTGAGTGAAAGAAGAGACCACATATTATATGACTCCGTTGTATGAAGCATCCGGAATAAGCAACCCCATAGAGAGAGACAGAAAGTAGGTCGGGCATTGCCAGGGGCTGCAGGAGAGGGGAATGGGGACGCCTGCTAAGAGGTACATTTCTTTTAGGAGCAATGAAAATATTCTGAAATTAGTGGTAATGGTTATATGACCTTGTGAATAATACTAAAAAGCCACTGCACTGCATGCTTTACAAGGGTTGATTGTATGGTATATGAATTATATCTTCAAAAAAATTATCTTCAACTCTGGAGAAGTTGGGGACCAACTGGGATCAGCAAGACAGCCCCTGTCTCCTGGGGCTGGGGAGCAGAATTTCATGCCACAATTCTCAAACTTTAGCTTTCAGCAGAGTCTCCTGGAGGGCTTTTCCTTTTTTTTTTTTTTTTTTTTTTTTTGAGAAAGGGTCTCACTCTGTCACCCAGGCTGGAGTGCAGTGGCACAGTCACAGCTCACTGCAGCCTCCAACGCCTGGGTTCAAGCGATCCTCCTGCCTCATCCTCCCAGTTGCTGGGGCTACAGGCATGCGCCACTACACCTGGCTAATTTTTTTTAATATTTTGTGGAAAGGGGATCTTGCTACATTGCCCAGGCTGCTGGAGGGCTTTTATAATACAAAATGCTGGTCACTTCCCCAGAGTTTCTGATTTAGCAGGTGGAACCTGAGAATTTGCATTTCTGACAAGTTCCCAAGTGATGCTGGCACTGCTAGTCCCTGGATCAGACTCTTAGAATCAACTCGTGTGAAGTGCTCTGTGTCTTACCAAGAGCAGGGGCTCAACAGCATGTGAACACATTGCGATTATTTCTACAACCAACCACCTGGCATGCAGGAGCAGGGTTATTATCTTGATTTCCATTTGGGGAAACTGAGGCCCAAAGAAGGCAGTAACTATTGGGAGTAGTGAGGGAGGACAGGAAGTGCCAGAGCTGGAACTTGAGCTTCTGTTGAAGGCTCTTCCCCTGGCCTGGAGCAACTGGGCTTCCTTCTGAATTCCCCACAGTCAGTGAAATGTGCTTGGGGACACACCCAACCTTCCAACCTTCTCATTCCATCCTCCTTCCAATCTCCCAGCCCTGTCTGAGATTTTATCTAAGGCCTGCTCTGCCTGGCTCTGAAACTACTTTGGTTGTGGATTCTGCTTCCTGCCACCTCCCTTGCCTGGGACCCAGGGCAGGTCTCAGCCGGGTCCTTCCTGCCACTCCCTGCTGGTCCCTGGGACCCAGGCCTTGGCCCCAGCAGGCTGCATGGACACAGGGCAGCCTGAGCCAAGTTACAGAAGGCATGGTCCTGAGGTCTCCGAAGGGTCACATAAGACACTCCCAGGTAACCCCACAGAGCTCATGCAAAGCCACTTTGCATCGTTGTCTCATTTGCTCCTGTGACTTGTACAGAAAATGCCTTTTCCCAGGGCACCCAGGCAGGCAGGCTTCAGGGCGAAGGCTCCCCCTTCCTGGCCTTTCATTCGCTCACTCATTCGAATATTTACTGTGTGTTTGCTCCACATCAGAGGCATGCTGGGCTTTGAGAACACGAGGGTGATTAAACACTGCGACAGAAGCTCATGGTCGGGCTGAGAAGGCAACGCTGCCCTGGAACAGTCTCATCACAGGGGTATATCTGAGGTTGGACCCTGAAGACCACCGTGAAGAGCCCCCAGAGGGCACAAGCCCAGTCTTCACCGGCGCCCGGTGTCAGAGCCGCCTGGTGTGTGAGCTGAGGCTCCCCGTAGCATCCCGGCCCTGTCCTTCCAGGCTGGGGCGGGAGGTGGTAGCATGTGGCTGACCCCCAGAGAAGTGGACAGATGTCACCTGGGTGGGGGCGTGATGGCCAGTGAGACTGCTGGCCACCAGGAAGTGCAGGCACATCTGCTTTCGGGGGCTTAATGATCAAGACAAGCTGCTTCTCAGAAAAAGACACCTCTAAAGTAGATGTCCCAAAAGCTAACGCACTGTGTTTCGGTGACTCTAAGAGGCATGATTTTCACACTTTAATCTCTCTGAAATCAGGGTGTGCCTTACAATAACTGCTGGCCAGGGGCCCTCTCGGGGAGGTGTCGTTGCCTGCTCATGCCGAACGGCGGGTCTCCTGTGGGATTCTGTGGCTTGGGAGAAAGTCCCGGAGACAATAGAGGAGTATTCTTTTAACCTCTAGGAACCAAACGGTTGTGGGCACAGGGTGGAGAAAGGTGGTCAACCAGACGTGTTTAGCAGCATTCCTCTCATGGGAGCCGAAGGTGGGCCGCGCTGCTCGGTGGCACAGCCAGTGCGCAAGAGCCCGGCGCCGGTGGCTCGTCGCCATCTGCGGGTTCTTGTAAGAAACGCTGCATCGAGTCGCGCTTCCCTTGGTGCAAGGGTTGGGAGGCCACAGAGGAACCTTCCGGGGAGCTGGAACTGTCTCCTTATCCAGGTGGTAGTTAACTCAGTGGTGTGCGGGATGGGACGGCAGGTCTCTGAGGCGGGGTGCGGGGAACCCCTGACATGCAGCATTTGCCAATTTCCATGCTGTGCATACTCCCATTACTGCTGGGTTTTTTTCAAACAAAAGGTCTCTCATATTTATTACTGAACGAGCTTATGAGTGCAGAGCATACAGACAAAGAGAAAAATCATTTTCCCCAACGAAATGTGTCTGACTGTCCGGATAGTAGTGGAATTTTCAGCTTGACACGGTAAGACGACAGTGACCTCGATGCAGCATAAATATGTCATCGTCTCACGTGCAAGTCCTCACAGACCCAGCTCGGCTCTTCTCCAGTGTCTCCTCTTGCAGTCGTACCTGACTGTATTACCAGTTTTCATCCGAATCCACCGGGGAATGGGACGATTTTGCCTTTGTTTCTTGGCCAGAAATCATTTGATTCTGAAAGTCTTGTGAGAAGACGTGGCGAGAAACAGAGTCAACCATACACACCACGATGGTAGAGGCAGGGAGAAAGGGCGTTACCACTGATTTTAAGTGGCTGATGGTTTAAAAACTGGTTTGCAAAATTTCTGAATATTTAACAATCCTAATAAGAGCCAGCTCTGGCCTACCATTGATTATGGATGAGTATTTACATGGATAAAAATTCAACAAGTATACTTACCATAGGTAAGGTTTACCTCAATAAAATATCTTTAAAGAGAGAGAGAGAGAGAGATCTTCATCGCCTGCACTCGCTGGCTCAGAGGACATTGTGTGAAAAATCGTGGCTTCCACTACTCTGAGTCAGGTTTTGAATGTGAAGAAGTTTATTTTTATATAAATTTCATTTCCTATACATTGATTTTCATATAAATGTTCCTTTTATGTCCGGACAAGCATGCATATAAATATAAAAGAGTTCTTTTAATGAGTACAAAATAAAAAATTCTAAGTGATAAGAAAGTATTGTATCTTAGTTTAATGGACAGCATGTGTGTTTCCTAGGGTCTATAAAATTGTAGTGTATCTATAGTGAATGATGTCAGAGATTTGTTGAAATATAGTAATATACATTTGTAAGCTTTACGGGTGTTCTCAAGAGTTGGTCAGGACGCTGAACCAGGAATCAAAAATGAGAGATGAGTTCTAGGTCTGGATTTGCCACTGTGTTACCTTGACCTCTGTACCTCAGTTGTCCTCTCTGAGCCTCAGTTTCCCTGCTTCCGAAACAGAGGTCATAATAACATCCACCTCACTGGGGCTGCTGTGAAGACTAAGAGAGACCCCGTGTGCAGAGTGGTTTATCACCACCCTTTTGCAAGGCATGCTGGGAACTCCAAAAAGGCAGCTCACTTCCACATGTGGAAACATCTGCCAATCTGCGGTCAGACCTGCTCTCCCAGCCCGGCCTCTCGGTCACTTCAGAATGGAGAAGTGGCTGTGGGAATGGCTGCCTTGTCTGCTGGGGGCTGATGCAGGGCCTTGGACGGAGGCGGGGATCAAGGTACCAGACGCGGAACCGGAATCATTCCCAGTGGGGCATGTCACGCAATCCCACCCTGCTGCCAGCCATCCTGTGGCAAGACCCTGCGGCCAGGAACGTGGCCTTCACAGCCAGAAGAGACTGGGTTCAAATCCTAGCTCTGCCCCACTAGCCAAGTGGCCTCGGCCACCCTCCTCTCTGAACCTCAGATTCCCCAGCTGAGAAACGGAGACAATCAATCATACCTGCTCGTGGGGCTGTTAGAATTAAATCAGATAATGCACATGCCAAGCACTCGGTAGACCTGGCACACAGGTCAGCGGACGTCTCTTGAACTTGGTGCCTGCACTGCGAAGGCAAAGTCAAGTTCGCCAAGCTCTGTACCCCTAATGCACTAGGGGGAACAAGCAGGGAAACTCACGTTGAGCATAACCTTAACTACATTGTGCTAAATGGAGCAGGCAGCACAGGCGCTATGGAAGGACACAGGGCACTGTCCCTGAGCATGGGGTTGCGGGACCGTCTCCTGGGAGAACCGGGTCTTGGCAGGTGGGGGTGCAAAGGGCCTTCCTGGCAGAGGTGACAGCAGGAAGCAACACACAAAGGGCTCCTGCTCCAAAGACAGACCCCATGTCTTCAGGTTGGGAGTCACAGGAAACCCATGTTTCTTCCTTATTCTGCGCCGAACTCTCATACTCAGCGGGCAGCAAAATGGCTGTCGCTGCCACCTCTAGAATGAGAGAGTGAGCTCCCCGGCGCCCAAAGCATTTAAACACAAATAGTCACTGGGCCAGTCCTGGTCCTCTAACCTCAAACACGTTCTCTCTGTGTTGCGGGGCTGATGCCTGCCGGCTGCGTTTCCCAGGCTCTCTTGCCGGCCAGTTTCCAGCAGGTTCTACCAAGGCAGGGTGCTGGCGGATATCGGAGGTGGGGAGGGCATGAAGAGAGAAGCTGAAATGTCCCCTCCTCGCTGGCTGCTTTGGCGACCTCAGCAGCAGCTGTGTCTCCTCTGTGCTCCAGCTCCCCCCAGTCACCCTGCGGCTGGACCCCGGCAGCCCCAGATCCCGGAATCTGCTAACCCCACCGCCTCCCCAGCCCCTCCATTCTGGGGGCGGTGACAGTTTCCCTTAGTGGCTAATTTCTGGGTCAACTCAACATGACCTCTTTGGCTTCTCAGTTCTGCCATAACCCGTGTGACTAACTCCTTGTATTAAGTCTCTCCGTTTGAAGTACCTAGAGTGTTTCTGCTCTCCTGGTGGGACGCTAAAGGATACAAGTCCTTCCTGATGCCACATGACAGGGATTCGAGTCATGGACACAGGGCTGATCTGGAAGGTCCTCTGCAAGTCTGAGACTTCTGGCCTCAGCTTTGGGTCACCCAGGCATCCACGGCCCCTCCCATCCTACCCAACTTCCCTCTGCGGGAGCAACGGACAGCCAGGCTCCACCCATTTGGGCAAAGGTCCAGGAGCAGACACCGCAACCCCCACCCCAAACTGCTAGAAGAGTCCCTGGTTGCCTGGAGCGGAGAGCTGTTCCCGACTGGCAGAAGAACCGCACAGAGAGCGGGGGCAGTGCCTCGCCCCATGGCTTTGTAGACTGATGTCCCACTTGTAAGCCAGGAAAGGCTCTGGTCCCTTCTGAGCCAGCATCCCCATTTGAGGGTAAGGAAACTGAGGTTCAGACAAGGGAAGTGACTTTCTCAAGGACTCCCAAACAGCGAGTGGCCACGCTGGGGCCAGAACCCAGGCCTCCAGCTCCCGGCAGAGCGGGGCTCCTCTTCGCCTCCTGGCTTATCCTGCCTTTCCCTGGGACAGACTCCCAGGAAACTGGGGTGCTCAGGGCCGCTGGTGACACTGCACATCAGGACCGGTTTCCAGAAGGCAGCTTAGGTGCAGCTGTGGCACCCCGAGGTCCTTTGGGGGCCGCGACGGCACAGCAGCGCTCTAAGGACAGTTAATAGCATCGCTTTCAATATTTGATTTTCAAAGTAAGTAAGAATGAAGCTGAGTGATGTGCTGCCATGGGAACGCGTCCCTGGCGGATGAGCGACCAGTGTGCGCATCGGGAGGAGGAAGGATTGCTGCTGCTCACACAAAATGCCTGGCAGGGGCCGCCCCAACCCGAGAGGGGCAGAGATGAAAAGCGGTTTTGCCTTTTGCTCGATACACTTCTGAATCATTTCACGTGTTTACAATGAACTTGGCTTATTTTTGGAATTATTAATAAAAAAAGAATTTTTTTTTCAGTAAAAATCCCCACGGTTTTCTGGAGTCTCAGAAATCCCCATGGTTCGCTGGGGTTTCCTCCGGTCTCCTGACATGTGACTGGTCCAGCCTGAGCCCCTGCGGCTGAGGCAGGAAGGCGAGAAGCTCCACCTGCGTGCGGTGGGTGTCGTTAGGATGCCCAGGGAGTGGGGACAGACAGAGAGAAGCTGAGCACTGGGATGGCCATGGCACCAGGAAACCCACCCTGTGCTGCGTAATCGGGAGATCAAAGACCCCGATATCGCATCTGCTTTCTGTACCCAGAATCGGATGTTGGACCCCACATGGAAGAAGGATCTGGGCAAATGAGAGGGTTAGGAAGTGGGAGGAAGGGAGGGTGAGGGGCTGGAGGGCCCAGAGAGCTGTCACTTGCAAGCGGATCAGGTGTGTGATGGGCTCCACGCAGTCCCCAGAGAAAGGACTTGGACCCGTGGGAGGAGGCCTCCAGCTCTGTGTCAGGAAGAATTGCCAATATATCTGCCCAGGACGGGACGAGCTGCCGTGAGGGGTAGGGGAGTGAGAGCCCCGTGACCAGAGGAGATCAAGCTGAAGCTGGGTGCAGCCCGGCAGGGATGCTGCAGAGGTGAGTCAGTCACAGGATGTAGGCTAGATCCTGTGACCTCTAGAGGCCCTTCCACCCTGAGAGTCTGTGATTCCATGACCGAGGGACCCAGGACAGGGGCAATGAGGGTAAAAGCCCCCATTCGCTGAGTCCTCACTATGGGCCAAGCGCCGTGCTGGAGTAGATGGCGGTGGTGCTGTGACTCTCCCCATGCGACAGATGAGGAAAGAGGCTCAGTGAGTCAAAGCGACACTGATTCCCACCCTGTCCTTCAGACGATTCCAGTGCCTGCAGGGGCAGTGGGTGGCGCCAATCACACTCCCGAAATGCCACACGGTTACCCCTGTCCAGAAAGGCAAACGCATGGCGCTGAATTTTTTAGTATTCTATTTTAACTTTGAAAAAATTTTAAGCCCTGAAAAAGTGACAAGAGGCCAGGCACGGTGGTTCATGCACCTGTAATCCTAGCACTCTGGGAGGCCAAGGTGGGAGGATCACTTGAACCCAGGAGTTTGAGGTTGCAGTGAGCTATGATGACGGCATGGCACTCTAGCTCAGGTGACAGAGCAAGACTCCATCTCAAAGAAAAAAAAAGGGACAAGAAAAGCACAAAAAACTAGCCTACCCCTTTCTCCCAGGCTTGCCGATTGTCAACACTTTGCTCCGCTGGTGCTCTCTCTTGGAGTACCTAAGTACAGTTTGTCTGTGGCGCCACATGGAAGTTTGGGGCACATGTCAGGACCCTTCCCCAAGGGCCTTCTGAGAACAAGGGCCTGTTACACAACCCGGAACAAGGATCACATTCAGGAGGGTTCACATTGATACAATGTGACGCCCATTGAACCAACCATCTCAACACCCTCCTTTATGTCCTGTTGCCACGTGTGTTTTCAGTGTGCATCAACAGCTTGGTGCTGGGTTTGTGTTCTCCTCCCTACTTTCCCCTGCCTGCGTTTCTTGGGTCGTTGTGTCTCCCTGTGGCGCACAATGTGCCTCGTCTCTGCTGTGTTTTCTCGCCACAGACAAAGCTGCCACTGGCCGGGGCTCACCTGTGCCCTAGCCCAGCACTGCGCAGACGTTACTCTGCATCCGGTCACCTGGGGCTCTGGAGAAAGTGCAGAGTCGGGCTCAGGACTGCAGTGGGGCCTGGCCTGCCCCTGGGAGGTGCTGACATGGCGGTCCCCAGCCAGCGCTTTGAGCTGCGAAGCCCTTGTGCATGAACTTGTATATGGTTTTTTGTGTGGTTGGTGGGAGTCGGGGGTGGGTTGGATCCAGTTGCTGTTTCTTGTAGCTCGAGAACCTAATGTCACTGAGTATGGCCAGTCTGAGCCCCACGATGGCTGCCCTGTGAGCCCATACTCCCACAAAGGCCGGGGTCTCTGCTGCCTCCCTTGCCCCCACCCCCCGGGCGCCCCTTCCTTCCTTCCCCACACCACGACCAAGGCTGAAGCTGCAGCTTCCTGTGGTGGACACAGATCTCTTCTGTCTTCCGGCCATGACAGCACCCAGAGGGCCAGTTTGCGCTGGGGAGAAAGGGGGATTTCTGGAGAGATTCACTTTGCAGAGAGTTATGATCAGTGGATGGACCTTGGATGTTTGGGGCTTTTTGAAGGTATAGAAACACCAGGCCAACTGGTCCAAACCCCCGCCTCTGCTAGCGAGGGGTGAACCCCGGATTCTCCCCGAAATGTGATCCTGAGCTTCTTGTGGGCGCGACGGCAGGCCCTGGCGGTGCGATCTCAGCCCCTCTCAGCTGTCAGCATCTTCCTGCAGCCCTGGCGACTCTATGCTTTCCCTGTGGTCCCGGCTCCGCCCTTTAATCCTGCTGGGAGCGGGGAGGCTCCGAGCAGGTGTCCCACTCTCCCGCCCACCCCGGGAACTGCCAGACAGCGCCTCCCTGCGCTGTTCCAAGCAAAGGACTCGTGTCCACAGGACATCCCGCCTCGTGAGCCCACGCACACAGGCTTCCTTGCCTGCACCCGCTCCTCCCTTCCTAGGGGCTGTCCCTCGACACTTCCCCTGGAGAGCTGTATGCCACTGGCCTGCACCACTCGGCCTCTGGACAGATGTCACCTCGTCAGAGAGGCCCTGGCTGGCCACCCTGGCCAGCGGCCCCACCCCAAGACCCCTCTATCGGCTGTCCCCTGTCCTGTGTTGGCACTCACCACCCTCTGAACTGTGTCATTGGTTCACCTACTGATTACCAGGCTCCCAATACTCAAAAGAAACCTCCTGGGACCAGGACGTCATCTGCCGTGCTTGCAGCTGTATCCTGAGATCCTAGAGACGGGCTGGCCAGGAAAGCGGCTGCGTTATTCAGTGCTCCTTTCAGGATCGAATACGCGGTACTTTATAGTTTACATGGTGCTTCCATGACTATAACACACTCGATCCACGCAAGCCTGCAAGGTAAGTGGTTTCTTGCCCCTTTTGCAGATGAACAAATTGAGGCCCAGAGAGGTGAAGGGATTTGCCTGAAGTCACAGAGCCAGAAAGTGGCAGAGCTAGGACACAAGCCCAGGTCTTCTGACTCCAAACCCTTCGTTCTCCCACGAAATGGCACGGATCCCGTTCCTGGTAGCACGTGCGGTGGGCGGCGTCTCCGCTTGCGTGAGGAGGCTGCTCTGGCTCCGTCGCGCTGCCTTGCCCAGCAGTGGCGGCGATCAGTGTCCATTCGGGCACTAATGTTCTCCACTGAGGCCAGTCGTGCTTGGGTTCAGAATGTGCTTCCTCCTTTTCTGACTGTGACCCTGGGCAGGTCGCGTCACCTCTGTGGACTTGAGTCTCCTCATCTGTAAAAGGAGTGTAACAGCCACCCACAGAGCCTGCTACAGGACCAAGGTTTCATAAACGGGGACTGTTATTTATCTTATTTTATTCATATACATATATTAAAATATTTTCAGTACAAAAGTAGATGCTCAGAACATTCTAGTTACAAAAATTTAAAACAGCAAATGAAGCTAACAAGCCCCTGGCCACCACTGCTGGTTTGGTGGGTCATTTCCAGGTCTTCTTTTGCCTCATCTGGAGAGAGAGAGTGGCATTAAAACCCTCAGCATCGCCATCCTGTGTCACTCAGTCCCAATTCAATTTTCCCACCCAGGACTTTGTCTCAGGGACGTCCCCACGCTTTACCTTTTAACCACTTTGGTACAAGTGTCGACTATAGTCGACAGCCACAGATGAACGCGCACAGCCGAGCGTCGACTTTAGCCGACAGCCAAAAGCTTTTACTTTTACAGCTTTTATCTCTGCAGTTGCAGTGTGTACGTTCAGCTAATAAGTTACTACGAATCTGTGACCTTTTAACAAGTCCTTAGTAGGAGTTATTATAGTTATTTTCCTAAAGCTGCCTGTAAAGTAAAACAAGCGTTCAGTGCTTTAAAGCTTTCCTCACCAAACAAGAGCAAAATGGATTCGTCGTCAATGCACAGCACAAACTATCGTGCGGACTGTGAGTGCCAGCTGTGGGCAAGGTTTCGCGGCCGGTGAGTGCCCGTACCAAAGTGGTTAAGGATTCTTTTCCCTCCCGCCTTCTGCGTGGACCTCTGAAGGTCTACGGCATGAGCCGGGCAGGCAACATCCCCATTTCACAGATGGGAAAACTGAAGTTCCAAAAAGCAAATGACATCTGCCCAAGGTCACACAGAGAGGAAGGGGCCACATCCCAAATCCAGATCTTTTAGCTCCAGGTGGCTGAAGATGTGTCCTCTGGGATCAACTGCCCATTCGCAGACAGACTGCTCAGCACAGCTTCACTCACTCATTCATTCATTCATTCCACCTTTGCCAAGGGGCCATAAGCCAGGCCGCCTGCTGGGATGCACAAGATTCCAACGGTGGCCTGGGCGATTTGCGTCCTAGCTGCTCCCCAAACGTGCTGGGCCCTGGTTCCTGTGGGGAGAAAGAGGGGACAGACAGCGAGAGGGATCTTCATTTCTATGCAGTTTATAGTGTTAGAGACAATTTCTTTTGTTACTGAAAAGAAATAAAAAAACAAAAGCAGTGGGACCCCCGGGGCAGAGCCGAGTGAGACCCCGTGTGGGCTCTGCCGGCAGCTGGGCCGCTCGTGCAAAGTCCCACGACGTGGAACCGGGGGACGGGGGAAGCGGGAACTGTCAGCAGCGCTCAGGCCCCATTAAGAAGGCCTCCGAAACCCGAAGGTCATTTCCTCCTGCGCGGTGGGTGTGTTTATTTTATGTATCTGGCCAAATGCAGGGGAGAAAGCCGGGCTCTGGCGCGGAGGGGCTGAGAGAGAAAGGGGAGAAAAGAAAACAGAACGTGAAGTGGTGTTTTACGAGCGGCATTAAATCCCCCTCCACAGTGAATCACAGCGCTAACGAGGACGACTCCGCAAAGTCTAGGAAGGGAGTCGGGGTAGACGCAGGGAAATCGGATCAATGTGGATGAAAGTGCACGTGTGCTTGGGCGCGCACATGCGTGCACACACACACACGCACATGCATGCACACACACACATGCATGCACACGCACACACGCACCACACATACATGCACATGCCACACGCACGCACCACACACGTGCACCACATGCGCGCACATGGCTGTTCTGGGAGGAAAAGGGGTAGGGAGAGCCCCTGTTCCCTACAAGGTTAAAACCCAAGATGAGTCCCTGGGTGTAGACCCTTCATGGTTGGCAGCAGGTGACAAGGGGGAGATTGCCACTGTCAGATGCTCAGCTCAGCTCCCAGGGGCCCCCGTTGTCATGCTCACCAGCAGAAAGCACGGGTGTCACTTCCTTGTCCCCACTGTCCCCTCTCAGAGGGCCCAGGAGTTGGGCCTGGCACAAGACGTGGTCTCTCTCTCTCACACACTCACATGCACGCTCATTCACACACATTCCGCTTTAACTTCTTTTCCTCTGGATGGGGGACACCTTGACCAACCACCAAAAGGTCGCCTGTGTCTTCTCCATGTTTGCACAGTCGCCAGCCCTGGGGCTGCAGTAGGGGCAGGTGGCCCCAGCACGTGTGCCTGGCGAGGGCCTCAGTGAAGCTCGCAGAGCTCCTAGCGCAGCGCCCGGGTCAAGCCTCAGTAAAGGGGAGGGTTCCTTCTCGACACCACTGTCACCCTCACTGCTAAGCACCCAGGAGGACCTGCGTGCAGGGCAGGAGGGAAGACAGGAAGGGCTGAGGAAGACAGAGCCGGGGCAGTCGGAGGGAGAGAGCCCGGAGTGCAGACATGGGTCATCGGCCCATCGGAGCCCAGGCCTGCCGCAAGGGACCCGGAGGAGGGATCCCCGTGGGCTTGGGGGCAGCTTGAGCCTGCTGGTGTGGAGCCTGAAGTCACCGCAGGTCTTCCAGCCAGGAAGGAAAACTGGACGTGGACACCCTAGAGCCCACGAGGGTGGGTCAGTGCACCCACCGCTGGGTATGGGGGAGGGGAAATGCAGGTCTGGTCAGCAGGAGGAGGGGTGGAGGTGGCCTGGACAGAGGTCTGGTGTCCACTCTGTCATGCATAGAGACTTTGCCTCCGGCTGTTGACCCTGACTCACCACTGAACTCTCCCAGCCTATTTCCTCTCAGCCTCTGGGAGACTGGGGTCCCCGTCTCCCACAGATGTATGGCTCTGTCCCTACCCACAGTGTCCCTTCCCCATGGCCACCCCTCCTCCCCGCCTCCTTCAAGACACTGCCATCAAAGCTTCCATAGGTGGGAGGTCGGCAGCAGCCAAGAATTTCTACTAGTTGCCTCTCCCTCCAAAACAAACAAACCAAAAGGAGTCACAGTGTAAGTGTCTTTGTGGTCTCCTGCCTGATCTTCTTTAAGCCCAGTCTGATTTCTTTTTAGGTACAAAAACATCACGTTCTCTGACGATTGGGAAACAGCGCTGAGTTCTGATGCCACTGTGGGAGGTTTGTTCTGGAGAACAGGCAGCAAGGCCAACCCCAGACCGGGGAGTGCAGGTTTGCGATTATTCGGGGCTGACCCCACCCCTCCTAAGCGCCTCTCCAACCTGAGCCCCTGCGGTGGGCGTGTCAGAGTTGATGGCAGGTCCTGCCAGCAGGGAGTGCCCGTCTGAGCGCCCCGCAGCCACCCTCTGGGGCAGGCAGGGGTGCCGTGAATTGTCCCTTGTGTGGAGGGTGGGTTGTGAGGACAGCAACACCGGGCACTGTCAGAATCCGCCCCCGGTCCCCGCTGTCCTGCTTCTGTAGGGGACGTGAGCTGTGGGCTTCGGGCACCGGCCACCAGCTCTGCAGCCCCATCAGCCATCCAGGCCCAAGCGGGTGGCCATGGCCAGGGTAGGAGTGACCAACATCGCCCCATGTTCTGGGGGAGACCAAGGCAAGTCATGCCCTCCAGCCCACCCAAGGCCACTCAGCTGGCTGACCAGGGTGGCCAGGATGGCAGGTGCCCGTCTGCGTCTGGGAGGGGGAGTGATGGGACTGGGCCCCCGTGTGTCGTGGAGAATTCCATAAAACTCCCTACCCCTGCCTCATCCTCTTCTGCACTTCTGAGTGACACGATCTCTGCCCTTGGGGACTTAAAGGTCAACAGACTGTCCCCGACACTGGCTGAGAGAGGGCTGGGGCCCTGAATTTCCATGTGCTTTTGCCATCCAGTGATTCTCAACCAGGAGTAGGGGGCACATCAGGCTGCTCAGAACCCACCCCAGACCTGCTAAAGAGAAGCCCCAGTGGCCTGGGCCTGGACAGGCCCCTGGAGCCCCTAACAATTGTCATGTGGGACACGCTTCTTCAGTCACAATCCCAAGAGCCGATAGATCCAGGATGGAGCCCATATGAGCTGTGCATCCGAGAGCAAATGACTGAACCTCTCTGAGCCTATGTTCTCATCCCTAAAGTGAGGCTAATACTGGCACTTAGTCCATAGACATCACGACAAAAACATGAGATGATTCGGCACAGGGCTCGACACCGACTAAACGCACGATAAATACCAGCTACTGCATTGCTGTTGCTGTGTGGACACTGTCCCCATCTCCTTGCCTGCCTCCAGGTTGGAATCTCTGTCTGCTCCACCTCACTGGCCAAATGAGCCCTGCCAGTCAGGGCTGCCACGTATGGTTGTATAGCTTGTGCACTGCACAAAGTGCTGGCACTGGAATCGAGGCCAAAATCCAACGGGACTCCACTACTAAGCAGTGTACGCTGGCGTAGGAGCTGTGCCCATAAGGAGAACATTTTCTAATCTGCCCAAAAGCACCTCACAGGTCACAACCGGTGTCGTGGATCCCTGACTGAGCTGGCTCCAGCCTCTGCCAGTCCCAGAACCTGGGCAGTGTTTGCCAGGCACCGTCTCCAGCCCCAGCTCAGCCACCCTGAGGAGGTGTAGCCAACATCTGGCTCCCAGACAAGAAAACGCCCCAACTCCACCCCACGCCTCCACCTCGTCCATGCAGGCTGTGGAATCTTTGGTGTCTCTGCCTGACATGGCCACTGTCATTGGCAGGGTTTGCAGGAACAGGCCCAAGCCCAGGTAGGCGAGGAAGAAGCTTCAGGTGTGTGGAAGAGAAGAGAATGCTGATCTACTGGAACTTGGGAAGTTTAAAATTCTACTTATTATTAGATGGTATTAGGAAAGGATCGCTAATTTTCTTAGGTTTTAGGTTATGTAGGAGAATTGCCATATTCTTAGGAGATGAATGTTGGATTATTTAGAGCTGAAGCATCATGATGTTCACCACTTACTTTGGAAAACATATATATATGGAGATTTTTAAAAGTTTGTGGGAAACATGCAATTAAAAGATTTAAAAAATTATAAACTTTATTTCTCAATAAGACACTTTTGTAGGTGATGACAGCAGCCACTCAGCCCATCTGTAAAGGATTGAGGATCCTGGGAATTTAACCACGGCAATGTAGTCTTTTTCACATTATTAACTGATGAAAAGTGGGTGCCCTTTAAAGGTTTTTTTAAATTAGGAAACAAAAAGAAGCCAGAAGAACTGAAGCAGGACTGTAGGTGATACCTCATGAGGTCCCACCAAAACACTCAAAAAATCACCCTTGTTTGATGAGAGAAGTGAGCAGGAGCCTTATGGTGGAGAAGGACTCGCTGGTGATGCCTTCCCAGGCATTATCCTGCGGAAGCTTCAGCTGACCTTCTCAACACATTCTCATGCTAAGCAGATGTTACCATTCTTTGGCCCTCCAAAGTCAACAAGCACAATGGCTTGAGCATCCCCAAACACTGCTGCCATGGCCTTTGTTCTTGACTGGTCCACGGCCACCTTTTGGTAGCCACTGCTTTGATTGTGCCTTGTCTTCAGGATTGTACTGGTAAAGCCGTGTCCCATCTCCTGTTCATTCTTTGAAGAAACACTTCAAGACCTTGACTCCGCTTGTTTGCGATTTCCATTGAAAGCTCTGCTCTTGTCTGCAGCCTATCTGGACACAAGGGTTTTGATATCTGTCAGTGCAAAGTTTGCTCAACTTTGATTTTTCAGTCAGAATTGCGTGAGTTGAACCAGTTGAGATGTCTGCGGGGTTGGCTACTATTGCTGCTGGTCGTCACCAGTCCTCTCCAATAAGGGAACAGACAAGATGAATTTTTTTTCCTTGAAAATGATGTGGGTGGATGGTCTGTCACTGTGGGCTTCCTCTTCAACATCGTCTCATCCCTTCTTAAAATGAGTTATCCGTTTGTAAACTGCTGATTTCTTTGGGGCCTTGTCCCCATAAACTTTTCATAAAGCATCAGTGATTTCACTCTTCTCCCACCCAAGCGTCGCCATAAATTTGACGTTTGTTCTTGCTTCAATTTGAGCAGAATTCCTGTTGCTCTGATAGGGGCTCTTTTCAAACTGATGTCTCATCATTTGTGGTGCCTCAAGCTAGATCCTGTACAGACATGTCATAACAAGTTAGTAAGAGTTTATTTTGGTGCTAAAAAATTTTGAACTCCATGCACAGTTTTTTCATAATATGCATTTTCTATGAACTTTTTGAAGACCCCTTGTGTGTGTGTGTGTATGTGTATATAACACACAGACAGGTGAAACAAATAATGGCCAAATTCAACACGTATTACATCTAGATGGTGAGAATGTAGATATTTATTGGACTATTCCTGTACTTCTTCTGTATGTTTAAATTTTTTTATAATAAAAATATATAAATAATTTTTGGTGAGAAAGGACCTCCAAGGCCGTCTAAGTTCTCGCTGTTTTCACCCCACCCTCCACTTCTGTCCTCACCTCCGAGAGAAGCACCCTTAGTCAGACCTCTGTCCCCTCCCTCTGGGTGTTGGGTGGAGGGGTCTTCCCAGGGTGACACATTAGAGCCACTCAGAAGGGCAGGCCCATCACTGCCGCTGACTCTGCCGTCCCAGAGCAGCTAGCGATGCCCGGCTCACGCCCCCCTCACCCCTCAAGCTCAGGGCTCCTCTTTTTGGAGCGAAAAACTCCATAGAAAGATGTTCCTTGCTGAATTTTGTATCACCAAAAAAAGGAAAAAAAACAATGGAACTAGCCTCGCTGTCCATCAGCAGGGGCTGGCGGCATAAATTGAACAGCCGCATATTTGTACATCCTGGCATGAAAGCACGTCCACGAAACTGGGAATTAAAAAGCAAGTTGCAGAACAATATGTACGATATGATGCATTAAAAATAAAATACTATGTGTAAATGACCATTGAGTATTTCTAGAGAATCGTCTGGAAAGGGGCTCAGGGAACAGTTCACCGCGGTTTCTTCTGGAGAGAGAGATTAGGTGGGGCAGGAGAGACTTTCACTTTTCATGTCAAACACGCCTGCCTGTTAGAATCTGCTTCCCGTTCTAATAGCGCACATCCCGAAGCACTGCCCACAGTTCGGGCACTGTAGCAATACTGGCTCAGACTCACACAGCACCTACTATGTGCCAAGTGCTGTTCTGGGGGCCTCGTGCATATTAACTCATTTAATCTGCACACAATTGAATCCCAGGCTATTATCGTCTTTCCAGGTTAGAGTTGAGGGAGGCACAGAGCAGTTAAGTAACTTGCTCAAGCTCACACAGCCAGTAAGTGGCAGAGCTGGGATTTCAACCTGGGCAGTCCCTCTCTACTGACCGTGCCACTGCAACTCCGTGCTCACCTCGGGGGCCTCTACCTGCACGGCTTCATTTCGTCTTCACGACAGCTCTCTCGGGGCTCCTTGCCTCCCAAAAGAGAGCTGGGGAGGCCGACATGGTTCAGGTACCAAAGTGACGGCAGGCTGGTGGGAGTTTGTCTTCTCTTCTTAGACGAAGGTAAGGACACCAGAGAAACACAGACGTGCACGTGTACAAGGTCACGTCAGCGCAACACACTTTCCCTTTCACGGGCGCCTCTCATGATGCACAATGTTACACCTGGAAATCGACATCCAGCGGCTCACTTAACAGATGAGGAAACTGAGGCTCAGAAACAGGAAGTGCACAAAGTGTGGATGAGTTTGCGGTGGGCAATCCCTGAGGGCAGAGCTTTGCAGAGGAAAGGGGAACTCCTGGTCACCTTGTGCAGATGGTGAGGACCGAGTCTTGAAGTCTGATCTGCTTTCAGGGGGCGGCCCGCTCGGGGTCCCCTGTCAGAGCTGGGGCCTGGACAGAGGTGTCACACTACCCTGGCACCACACCTTAGAATTCTGAGAATAAGAAGTGGCCCAACACCCAGGAGGAGACACACCCAAGTGTTAACAGCGACAGATCTGGGGCGTGAAATTGTGGGTAATTTTTATTTCCTTCTTTATACTTTCCCACAGTTTCCAAATTTTTCTATGGTGAACATGCATTGTTGTTATAAATAGAAACATACTTTTTTTTCTTCAGGAGAAACCAAAGACATATCATAGGAAGTATTTTAGCCAGTGAATGTAAAATGTGTGAACTGAGAAGAGGAAATGGGAGGTAGAGAGGGGGGAACCCGCATGTTCTGGTGCCTGCTCTGTGGCAAACATGGTGCCAGGAATGCCACATCCATTGTCTCCTCAGTCCTCACTCCTACCCTGGAGTTGCGTGCTCCACTCCCCGTTTACCGATGGGGAAACTGAAGCACGTGGAAGGAGGAAAACTTGCCCAAGTCTCAGCTGGGAGGTGGCAGAGCTAAAATTCCTCCAAGCCCCTGTTCTTTCTACCTCACCTTGCTGCCTTTCCTCGAGGTGGCGGGAAAGGCAATTTCAAAACCAGTTTGGTTTGAAAACATCCAGAAGAGTCTCCAGGTTTTCACAAAGCACGAGGCATCACTGTGTGGGAGCCCAGAACAGTGATGTTTATGGTTTGCCATTTTCATGATAACAATGGGTCCTCTGGGTACAGTGTTTCGTTTGGTGGCTTTATCACCCAGCGTAGACCAAGCTGAGGGGGACCCGGTCCACCAGTTGCTCTCGAGGAGCACTGAAAATCAGAACAATCCTTTTGGAAACAATAACCACAGATGGGTTGAGATCTTTTGATTCAGGCATCCCATCCCTAGGGATGGATTTCTAAAAACTGCTTCAGAAATAAGAGGCTACGTGCATGAAGATGTCCGTGTCCGTATTAACTACAATAGCTAATAATTTACAATGCAATGACGTGATGGGAGATGCTATAACTCCTGGATAAGCAGCAGGAGCCTCTAAAAGCCCCCCCCCCCCAGTGAGCCTCCTTTCCTGGTAGTCACACCTTGGTGAAGTCCCCTTGCACACTGGATTGGCCTGACGTGGTGACCAATAGGGTGTTATGGAAGTGACCTTGTGTCACCTCCAAGCAGAGCTCATGAAAGAAGTTGTAGCTTCTGCCTCGGTCTCTCCATCACTCCCTCTGGAAGTAGCCAGCCACCATGTCACCTTCTTGGGGACAGAGGTCCTCAAGCCCCAGCCAGGCATCTGCAGCCTCATGAGAGGCCCTGGGCCAGAACTGCCCAGCTCAGCTTCTCTCGAAATTCTTAATCCATAGAAACTGAGTGAATAAGCGTCATTGTTTTAAGTCACCAGGTTTTAGGGGAACTTGTTCCACAGCAATAGATACAACAGAGAGATGCCTCATACAGTGTTCATCCATAGGTGGCGAATGAACTACTGTTGCACTCAACAATGTGGATGGATTTTATAAACGTAATGTTGAGCAAAAGTAGCAAATACTGAAGAGGACTTATGTCTTAGTCTATGTTCTGTTGCTATAACAGAATATCACAGACCGGGTAATTTATAAAGAAAAGAAATTTGCTTCTTACAGTTCTGGAGGTCAAGGTCGAGAGGCTGCATCTGATGAGGGCTCTTTCACTGCATCTTCACATGGCAGAGGGCGAGAGCCTGCTGGCCCAGGTCTCCCTTCCCATACGCCACCAGTCCCATCGTGGGGGCCACACCCCGATCACCTTAACTAACCCTAATTACCTCCCAACGGTCCCACCTCCAAACGCCATCAACATATGAATTTAGGGATTAGGTTTCCAACACATGAAATTTGGGGGACACATTCAAACCATAGCAACATATTTTATGACTTTATTGATACAAAGGTCAAAAACAGTCAAAATTAATCTATGCAGATAGGAATCAGGGTATCAGTTACCTTTGGAAGGGGGAGGTTAGTGACTGGGACAGGGAAGGGGAGGACATCCTGGTGCTAGTGATGTTCTCTTTCTTGATCCTGGGACTGGTTACATGGGTGCACTTTGTTTGCCAGAATTCAAGCTGTACATGTATGATTTGTGTGCTAGCCTGGATGTGTGCTGTGTACATACAGACTATTGTGTATTTCAATAAAAAGTGGTTTTAAATGATCATTTTATACCCACTGTATAAAATCTAGACACATCTGATCAGGCCGTGGTCGGGGAAAAGGGCAGAGCCACAGAGGGTCCGCACAGGGATTGCAGCCCTGTGAAATGCACGTGCACACGGAAGGCAGGACGGAAAGAAACGGAATGTTTGTGTTGGGAGGCAGGGAATCTGGGTAATTCTTAAATATTTGAGTACTTCATTTAAGAACGTATTATATTGTCTTGTCAAAGAGAATGAAAAAAGGGGCCGAGAGGTATAATCCATTTCCACATGACGTCTAACTGGAGAGTAAAATACAGTCCTCAAAGGAGTAAGCTTTTCATTCACCAAAAGTTTGGCCACCCAGAATATAAGTCCTTCCCAGAGATTTTACAAATTGTTCAAGTGCGGTTTCTCCAGCAGAATCAGTTGTTGAAACTACCGTTCTCATTAGGGCTGAGAAGTGGAGGTCTCACTTGCAGGGGGTGCGGTGCTGGGAGGGACACCGCGCCACACGGAGGGTGAAGGTGTCGCAAACAAGCTGTCAGTATCCATCGGCTCGGAGGTGAGAAGGAAATTTTCGGGCCTGGAGGATCCTTCCTGGTGCTGGGAGCGCAGAATCAGAGCAGAAACATCATCCCCAAACCCCCAAACAGCTGCAGACTCAGAAGAAAGTGGAGAGAATTCTCAAGTTTCCCTGAGCAAGGAACTTTGGATTCCCCATAATAGCTTTCTAGAACAGTTCCCACATTGTTCTCGGTAGAAATCAAACATTCCAACACTCAGGTGTCGGTGAAGACACAGGATCTGTTTTGCAGCCCCTCCCATGTGCCATCTCCTGGCTCAAAAATTTTCAGTGGCTCTGCCCTGCTGTGATCCCCCCAGGACAGCCTAAAAAGGTGTCCCTTATCAGGCCCCAAAGCACAAGTTCAACCTGCTATGCAATGTACCCAAGACAGCGTCACCTCTGGCCACCAGGCCAAGTCCCCGCTGTACCCTTCATCTGGGACCTCCCTCCACCAACTGATGTTCACATGGCAAAGGGCCTTCTAAGCTTCAAAGCTGTGGAAGAAACCACAAAGGAAATGTTGGACAGATCTGTGCCACATAAAAATAAAAAATTCAAATGTGACTTAAAAATACAAGCAAAATTAAAAGACAAACGACTGGGAAAATGTTTGCAGCAAATGCCACAAGCCAATAGTTAGAAGCCTTAATTTATAAAGAACCCACATAAATGGATTAAAAAAGACAAAGATGTCCATGAATAAAATGGCAAAGGACATAATCAATAAAACAAATATAAATGACCAATAAATATAGGGAGGGGGAGAGTGCTCAACCTCTCTTTTTTCTTTTTCTTTTCTTTTTTTTCTTTCTTTTCTTTACACAGTTGTTAAAAAATGCTCAACCCCTCTAAGGGCCAAAGAAGTGCAAATAGCACCGAGATAACATTAAGTTAGCAAAGATCCTGCTCACTGTTAGATGGAGCACAGAAAAGTGGTATTTGCAAGGCTCTGGGGGTGTTTAAATCCATAAAATATTTTTGCAAGCCACTTGGTGATATTTATCAAAAGCCTAAAAATGTAGCTACTTTTTGTCCACTTTGATTTTCCTATTTCCTCAGAAACTTTCTGGCAAATAATTTTGTGATATTCACCAATCTGCTTAAAATGTTCGTATTTCTTTTGGTTCATATTTCTGATTATTTCATCTAAAACCCTTAAGTTGGAATACAGCCAAAGAGGTATGTTCGAAGGCGTCCTCCGCAATGTCAATGTGCAATGATGAGGCTGGGCGCGGTGGCTCACGCCTGTAATCCTAGCACTCTGGGAGGCCCAGGTGGGTGGATCGATCAAGGTCAGGAGTTCGAAACCAGCCTGAGCAAGAGCGAGACCCCATCTCTACTAAAAATAGAAAGAAATTAGCTGGACAACTAAAAATATATATATAAAAAATAAGCTGGGCGTGGTGACACATGCCTGTAATCCCAGCTACTCAGGAGGTTGAGGCAGGAGGATCCCTTGAGCCCAGGAGTTTGAGGTTGCTGTGAGCTAGGCTGACGCCACGGCACTCTAGCCCGGGCAACAGAGTGAGACTGTCTCACAAAACAAAAACAAAAATATGTGCAATGATGAAAAGCTGGCAGCAACCTCAACGTCCTATAGCCAGGAACGAGTGACGCACTTTTGACGGGTCCTTGTGACAGGAAGCACTGGGCAAATAGTCTTATAATAATCAGGTTTCATAACCGGTGAGCACACAGCTGCACAGAGGGAAACAAGCTCAATGGAAATCAACCAGTGGGGAGGGGGGTGGGAGAAGGGGAAGGGGGAGAAAAACCTACCTAACGTGTGCTATGAACACTGTTTGGGTGACAGGCACACCTTTAGCTGGGACTCAAGCATTACAGAACTGATCCATGTAACCTAAAACATTTTTTACCCCCTTAATATTTTGAAATAAAATAATAATAATAATAGTAATTAAAGGACGTGGGGAAATGCCTATGCTATAACCAACTTGTAATAGAAAGTAAGCTCTAAAATTCTTAAAGAAAAAAAAAACCCTAGGCAACAGGCTGGAAAATACTATGAATAGGTTTCCTCTGGGTGGTGAATTTGGGGGAAATTTGTGTACGTGTTCCTTTACTCTTTTCTGTACTTTCCAAAATTTCTACAATAAGCAGAATTACTTTGATAATCACTTAAACAGTTAAAAACCTGTAAAAACAAAACATTCTCCTTGAAACTCTGTTCATTTTCCTAGTGAAAACTTCCCTTTATGAATTTGTACAAGGTAGGCTCAATAAATATTTGTGAATGAATGAATGAGTGAATAGCACTTTCAGTCTCTTGTGAATTCTCACCTTCTACTTTTATTGCCTGGTTATTCGTGTTCATGTCTTTTCTCCCGTGTGATCCTGGAAGCCCCTGAAAGGCAGAAATTGTGTGTCTCCATTTATTCGCATCCAGTGCCTTGGACTCAGGAGGAGGCACTCAACGTTGTTACATTTTTTTTAGAGATAGGGTCTCATTCTCTCTTCCATGCTGGAGTGCAGTGGTACAATCATAGCTAGCTCACTGTAACCTCAAACTCCTGGGCTCAAGCAACCCTCCCGCCTCAGACTCAAGAGTAGCTAGGACTACAGGCACACGCCACCACACTCAGCTAATTTTTAAATTTTTTTGTCGAGACAGGATCTTGCCATGTTGCCCAAGCTGATCTCAAACTCCTGACCTCAAGTGATCCTCCTGCCTTGGCCTCCCAAAGTGCTGGGATTACAGGCGTGAGCCACCACGCCTGGCCAACAGTGTTACTTTTTAATGAGTGGAGCATCCCATATAGTTAATTGTACTTTAATATAAGACAAACATATTTTTAAACACAAGATCAAAACTCTGGATTCTAAGGATTATCTGTTAAACCCATTCCTTATGCAGTCAGGGAAACCCCTGAAAGCCAACAAGAAATAAGGATGTAGTCTATGCCTAATACTGGGAGCACCATCCTAGGAGTCCCCATTCTGCAACTAACTAGCTACAGAGCCGCAGGCAAGTCACTCATTCTTAGTTCTTTCATCAATGAGACAGGGTGCTAAAGTAGTCCCAGCTTGATGTCACCATGAGTTCTAAAAAGCGTCTGATCATGAGTATTGGTTTAGAATATCAAATTGACATTTGAATTTAGAATATTGCAGAACTTTTCTTTTAGAAAAACAAGAATTGATAATCAAATCAATACCATACACCAGTGATTTAGGCTTTGCTTTTATTTACATTTATTTAAAAAAAATTTTTTTTTTTGAGACAGAGTCTCACTCTGTTGTCCCGGCTAGAGTACCGTGGCGTCAGCCTAGCTCACAGCAACCTCAAACTCCTGGGCTCAAGCAATCCTCCTGCCTCAGCCTCCCGAGTAGCTGGGACTACAGGTATGCACCACCATGCCCGGCTAATTTTTTCTATTTTTGGTAGAGACTGGGGTCTCGCTCTTGCTCAGGCTGGTCTCCAACGATCCGCCCACCTCGGCCTCCCAGAGTGCTAGGATTACAGGCGTGAGCCACCGCGCCCGGCCTATTTAATTTTTCTTTTTATCAAAAATAAATAAATAGTAAATCTCAAGATTCTAGCAAGGAGCATAGAATTCTTGGAGGATCTGTAAAGATCAGGAGCAATCCTTCTGCAATAGTTAACCTGAAGGAATAAGATGAAATCGTGTTTTTCAAAGTGTGTCCCATGAAGGAGGGAACGGGCCTTCCCTCTCCTGCCCCTTCCTTGACCGGGAGAGCTCGGGTCATCCTCGGGCGACTGTGCCGGCTCACAGTGACCTCTGCAGACGGCAGGGCGTTGCGCGAGCGTCCCCGAGCCAAGGAGGGCCCCTCCTCCGCGCGGTCCCTCTGCCCTCCCTGGCCTCCCAAAGTCCCCTCACCGAACGGGCCTCTCCCTCGCAGGGGCGCGCGGCAGCTCTGCCGCCCCCGCCGGCCGAGACACGGCCCCGCCGCCCCCGCCGGCACAGGGCGGGACAGCTGTCGCTCGGCGCCCGCCGCGAGCTCTGCAGCCAGGCGGCCCTCTCGGTTCCTAGCTGCGTGCCCCTGGCGGAATATCTCACCTGTGTTTGAGGTCCTTGTCCAAAAACAGTGGGGGAGATGACAGCCCCTCCTTCGATACTGTCGAGAAGATTAAAGGCTTGAAAAGGTTTTATATATATATATATATTTATTTAAAAACTCGGTAGCTGGCACATCGAGTTTAATGAAAATTATTTTTATTACTTGCGGAAATCAGAGAAACAAGGAACACTTGAAAACTTTGAGGTTCACTCACTGCTTATGAGGAACGTGTCCCTGGCTCCCCTTTTTGTCCCCAAAGCATGCCCCAGTGGACGCCGCTCCTCCCGGCGGGGGGCAAGTCCCCTCGGGGCCGGCGACGCGGGGACGCTGCCCCCTGGAGCGGGGCCTTGCCTAGAGGCGAGGGCGCCGCCGGCGCAGCGGCCCGGCCTCCCGAGGGCCCTGCCTGCCTCCGCCCGCCACGCCGCCCGCCCCGCGCCCCGCGCCGGCTGCTGGGACCCGCTCGGCGCCTGCGCAGTCCGCCGCGTGCGCTGAGGCGCGGGGACGCCGGCGCGGCGCAGTGGGGACGCGCCCTCGAGCCCTCGCGGCGCCCGGGCACTAACCCGGCCGAGCCCCTCGGCCTGCGCCTGCGGGGCGCGACGCCACCGGGCCTGGCAGCCGCGCGGGCGGAGCGCTCCCCGCAGCGCGGCCGCGGGCGAGGACGGGCGCGCAGGTGCGAACGGCCCCGGCGACCTGACGCAGAGCGCGGCGCCGCCGCCCCGCCAGGTGTGAGCGGGCCCCGGCCGGCCCGAGGCGCGACTGGCAGCTGCGCCGGAGAACGGCCGTTCCGCACAGGAAGGAGGGAGGGAGGCCGGAGGAGCCTTCGCGACACGCACAGCACGCAGCAGCCCTGACAGAGCTGATAAAGAGGAAGGAAGCCGGCGACGCCGCTGAGCGAGCTGACAGCTCCCCAAACCGACGCGGGCCCGCCGCTGTCCCAGCCGTTTGCAGAAGTGGCGCCCAAAGGAGGGGGGCCGCGCCCCCTGCTGGTCATTTTAGAACCGCACCCATTGGGTGACATAAAAGCGAGCAAGGTCTTTAGGGACAGAGACCAGCTAAGGACGCTCACAGCAGCAGGTGGCAAAGCTGTCTTGGGGGACGCAGGGCTTGTCTGGGCCTGGGACCTCTACCTTCTGCTTGTTGCAAGAGACCTGTCACAGAGGACAAGCACAAGACCTTACTCTGGGGTCGGGGAGCCAGGTGCACCTAAAGGGAAAAGCAGACACACTTCTAAAGATTGCCAAGCACTATCTGTATATTGCTATATTCCCTAATTTTTGGTTCTGTCACTTTACTACCTGTGTGATCTTGGGCAAATGTCTTAGCCTTCATGTGCCTCAGTTTCCTCATCCATAAAATGGGAATAACAGTCTCTTCTCATAGGATCATTAGAAACACTTGAGTTAATATATGTAAAGTGCTTAGAATAATTCCTGGTACATAATAAAATACGTGTTTGTTAAACTAAAAAATTTAGATTCCATTGTGGAGTGTAGGCTTGTCTGAACTTGCTGTAAATAGTTCCTTATTCTGGGGGATTTCTTACTATCTTTCAATTATTGATTTCTAGGTTAATTCCACTGTGGTCAGAGAACATACTTTGTATTTCAATCCTTCGACATTTGTTGGTTTGTTGAGGCTTGCTTTATGGGCCAGCGTATGGTCTATTTTGCTAAAAGTTCCATGTACACCCCCTACACTTTGAAAAGAATGTTCATCTGCAGTTACTGGATATAATGTTCCATCTATGTCCATTAGGTCAATTGGTTAATTGTTATTCAAATCTGTTCTTTACTCTATGTGTTTCTGTGCTTTCCTGCTGTTTTTTTCAGTTACTGAGAGAGCTATGTTAAGACTCTCCAGTTATGATGGTGGATTTATTTCTCCCTCTAGCTTGGTCGATTTTCATTGTATTTAAAGCTGTGTTGTTAGATGCATAGAAATTTAGAACTGTTATATTTTCCTATGGAATAAAGCTTTCATCAATGTAAATGTCCCGTAACTCTAGTAACACCTTTTGCCTTTGTATGATATACAACTACATCTTTTTGTTTGCTGTCAATGTATTAACTGTTCTCCTTTAATTTCACCCTTTCTGTGCCTACATTTGTCTTTTGTAGATTGCATATATTAGGTTTTGATTTTTTAAATATAGTTTGACAGTTAGTTTGGCCTATTTAAATTTAATATAATTACTAAAAGTGTTGGGTTTAGTTAACCTTTTGCTATTTTTCCAATTCATCCTATCTTTTGTTTCTTTGGTCTTCTTGTCCTTTCTTTTGGATTAATTGAATTTTGTTGGAACTTCCATTTCCTTCTTGAATCTAGATTTTTGAGTTATTTATTCTTGTCATTTAGTAGTTACCCTAGAGATTATAATATTCATGATTAGTTTTCTTAAATTAGTACTCTTACCATTTCCCAAATAATATAAGGATCTTACAAGTATTTAACTGCATGTACCTTTCTTCCATTACTGTTATATATTTCGTAAAGTATACAAAAGTGTACTTCATGACATTATTGTTGTTTGCTTTTCAGTTTTTCTTTTGGTTCTGTACTCCTATCTGGGGTCATTTTCCTTTAGGCTGAAGTACTTCCTGTAGTATTTTTTGTAGTACAGGTCTGTTGGCACCAAATTCTCTCAGCTTTTGTCTGTCTGAAAATGCCTTATTTTGCCTTCATTGTTGAGAATATTTTCAATGAGTAAGGAATTCTGGGTTGGCAAAATTTTCTTTCTTCTTTTTTTAGCACTTTAAAGATTCATTCTCTCATCTTCTGGCTTCCAAAGTTCCTGCTAAAAAGTCAGCCATTGGTTTTATTGTGGTTCCTCCAAAGGTTACGTGCTACTTCTTTCTGCCTGTCTTGGGGACTTTCTATAGTTTTCAGCAATGTAATTATGATATTCTTAGGTGTGATTTGTTTTTATTTCACATAGACTTAGTGCTGAGTCTCATGGATTTGTGGGTTGATGTCTTTCCTCAGCTTTGGAAAGTTCTCATTAAATTACTTCATGAAGTATTGATTGCACCCCATTCTCTTTCCTTCTGGGACTCCAATTACATATATATTTAGATTGTATCCCACATGTCTCATATGCTCTGTTTTTGTTTTTTATTTTTGTATTCTTTTTGTTTGTTTGGATAGTTTCTATTGCCCTATCTTCAAGTACTAATCCTATTGTCTACTGTGTTCATTCTGCTGTTAAATCCATCCAGTGAGCTCTTAATATCAGATGTTTTTTAGTTCCCTTTTAAGAAAGTTTTATTGTGGTACAATTCACAAACCATAGAATTCCCCATTTTAGGTGAAAAAATTAAATGATTTTTATTAAATTTAGAGTTAAGCATGCATCAGAACATTTTTCCTTTTTAAGAATATATTTTGGATGACATTTAAATTGAATTTTAACTCAAGAAAGGAAACCTACATCATTACTTTTGCCAATCAACCTGTCAATACATTGATTATTCAAAACTGTAGCAAGACAAACTGCCCCCTTACAATTTTTGTTGAGAATTTATATACCATAGAGCTGACATTTATAAAATATACAATTCAGTGGTTTTTATTAATAGTATATTCACAGTTGTGCAATCATTCTCGCTAATTACAGAACATTTTTATCACCCCCAGAAGAAATTCCATACCCATTAGCAGTCACTCCCCTTCTTCCCAGCCCCTAATTAGTGGCAACCACTCATCTGTTTCTATAGATTCGCCTATTCTGGACACTTATAAGTGGAATCATACAATATGTGGCTTTTTGTGTCTGGCGTGAGGTTACTTTATTCCTTTTTATGACTCAATAGTATTCCATTACATGGATATACCACATTTTGTTTATCTAGTCATCAGATGAACATGGGTAGTTTCCAGTTTGGGGACATTATGAATATGCTGCTGTGAACATTCGTGTACAAGATGTGTACACGTTTTTAATTCTCCTATGTATAAACCTAGAATTAGAATTCCTGGGTCATATGGTAGCTCTACATTTAACTTTTTGAGCTGTATGTTTCACTTTTGGGGGAACTGTCAAACTGTCTTCCAAAGTGGCTGCACCATTTTATATTGTCACCAGCAATGTGTGAAGGTTCCAATTTTCTCCACATCCTTTGCTAACACTTGTTACTGTCCACCTTGATTATAGCCATCCTAGTGGAAGCGATATCTCATTGTAGTTTTGGTTTGCCCTTTCCTAATGATTGATATTAAACTTTTTATGTGTTTATTGACCATTTGTATATCTTCTTTGGAGAAATGCCATTTCAAATTCTTTGCTAATTTTTTAATTGGGTTGTCTTTTTGAATTGCAAGAATTCTTCATATGTTCTAGACACTACACGCTATTTACAATCTATTTTTAGAACAATTCTATCACTCCATAAAGATCCCTCTTGCCTATTTGTAGTCAATTCCTACTCCCATGAAACCTAGTGTCAAGCAATCACTAATATGCTGTGTGTTTGGGCAGGTCCCTCCCTCTAATGAAAATTTGTCTCCTAAGTATTGTGAGCTTATGGGAGATTTTGCTTGGCTTTTTAGAAGCCCTAGGCTTAGCTTCCAGTATGCCATGCACTGCTCTGGAGTTCAGCAAAAGTCCTGTGAGAAAATCAGTCATGTATTTGGGGTGTCTCGGTTTCCAGTGTACTCTATAACCAAGAGCCTCGTGATTTTCTTTTCTCCGGTAGAGCCCCCACTGCATGAGCCACACCCAGTCCTCAGTTCTGGGCCCAGAATAAGCAAATGCCCTCAAGAGACCATCAGTTTACCTCAGAAGGGTCTGTCCCTCAGAAATTCCAATTATTTATTGCCTAGCACATATTCTGGTGTTTAAAATATTTTCTTGGTGTTTTAATATAGTTTTTTTCTGCTCGTTGCAGCAGGAATATTGTGTTGCTGTGACCTATATCCTACCCATTAATTACTATAAGTTTTTACTAAGTCTTGAGATCTTGTAAGACAAGTTTCCTTTCTTCCCCCACCTTCAGATATATGTTGGCTAAAAAAAAAAAGATATATATTGGCTATTCAGGGGCATAACTCTGCCATGTGAATTTTTGAAATCCATTTATTTGACAAAGATTTGAAATTTTCATTCTTTTGACATCTCCTTCCCATGAACATGGTATACCTATCCAATGAGCAGATTTTTATAATATTAGGTCTTTCAATAATGTCTTGTGCTGTTCTCCATAAAGGAATTGCACACCCTTTCTTAGATCTGACCCTAAATAGCTTAGGATCTTTTGTTTTTAAAGCAATTTTTGTTTTTCAGAATAGATAATAGATTCATCAATTTGTAAAAGCTCAAAGAAGTACACATTGATAATTTCCCATCCATTTTCCTCAGTCATCCAGTTTTCCTCCAGAATACCAATGTTACCAATTTCTATATTAACTTTTAATGTAGTTAATGTTTGTATTTAGTAACTATTAATGATTTTTGTTCCTCAATCTTAATCTAGAAATCCAGCTGAATTCTATTAATTTGTAAGTTATTTCAGATTTTATACACGCATCGTCATCATCTGCAAAGAGTATCATTTTGTCACTTCGTTTTCATTCCTTATTCCTTTTACTGGTCTTACTGAATTGGCCAGGAGGTCTCTAAAGTAGCTGTGGAAAGTAGCTGGATAGCACCTGTGATAGAGGGCAATCCTGACTTTAATGTTTCTTATATATATATGACATTTGCTGTAGGTTCTGGTAGAAATATTTACCAACTGTAAAAAAAAAAAAGTTACCTCTGGTCCAATTTTGCTAAGAGTGAGAAAGTTTTTGTCAAATTATTTCCTGTACCTATTGAGATGATCATGTGGTTTTTCTCTATTAAACCCACTAAATGTGCTAAATCACCCATAGGAAAAAAAGTAGTCTCAAATAAAACACTTTTACCCAAAGTTGTTATTTATTTTCATGAGAGGGGGAAAAAAGAACCTTTTATGATAGTGAAAATATACTTTATTTTTTTAATACAATAGCTGCCAGCAATATACTGGTGTTGATGTTCCAGAGAGAAAAGAAAATACAAGCATTCTACAATAAGCTTTCATCTGCTTGCTGAAGAAATTCTAAAGAAAATACTCCAATTCTGTTCAACATTATGGCTTGAGGGATTGAAATTTTTTTCTATGATAAAAATTTTAGTGGCCCAAACCTTGATCATTTATAAAGGATGGAGTAAAGAAAAATCCATATATCAATAATGAATGCTTTCCCTCTCTATGAATTAAAATACTGGTTATAACCAGTGTAAGAAATTGGTGAATCAATAAACTTGATAAAATGTGTATCAAAATGTTCATGAAAAAATACATTTCTATTTCCTCTTATTTTACTTTGTAGTATTCTCTAAATGGGTTTTTTAAGTGCACAGAAATAAAAAGCTATCTACATACAATCTGGAGAGATTCAAAACCCAAAAGAAGTTAAAATGCCTATATTCTAGAGTTGATCCACTTAGTGTAAGAATAAATGTCAGAAACCTCTTAATTTTATATAGATTGCTCAAGGGTTTAAAGATAAATTATGAAAGCCAAGGTTACCAAGAAATCTTATTTGAATTTCATCACAAAAGTTAACAATCCTAGTAAAAAAAGATAACAGAACTGTATAGAAACTCTGCATCTATATCAGAAAAGGGCAGTTATATCAACTGGAATAGAAGAGAGCTTTCCAACTGTTGAATACAAAAATTTCTCAGAATCCCTTGGAAAGCAGTGAGACCTTCCATTCAGACTCTAATATCTCCTTACTGAAGAAATAAAACATAAAGGGTGTTTAAATGAAGGGGAATGATTTGTTAGTTGCAGAAATAAAATCAGATGTTTTCCATTATGTCGACCCATACACTACATGACTTGCCTGCCCTGAAAACTTTTATGTCCCAAATCTTTCAATATTTTAAGCTATAATCTTTCTAAAAACATAAAATAAGGTAAAAGAATGTTGTAGGATCATCCTTTCTACTAGCTTTTTTTGTCCATCTGCTAATCTCAATTTCATTTGACTAACTTCTCTGATAAAGTAATAATAAAATCTGTCTTTATACAGAGAAAAATAATTCTGCCTTTGTCAAAGTCATGATATATCTGTCTTTCTTGGACATCCAGAGAGAACCAGGTGTAATCATTGGATAAATAAAAAACAATGAAGAGAATAAATATCCAAAGTGAAAATACTTTGAGTTTCAGAATGGGTTTTTCATCACTCTATTTTGAGGAATGGAGCTCTTTCCTCTGTTAGCCCTCCACTCTGCACCACTTAGTCCACCATTCACTAGAAAGAACAGATATCCACTTCTCTGAAATCTTTTTCATACCTTAAGCTATGAGGCAAGGTTCAGTACCACCTGAATGCCAAGCTGCCACTATTTAAATTGTAAATGAATAGTGATGATACCTGCCTGTGTACTGATACAGATGGGACACTCACCCACTGAAGCGACTGTAATATAATTTCTCAATAAATAACTGGATAGTGCTTCCTCCTAGAACCAGATAAATCATCATCCAATATAACTAACAAAAAGATAGGTACTCAAACTTTTGATCAGCAACAGGAGTTCTAAGAAAGGTAAGGCAAAGGAATTTCCCTGAGCCAAATGGATACAATATGGAGCTTTTCTTAT
>VBSM01000529.1:15044927-15062451 GCA_008086735.1 Cheirogaleus medius | reverse complement strand
AAAAAAAAAAAAAAAGCATATTAATAAAAAAGAATTATCAATTAGTTTGATACAATTTTTATATATCGGCATAAGGTATGGCCAATAAAACAAACAAAATTAGAGGTACAAAGAGATACTAAACAGCACCATTCAATAAACAAAGTTTTAAAGACTATGGCAAAGGAGTATAAGGTTAGTTAAAATGAAGAAAATGTTAAGATTAACCACTAGAAGGCAGTAGCAGGCCATCAGAAAGTAGCTCTTTGTCATCCATAAGTAGTAGCACTATTATTCTCTAATACCCCTGCTGTAGTGATGCTGATATCTCTAAAAAGCTATTTGAAAAGCTCTAAACAAGTTAATAAGTGCAACAGAGGTGACACAATCAGTTTATAATTCATTATGAAAATCAAAACACCCTTTTTTGCCTATGAGAATACAACATAATTAAAACAATTCACACATTCACCATGGTCAGAGTGTGAGGAAATGAATACTATTATATTACTGGGAATATAAACTGGTATAGATTTTGAGAACAACTGGACAAAAACAGAGAAAAATTTAAAATGCACAAATCTTTTGGTTTACTTGGAATCTACCTCAAGGACATTCACTGGCAGCACTGTCACAGTAAAAAGCTTGAGACAATCTAGATGTCTATCCACAGGGAAATGGCTCAATAAAAACCCATATGATAGAATACTAAGCAGAATTGCTAAAAACTGAGGTAGATCTATGTTTTGATATGGAAGGATTTCTACCACATAAGTGAAAAAGACAACTGCATGTGAACATATACATAATACACATTTACATAAAATGTTTGCAAAATTACATAGAAAAAGAATGCACACTAAATTGTTGGAGGTCATATAATATGATTAAGGAGGGGCAATGACGTTTTATTAAATTTACTGCTATACTATTTTAACTTCAACAAGCATGTTTCTCTGTTACTTGAATGATTTGAATGAGTAAAATTCAAGGCAGAAAACATTAAATGCAACAACAGTATTTCTGTTAGTGAAAAACAATACAACTTATAATGAAGACAACAAAGGCTAAAGATTACAAACATTTACATGGCTAAAACTGTATTTTAAAGTTACTGCTAGTTTTAATAAAGGGTAATCTTATACAGACAAGTCTTAAAGGCTAGGTAGGTTTCCATCATTGGAAATGGAGAGAAGTAATGGGTATTTCGAGATGATTAAATATACAATGCAGTTTCATAGCTACAATGATGAATCACCATCCTCTGACTCCCAACACTTTTCCTGAGAGAAAGCAAGAGAGCAAGTGAGAAAAAGAGGGAGGAGGATGGGGCAGAGGGAAAAGAGAAAGAAGAAGGGATCCTGAATAAAAAGGAACTAATCAGAATCTCTAGAGTCCTTACTTCCACATAAATATAGGAACTTGGACATTATGAAATATGCTTTAGAGTATATTCAATGATGCTAAATTCATTTCTCTAAGAATATTATAAACACCAGACTCGTTTCATTTGATATCTTAGTAACTTATATAAATTAATAATATCACAGAACTGAAAAAACAGAAGATCTCAGACAGATTATACCTAATTCATCCCCATAAAAGGAATTACCCACTGGTTTCTCTTTTAATGCCTAAAAGGTTTCACAAACTTTCACTCCCAACTTGAACATGTTACTAAAAGAATTATGTATCTTATCTATCATCAATGTTTCCTTTTATTCTTTAAATCTTATTTACTTTACACCCCAATCTAAGCACTGGCCCTTCAGTTTCACTTTCACTAGTCCCAAACTGTAGCATCTAGGTATCTAATCCCTTATTTAGAATTAAGTCCTAAAAAGTCTTAAAATTTTCCAAGCATACTGGATTTTGTGAAATATAATAGGCTGGGAAAACTAATCAAAGATGTGTCTACTCTGATTTACCATGTAAAATGACAAATCCATCTCTGTGTAAACTGTCAATATCTGAGTGGATGTTTGGGGAAATAAGGAGGTGAATCACTAATTTCCTAGCATTATTAAAGGCATTTAATTGCACCAAACAGATATGAGACCCGCAACAAATATACATAAGGAGAGACCCAGTAAGCTCCAAAATGATTTGGAACACTGCTTTCTAAAGTCTCGTGGCAGTGATAGGTCCCTGTGGAAGGAAGTTGCTTGGCAACTGGAATTTTTATTTACCAATAGGTAATTTAATATAAAAGCCTTCCAAGTTATGCACTGTGTAATGCAGTTATGTTGTCTGTTCTTATTGGTTGTAACATTCTGAAGACAGTTAATAGTAGGTGGCTACTTAAGACAGTAACAAATTGACAGGGAAAAAATAGAATACAAAGTTATACTTAAATGAGTCACTTTTTCCCTTTTCTTCCCTCATCTCCCAGAGCAAAAGCAAACACACATTGTATTCCCCTCTCCTTCCCACCAAGTATTAGAAGAAATTCAACCACCTTCCAGCTCCCAAAAGCCACACAGAGAAATAAAAACATAACTTTAAGATTACTCAAAGAACTATGCAGCAAGAGAATCTGGATAGAAAGGATGGTTTCATGAAAAGTACAGTTAGCCTGAATGAAGGAAGGGTAGAACAGAAAAGACATTGTGGAAAGGAAGGCTCCAATATAACCATTTACTTAGTGTGTAAATTGCTTAGACAGAAACATTAGTCAGGAGAAAAAGCCAATTACTAAAGAAAATTGCTTCCAAACTAAGTCAGCTACTGGAACACATTATTCATAGATATAAGCCAGGCCTGAGTACTAAAATTTTCCCCTTTCTTCCCTTCACTGTAGAAAAAACATTTCATGCAGTGACTATTATTGCAGAAACCAAGAACAAAAGACACTGAAATTCAATACTATATTATAAAATGCTGCAATTTTTAAATTTAATAATAAAAAATAGCCCAAATAGCTTGGAAATCTTCCTGCTGAAATAATGTAGGGAAATCAGCAAGTATTTCACTTTTTAAAAGAAATTTATTCTTGCTTAACCAGCACTGATTTTTCTCTTTTGGTATTCTTGTTCATTTGCTGCCACAAACTTTCAGTCAAAAGAACCATACCCAAGCTATCAAACTATCTATCTTAGCTAGTGGAAACTATGTTACAGTATTTTTTGGAGCAAGCTTTATTGGTTATTGTTACTTTTAAATAAACATTAAGGTTCTCTATACAGTTTTCCCCAGAGAGAACAACGCTTAACATCTCAAAGAGAAGAGAAAGGGAAATTATTGAATGCTGTAGTTAAGACACAGTTCATTAAATGGAACCTCTTTTAAAGAGACTTCCTTTCACTATATATATGTTTGGTAAATGAAATGATAAAATAGTGCCTTTAATAAATAAAAGAAAATCACATCTATACTACCTAAATAATTCTCACAATTAAAATACGACTTGAAAATAAAATTCTAGTTTTAGGATGCAGAGAAATTTGGAAGCCTAGTGAGAGTCTAATTACTCTCTTAAAGCAACTCCAAAAATTGTTAAGGGTAATTAGCACAAAAAAACCACTCAGGCTGATTTTAGGCATCAAACAGTGAACAAAGGATTTCATACTAGTTTAAGTTAAGCTCCATCAATCTATTCCAAGTCACCACAACCACATAATCCATTGTTTTGATGTACTGGTAAATCTTCACAGTAACCTCTCAAAAGACCATGAGAACAACTTAATTCAATAAACATTTTATCACTAACCCACTAAATGCTAGGCACTGTGCCACTAGAAGAAACAGAGAGAGAGCTCTGAGGACTTATCCCAGTTTATTATCAAATTTCTGATCAATTCTGAAAGACAGTTTTTAATATTTATAGGAATGCTTAAAAAGTACTGGTTTATAATCACTGTCATAACAATAGGTTTTTATTGTTGTTTGGGGGTTTTTTGCAGTAGTAATTTAATTTTTTGTTTTTTACCTTCATTAGCCTCTGGCCTTGAATTCTTGATATATGCAGAGAATTTGGCAAAGATGTCCATTCCAGCAGTATTTGACTCTGGGTGTTTTGGTGAAAGCTTTAAGTACCTAAACAGGAAAGGAGATAGATTACAAATCCTTCAAAGATACACTAGCATAAGTTTTCTCAATCAATAAACCACTCTGCTAGGAGTTACAAGACATCTTTTAACAGTTATTACTCTAAGAAATACCATCAGCTGTTTTCTACAATATTATTTAAAGGTGTTTTTTCCTTAGGAAACAAAGCTCTGCACAGTGATTTTGTTCACATATTAATATTCTTGGCAACTAAAGGGCATCCGTACTCCACTTCCATTTGATAAATTAGGATGCTGGGCAAACAGTCGACTTGTTCAGAGATGTGTGCCAAGCCAAGGGGCATCTTAGAATGAGATTTCTAGAGCAGTGCTGTCCAAGAGAACCTTCTGTGATGATGGAAATGTTCTACATCTTCATTGTTGAATATGGTGGCCATTAGTGCCATGAAGCTACTTGAATACAATTTTAAATTACACACAAATAAAATTAAAAATTCACTTCCTGAGTTACACTAGTCACATTTCAAGTGCTCAACAGTCACCAGACAGCACAGCTCTAGAGCCTTGTTAGTGACACCAACCAGATCCTTAGTATGCCATGCACTGAGCCAGCACTATGCAGCAGTACCAGAGAACCTGACAGGAGGAACAGAGCCCGCGCTGGTCAAACATTGTGATGATCCACAGCAATTTAAGGACAAAAACAGCAGGCGGCAGATCATTCACTTCAAACTTACACCCAGGATTTTCCAAAAGCTTCCATATATTAGATATTACATAGTATTTTTGAGAGTAGCACTGAGCAACAGAAAAATAGGATGTCAGAAATCATACTGAGGCCGGGCGTGGTGGCTCACGCCTGCAATCCTAGCACTCTGGGAGGCCGAGGTGGGAGGATTGCTTGAGCTCAGGAGTTTGAGACCAGCCTGAGCAAGAGCGAGACCACGTCTCTACTATAAACAGAAAGAAATTAGCCAAACAACTAAAAATAGAAAAAATTAGCCGGGCATGGTGGCGCGTGCCTGTAGTCCGCGCTACCCGGAAGGCTTGAGGCAGGAGGATCACTTGAGCCCAGGAGTTTGAGGTTGCTGTGAGCTAGGCTGATGTCAAGGCACTATAGCCCGGGCAAGACAGTGAGACTCTGTCTAAAAAAAAAAAAAGAAAGAAATCATACTGAGGATGTTCTGTTATGTTGTTACAAAGTTTTTCTACTTTGAGAACAGACATGACACCAGATTTTTAAACCCCCCCCCCATATTTTACATATTTAGATTTCAAACACAGGTACACAGCGTATATTTCCTTCCTCACACTGGAAAACACATGTGAAAATGCTCAACTATTCACCTTCTCTTCAGCAGGGCTTGCATCAGCTCCAGGGAGTCAGGGCTAGAGGAATTCAGATTCTTAGTCCCACTCAGGGAAGATTAATCAGCTGAAGGTCCTACAAAATGTCACTAGAAAATGGACTTGGGGGCAGTAAGGCTTTAGAAAAAAATCTTACAATGAACTAGTTATTGTGATTTATTAAAGATACCACCTTGCCAGTTTTCTTTAAATGAAAAATGGGGAGGTAGTTTTTAAAAGAAATTTAGTTCAGTTGCAAGCTGTGTTTCAATTTAGTTTTTACATTATTTGTATTCTTCTGTTTACTATTTTGAATTCAGGAAGAAATATATCTTCTAAAAATTGGGCATAGTACTATATTGGTAAGGAAGATGTAAAATATCTGTGGAACACATATATGCTCAAGATACCTTTCATTTTAATAGGTCTACCTAGTCTCCAAATCTCTCTCACTTTTTAAGCTTAAAGATTTCTCTTGGTCAGGCACAGTGGCTCACACCTGTAATCCTAGCACTCTGGGAGGCCAGGCACAGTGGCTCACACCTGTAATCCTAGCACTCTGGGAGGCCGAGGCAGGATTGTTTGAGGTCAGGAGTTTGAGACCAGCCTGAGAAAGAGCAAGACCCTATCTCCACTAAAAATAGAAAAAATTAGCTGGGCATGGTCATGCACATCTGTAGTCCCAGCTACTGGGGAGGCTAAGGCAGGAATATCACTTAAGCACAGGAGTTTGAGGTTGCTGGGGACTCTACCCAGGTGCCGTGGCATCAGCCTAGCCATCAGCCATCAGACTCTGTCTCAAAAAAAAAAAAAAAGATTTCTCTTATAAATAATACATTGATTTACATAAAGAGCTTTTCAGTGAAAAATTATAGTAAATGAGTTTCACCCAAGTTTATATATCTATGTCTGTATTTTCCCTCCTCCTAACTACTTAACTATAGAAATCTTTACACTCTCTCGCTCTCTTTCTCATTTTTTCCTTCTGCCTGAGTTAAAACAGTTAAACCCAGGTCCAACAACCCTGAATTTCCCTTGACTATAAAAACAAACAGCTTCCTTAAATGTTTGTACTGTTTGTAATACAGCACCTTCGCTGACTCATTTCAAACAAAAAAATAGTGCAGGGAACATAAGTGCCTTTTCAAACATCTATGTCTTCCTCTAGCCAAGTTTCCAAAATTAGTCTTCTTTTCCCCAACCAGTATTTAGCTGTGCCTACTTTTCTAATGAGGTAAACCTCATAATTCTCCAAATAACTTAGAGGAGGGCAGGCTTGAATTACAAATCATTTATATATTCATTTCTATAATTCTTATAATTATTGAGTATTTATTAATACTATGTGCCAGGCATTGTTGTACTAATAAGTGCTGAGGATGTAATGATGAGCATATAAAAAGCATAATTCCCACTGTACTTTTAAAATACACAAGAGCTCCAACTAGAGAAATATTTTGGTGGAACAGGTAAAATGAAGGAGGACTTGCTAACTGCATATCCTTAATCATATAAAAATAGATGCTATTAAAATTCTAGGAAAGAAACACTGTTCTCTAAATCAGGTTAAACGTGCCCTATTGTCCCCCTTCGACAAATTATTAAATTTGTACTATTAACTTAATGCATAGAATACTTTAGCTATTTCATTTAGTTATGATCTTTATTATTTTTCTTCCACTAATTTGGGGTTTGGTTTATTCTTGCTTTCCTAGTTCTTTGAGGTGCACTGGACTGTTAATTGGTAGTCTTTCTACTTTTTTGATGTGGGCATTTATTGCCATAAAATACCCTCTTTAGCATGGCTTTTGCTGTATCCCACAGGTTTTGGTATATTGTGTTACCATTTTCATTTGTTTCAATACATTTTTTTATTTCCATCTTAATTTCATTGACCCAGTGGTCATTCAGGAGCATGCTATTTAATTTCCATGTACCTGTATGATAGTTTCCAGAGCCCCCCTTAGTGTTGATTTACAGTTTTATTCCAGTGTTAAGATCTGAGAAGATACTTTACATGATTTCTAATTTTTTAAATTTGTGGAGACTTGTTTTGCGGCCTAACATATGTTCTATCCTAGAGAATATTTCATGTACTGATGAACTCAAACAATTTAACAGGAGAAAAACAAATAATCCCATTAAAAAAATGGGCAAAGGACAGGAATAGCCATTTCTCAAAAGACAGTACACCAACAGGTATATGAAAAATGTTCAACATCACTAATCATCACAGAAATGCAAAAGAAAACCACAATAATATAACATTTTACTCTAGTCAGAACAGCTATTATTAAAAAGACAAAAAATATCACATGTTAGAGGAGATACAGAAAAAAGGGAACAGTATAACACTGTTGGTAGGAATGTAAACTAGTACAGCCACTGAGGAAACAATATGGAGATTTCTCAAAAAAAAAACAAAAACAAAAAAACCTAAAAATAGAATTATCATTCAATCCAGCAATCCCACTACTGGGTACCTTACTCAAAGAAAAAGAAATCAGTGTATCAAAGGCATACCTGTACTCGCATGTTTGTTGCAGCACTATTCATATTAGCCAGGATACGTAATCAACCTAAGTGTCTATCAACGGATGAATGAATAAATATGATAGATATACACAATGGAATATTATTTGGCCATAAAGAATGAAATTATGACATTTGCAGCAACACTGATGGAACTGGAGGTCATTATCTTATGTGAAACGAGCCAGGCACAAAAAAACAAATATCACATGCTCTCATTAATATGTGGGAGCTAAAATATTTGAACACATGGAGGTAGAGAATGAAAAAATAACAGAAACTGGGAAAAGTGAGCAGGGATAGGGGAAATGATGAAGAGAAGTGGGTTAAAGGGTATAAACACACAGTAAGATAAAAGGAATAAATTCAAGGTTTGATAGCAGTAGGATGACTATACTTAACAAAAATGTACTGTACTTAGGTGGTGCACACCCTGAAACTCTGATTTGATCACTACACATTATATATGTAACAAATTTTTGTGTACTCCATATATTTGCACAATTTTTTAAAAAAAGAATACTATAGCTAAAAGACAATATTCACCTCAAATCTCTCATTTTTGCCTAAAAGGAAGGAAATTATGTTCCAGAAAGCATATACACTTGGCCTCAAAGTCAATTAGTTAAAAAGATGGACAAACTAAAACTCAGATATTTTGTCCATAGGCACAGTTTTTTTTTCCTATTACAGATCAGATTCTCTCTAAAATATGAATCAAATTTTAAACTAGTCCATCCAAATTTTTTTGTATCTTCCCCAAATATTACATTTTAATCCATCCATTATTGTTAGTTCTAACAAATAGCTTGATCAAGCAATAATTTTCAATTATTGTGAGCATTCACTTTAACATTTAACAAAAGAAAGGCAAATAATTCATAAAAGGCTATTTGTCAATGACAGAAGAGATATGAGCACTCAGAGTATTTAGACTTTTAGTTCTTTACTCTGTATTACATCATAGACTCTTAATGGTAGACTAGCTAAGAATATTTCTATGGTTTTGGGAAAGACATCAAATATTTTCTCCTTTCTTATGTTAATATAAAAATAAAGGCTGATTATATAGCCTACTAAATTCTCCTTGTAAATACTTTTATTGTATTTCTCATTTTTTAAAAAAGGCTTAATAATGCTTTATAGAGCTCTCCTCCAAATTTATCTAGCTTCCTTCTATTCTATCATTTTATCCGTAAGTTAGCCAAATATACATGGCTGTTTCAGTTAAAACCCCAAATTTCAGAGCTTTTTGGCAAAGTAGTTTCTTTATTCAAGTAAGAGAAATACAAAAATATTTTCCTCGGAGGAGAAGAAAGAGAAAGTTCATGTTAAAACCTGTAGTTATAATACAAACATTAGCAAAAGTAGGCCAGGCACAGTGGCTCCTAGCGCTCTGGGAGGCCAAGGCCAGAGGATCGCTTGAGGTCAGGACTTTGAGACCAGTCTGAGCAATAGCAAAACCCCGTCTCTACTAAAAATAGAAAAAAAATTAGAGAGGCAACTAAAAAAAAAGAAAGAAAGAAAAAATTAGCTGGGCATGGTGGCATGAGCCTGTAGTCCCAGCTATTTGGGAGGCTGAGGCAGGATTGCTTGAGCCCAAGAGTTTGAGGTTGCTGTGAGCTAGGTTGATGCCATGGCACTATAGCCCAGGCAACAGAGAGAGACTCTGTCTCAAAAAACATTAGCAAAAGTTCTTTGATTTAAGCCTTCCATTAGTCTCTGAATTTTAAACAACTCTAGAGTAGACAATTGCCTGTATTTATATTTGTCATGATTAAATCAGGAAGTGCTCACATAAAAACATTCTGTTCTCAGTATAATCAAATGCCAAAAATATGCCTTTAGAAAGCCAGATTCTAGTCCACCAGCTTGCACAACTCTTCTGTCTTTTCTTCTCATCCTATCTAGAAACAAGAAGGCTTATAGGCAGAACATCAGCAACAAAGACCTGAAGACCACCCTGTCCTGGAGGGAAAAGACAGCCAGAATGGTCCCTGCGTGCCCTACAACAATATAGAACAATAGAGGATGTAATCCCAGCTTTCTGGGAGGCCCAAGCAAGAGGATAGCTGCAGCTCAGGGGTTTGATACCAGCCTGAGCACAGTGAGATCCCATCTCATTTTTTTTTAAATAAATAAATTTAAAAAAAAAATAGAACAATAAAAGGAAAGGAAAAGGAATGCAGGTGGTGGTCCCAGAAACACTTCCTCTTTCTACTCATCCTCTAGAAACAATTCTGTGTGAAAGAGATTATGCTATTTGGTTAGCACTTCACATTATAGGTTGCAGAACCCACTAAGGGGAAGGCATTTCCAACCCAAACACGCTGTTTCTACACATACAATAAAAATTCATCAGAAGTTAAGCCTCACCCACTGTTTTAAAGGATTCACTGAATTAAGCTTGATAACCACCTTCAGTCTAGTCCCACTTGCTCACAGTCAAGTAAACTATCTTTGATTTCTCTCCTACCCTTACCTCTAAACTTGAGCTAGCCTTAAATTTTGTGCTCACTAAAGCACAATCCCAATTAAAGCCTTAACATTTTGCCTCTTTTATAAAAGCTAAACCCAATGAAATGAAAAATAGAAAGCAGACAACAAAGGAAACACAGGTTTTTGAAGTCATATTGATGTGGCTTTGGAAGTATCCCAGTTCTGCCACCATTAACTGTGAAACCTTGGACAAATTATTTGGATTACTTAAATTTCTTCACAAAGTTTGTGTGAAGATTAACTGAGATAATCCACAAAATAATCCACAAAGCACTGTGCATGGCACATAAGTAGCACTTGAGTGTTAATAACAGCAGAGGCATTAGCAGCATCAAAAATCCCTTCTACTTAAAGTGAAACTTAAAAAATTTAGAATTTCTCTTCGGAGTATAAACTACAACACAAAAACAAAGAAAACACCCCTAGAGAGAATTTAGCACATGATAAACACTTTATAACAAAGATTTCCAAGTGTTTAAACTGAAAGAAAAGACCATCTCTGGTTATAGTATCCTATAAATGTTTAAATAAAACAGGACTGAAATTTCTATATAAAAATGCAAAGTGAAAATGTTTATTTTCAAGGTCCAATTCAAAGCTGTGATGTCTTACAGAGCATTAGATGCCAAGAACCCAGAATACTTTTGTACTGGCTCTACTATTTCTCTTAATATCTATTCCCTCTGAGAGAAATAACAAGGAATAATGAAAATTATTGATTTTTGTTGTTGAAGAAGACTAGAAGACAATATAAGAAATTATCTGTTTGACTGAAGTGGTGTATATGTTAGCACTGCGACCCCCAACCCCTGGGCTGAGGACCAGGACCAGGCCACAGAGCTCCAAACCCCCACCCCTCCTTTCTCGTGCAAAAATTGTCTTCCATGAAACTTGGGGGAGGGCACAGCAGGAGGTGAGGTGAGCAATGGGCAAGCTAATGAAGTTTCATCAGTATTTACAGCCACTCTCCATCGCTCACATCACTGCCTGAGCTCCTCACCCCCACCCCACCGTCTGTGGAAAAATTGTTTTACATGAAACCAGTCCCTGGCGCCAAAAAAGTTGGAGACCACTGTGTTAGCACACTGATTTTTTAAAAATTAAATATACTTGAAAGAAATTTACACAATAAGTACTTCAGAAAATGCTTTTAAAAAATACAGTTCCATTCATAGAGAATGAATAAGTCATTCAAATTGCTTCTCTATAATTAATGTTGATACAATGATTTATAGTAACATGAGAGGAAGCTCACTTTCAATTAGTGTCTGAGAACAAGTTGGCAAATGTGGAACTTTTGTCAGAGTTGACAGACTTCTAAGAATAAAGGGGGATCTAGTTGGTTCTATGATGCAGCAATCTTTCAAAAGTTGTAAGTTGAATACACGTTCACGATAGTCCCTTACTGATGTGTATAAAGCTTCAATTTATATTTTGCAAAGATCCTAGTTTTGATTTATTGGTATTCTAATTATATTCATGGCCTGGAGGGGAAAAAAAAAATCAAGATATAGGTTTTTTTAATGTTCGTCTGAAGATATTTTACTGAAGATGAAAGGAAGGTTAGGACTCCCAGAAAGCAGAGATAACAGACGTTTCGGGCTTTTAGAAGAACAGGAAGACAGACGATAAGATTTTAGAATTAGTATAAAAAGGAATTAAGAAAATAAAATTTTAGGCTTAGCATTAAGATTGCTAACCAGAGGACAATTCTGCTACAAGAGATGATCAGCTTGTTGCAGGCCAAAGCACTGCTGCTCATACTTCTCCTGGCAGTCTTCCTGCTACCATCCCCAACCCTGCACACCATGCTCTAGCCATTTCTCCAGGTCCCCGAAAGTCATTATTCAAAATGACTATTCTGCTTTGGAATGCTCCAGTAATCAGCCATTCTCCTGTTTCTTTCCCTCTCCTCTGAGACACAACAATATTGAAATTAGGCCAATTAATAACCCTACAAGGGCCTTCAGAGGCCGTTAGTGTTCAAGTGAAGGGAAGAGTCACATGTCTCTCACTTTAAACGGAAAGCTAGAAATGATCAACACAGTAGGAAGGCATGTTGAAAGCTGAGATATACCAAAAGCCAGGCCTTTTGCACCAAACAGCTGGCCAAGCTGTGGATGCAATAGAAAGGTTCTTGAGGAAATTAAAAGTACTACTCCAGGCCGGGCGCGGTGGCTCACGCCTGTAATCCTAGCTCTCTGGGAGGCCGAGGCGGGCGGATAGCTCGAGCTCAGGAGTTCGAAACCAGCCTGAGCAAGAGCGAGACCCCGTCTCTACTATAAATAGAAAGCAATTAATTGGCCAACTAAAAATACATAGAAAAAATTAGCCGGGCATGGTGGCGCATGCCTGTAGTCCCAGCTACTCAGGAGGCTGAGGCAGAAGGATCGCTTGAGCCCAGGAGTTTGAGGTTGCTGTGAGCTAGGCTGACGCCACGGCACTCACCCTAGCCTGGGCAACAGAGTGAGACTCTGTCTCAAAAAAAAAAAAAAAAAAAAAAAAAAGTACTACTCCAGTGAACACACAGATGATAAGATAGCAAAATAGTCTTACTGCTGATATGGACAAAGTTTTAGTGGTCTGGATAGAAGATCAAACGAGCCACAACACTTCCTTAAGCCAAGCCTAATCCAGAGCAAGGCCCTAATTCACTTCAATTCTATGAAGCCTGAAGAGAGGTGAGGAAGTTGCAGAAGAAAAGTTTGAAGCTAGCAGAGGTTGGTTCATGAGGTTTAAGGAAAGAAGCCATCTAGATAACATAAAAGTATAATGTGAAGCAGCAAGTGCTGAAATAGAAGCTGTTGGCAAGTTATCCAGAAGATCTAGATAAGATAATTGATGAAGGTGGCTACACTAAGCAAGAAATTTTCAATATAGATGAGACAGTGCCTTCTATTGGAAGAAGATGCCATCTAGAACTTTCATAGCTAGAGAGGAGACATCAACGCCTGGCTTAAAAGCTTCAAAGGACAGGCTGACTCTTGCTAGGGGCTAATGCATTTGGTGAGTTAGACTGAAGCCAATGTTCATTTACCATTCTGAAAGTCCTAGGGCCCTTAAGAATTATGCTAAATCTACTCTGCCTGTCCTCTGTAAACAGAATAATAAAGCATGAAGGACAGCCATCTATCTACAGCATGGTTTACTCAATGTTTTAAGTCCACGGTTGAGACCTACTGCTCAGAAAAAAAGATTCCTTTCAAAATACTACTGTTCATTGACAACACACCTAGTTACCCAAGAGCTCTGATAGAGATGTACAAGGAGATTAATACTGTTTTTGTGACTGCTAACACAATATTTATTCTGAAGCCCATGGATCAAGGAGGAATTCTGACTTTCAAGTCTTAATATTTCAGAAATACATTGTATAAGGATATAGCTGCCAAAGATAGTGATTCCTCTGATGGATCTGGGCAAATTAAACTGAAATCCTTCTGGAAAGGAGTCATTATTCTAGATGCCATTGAGAACATTCATGATTCACTGGAGGAGGTCAAAATATCAACATTAATATGAGTTTGGAAGAAGTTGATTCCAACCCTCATGGATGACTTTGAGGGGTTCAAGACTTCAGTGGAGGAAGGAACTGCAGATATGGTGGAATCAGCAAGAGAAAACTAGAACTGGAAGTGGACTGAAGATGTGACTAAATTGCTGTACTCTCATGATCAAACTTGAACAGATGAGGAGTTGTTTCTTATGGATAAGCAAAGAAAATAGTTTCTTGAGATGAAATCTACACCTGGTGAAGATGCTATGAACATTGTTGAAATGACAACAAAGGATTTAGAATATTACATAACTTAGTTGATAAAGCAACAGAGTTTCAGAGGATTAACTCTAATTTGGAAAGAAGTTCTACTGTAGGTAAAATGCTATCAAACAGCATCACATGCTACAGAGAAATCTTTCATGAAAGGAAGAGTCAACTGATACAACAAACCTTATTGTTATCTTATTTTAAGTAATCGCCACAACCACCCTAACCTTCAGTAACCACCACCCTGATCAGTGAGTAACCATTAACACCAAGGCAAGACCCTCCATCATCAAAAAGATTATGACTCACTGGAGACTGAGATAATTATTAGCATTTTCTAGCAATAAAGTATTTTTTAATTAAGATATGTACATTTTTTAGAAGTATGAGCAGCAATGCTTTTATACACTTAAGACACTACAGTATAGAATAAACATAACTTTTATATGCACTGCAAAACCAGAAAGCTCGTGTCACTCACTTTCTTGTAATATTCATTGTATTGTGGTAGTCTGGAACACACCCGTAATATCTACAAGGTATGCCTGTAATTGTTTTAGAACCCTCTGACCCAATAATCCCATTCCTGGGAAATATATCTAGACATGGAGAGTAAAAGTCAAGTTAACTAGCAAGGAAGTTTTGGATCAAAGGAAAAGAAACATGTCAATTTTCAGGATAATGAAACTAGAAAAGTCTAATGCTTTGGACCTATGCCAAGATTACAATATGATGCAAAACTGCATATTTGCAATTTAGGTAGCTATCATTATCGTACATGCAGGACCTTGAGATCTGGAACACCTCAAGAAATAAGTAAATAAAAAATCTGAATCCCAGGGACACAATATGAAAAGTCAATTCCTTTGGAGTATAGCTTTAGAAAGTTACCTTTAAAATGGACTGAGAGCAAATCCCACCTGTACCATACTCCTGCTGGATTCAGACATTCTGGCTGGATTCAGCTGAATTGTGTCCTTCTATATCCCTTCTCCTCCCTAAACTTCTCTCTCAGTTTGGGATCTATAGGCCACAAATAACCAGTCTTTCCTGACCTATCACACACATCGCAAATCTGATTTGACTACGCACTTTGCAGCACAGATTCTCACCTTTCCTAGCATGACTTATTGACCTAGCCAAAAGCAACTCTCACATCTATGCAGTGGAAATTATAAGAAAGGTAGAAGAGAGTCCTAGTCATTTCAATTAATGTTGTTAGAATTAAATATTATCAGGAGAAAGATCTCTAAGTACAAATAAGACAAAGCTTCAAAGAGGTAGCAATATTTCCATATATATTTTCTTTGATACTCACTTGGGAGGGCATAAGACTTCTTCAAGAAATTCCTCAATCTTATTTACATCCGTTTTGACTTCATTGTTGAAAGTTATAAATGGTGGGTGGGTCCCAGGAGCCAAGTTCTGCAGGTCTGCAGGCTTCCTGTTAGGCAAAATAGTGGTCAAGATCAGATTATTTTTTAACCTAACTAAAAAGGCAACAATACTTTAAATTCTCAGAGTGGTTCTAAATTTTAAAGTACATACAAGTAAATAAGAAATAGTATTTTTTTCCACTAAGTATAACAGCTGCAATGGTATTCCAACAAGAAGCAAACCTCTACAAAGTATATAATTTAAGGTAAGAATCAAGTCTTTGATTTTTTAACCAAAAGACAAAGTCCTTCATTCTCATTCCAAATTTAACTATGGTGCTTATTAGAGATGGTAGTCAGATGAAGTGGGGGAAAGACTAGGGAAAGTCAGTGTCTGGTTTCAACTCTTGCACCAACTAATTGTGTAAAGATGGATACGCCATGAATTCTCCAAGACTTCATTTTTTTTCTTTTTGTAAAATAAAGAAGAGCAGCTGATTCCTGCAGTCCTTTTCAACTATAAGATTTAAAATTCTGGTGCTACCTCTTTTGCATTTTAATAGAAGGCCAAATTTAACAAGGAAAAGATCACCAGATTAGACTAGCTAATATCAAAATTACTTCAGTATATAAAAGATAGTATAACCAAAAGTAAAAGGCAATACAGAAGGGACAAAATATTATAGTGAATGAGAATGACTTTCAATCTGTATTAGCTAAGGATTTTGTCCAAATTCATTTTAAAAGTCATTAAAAATCAAGTAGGTATGAGTCAAAAGAAACTGATAAGAGATAAGTGAACACGGGGAAAATATCAAATAGCACAATTATCAAAGGAATACAAAACTAAACAATTTTCTCCTTTTTAATTAGGAAAAACTTAAAATACTACACAACACTGTAAAAGATGGTGAAACTATTATGCTTGCAACAAGAGCAAACAAATGTTGCTACTACTTGATTTTTTTGAGACAGAGTCTCGCTCTGTTGTCTGGGCTAGAGTGACAGCAGCCTCAAACTCCTGGGCTCAAGCTATCCTCTTGTCTCAGCCTTTCAAGTAGCTGGGACTACAAGCATGTATCACCATGCCTGGCTAATTTTTTCTTTTTTAGTTGCCCAGCTAATTTCTTTCTATTTTTAGTAAAGACGGGGTCTCGCTCTTGCTGAGGCTGATCTTCAACTCCTGACCTCAAGCGATCCTCCCATCTCAGCCTCCCAGAGTGCTAGGATGTTACTACCATGTTTCCCCGAAAATAAGACAAGGTCTTATATTTATTTTTCCTCAAGAAGACACCCTAGGGCTTATTTTCAGGGGATGTGTTATTTTCTTTTAAGGTACGGTCCAACAATCTACATTTATTCAAATATAGTTAAGTGGTCTTCTTCTGGAACATCATCGTAACTCTCCAAACCCCGAATTCCATCCTGAATTTCTTGCGACTCTGTTTCCTTTAGAACCATTGGCCCCAATCTCTCATGTCCAGCAATAGAGCTCTCATTAAATGGTCAGGGCTGGCTTATTTATCAGAGATACAGTGAGCACTGGGTCCAATCTGCACAGTGGAGCAGAAATGATCTCTCTAGGCTCAGTAGGAGACTGCTTGCTGAAGCTTTTCCCCTATCCCCTGGTGTTTGTGGGGGGTGAGAGAGGCCCACACTGCTGAGTAAAATGGCAGCCTCAGCTTTCCTTCTTCCCCCTGGGGACACACAATACCTAAAGCGGAGCGTCCCGCTCCTCACTTCACTGAGGAGACTTTCCCCTCAAAGCCTCAGCTTGCAGCACACACAGTATGGCCGGGACCTGACAGGAGGAGCCGACCTTGTTGGTGGGGCTGCCCGCACCTTTCCGGTCACCTCTGGGATAGTAGCTGTCACGATGGGGCAGATGGCGCAGAAGGACTGCTCGTCTTCTTTACCACTCTGCGACGAAATGCATGGGTTGTGCAGATACGCTGTGTAGCCATGTCCATCACTAGGTCTTATTTTCTGGGTAGGGCTTATATTGCGCAAATGCTTAG
>VBSM01000529.1:15019725-15029739 GCA_008086735.1 Cheirogaleus medius | reverse complement strand
TTTTCTATATATTTTTAGTTGGCCAGTTAATTTCTTTATATTTTTAGTAGAGACAGGGTCTCGCTCTGCTCAGGCTAGTTTCGAACTCCTGACCTTGAGCGATCCTCCCTCCTCGGCCTCCCAGAGTGCTAGGATTACAGGTGTGAGCCACCGCGCCCAGCCTGTAGTATTGACACAAATTACAACTTGAATAAACTTTGAAAACATGCTATGTGAAAGGAGTCAGTTACAAAAGACCACATGTTACAGTTGCCCCTCCACACCCATGGACAAGGGACTTTCGCATCCAGGGATGGAGAGGTGGGGATGGGAGGAAATCCTAGAACCAATGCCCCCAAGCATGCGGAGGGACAAATGCATATGATTCCATTTATATGAAATGCCCAAACTAGGCAAATCCATAGAGACAGACAGTAAACTAGTGATTGCCTAGGAGTTTGGGGGGAGGGATAGTGATTGCTAATGGGCACAGAGTTTCTTTTGGGGGTAATAAAAATGTTTTAAAATTAATATCTGATGATGGTTGCACAACTTTATGAATCTACCAAAACCCATTGAACTGTACATTTTAAAGGGGTGAATTATATGGTATATGAATTATATCTAATAAAGCTCTTTTTAAAATGTATAGATACAGATTATACATATACATATACACATGGAGAAGATTTTAATTCAGATTACATAAACAGTTTCCAAATTATGATTTTATATTACAAAACCACACATGCCTATAATGTTCTCTTAAAAATTAGAAAAGCCAAATAATTAAAGAGAACACTGGAATAATCCCACTGAAACAGAATAGTCATGAATTTCCAGATAATGAAAGAATCTTAGCATTCATTTGGGTTTTGTTCTTATAAAAGGAGTATTTTTTTTAGCTTGCTGCTTAGGGTTCCTTCTCATACACTCACCATTTCTCACTACTAGCCTCACCCCCCTCCCTTCAGACCTCTGTTGTAATTCTTGAATTGCATAATACTGGTATTTAATCAGAAACTGTTGGATTAACTCCTACATTGCAGAAGAAGGGTCAACGGCAGATGCCATAAATATTTTAATGTTTTACTAAGTCAAGATTAAGGAACTGCTCACTTAGAAAACCTAGTTGAATCAATCTTTGGACTGGTCAGATTTTTAAACACCTAAAAAGGAGAGCTTTAACTTCATTCTTCTCTTTCTTTGTGTTTATGGGACTAGGGGTGAGGGGTGATCATGACTGGGGGAAGAAAGAGAGAAGTTGGGACGTGAAGGTAAGAATGGGTTCCTGACCATTAACTTATTTTCCTCGACACATTTTCTAGGGACTGTACAGAGCAAGGTGTTGCTGAAAGAATGAACTTTAAAATTTAAACACCCCATTTACCTTTAGTGTGGACTCTGTCGATCTAAATTAGCTGTCTGAATACACAAAATGGCTTGCTTTGATTTATATTAACTTAAAAGTCACAAAACAAGATAAATGGGCAAAGTCACCTGGCTTCTCTTACCTATTTCTTCAGAAATTTTGCTAAACACATGCTGAAACCAAGGTTTGGAGTCAGTATAATAAACTGTTATAATTAATAGTCAGTATAATCCTTCTACAGGGTCTGTCAGAGAAGTTGAAACAAAATTTGGAATCAGACATATCTGGGTTTGAATACTGACTTCACTACTTAATTAGCTGTGTAATCTTCAGTAAGTTACTTAACATCTGTGAAACTTAACTTACTATACCATGTTATTATGGGGATCAAATCAGTTAGGATACACACAGTTCCTGGCACATGGTAAGAGTTTAATAAATGTTACCTGACTTTAAATATACTTCATGCAAAGAACTCAGGGCCTAAAAACAGGTTCTTCAGTTCAAGCACTTAGTCATTAGAATCCCTAGATTACTTTATTCTTTCAGATAACAGCAAGAGAGGGGAAAGAACCTACCTTCCACATTAAATTCTTACAATTGACATACATGATGGCCCTATGCTTTAAAAAATAGTCGGTATAAAGTTTAAATAGTCCACTAAATGGAATAAAGCAAAGATATCATTTATTTAAGATGTTAAAAATTTCTGGTCATGCAAAGACTATATCATTGTTTCCTGGCCATAACCATGTCATTAAACTAATTCAATAAATATAAATTAAGTCAAATGATATGTAATGTTAGAATTGCTACATATCCATATCTATTTACCTATGTAAATAGAATACAGCCAAGGTCAAAATACTGGAAAGACTTCAGTTGCTACCATTTCCTTGTTCAGCATCACCAACTCATGAAATCTACTTGCCAGATAAAACCCTGTGCAGTTTAGAGAGGAACTGATTAGTTTGAAATCACATGAGGATACCCAACTAACAGGCCTAAATGAAACTGCAGGATAGGCTGTTAGAGTTCGCATGGAACATTTATTTACCTTACTGAAGATGAACTCTCTGCTCTCCCAAAACAAGCTCTTCAGATGTATTAATCTAGTTAATCCTTATATCCTCTCAGCAGAGAGGATAGTGGTTAAGAGCACTAATCTAGAGCCAGACTCTCAGACAACTCCACCACTTCCTAGCTAAGTGACTTTGAAAAAGTGATTTAACCTCTCTGGGCCTACTTCACTCTTCTATAAAATGGGAATAATAATAGTACCTATACCTCACTGGATTGTTAAGGGAACTGAATGAGTAAATACATATAAAGGGCTTAGAATAGCACAATGCTCTAAAATTGAAGGACGGGAGGAGTTGTCCATCATATACCCTTTCATACTTTTTGATATTTGTAATATAGACATAATCTTTCACCTAAAAAAATGAGCAAACAAAAACCTTCCCATCGAAAGCATACAAAAATGGGCCGGGCACAGTGGCTCACGCCTGTAATCCTAGCACTCTGGGAGGCCGCGGCGGGAGGATCCCTCTAGGTCAGAAGTTCAAAACCAGCCTGAGCAAGAGCGAGACCCCCATCTCTACTATAAATAGAAAGAAATTAATTGGCCAACTAAAAATATATATAGAAAAACTTAGCCGGGCATAGTAGCGCATGCCTGTAGTCCCAGCTACTTGGGAGGCTGAGGCAGAAGATTGCTTGAGCCCAGGAATTTGAGGTTGCTTTGAGCTAGGCTGACGCCACGGTACTCTAGCCGGAGCAACAGAGTGAGACTCTGTCTCCAAAAAAAAAAAAAACAAAAACAAAAAACATACAAAAATGGAGTAAACCACAAGTTACAACATGAACATGGAAAAACTCTGAAAATGAAGAAAATCTATGTAACAGAAGTAGATAGCAAAATACAAAAAACCATCAAGGAAGTGGGCTTAAAATACAGCTACCAGGTCTCACCTCCAGATACCCTGATTCAGTATGTCTGTGGTGGAGTCTGGGATTCTGTAATTTTGAACAAGCATTTCAAGCAATTCTAATTCTGATGCACTTAGTGAGTAAACCGTATTTTAGTAAACACTAACAGAAGAAAAACATGTTAAAAAAAAATCAAAACTGGAAAGAAGTTTGCCCCGTGGTTAAACTTTGAATTCCTCATGATGCCTTTGGACTCAAACCTTTGTAGGCCAGTAACCTGGTCACTGTTTGTTAGGGTCAGATTTGGTAATTAACAGCCTCCTTCCTCCACACTATCTTGCCTTAAAATTAGACATATCAAAACCTAAACCAAACCAGCCTAAAGCCCCTTAAGATGCAAACACTCAAATTCAAGAACTTTCTTCTACACAAACTAAGAAGCAGAGGCAAGTACCTTTTGTTATATAATGCAAAACAGTACAAAATTAATGTTTCTAAAAGTTTAAGATCAAATATAATGTCAAGAACAATTGTGGTGATCCAGAGTCCTTTATAGATGGATGAAGTACTGTAAGATGGTTATATCTGGTTTAGAAGAATAACTATAAATTTTTATTACTATATTATACTACTAAATGATTTGGCTTATTGGGGAAAAAAAGGTTATGTGTGACATTAGGGAACAGGATCAATATGTGACTTGCAAAATAGGCTAGATGTTCCACTTAGAAGCTATCTTACTACGGGCAGACTTAAACTCTCCCAGTCTTTGTTTTCTCTTCTGGAATGGGGAGGTGGGGAAGGAGAGATTGATTTACTGAAGTTGATAGCTGTAATGTAAGTATTACATGGCCAGGCACAGTAGCTCACATTTATAATCCTGGTGCTTTGGGAGGCTGAGGCAGGAGGACTGCTTGAGGCCAAGAGTTCAAGATCAGTCTGAGTAACATAGCAAGACCCCATCTCTACAGAAGATTTTTTTAAAAAACTAGCTGGGCACAGTGGCTCATACCTACCGTGTTTCCCCGAAAATAAGACCTACCCACAAAATAAGCCCAAGTAGGATTTCTAAGCATTTGCGAAATATAAACCCTACCCCGAAAATAAGACCTAGTGATGGGCGTGGCTACGCAGTGCAGGGTATCTGCACAACCCATGCATTTCGTCGCAGAGCGGTAAAGAAGACGAGCAGCCCTTCTCATCTGCCCCATGAGAGCTCTATTGCTCGACATGAGAGATTGGGGCCAATGGTTCTAAAGGAAATAGAGTGGCAAGAAATTCAGGATGGAATTCGGGGTTTGGAGAGTTATGATGATGTTCCAGAAGAAGACCACTTAACTATATTTGAATAAATGTAGATTGTTGTACCGTACTTAAAAAAAATAACACATCCCCTGAAAATAAGCCCTAGGGTGTCTTCTTGAGTAAAAATAAATATAAGACCTTGTCTTATTTTCGGGGAAACACGGTAGCTACTCAGGAGGCTGAGGAAGAAGGATCGCTTGAGCCCAGGAGTTCGAGGCTACAGTGAGCTATGATCATACCACTGCACTCCAGCCTGGGCAACAGAGTAAGAACACCCCATCTCTTAAAAAAAAAAAATTACATATACAAGATATATCCCTACTCTTAGGGAATACACACTGAAGTATTCAGGAGCAAAGGGTCACAGTGTATACAATTTACAAGAGAAAGACCAAATAATAAAGCAAATGGGGTAAAATGTTAACAATAGGTAAATCTGGGTAAAGGGTGTTCTTTGAATTGTTCTTATTCTTGCAACTTGTCCGTAAATTTGAAATTATTTCTAAATAAAGTGTTTTTTTAAATTATTAATCTAGTTTCCACTTCAGTCCTAATAGTTTCTAACTGTATTATAGCTCACTTTTATTATATTATTTATGTATTATCTTTAAGGGTAGATAAAAACCAATCTTTCAAAATTAAAATTTTTGGCCAGGCATGGTGGCTCATGCCTATAATCCCAGCACCATGGTAGGCCAAGGCAGGAGGACTACTTGAGCCCAAGAATTCAAGACCAGTGTGAGCAGCAAAGCAAGACCCTGTCTCTATAAAAAAAAAAAAAAAAGACAATTTAAGTAAAATATTTTTATTTTTTATTCATTCAACCAATTACGTAAGGACCTACACTACACACCAGAGATCGTGATGAACAAGAGAAGCTATGCTTCTTCCCTTTGTATTACCTATTGTGTACAAAGTTTAATCTGAATAATTTGAGAATACACTAAAAGAAAACAATTTCAATTTAGGATACAATGAAACTCTAAATATACGCCTCAACCTTATAATTGAAATAACACCTGTTTAACATCTTCTCCAGTGTCATAAACATCCCCCAATAAATCGTGATTTTGTGAGTTCCAGTTTTATGGGCTTGCAGTGGCTCCTCCTCTAAGTTGGTGGTTCAGCTTATAACAGTACACTTAACACTCTCTTTAGTCTAAATCACTGTCAATTGAGAAATCATTCAAAACTATAGAAAAATATATCTTTTCGTTTTATTTTTAAATTCCAAAAAGCGAGGGGCCACATAAAAGTATAGCTAAAGTTTACCATGCTTACTACCTATCTGAAATAACCTACTAGTCTATACTTATTAATAAAGTCATCAAGATTCAAAGTTACTATGTTGTTAGAAGAAACAGCTAAATACACAATTCAGCTAATTGTTTCAGCTAAATGTCACAGTTGAGTGACTGAGTGAAATAGCTGTCTTTTTAAATCACCCTCTTCCACCCACAACTATCCATACATAGTTAAACCTGTTGAATAGGAGAGATGATTCACCTTCCAATAATAGTTTCAAAGGTTGTCTGTTTCTGCTTCCTTTGGTAAATGACCAAATTATGATTCAATTACCTAATGTAGCTAATAGTTTAATTTAAAAAAAACAACCTGTAAACATGTACAATAGCCTTTTAAAATCAGCCGTGTGTGGCGGCACACATCTGTAGTCCCACCTACTCAGGAGGCTGAGGCAAGAGGACGGCTTGAACCCAGAAATACAAGATTGCAGTAAGCTATGAGTACATCACTGCACTCTAGCCTGGGCAACAGGGTAAGACCCTGTCTACAAAATGTTTTTTAAAAAAATATTTTTTAATGAGGTCTTACATAGGTCTGCCTCCTCCTTTCCTAGGATGACTTCCCCACCAACGTTCTTGCGGACCCACAGCACTACTCCATACTCCCTCCCTTTCATCCTATACAATAAGACCACCTAAATCTGGGCACTTAATATAACCGCATTTTCCACTTGAAATGCCCACTGCCACACCTGTCCTATAAGTCAAGCTCAAGTCTCATCTCCAAGAAACCTTTCTAGATCACTATAGCTCAAACCAATTAGCTGTCCTCTCAACTTCTATCCCAGCTTGTCAAATTCTGTCAACACAAATCATCAGAGGATCTTGTAAAAGTATGGATTCTGATCCAGTAGATCTGGGGTGATGTCCAAGATTCGGCATCTCTTACAAATTTCCAGGGAATAGCAAGCCTGTATCATTTATTTAACAATTAATGGAGACTTGCCTTGTTGACTGCTTAAATTGTTACTGTGTATTATTACTTTACTATTCTTGTCTCTGTACCCTACCTCCGGAGCTAGACTGTAACCTCACTGAGATAGCATTTCTTTTTTTAATCTTCCCTTAGGACCTGCTACAGATGCTTTACTACTTATTAGCTGTCTATTGATTGGCTAACAATAAAAGCCTTTGAAGTTGCAAAGAACATGTTCCAGCTTTTCGGTACAGAAAAAACATTATCAAATCTTTCTAATAATTTTTCTCAAAAATTTAAATTAAGCCACCATCTTTCTCAGAAACTTAATTAGGCCTCCAAATCATCTTGGGACACAGTTAACAAACCCCAGAAGCTAGACGGTTGCCTACCCAACATTCATTCTCCCACTTTTTAACTGGTTGTGATCAGGCATCCATTCCTCCCTCTCACAAGGAATGCAGGAGATAATGGCCCTAAGGGTAATTCCTAACTGGTTCTGAGGCAGTCAGGATAGTTCATTCCCCTTGCCAGTGAATGACTTAGGCATAATCAGGTGACCCAGTTCTTGTCAATGAGACATTCTCCTAGGAAAAGTTTCTCACTGGAGACAAAGACCCCAGGGGAGGGAACTCTTGAATGGAAAATCTGTGGCTAACTTGATAGTAGCCTGAGGCTGAAACCACCACCAGATGAGGATAGAGCCAAGAGAATCACAAAGAATGACACAGGTAAGACCTGACCTTATGAAACTTAGATTTTTTTGGAAGAAACATATATGAAGTTAAAAATTGTAAACTGCAATAAATGCCTAAAGGGAAACAAAGTACTCAGAGAGAGGACATGGAGCACCTACTTTTTAGATAAGATGGTTATGCACAATCTCCTAGACCTAAAGAATAAGGAGGCGGCCGCCAGTGGAAAGAGCCAGTGTGGGCTGGATTTCTGTGAATACAAGAGAAAGTGGTATTGGCGGGGCCAGATCATGAAAGATTTTTTAGACCAAATTAAAGAGTTTGAACTTTATGCTCACAGAGGGAACAATTTATTCATTCATTTAACAAATGTTCACCAAGTGGGTACTGTGTAGAAAAAAAGCCGTTAACACAATGTTTAATAGCAAGGACTGAAAGCAGAATGACTGGTTTGATATATTAGTTCTTCTACTTAACCACCTGCATGACATTGGGCAAGTTACTTAACCTCTCTGGGCCTCAGTTTCCTTATATGTAAAATGGGGAAGACTTTCTAAACTTATTATGAATATTAAGTGAGGTTAATAGATGAAAAGTTCTTAAAATATTGCCCAGTACATAGTCAGCGCTGAGTAAAAAAGTATGTGCCAAGTAGAGAACATATTCCTGACTTCATGGAGTTTCCACTGGGAGAAGAAAAAAAGGGGTGAGGAATGCCAGAGAACAGGGTAATGGGATACCATTGAACGGTTGTGTGGAGTGGGGCCATGAGGGCAAAATCCAACTTCCATTTAACACAATAAATAACACTCTGCCATACGGAAAAAAGGTTGGGGGAATGGGGCCCAGTAAAGAATGGAAGCTGGGAGACCTAATGCAGTATTTGCAGTTAACTGTGGTTTGAATTAAGTAAAAGAGGCAACAGTGATGCAAAGAAATATGTGGATTACACTGAATTGGAATATATGTATACATTTACATATAAGGGATGATACAATCCTAAAGATTTATGGATGGTTGGGATGTGGGAAGTGAGGTAAAGAAATCAAATAGCTCCTAGAGATGTCTGGTTTGTGCGACTGGGTCAAGGAAAGCCTCAAGATGAGGGTGAGGGTGGGACTATACTTTGCTGGAGGATGGAAAGGGAAATCCCTTCAAGAGACACCATAGTTGTATAACCCTGGCATTTACATCTTGAAAATACTTTTCAAGTGTGAAAAGCTATAAACCAAAATTAACATTACCTCATTACAGATTCGGGGAGAGTATTAACGTTACACACCTCTTTCCTGATTGCCTTTTTATAATGAACATGTTTTGGCTTTAAGTTTTAAGAAAACTATAAAAGAAAATGCTCCAAATGTTTATACATGATAACCTCATTCCTGTTCCTAATCAGTGCCAAAATGTTAAACTGTTTAAATATAACAGAACTTTTTTTAAATAAATGCTGAATGCAAAATAGTCACTCAAAAACTAGCTGAAATAACATAGGGAATTAATGTCAGTTGAGAAATTATTTTGAATACTTCCGTTACTTATTTTAAGCATATGCTGAAGATGAAAACAAAGGCTTTCATCTGAAAAACTCAAATCTGAAATGTCTCAGCCAGAATCATTTTTTTAAACAAAGTATCACTGTACAATGACCAGACTTTGCATCTAAGAACAGCAGAACCATAACTCAAGTTCTGCTTGTTCATATTCACTCATTAAAAGCCTAAGATAGGAGCAGCAAAGTTTTTTATCTTTTCAGAATAAATTACAAACCACATAATTTAAAATATTGACTGGTTTGGAGGCAACATCTCTTTTTACAGTGGGTCCCATCCTTCTTTCTTATGAAGTCCCCAATAAAGATATTCTTGAGTGGGGAAAAAAAACCCCGAATGACAAGAAAGAAAAAAAAAATGACCAAAGCTACAGTTCTTTTTCCATCCAGATCAGCCTTAATTAGACTCCCCAAAAGTATCAACTAGAATAAATCAAAATGTCACCAAAACTGTCTGGAAACCTTAGCTACCATTTATTGGGCAGTTTATTTCATGTTTGATATGCATTATATGAATTATACTTCAAAAAAGACATGAAATTTGGTATGGTTTTCTTTATATTTCAGATGAGGAAATTGAGGTTCAGAGAAGCTCAGTAATCTGCCATAGATCATACAACTGAGTGGCAGAACTGAAGTTTGAATAAGCCCAATGTGGTGGTGGTGCGGGCCTATAGTGCCAGCTACTCAGGAAGCTGAGGTGGGTGGAAGGACCACTTGAGCTCAGGAGTTCAAGAACAGTCTGGCCAACAAAGCAAGACCTCGTCTCTAAAAAACAAACAAAGCCACTGAGGTTTGAACTCCAAGGTCCATACTATCTATCTAGTATATGTGCTGCCGAAGCGAGCACCATACTATCTATCTATTAACCACTATGATACAGTTTCAACCACCATCTCACACATATGGACATCACTATCAAGTAAGACTTCAAAGAAAAAAAAAAAAGAGCCAGGCAC
>VBSM01000529.1:15001399-15013586 GCA_008086735.1 Cheirogaleus medius | reverse complement strand
AAAAAAAAAAAAAAAAAAAAAAAAAGATTAGTTCTGCTAAAGGAGCAATAAGGTCAGAAGGGTTCAAAAGATATTTGAACTGAGCCTCAAAGAACATTTAGTTTCATGAACTGACCCCCAAAACAGTTGAAATATCTTAAGCTAAACATTTTACAGTGTTAGTTGTACTCCAAAATACTTATAAGATATGCCATAAACATACATAATTCTTCTCTTGTCTGAGTATTTAGACATCCTTGCAAAGAGCTCTCAGAAGGAGCACAAGAGCTGAAAACAGTTACTGTAAGAATGCTTTTGGGGACTTTTAAAAGTCTTTCTTTGAAAGCAACATGTGCTTTGGTCAGAAACAGGAGATTTATTCCATCATTCTGTTCTACTACAATCTCTATGACCAGCCAATCAGAAGAAATTTTATTACCACTTAGCCACACAAAGATCTGACTTAATGATTAAAAACTGAATAAACCAAGAAAATACTAAGTAAAACAGAGGTTTCTTACAACTTACACAAGATGAGTTTGACCAACAGTAAAAATATGTGTAACAAAGACTCAAGGATAACACCAACTTAAAAAAAAAAAAAACAGTGATAGAAAAATGATAGGGTCAAGAAATTAAAGAAACTTAATATATTTACAACCTCCCCTCAAAAGAAGGCATAAGTAACTATGCTTCATACACAAAGCAACTATTTTTTATTTGTGTGCTTGTTTTATAGAAAGATTCCTTGTAAACGGTTTAATTTTTTTTTCTTATTGTTTTTATAGGGTAAAGGCAGGCAGCCCACAGGACTAATCAGTTTGTTAAGTGAGCCAAAAGTAGGGGGGGAAAACAGATCCAAAAGCACTGGCTGATCTCATTAGCTCTGCTTAAGAAACTTTATAGATGTGACTTCACTCCTGGATTACATGTCTATATTTAGTTTATACCTAATATGGATAAAGTCCTGAACTAACAGCCATTTCCTCTCTCCACCAAAAGAAACTTCCTTGCCTTTTTTTTTCTATCAACAATGCAAAGTGTAGACTCCCCTGAAGGGTGTAGAAGAAAGAAAGAAAGGGGGGGGAGAACTCAGAGAAAAACATTAACAAATTAGCATGTCATTTTTGTTAAACTTGAACCATTTTGACATTTTTACATTGGAAAACAATTCTAAAATCAAAATATGTGATGTTCAAATCAGGTTCCTTAACAAGCGTATAAATAAACCCTTTAAAGTGTTTTATAAAATACTAATTAACCAGGCCCTCAAAATGCAAATAGGTGAGGTAATGGAAATTTTAGTTCCCTCTCAAATTTTACCAAGAGAACTGAAAGCAACCAAACTCATCTAAAGAACCACCTAGGCTCACTGGTTGTTAGTATGTTTTAGAAATATCTTTAAGTATTCACAGAAATTTTACTTTTCAGGGTTACTGAAAACAGTACATAATAAAAACAAAACTGTTAGGTAAACATTCAAGTTTCAAATAAATAGAGAAAAAAACATAAACAAATAAAAAAGCTTTTAGTGGTTAAGATTCAGGCTCTGGAATCACAAAGACCTAGGTACAAATCCCAGTACTGCTACTTACTGGCCCTGTGACCATATACAAGTAATGACCTCTCTGATCATCATGTGTAAAACAATATTCACAGTACCCATTTTGGAGTTTATATGAGGATTAAATTAGCTAACATAAGGTAAAAGGCTGGCACACTATGCCTGGTCATTGCAAGCACCCAACGCTATCTATTATCTTATGACTACTAATCTGGTCTTAACAGGGAAACAAAAACCTAATGTTCAATTTTTTTATATATGAGTTTACTCTTTCCTGTATAAGAATAAATTAAGTAGTTTCAGGAAGTGTATAACATTATTATAAGAGGAATTTAAAGTCACTTTATGATTTTCATCATCTATCATTTATAGCCATGCTAAAGTTTTAAGCTTTATCCTATTACAGTAGTAAAAGGTGAAAAATTTTAAAAACAACAATAATCTTAGGGTCTAGAAATAAATTAACAATTAGGAGACTTCAACTCTACCCTACCCCTTAAAAATAACTAAGCATAAAACCTGTAAATCTACACAATCTCAATTTCTTCTGCTACAAATTAAATAAAAAGAACTTAATCTCTTTCTCTCTTTCTGGGATGGTAAAGACTTAAAAATACCTAAATATGTCTATATTTCCCCTAAAGAAAGCATTAGATAAATGTTAGTTAATATATGACCAGTTCAACTTTATAAGTGAATACCATTAAAAATCAAGAAATAGATTCAGTAGCACAGGAAGCCAAAATCCAATTCAAAAGTACTTCTACAGAACCAATAGATCCTGTATGTCATAGATTATTCCTCTTTACTTCTTCTGTTCTTTCACTTAAAAAAGAAAGAAAGAAAAGAGAGAGAGAAAAAGAACAAAAACATTTTTCCTAATAATGGACTCTTCATTTAGCTATAAGTCCAGAAAGAGCTGCTGAGGCAGATGACCTAGGATGGCAGAGTCCAATCTGACAGTCCTTTAGTTATCTAGTAAGTGTCAACAGGATCATGGTTCACTAAAGTTAATTTAGGAATAAATCCAAGTCTAACCTTGGAGTTTTTTTGTACTAACCCTGTTCTTCTGATAAAGAATGGGAAGTGCCCCGTTTGGTTGTAGTGGCAGCCTGGCAGATGCTTCTCTTAGTAACATCCTGGAGGTTAAAACCACATATGGCATATTGAATTTATAAACTAACCACAGGCCGACACAGGCTTAACTCTGCACTCCCAAAGGCAAAATAATAATAAGCAAACAAGGCTTACTATATATCAGACTAAGTGCTAAGAGCTTTTCTTATATTAGTGATTTTCTTATATTAAGTCTTTTAATCTTTGCAAAAGCCCAAGAGGTAGATAACATTACCCCCAGTGGAGACACCAAGGCAGCTAGCGAAGAATGAGGATTCAAACAGTCTACATGGCTCCAGAGTCCGCGCTCTTAACCGCTAAACTGTAACAACAGCATGGCTGGGTGCAGTAGCTCACACCTGTAATCCTAGCACTCTGGGAGGCCGAGGCAGGAGGATCATTTGAGCTCAGGAGTTCGAGACCAGTCTGAGCAAGAGCAAGACCCTGTCTCTACTAAAAATAAAAAAGAAATTAGCCAGACAACTAAAAATAGAAAAAATTAGCCAGGTGTGGTAGCACATGCCTATAGTTCAAGCTACTCAGGAGGCTGAGGCAGGAGGATCGCTTGAGTTCAGGAGTCTGAGGTTGCTGTGAGCTAGGCTGACACCACAGCACTATAGTCCAGGCAACAGAGCAAGACACTGTCTCAAAAAAAAACAAAAAAAAACAGCATAACACTAAAGAGCCAGTCTTCCATATGACAACTCAATTGCCTATTTCAAATATTAATTCTAATTATCTTCAAAATAGACTGAAGTGCCTACATAGAGAATACAAATGATACTTCAAATCTACAATCATCCCTCAGCTCTAACTTTGGGATCTTATATATCAAATATTTCAAAGGACAGAAAGAACCTTTACACACAGTATCAATGCAACACTATAACACAGGGGTCCCTGCTGAGTCATGAAGACAATAACAGCCACCACAACCCTTAATCTCAATGACTGTCAAGCCACATGCTCAGAACCAAACCACCACCATCAGCTCTCCATTCAATCTTTTTTACTTTGCAAGGAAGAAAAAGTAAATCTGTTCATTTCAATAAAATAAGAGTCATTTTGAGTTGCTAAATCAAAACAGCAAATTTGAACTGAGCCCAGTGATTTGCATCACCCCTCTAATTCTTTTGCTTCTTGTATAAATATTTCTGTGAATTTAATAGGCATTTGCTTTTTCCCAATCATGCGATCTTTTATTTCTTCTTTTCCCACCAGCCTCCTCTGGAATCAAGCTTGTGCAAGGGAAAAAAAAAAAGCTTCTGTATATTCCTTCAGCAAACATTTTATTGAGTAACAATCAAATGAGTTAATACATGTAATGCAGTTAATATAGCGCCTGGCACACAGAAAACACTCCATAAATGTTTATATTAGTTCGATTAAGTATGAAATACCCTTCTATGTATTTCTTCTATTACATGCATTTAAGAAATGCAATAGAAAAATAAGTCAGTGGGAATAAGCACCTATTCGAAAAATACACACGTCAGATCTTCCGAGAAGTGAAAAAGCCTCCAAATCAGTGAGTTACGACGACTCCCATGGAAAATATTTTCCCGTGGAAGATGACTGTGTATAGTGTTCCGTCCTACGTTACAGCTTATATCTTGGCTACTGGAACTTGAGGTCACATTTTGTTTCCCCAGTGCCTAGAGCAGTTCCTAGTACTTAGCCAGCACTTAGAAAGGCTTGTTTAATGAACGATTGCTTAATTTGTACCTTTTCTATATTTACCAAAAAAATTGCAGTGAGAGGGCACAAATACAAAGTAAATACACACAAAGGAATTCAGGACTTTATTGGTGGGTCCTAAATTTGCTTGAGATATTATTTTTAATAAAAGGCAAAAGAATCAATTTTGGCAAGAATCCAGATACCCTAGCATGACAGCCTTCTTATCACATTTAAAGGCATATCTGCCAGTAACTACATTTAAAGAACTATCTGCCAGTACTAAAGGAAGGAAGCAAAGATACAAATTCTGAGAAATGCCAGAAGATACCAGAAACATGGGGAAAAAAATTTAACAGGTCAAATTAAGTGGTGAAGGGCAGATTTTATTCAGGCTTGAACTTCATTTTATTTATGGGGAAGATTGCTCTTAGTACCAACATTAGAGAAAATGTAACAGAGGTAAAGGTCTGAAAAAGGGCAAAATGTTTTACAACTTGGAATTGTCTATTTAAAATCCCCCATCCTTTTTGGGAATTAAAACCTACATTCCTGCCCGAGGCAAGTAATCAAAGGAGCAGAAAAATGTTGTTTTCTAGTATCTTAAACCACAGGAGACAACTCCACAGAACTGTCTGGAGGTCATGAGATGCTCTCTCTTCACGGGTGGACCAAAATCAACAGCTACAGTTAAGCAATAGCCCAAAGCCAGGACATGTGAAACTAGTCACACAGACCTGAGCCCAACTGCTGAAAACTCCCCTTTTAAAAGCCCTGTGTTTCTGCTTAAAGGCAGGATGGCAGTCTTTTGAGACTAGTCTACCGCCCTCCTCATTTGCCAACAAAATAAACTTGTCTTTCCTTTTCCTCTTTTTTCCTTTTTCTTTTGAGACAGTGTCTCACTCTGTTGCCCTGGGCTATCTTTCCTTTTCCTCAAACCACTTGTCCTGGGTTCTTCCGTTCTCACTGATGGGGCCTCAGGGACAAGTGCCGGAACTTTGGGTAACAAAAAGATACACAATATGTTTATTGAAAGGAGATGGGTCTTGTGAGCAAACTATATCAGCTCTGCTCCCTCTCCACCTAGCTAACAGGTACCCTGGAGCTCTGAACATCTCAAAGGAGCCCAGCAGACAAAAGGAAATGTAACATTTTTTACAGTGCTAGACCTATTGACTAAAACTGCCTTTTAGCATCTGTTTCTACAGCTTGGAGTAATTCCTAGATGACAGCATGGGGGATTTTCTCCAGACATATCTTGAGGGCAAGGTTTCTTTATCCCTAAAGTAAAGGGAGGGATGCAGCAGTTTCACACAGCAGATTCCATTATCTGCTTGCAGTTAAGAAGAAGAGAAGGAGCGGATACTGCAATTCACAACAATTAACCATTTTTCCCTTTATCCCCATATAAACAGCAAGCCACTTGGCCTAGCTGCTGGCATCTCCAGTCTCTGTGTTTGGGATGCCACACCATCTCTCTGCTCTCATTCTCTGTCCTTCTAAAGGATAAAATAAATTTTACTTTTATATCTAAATCTCTGTGTAAGAAATCTTTCTCCACTCACGCCGTGAGCACCTACTAAGCTTTTCCACCCAAACATTTACCTTGTGGAGAGTTTATCTTGCAAAGTCTAACTGGGCATGTGAAGCAAGAGAAAATTCTTAATACTCTGCTTTTGACTTTGAAGATATTGTAACTAAAAAGCAATATAATTGTAAGCAGTACTGTGCCATGCTTAAAAGTCTAGAGCCAAATAAGGGTCTGTGTCACTATGAACTGGGATCTTTTTCAAATTAAGTACTGTCACATCAGAAAAAGTGAGTGAAAGGCTTCTGAGAAATAGTGAGTTGACAACTAATAAAGTAAAATTTTCCCCTCCAAATCTACACTAAATCATTAATGTTTTAACATAGGCAAATTTGGTGGAATACTATATCTGCCAGCAATTTCAGCTGGCCTATGCTTTGTTTTCTGTCAACTGCCCACCAAATACTGCTCTTGAACAGATACTCTTTTTTTCAAAGGATAGCATTTTTAAAGAATATTTTAAGACAACTATAATTAGCAGCAGTAGGGTTAGGTCCATCAATTATACTTAAGGTACTTACTCATTCAATAAAATAGATTGAGCACCTATTATGAGGCAGGCAATCTACTAAATATTGTGGTGGATGCAAAGACGAAGATAACAAGGACCCTACTCTCATGGAACTTACTTTATTGTAGCAAAGATAAAACATACAAAAAATTATCAACAAAGTAGATAATGGAAGAGTCGCATAAAAGGTGTAAAATACAAATCCTGAAGGATTAATAAAGAATCATTTAAATTGAGACTTAAAGGATAATGTAGGGGTAAAACAAATGGGATGGAATGGATAGGAAGGGCTGCTTCAGGCAAACAGGATAGCCTATGTGGAATAGGAAACGAAGAAGAGTTCAATTTGGATGGAGTGTAGGACAAAGGAAGTAAGAGATAAATATGTTCCACTCACTGAAGCTAGACTATGAAGGCCATAGACTTGAATGCTAGACTATGGATTTGTATTTAATTCTCTATTTAGTACAGAGCAACAAAATGGTTTTTGTACTTGAGGAGGTAAGTGGAGGAACCTGGTCTTTCAACAGTATTGAATGGTGTGGGGTACACAAAGATGAGGAACAAAATCTCTCCCTCACAGAGTTTGGCCTCAAGTAAAAAAGGGGGATAAAAAAGGTTGCATGAAGGTTCATATGAGGGAGAAATACATACCACTGAGGGGGACCTAATGGAATAGGTGGCATTTGGGAGATTCCTTGAAGGGCATATACTAAACTGTGTCTCCATTTAATCACCTCTTTCTCTAATAGATCAGCATTCAACCTAGCTCCTACAGCTCACATTTTTTAAAAAAGCTTTTCCTTGACATGTATCCCCTTCTAGCTATCAACCTGTCTCTTCTGCATGGCCAAGTTCCTTGTCAGAGTTGGTTTACACATTGACTCCACTCCCGCTGTATCATGGCTTCACCACCACCAGCACCACCACCACTCCACCAAAACTGTTACTACCAAGGTTACCAGTGACTTTCAGATGGTTAAATCAGACACTCAACTTGATACAAATAGTCACTCCCTCCTCCTTAAAAACTCTCCTAGTTTCTTGGGTACCCTGCTCTCACAGTTTTCCTCTCACCACTCCTGCTCTATCACAACTCCTCTTTGTTTTCCTCTTCTTGCTTCTCCTCCATTACTGAACCCCCAAGTGCGGAGAGTTCCTCAGAACGTGGTCCTATGCATTTTCCTTGCTCTTTACTCATACATAGAATGATCTCATACACTTTAAATACCACATAAATTTCATATCATATATACGTCATCAAGTCCCAAATTTCTGTACCCTGCCTAGACTTCTTTGTGACTAGATCTGCATATTCAACTTTCTATCAGACATCTTCCTTCGACATCTCAGCCATCTCGAACTCGACTAGTCAAAACTGTTCTTCTTCCATCTCCATAAAAGGCATCTCTTGACCAGTGACTATTTATAAACTGGTATATCCACACACCTATAACAGTGTTCTCAATATGTTAAAAAATAAATGAAAGAAGAACAGATATTATCCTAGCAGGCAGATATTGCGGATAGGGGAGTGGTTGGACAAGCCAAAGCTATTTCAAATGAAGGAAATATCAGCAAAAATCTTCCATGAAGGAAGAGAAATACAGGGCATGTTCAAGACCAATCTAGATAGAATTTGAGGTATATTTGTGGCTGCAGTGGTGATTAAGAGTGGAAATACAAGTTGGATCATGAATGTCAGATCAAGAGTATCTAATTCAATGAACAACTAGGGAAAGTAAAATCCATTTAAGATTTGAGGCAAGAAGTATCCATTTTATTTTAGATAAATCAAAATTATAGAATATAACACGGGGAGAGGAGGTAGTGAAAAAAGAAAAAGAAAAAAATAGAATATAACATGCAACTAATTATTGAGGGAAAAGATAAATGTTTCTTTAAACAACTGATAACCACTTAATAGATTCATTAATTTTATCTACCCTTCAGCTGTTAAAATACAACACAAACATTTCACTCACACACTAAGTCAATTATCTCATTTAGTTTGTCACTTAAGTCATTTCTTAAAGCTCTTGATTCAAGTGGACTTTTTTTAAAAAGACCAAAAAAGTCACTATATTATATAGGAAAAAGATGGTGCTAAGAACCTGACTACCATTATCAACCATGGCTCATGTACTCACCATCTGACTGTCCACTAGGCTATATTGTGAGCTCCTTGAAGACAAGGGGCCTATTCTTATTTTACCTCTTCAGCAGTTAGTGCATGGAAAGTATTCAATTGATGTTTGCTTCTATCATGATCTGTGCTCAACTGTTCCTAGGCAAAGATTGTTATCTTATATCCTCAAACTATAAAATGGGTATACTTTACCTATTACACAGATATTGAAGGGAGAAATTAATACTGAAAAATAACCTGGATTTTTAGAACAGATTTCTCCTAAAGAGCACAAAAGAAGGATCTACCTTCAAACATTTAATCAACATCTATTCTTCGAGCAATTCTAGCTGTTTGCAGATTTTACAACATAAAACCGTGCTTTCTTCCAAAAATCAAACAGGATAAATGCTTTTTTAGTACTGTTAGAAAATTAAATTCATAAACAATCTGAGTTTCTTTTATAAAACCTAAATAAAGTAAATTTTCTTTAATTTAGCTAAATACATGTTACATATCAGATTGGGCTTTATTTTTCACTCATCCAAGAATTCTGCTGTCATGGCCGGGCGCGGTGGCTCACGTCTGTAATCCTAGTACTCTGGGAGGCCGAGGCGGAAGGATCACTCAAGGTCAGGAGTTCGAAACCAGCCTGAGCAAGAGCAAGACCCCATCTCTATTACAAATAGAAAGAAATTAATGGGCCAACTAAAAACATATAGAAAAAATTAGCCGGGCATGGTGGCGCATGCCTGTAGTCCCAGCTGCTCAGGAGGCTGAGGCAGAAGGATTGCTTGAGCCCAGGAGTTTGAGGTTGCTGTGAGCTAGGCTGACGCCACGGCACTCTAGCCAGGGCAACAGAGCAATACTCTTGTCTCAAAAAAAAAAAAAAGAATTCTGCCGTCATGAAGAAAATTAAAATATTATACATAAGTTCTCATCAATAATTCATGCAAGTTTATGAAAAAGACTAGGACATAGAACAAAATAGCAATGACAACCATTTCTCGTAGAGGGGTTATAAGTAATTTTTATTTTAAGTTTTTCTGTTTTATGAGTTCTCTAGCTTTTATAATTGTAACACACTTATTTTTAAAAGAGCATGACACATACAAGTGAATATACTAAGAAGCAGAAAGGAAATGACATTACTTTTCAAACATAGGACCAATATTTAAACTAAAACAGACTAAAGTTAAATATTACTTATGCTAAGTCATTAGAAAAAGTGTATTTGCTGGGAGGCTGAGGCGGGAGGATTGCTTGAACTCAGGAGTTCGAGACCAGCCTGAGCAAGAGCAAGACCCCGTCTCTACTATAAATAGAAAGAAATTAGCCAAACAACTAAAAATAGAAAAAATTAGCTGGGCATGGTGGCACGTGCCTATAGTCCCAGCTACCCGGGAGGCTGAGGCAGGAGGATCGCTTGAGCCCAGGAGTTTGAGGTTGCTGTGAGCTAGGCCGACCCCATGGCACTCTAGCCCAGACAAGATAGTGAGACTCTGTCTCAAAAAAAAAAAAAGAAAAAGTGTATTTGCAATCAAAAGACGTACTGACAATTACAAAATGTAAATAAAGTCTATGTCACTGACAGCTAGCAACAGTTTTTACATGATTTAATGAAGAATTAACAAGCTCTAAATATTTTTTAAAACCAAAATTTTGGATTTCCCTGTTAACTAAAATATACCATAACCTAGAACATCAAAAATGTAATATAAAACCACACACTCTTCATAAGTTTAGATCTTTGAAAAAATTTCATTCCAGTGCTGGGTATATTATGTTCAAGGCCAAGTTTTATTTCTTTCCTAAGCCTAACCACCTTTTTTCTCCGATTAGACTGTGTGGTCTGTTCTCATAGCTATCACGCTACCAGTTTTCCTAGGTAGCACAATAACCTAATCTTGTTTGTCTTTAGTTTTTTTTTTTCTTTGAGACAGAGACTCACTCTGTTGCCTGGGCTGGAGTGCCGTGGCTTTAGCCTAGCTAACAGCAACCTCAAACTCCTGGGCTCAAGAGATCCTCCTGCCTCAGCCTCCCAGAGTGCTAGGATTATAGTTGTATTTAGTTTTTAATGAACGTTCATTCTAGTAAACTACCTCCTTGTCTGTACCTCCAAAATAAAGTAACTGGTTGTTAGCAAAGGAAAACATGCAGAGAACTCACAAACCCTTAAAAATTCTTAACTACCTCAACTTTCATTTGTTTGGTTTTATATTATCCGGTGGTTGTTCAGATTCTTTTTTTCTTCTCCCACACACACACAAGTAAATAGGTATGCTGCAAAGTGGTAAAATTCAATACTTAATTACAGATGACTGACATTTTTACAACTATTATAATGAGAACTAAATCTTTTCATTAGAATGAGTTATTTCACATGTAAAGTTGGAAGTAACAATTTTAATACAAAAAAATAGAAGAAAACCTGTCATACTCCTAGCTTAGAGTTACACTGTATTTTAGCTTCAAGAAAAGCAAAGAAATCTATGAAAGAAAGCCTAAATTAAAAGTACAAAATATATGCATGATGAACTCAAGTCAATACCCGGCCCTTGTTCTAATATTGTTACTGGTACTTAAATTTTAACATACTCTAGTCTACCTTTGACACAATTTTCAAATAAAATCTTACCAAAATTGTCACTTCATAAATTTATAATTGGATTAATACAATCACCTGGTTTTATATGTTAAAGGGAAAAAACAAAAACCAAAGACAGCTAATTGATATTACTTATACCAATATTTGGTACTGACCACTAAGGAATAAAAGCCACATCTCAAAAAAGACAACTAGATTAAAAGTCCCAAGAAGATTCACAAACTGATGCCTGGAATTAAATTTAGATTTCTGTTAAATCATATTTGGATGGTTTATTATCAAGACCTAAATGTTATTTTCCTTCAGAAAGTCCCTTACCGTTCTCTATAAGAGCCTCTAAAATAGGCAAACCCATCCTAGCCTACTCCTCTACGTAACTGAAATCTTAACTCACGCCTTAATCACACTTCCCATCTTGCCTAACACATTTTCCTTTTATGGATTCACAAATTCCCTATTCAGGAGACACCAGAACAGAGGCTTCACTGCTCTAATGAAACAGGAAGTGGGAAAGTCTTGCTCACCATTTTACTGGCTTCTAGGCACCTCTGTAAGCATCTTTCCAAACAACTGTGATTTTTAGTAAGAGTGAGGCCCTTTCAATTGCCTCTCATCTATGCTCAATCCCCTTGGCTGAAAAGACTCCTGCCTCTTCCCCATTCTGAACTCCTTTCTCTCAGAATTTTACATCTAACCAAAATCATCACCTTGGCCTTTGCCAAAAGTTGCATTGTTAGGTCTTCAGAGCAAAAGTTAAATATTTTCCATTAACTTCACGTTTTACATTCATTTCTATCTCCTGAATTTTCTCCTCTAGAAACCTCAAATGAATAGCAAATCAATTGGATCCAAGGTAATATTGTCATGATGTTCAATTAGTTTTTGTTCTATTATTAGAACACAGTTCTCAGCATCATTTACTACAGAAAATTTACTCCATTTGTTCTGTTTGAAAAAAAGAGAGAGGGGCCGGGCGCGGTGGCTCACGCCTGTAATCCTAGCTCTCTGGGAGGCCG
>VBSM01000529.1:14982835-14997021 GCA_008086735.1 Cheirogaleus medius | reverse complement strand
GGGACCGCGCGGCGAGCGCTCACCTTGACGAAGAGCTCGATGAGGGGCTCTTTGTCCTCCTCCTTCAGCCCGTTCAGCGGCATCGACAACGCCATGGCCGGCTTGGCTGGGCTTCGCGGACGGCGGCGACTGCTGCTTCTGCTCTGGGGCTGCTCTGGCTGCGGGCTCCTGCCGCGCTGCGCTCGCTGGACAGTCCGGCGTCGAGCTGCGGCGACCGAGACTCCTCAGCACTGCCCCACGCCCCGCGCGCGACTCTGAGGCGGTCGCAGCCCGTGCCGCTTCAAACCGCTGGGCGGGGCGCCGGGGCGGGGCCTCGGACAGTGGGCGGGGCCAAGGTTCGGTGTCTCGGGACTCTCCAGGGGGAATGGGGTGGCTGGAGCTCAGGGGCGTGGCCTAGGACAGAGAAGGCGGAGCAACCGCTCCGGCGCCGGCGGAGGGACCACTGCGGCGTCTGAAAGCAGCTGACGGGGCGTGGCCTAGTCTCGAGGGCGTGGCCTTGGTGGGGAATTACAAAGCTCAGGCTCGGGCGGGCGGTGGGCAGGACTTCCAGGCACGCCTCCCGAGGGGGCGGAGGGAAATTCCCCAGGGGCCCGAGCCTGACACTGCCTCCCTCTGCAGCGCCGGCGCGTCCTCCGCAGCTGCTGCTGGTACGGTGCCAGGTGACCTCATGCCTCGGCCGGCCTGTGGAGGCAAAGAGGCGCCTCCTGCCTCCTCTCCCGCTGGATCCCCCAGGACTCATCGCCGTTTCCCGGAGCGGCCATCTCCTCACTCCTTGTGTTACGCCGAGCTGCTTTTTCCAGGACAACTTCCCAGAAAGTTTTCATCGCCTTAGGAATACCTTTTTCTTCTGCCTCCGACTTCGTTTTTCCTTTTGACCCTCTAGGTCTTTTCAATCTTGAGAGCCAGCATATTCACAAATATTCATAAAGCCCTACTGTGTTCCAGACTTTGAGTTAGGACCTGGGCGATAAACAATTTGACAAGATCCTTCTCTCAGAGCTTACAGTCTTGAACTGCAACCCCAGTGCCCGAAGGCTACTAAAGACTCCCAAGCCATTATCCACGTTGTTCCCCCTACCTGGACCGATTCCTTTCCCCCTCTCACCTGGCAAACTTGAGTGTGCATTAGAATCACCTGTTTGCCACACGCAGTCCTGCTTTATGCAATTCCCAGATGTCTCTGGGGAAGAGAGAAATCCCCGTTTTAACAAGCACCAGCAGAATTCTGAAGTAGGTGGTTCTGAAACCAGATAAACTGCACTAGATTTTAAGCCCCCAAGCGCAGGCGCTATGATTCCTTGGCTAGGCACATGGAAAGCACCTGTTCCTGCTTTGCTGTTGTTGGATGCCTGGAGCAGATTTCACCTCCTCTGGAAACAGTTACTTGTCCCCTCTTTTGTTTTTCAGTAACACTTGACTCACAGCTACTCCTCCACACTTCCCAGGTCAGGTTGAATAGTGAGTTCCAAGAGGTTCAGACATGGGAGGTTTATCTCCACATCCTTAGTGCATAACACATATCAAGATGTTTGAACATATTGAATGTATGCATGAAAATACAGTGAAACCTGCAACTTCTTCCTCTGCCAGCCCAAAGCAAGTTGCTCAGGTTTTCTCGTAGGGATTCTGTTAAAGAGACCGCATGCCCCAGTGGTTAGGAACACGTGCTCTGGAGTAGGCTTGTTTAAGTTCAAATCCTGACACTGCAATGTCTTAAAATCCCTAATCCTCGTTTCATTATCCAGAAGGGGATGGTCCTAATTACTGTTGCTTGTCCTGCTCTGTTAGTGTGGCTGTTATCTGCACTGGGACTTGTTCTGTCCCTGCCACCCCTACAGGCTAGAATGGCATTATATTCGACTCTCTCTGTGCCTAGCTGGTTTATTGAAAAGAAATACATGCTAGGAGGCTCCCCCTTAGATGGAGACTTGAACCAAAAAAACTGAAATGTCTGTCTGGACTCTGAACTGCACCCAGTGTTAATTTTTCACAGAAGCATGAACTGAACCAAAGTTCCTTCCAGCCTTCCCCTCCCCCCATCTGAAATGGAACCAATATGATGAACCATTTCAAAGCCGATCCAAGCCAAAAAACCATCCAGCAGAACCTCAAAGAAACTGAGAGTTTATCACGTTCAGTTTGGGTCAGCAAATATTCCCTGCGGTGAGTGTCTGGTGCAGGCCCCACCGGAACCCACAGCACCAGAATATGGAGATGACCCAGGCCTGGAAGGAGGAGCAGGTTCTTTAGGATTCTTTAGGTTCTTTAGGATTCATCGGTTAAACACAGATCTTAGCCTGGAGGGAGCCAGTGGCATTCTCCTCTACAGAGCCCTGAGATGGTGATGATTTCCAAGACTCCTCCTGACCACCAGTCTTGACCCAGAAACCTGGCCACAGTCACACCTATGGTCTGCCAATTTCCACCCCTGTGAGGCTCACATGGATAGGCAGAGCCAGACTGGGGAGGGGGAGAAAGGGAAAGAGGATGTCTGTGCAGGGGAGGTTCCATAAGCACTTAGAAATGCATGCCTATTTTGCATTCTTTCCTCATGTTTGTTTTCATAACACACAGAGAAATCTTGAAGATGGGTGGAGATGTGCCCTTCTCCAGCACACACCCCTCTGACCTCATCTCCTACTGCTCTCCCCTCCACTCTCCACACCAGCCACACCAGCCTCCTTGCTATTCTTTGAATCTGCCAAGCACACTCTTGCTTCAAGGTGTTTGCACTTGCTCTTCTCCCTCTCTGGAACATATTCCCCCCAGAATTCCTGAAACTCCCACTCCACTCCCTTGCCTCCTTCAGGTCTTTGCTCAAATGTCACCTTCTCGGAGAGCACACCCCACATACCATCCTATGCAACATCACAAGGTGTTTCTCACTCCTCCCTCCACTTTCCATAACACTTGTCCCACCCTCATATATATATATATATATATATCTGCTTATTTATCTGCTGATTGTCTGTCTCCCTGCCTCCCTGACTGGAACATAAACTCCAGGAGGGCAGGGATTTTAGTTTGGTTTTGTTCATGGCTGCATTCCAGGCTCATAGAACAGCTCATAGTACACAGTAAAAACTTATGGAGTGAGTGACCACGACTTGTTTGCGCTATGGTTTCATGTATCCCTGGCATACCCTGTACACCATCCTGTTCTCCCAGTCTGAGAAGCCAGAAGCTTCTCAGGTGGTTTGTGCTGGTGATTGTCACTTCACAAGACGTCAGGTTTTCCAAAGGACAAGATGGCCCCTCCAGCAAGCCTCTCCTGAGGACTTACTTCCCTCCTCCTGCCTCTGACTCCGTGGTTCTGCTTGCTGCCTGTCTCAGCCCCACTTTCTGCGATTTCAGCGGTAGAGTGAAATGCTGCACACATGGACTCTGGGGCCAGACTGCCTGGGTTCCAATCCTGCCTCTGTCATTTTACGAGCTCAGGGTAACTTATTTAACCTTTCTGTGCTTCAGTTTCTCATCTGTAAAATGGGTCTAAAATGAGTACCTATCTAAAAGGATCATTGATAAGTTAATCAATGTTAAGAGCTTGGAATGTTAAGCACTCTGTAGGCACTAGCTGTTGGTACTATACCCATCTTTCCATGTTCTCGACCAGTCACTGAGCTCCCATGCTGCATGCCAGATATCTAACTGGGTGCTTTCATATTCAATCATATTTATTCGTTATGGTGTTTCAAGGCATAGTTTACATTGTTCCCATTTTACAAATTAGGAAACTAATGGTCAGAGGACAACTTACCACAAGTCATTACACTGGGAAGATGATGGAGCTGGGATGTGAACCCATGGCTGTCCAGGAGCCTGTGTTCCTCTTCACTATACTGTATACTAAGTGGGTGTGGAGAAAGGTAGGCTCCTACCCATCCTTCAAGGCCCAACTCAAATAGCCCCCAACTCTAAGAAGCTTCCGTGTACCATGCAGATGGGCCTTATCCTTCTTTCCTCTTACCACTCCGCAGCATTAGTCTGGATTCTACATCACCTATCAGGGGGGTAAGGGTGGTATTGCAGTTCCTAGTGTGGGCCTCCCTAGCAAACTGCCTGATGCCCCGCTTAGGCAAGTTATTCAACCCAAGTAAGTTTCCTCACCACTATAACAGGAAATACAATAGTCCATGTATTATCCATGGGAGATACAGTCCCTTATCTATGAGAGATACATTCCAAGTGAATGCCTGAAACCATGGATAGTACTAAACTCTATACATACTATGTTTTTTCCTATACATACACACCTATGATCAGGTTTAGTTTATAAATTAGCAGTAGCTCACACCTGTAATCCTAGCACTTTGGGAGGCCAGTGTGGAAGGACTGTTTGAGGCCAGGAATTCAAGACCAGCCTGGGCAACATAGTGAGACCCCCATCTCTAAATAAAAAAATTTTTTAATTATATGGGGTTGGTGATACACACCTGTAGTCCTAACTACTCAGAAGGTTGAGGCAGAAAGCAGGAGGATCGCTTGAGCCCAGGAGTTCAAAGTTACAGTGAGCTATAATCAAGCCACTGCACTCCAGCCTAGGTGACAGAGTGAGACGCTGTCTCTAAAAAAAAAAAAAAAAAATTTAAAAATCAGAAATTAGGCATAGTAAGAGAGAACAACTGAGTAAAATAAGGGTGACTTGAACACAAGCACTATGACGCCATGACAGGTGATCTGATAACCAAGAGGGCTACTAAGTAAAGAAGGGGCAGGTGGCATAGAAAGCTTGGATATGATGGACAAAGGGAAGATTCAAGTCCCGGGCAGGATAGAGCAGGAAGGCGTGAGATTTCATCACACTCCTCAGAATGGCTCGCAATTTAACACTAATAAATGGTGGAATTTTTCGTTTACTACTTCTAGACCATGGTTGACCACAGGTAACTGAAACTGCAGGAAGCAAAACCAGAGACAAGGAGGTATGACTCAAGAACAGAACCTAACTTGAGCAGTCATTGTAAGGATTAAATGAGATAATCCATATAAAGCATTTAATAATCAGCATTTAATGTATTAGCTATTACAGGTTGACCATCTCTAATCTGAAAATGCAAAATCATAAATGCTCTAAAATCCAAAATTTTTTGAGTGCCAACGTGATGCTGCAAGTGGAAAATTCCACACGTAAGTTCTTAACATAAACTTTATTTCATGAACAAAATTATTAAAAATATTATATAAAATTAGGCCGGGCACGGTGGCTCATGCCTATAATCCTAGCACTCTGGGAGGCCGAGGCGGGTGGATTGCTCAAGGTCAGGAGTTCAAAACCAGCCTGAGCAAGAGCGAGACCCCATCTCTACTAAAAATAGAAAGAAATTAATTGGCCAATTAAAAATACATAGAAAAAATTAGCTGGGGCTGGGCGCGGTGGCTCACGCCTGTAATCCTAGCACTCTGGGAGGCCGAGGCGGGTAGATCGCTCAAGGTCAGGAGTTTGAAACCAGCCTGTGCGAGACCCCATCTCTACTAAAACTAGAAAGAAATTAATGGACCAACTAAAAATATATACAGAAAAAATTAGCCGGGCGTGGTGGCGCATGCCTGTAGTCCCAGCTACTCAGGAGGCTGAGTCAGGAGGATTGCTTGAGCCCAGGAGTTTGAGGTTGCTGTGAGCTAGGCTGATGCCATGGCACTCTAGTCCAGGCAACAGAGTGAGACCCTGTCTCAAAAAAACAAAAAAAAATTATGTAAAATTACATTCAAGCTACATGTATAAGGTATATATCTGAAACATAAATGAATTTTGTGTTTAAACTTGGGTTCCATCCCCAAGAATATTCCAAAATCCAAAAAAGTTCAAAGTCCAAAATACTTTTAGTTCCAAGTATTTTGAGTAAGGGATACTCAACCTGCATTACTATTGTCAAGTGCAGTGGCTTGGTCAAGTGCAGTGGCTCACACCTGTAATCCTAGCACACTGGGCAACTGAGGCAGGAGAATCCCTTGAGGTCAGGAGTTCAAGCCCAGCCTGAGCAAGAGCAAGACCCCCATCTCTACTAAAAATAGAAAACAATTAGCTGGGCATGGTGGCGTGTACCTGTAGTCCCAGCTGCTCAGGAGGATGAGGCAGGAGGATCACTTGAGCCCAGGAGTTTGAGGTTGCTGTGAGCTAGGCTGATGCCACAACACTCTAGCCTGGGTGAGTGCTAGCCTGGGTGAGTGTTATATAAAAAATAAAAAAATAAAATTTAATGTGATACCTGTATGTCACATTTGCATACCTATATGTCATCTTGGCATAAATGTATATCACATATTCATTTCTCCTGGAAGGATACACAGGATACTGGTAACAGTGTTTACTCCCAGAGAGGGGAACTGAGTTACTGGGGATGGAGGCGTGCATCTGTTTACTTATATACTGTTTTATTTTGTAACTTTTGTCCTAAGGGTATGTATTATCTACCCAAAAGTTGGTTTAAGACTGAACACGGTGGCTCACGCCTATAATCCTAGCACTCTGGGAGGCCAAGGCGGGAGGATTGTTTGAGCTCAGGAGTTTGAGATCAGCCTGAGCAAGAGCGAGACCCCGCCTCTACTAAAAATAGAAAGAAATTAGCTGGACGACTAAAAATATATAGAAAAAATTAGCCAGGCATGGTGGCATATGCCTGCAGTCCCAGTTACTTGGGAGGCTGAGGCAGGAGGATAGCTTGAGCCCAGGAGTTTGAGGTTGCAGTGAGCTAGGCTGACGCCACGGCACTCTAGCCCTGGCAACAACAACAATAAAAAAAAGTTGGTTTAAAAAAGATAGAACAGTTGAAAGAGGCTTTTGGGTGCAATTAAGCCTAAACTCAGGGACAGTCACCTTTCCAGTTCTGCCTATGTGACCTCAGGCAAGGCTCGTGGTCCCCCCCCCCCATATTTGGTTTCCTTCCCTGTCACACAGTTGGGTAGGAGCAGAACTGAGACTAGAACCCAGGTCTCCTCACCTTGCATCTGACTCCTTTCCCTGGCATCCAGCTGATTCCCTGCGAGGGACTGGTCTTCTCATCGCCAACTTGAGGACCCAGCTTCTGTGCCTGACATCCATCCATTCTCTCTCTCTCTCTCTCTCTCTCTCTCTCTCTCTCTCTCTCTCTCTCTGCATTAAAACCATCTGGGTGCAATGCAGATCTGTTCCCCTGGGAGCAGAAATCCTACCCTCAGCCCCTTTCTGTCCTGCTTGCTCGTCTACAGACTGTCTCATCTTGGGGAAGTTACAGGTTTCATTTTGTCACTTGGAAGCTGCTCCAGCCAGGAAGGGAACCCGAGTTGACTGGAAGCCAGGGCCCTAATTGGATTGGATTTCTGTGGAGGCCATTAGCCTCTTGCTGCAGCTTGGCAGAGAGGAAATACTTCCTCCCCCACCCCAGCCCCCACTCACATACCCCAGCCAAGATCTTCCATGGCCTACCACCCACATGAGGTACTGTATTAAGTTTCCAATTACTGTTACTCTCCTTTTCATTAGAACAGCTCTGTGCTGTTTCCAGACACTAGCAAAAGCGCTAAGTATTATGAGTAGTCTCGTTTACTCTCTTTGTTCACTCATACCATAAATTTTCACGGAGGGCCTACATGTGCCAGGCGCTGTTCCAGGCCCAGGACAGACAGCATCTTCACTCTAATGTAGATTACATTCTGCTTGCGAAGACGGACAATAAAGAAATACCCACGTAAATATGTTTAAGTCAGCAGGTGATAAGAGCTATGAGGCAGAGTAAAGCAGAGGGAGGAGAGGAGCAGAGAAGAGGGACAGCCACTCCAATAAGTTGGCATTTGAGTAAAGATCTGCAGAAAGTGAGAACTGTATCTGGACAGTGCTCTAGGCAAAGGAAAGAGCAAATGCAAAGGCACTGAGGCAGGAACTTCCTTGGCGTGTTGGAGGAACAGCAAAGATGCAGATGAGAGATTGAGGTCTGAGAGTTTGGGTGACTTGTTTGCTCAGAACTCCTGCCACTAGTTCAGTGGCTTTTGTCTACTACTCTGCCTAGTGAATACTGAAGAGTAGCAGAGGGTTTTACTTGGCTGGATAACAGAAATCACCCCAAAATGAATGAATAATAGCCCCATCCCCAAAAGAAAAGGATGGCATAGGCCGGGAGTGGTGGCTCACTCCTGTAATCCTAGCACTCTGGGAGGCCGAGGCGGGAGGATCACTCAAGGTCAGGAGTTCAAAACCAGCCTGAGCAAGAGCGAGGCCCTGTCTCTACTAAAAATAGAAAGAAATAAAATAAAGAACTAAAAATATATAGAAAAAATTAGCCGGGCATGGTGGCACACGCCTGTAGTCCCAGCTACTTGGGAGGCTGAGGCAGGAGGATCGCTTGAGCCCAGGAGTTTGAGGTTGCTGTGAACTAGGCTGATGCCACAGCACTCTGGCCCTGGCAACAGAGTGCGACTCTGACTCAAAAAAAAAAAAAAAAGAAAGAAAGAAAGAAAAAGATGGCATTTAGGAAGATACCCATGACTATATTATTCATAAAAGCAAAAGACAAAAAAAATATTTAAGACTGCAAATCATTAGAAGAGATAACTAATGTTTGTTGGCTGCATATGATGCTTGTAACACTCTACAGTGTACACTGTAGCATCTACACTGAGCTTCCATATATGAGGAAACTATGGCTCAGGGAGCATATGTGACTTGTTTAAGATCACACAGCCATGGGTTTAAACTCAGGACTAGTTACATGCCTGTTTCCCCCTCTAGACCATAAGCTCCATGAGGCCCATGTTTATCTTTGTCCCCTTTGTATGCCCAGCACATAGCACACAACCTGGCTCAAAGTTTGTGCTCAAAAACTGTTGACTAAGTGATTGAAAATCTCTATATTCAAAGCCTGTTCTGAATCTAATATAATACTTTCCTTCCCTATCAAAATGTGGCCCATACAGTCATTGAAATATTCTGCAATTAAATATTCTGTAATTAAAAATTACAGTTCGCTTAACTAAAACATAGTTCATCTGTAGAATGGAATAATACACAGTCATCAAAAATGATGTTGAAGGTTGCTGGAAATGGAGCTGCTGATGTGATAGGCACTGATTAAGTCGGTCACCAGGATGATGACATTCTGTATTTGGTGGCCTCAGCTCAATGCCACTCACTGCTCCATTAGCCCCTATCCCTGCCCCAACCCCGCCCCAGCTCCAATGTCCCAGCCAACCGTAGCATAGCAGCCTAGAAGCTCAGGAAGAGTAATCGTCATCATCATCATCACCATTATTATTATTAGAGGTGTATTAAACACTTAATATGTGCCTAATTGAGTGCATTGCATATATAATCTCACTTAATACCTATAATAAGGAGTTGAGCAGTATTACTGCTATCATTTTGCAGATAAGGAAATTGAGGCTTATAGAGATTAAATCACTTGCCCAAATCAAACAGCTAGTAATAAGCAGCAGAGCTGGGATTTGAACCCAAGTCTATTCTGACTCCAGATGGTGCACTTTGCTGTTCTGTCCTGTCCCCTTCCCATCGCCCTGTGAACAGCAGTCTTCCCCCACATGCCTGCTCTGCTGTTTGCCCTTGGACCTGAGAGTATGGGTTTGACCTTTGACACAGAGAAGCAGCTCGCACCACAAAGCCGAGGGACCTGCCTCAGAGGAGGCGCCCATTTCCTGTGCCTAAAGGGGCAGAGCCAGCCAGCAGTTGCTACAGGAGAATCCCAGGGGTGGTCCATTCCCAGCTACTTCCCTGCAACATCAGAACAAAAACCGGCAATCCTTTCCAGTCATAAAGTTTGGTTTGAATGAGGACATTTCTTCTCCATCACTGGATGCTCATGGTTCATTTATTTGGTACTTTGAGGCCTGAACAATCAGTGCTTCAGATCACAGCTAGGTAGCGGAGGGGACGTTAAGCTGCTTGAAATTCAAGCTGGCAAATGTATTTTCTTAAAGCTGACAAGTGCCCTTTACGCTTCAAAAGAATAAATGAGTTCCCTGGCTCCGAGCTGGACTGCGTCTCGGCAGCCAGAGACCCAGCGAGCACAGGACCTGGAAAGGCAGCAGGTCTGACGTCTTCCCAGCTGTGTGCCGTGTCCTGGTGGTCTACCTGGCTCACTTGCTGGTGGCTTGGATGACGCTTGGAGAATCTGGCTTGGTTAGTTTGTTCGTTTGTTTGTTTGTTTGTTTCCCACATGGAGCAGTCACTAATCTCCTTATGTACAGCTAAGCTTCCTATCGTGATGTCTGTATTTGAATCAGGACCTCCGGTGCTCACGAGGAACAGTGGGTACCGCGGCATCGTGCCCTGCTGCGTCTGTAAGCACACCAGGGACAGTCTGTGACGGAAGGACAACATCAGCCTTATCTGAGCTCATTGCAGATGTTGCCAGGGTCCTGAGGGCTGAGCCCAGTGCTATCTTTATTTTCCCATCTGGTTCACTTCTTAGCTTTTAGGTGAGTTTCTGGAAGGAGTCTGTTCTTCTCCTGAACCTGCCTGTACCCTTCAACTGCTAGATCCCCCCTCCAGCGTAGGGACCAGAGCCCCTGGATTCACCCAGTAAGGCTCCTGAGGGGGGTGGGCAGGTCCAACCTCCACAACCTGTCTCTTGCTAACATCAATGGCTTCATGTAGCATAATGCTGATGGGTCACACCCCATCCCAGTCCCTACACGGGGTGAGGATGACAAGTACCAAGTCCTGCTGATAAGAAAAAAACGCTGCAAGAATCAGCAGGAAAAGGATATTTACATGACCTGAAAAGTGTCCCCACAAATGGCTTATTACTTGTACAGAGGAAAATTGTGACTTGTACAATGGAAAAACCAGGTGATCAAGATTAACATCACCCTCTTCAGACAGACAGACATCAGGCACTTCTAAAAGTGATGCCCTGCAAAACACACGCTATCACTTTTGTGATATCTCAGCTCAGAATGCATAGCTGCACCTGATCATGAGGAGACATCGGATACACCCGAATCCAGCAACATCCTATAAAACAATTGGTCTGCATTCTTCAGGATTTCAATGTTGTGAAAGGCAGAGAAAGGTAGAGTTGCTGTTCTGGATTAAAGGAAAGAGACATGACAATTAAATGCAATACATAATCTCAGACTGGATCCCACACTAGAGGGAAAAGAATGCTATAGAGAATGTTACTGGGACGATTGACAGAATTGGAATATGGATAGTAGATTAAAGTATTGGATCAATGTTCAATTTCCTGAATTTAATAGCTATATTGTGGTCATGTAAGAGGATAACTTTGTTCTCAGAAAATACATACTGAAGTGTTAAGGAGTAAAGGGCCATGATGTTTGCACTCTACTCTCAAATTGTTCAGAATAAACGGAAATAACTATATGTGTGTGTATCTACATCTATAGCTCTCTATTGATCTATTTATATATCTATATCTAGCTACATATCTCATCTATTGAGAGAGAGAGAGAAACAATAAATATGTCAAAATGCAAAAAAAGTTGATGAATCTAGGTGAAGGGTATTTAGGGAGTTCTTTATATTATTCTTGCAGCTTTTCTGTTAGTTTGAAATTATTTAAAATCTAAATAAACATTGTAGAGGTTCAGAGGGAGGGGAAAACTGGACCCCAACTGAAATCCTGGGAGTTTCCCCCTTCCTGTTTGAGCTAAGTGAGGTGGCAGAACTCATTCTATTACTTCCCTCTTTTTAAGGACTTTTTTGAGGGTTGGTTGGTTTCCCTTTTGCTAATGGCCAGGAAGATGCTCCGGCCCTCTTAGATCATCGTCCCGGGGCCAACCGCAGTGTCTGGCTGTGGGGGCTGAGCCTCCCGGGCAGGCCAGCTCGGAACCAGGAGGCAACGGCTCACCCACTGCATCTCTCCAAAGTGAAACTCACAAGGGACTCTGAGCCTCTGAGTCCCACGTCAGAAAGTGGAGGAGGAAGAAACACTGTTATGATTCCTTCCTGGGCAGAGACTTTGGTCCATCCCCACCCCCCACCCCGCTGGCCCATTGTCTTGGGTGAGCCTGGGAATCAGCTGAACCAAGAACCACCTTTGCTGTTTCCTGCTTGTCAGGAGCCGTTGAAGACTCTTGTCAAATGGCTGTTGCTTTTTTGAAGAGGCAGTGTGTGTGCGGTGGTTAAGGACCCCAACTCTAAATTCAGGCTGCCTGGGCCCGGCGCTTCCAGCACTAGAGCCCCAGGTCTCTAGTCCGCAAGCACTAGAGACCTGGAGCCATGTCTTCGCCTCCAGGAGCCCCAGTTTCTTCCTTCGGTAAGCAGGGACAACATGCTACCTCCCGGGCTTGTTGAAATCACTGAGTGGGATGCGTCACATGAAGAGCTGGCACACGCCAACTTCTCGACAAATGTTAGTTATTATTACTACTAACCACAGGCCTTGAGCTCCCAGAGTTGGCCAGGGAGTCAAGAAAATCACAGATTTAAGAAGCAATATCAACGAAACCTGAACACTGCTAGTTAGGGAAAATACACACAATTCCCAGGGCTATGGGAGCACCGAGGAGGAGAATCTATCTAATCTGGAGTGAGGGAGAGTTGAGGAAGTTTCTCCAGAGGCAGGGATGTTTAACACAGATATAAACTTAGCATCTGGACATGTCAGAGACTGTTCTAGCTCCCATGAACACCACAGTGAACACAACAGAGTCTCTGTTCTCACAGGACTTCTATTCTAGTGGGAAGTCAGGCCATATCACAAACAGATAAATATATATGTCAAGAGGTGTGCTATGTTGAAAAAAATAAAACGGAGTAAGGAGATGGAAAGTCTACCTGTTTGTGAAACATGGATGTAACCACCTAACTCCAACCCTCATCACAAGGATGAATGCATAGAAAGTACTTAGGAGCACAGTGTCTGACATGGAATAAGTGTTAGATACTTCACTTGCTTTGCAAAGGCTCAAGAAATGTTTATTGATTTGAATGGATTGTTTCATTTGTTTAACAAGAATTTTTTGAGAGCCCAGCACGTACCAGGCTCCAAACCAACATCAGTATGCCATGACCCAGACAAGTGTTCAAGGAGCTCATAAAAGTCTAATGGGGAAGACAGAAAAACAGGCAATTCCAAATACTGTGTGATAAGAACCAAGAGTTTTGACTATATTTACTATGTGTTTACTAGGTACCAGGCACTATTTTGAACATTTTGTCTATATTAAGTCATGTCGTCTTTACAACTCTATAAACTAAGTACTTTTACAGATGAGGAAACTGAGGCATGGAGAGGTTGGGTAAGTAGCCCAGAGATGTACAGTAAGTGCAGAAGGGCTACAGCTGGACTTCTGCACCGGGGAAGGCCAAAGTGTTATCGGAGCCCAGAGGAGGGGCCCCTGGCAGGACCGATCAGGCTTCCTGGAGAAGGGCCCATCTGAGATGAGGTTTGCACAATGAGTAGATATTAGCGGAAGGGTGGGGAAGAAGGACTGTTCGGGAACAGCCTGTGCAGAGGCCCGAGGTGAGAGAAAGCAAGCCCTTTCCACGCCCAGCCATGGGTCTGAGATTGGGGAGTGGAGAGGATGAGGCTGGACAAGAGGGCAGGGGCCAGCGGGGGGGGGCCAGCCAGGCAGGGCCTTGCACTGCCCTGAGAAATGTGGCCTTTCCTGGGTGGGGAGGTGCAGGGAGGCACAGGGCAGGACAGGCAGAGGAGCTTCTTCACAGTTTTGTTCCCTGAGCTTAGAGGCACCCACTGCTGTAAGGGTAAGCCAGACTTGACTTGGCCTTCCAGGCAGAGCCAGAGTCTCTCCAGAGGGGGTGTCTCTTAAAGAGCCAGACCAGTGAAATGGGTGGGAACAGAGATAGATCCCAAGGATGCCAAGAGGGGACTCAGTGGGGATCTCAGGCTATCGTCTGGTTCTTCTTCTTAGAAAAAGATCTTTTCCAAGAGGTTAAGCAACATGTGGTGCAGTAAGTAAATAAATAGTTCCAGCAACTCCACGGAGCCTGCAGCACAAGGGCAGCCCCCCTCGTTTCCCCTCCCCCAGGCCACCACGCATGCTTACTGGTTCTCTTGGGTTGCCTTCCAAAGACATTCCGTGCATCTATGCATAGGTTTATGTAGATATAGTCCATGGAGGAATTTTAATAATGGATTTTATTGTTGTTTTTTTGGCTAAGAGTCCATTAAAAAGTAAAATATGTTCGTTGTAGAGAATTTTGGAAAACAAAATGTAGAAGGCCGGGCGCGGTGGCTCATGCCTGTAATCCTAGCACTCTGGGAGGCCGA
>VBSM01000529.1:14964026-14982735 GCA_008086735.1 Cheirogaleus medius | reverse complement strand
AAAAAAAAAAAAAAAAAAAAGTAGAAAAGCCATATAAAAAGCCAAGCTGTAGAAGCAATCACTGCTCACATTTTCAACCCTGGGTTTCTGTTTTAATAAGAAAAACAAATAACTTTTGAATGACATGGTAAAAGGTAGCTTTGTATTCTCTATAGCGATCCATTGGTCCCCTCCCAATGGCGTGGTACTTGAAGGAATGAGAATTATTAATCTTTTTCTTACTTCTTCAAGTGAAAGAAAGTGGAGAACCTAAGTCCTCTGAAGCGTGATCTCCTGGCTCTTAGATCCTGTTACACAACAGTGTCCCCATCGCTCAGGCCTAAGGAGGGGACTAGGGTTAAACAATGGCCACCTCCCTGCCCACCAGAGACAAAACCTGGCTTCTGGCCTGTCTGCCAGATGTGGGTCCCTCTGCTGAGGCTACCACCAGCTGCTGTGACTCTGCATGACACACTGGCTTGATGGGACTCCTCTCTCTCCTCCCTTCTGGGATGCGGGCTTGGCCAGGGCAGTAGAGAGCATGCTAAAAGCACTGACTCTGGGGTCAGACTGCCTGGATTCAGAACCCAGCTCTGGCCTTGTCAGCTCTGTGACCTTGGGCAAATTACTTAACCTTTCTGAATCTCACCTCCCCCATCTGTAAAATGGGGGAGTAACAATACTTCCCGTATAGATAGAGCTTTCATGAGGCTCCAATGCCTGGGAAGTGCACACACATAGAAAGCCTGGGTAAGGTCAGTGTTAGTACTGTGCTGTCAGCCAGGAGGTATGGGGGGAGGAAGTTCTGTTTTCTGAGGGGCCGTCTCCACATTCCTCCACTCCCAGGACAACCCCCTCCCCCAAGCCCGCAGATCTTCGCTTGTGCTGTGCCCTCTGACCCTCTTCTCAGGCTTTTCAGGCCCGAGAAATCTTTCTCATATTTCAGAATTCAGAGGCAAAGCCTCCAGGGATCTCCCACAAACACACCTCCACCCTCAGTCCAAATAAACTGCTTCCTCCTCTGGATCCCTCCTCGCTGGACCCTGGAGGGCATGTTGTATTAAATTATTTGTGTAACCCAGGGGTGCCCCCTCAGGTCCCCACTCAACAGGGGTCACTAGCCCTTTAAAGTTGCTCCCATAGCCCCCCCAGGGCCTTCCCAACAGAACCTTCCCCCGCCAGCCCCAGGCTTCTGGGAAAGCCACCCCTGTCTCGGCTCCAGGGATGGAGCCGGAGGAGTCTCAGCCAATCAGCTCCTGGAGTTGTCCTGGTGCTGTCATTGGTCCTGACGTGACCATGTGACCCAGTTCACCCAATCAGACTGAATGGAAGAACTTAAATGTCGCTTAGGAGGCTGGTTTCTTTCCTTGCTGGGGAGAGCCTGGACGCCTGGTCTGGCAGGTGTTGCTGGCAGCTGTCTTGCCACCAAGAGGGTAGCTATCCTTGGACAGAGGAGACAGAAAGTTCCTGGGTCCTTAGGTCCTTATGCCATCACTGAACCACTGAGTCAATCAATCCCAAGGACAGGAGGGCCCTGGGACTTCCTGTTGGTGAAATAATAAATTCTCTTAATGTTTAAGCTAATTGAGTCGGATATTCACATCTGCCCTGATCACATTGCCAGAATTCACATTTAATTTATTGAGTGCTTACTGTGTGCCAGGGTCTGTGCTGAGAGCTTTCTGAGGTAGATGTGACATAGTTTGTAGCATATTTTCTGCAGTGAGACCTCTTGGGTTTTCACATCTGAATATAAATATCCTGTTTCTCCAAAGTCCAGCAAACGTTTCCAGCCCAGGCACTTCTCTTGGGCCAGCCTTCCCCATGGACGCTAGGCAGGTTGCTTATTTCTGCAGGCTCTGTTTCCCCTCTGTCATCCTTCCCTCCGGCTTTCAGGTCCCAAGCTTCCCACCCTCCTGTTCCCTTACTCGGAGCCTTCAGGCTCCAGACTATGGCCAAGGAGAGGGCAGTGCCTTTCCTGCTCAAGGAAGTTATTAACATATCTGGCCGTGCAAAGACCCTGATCTCCCCAGAGGGATGCTATGGCCAGGTTTTTGATCTCACATATTTTTCTTTCCCCGGGAGTCTGCGAGCATCTTGAGGCTCTGAGTTGGGTGGATTCTGGCCTGAGGCTCCAGGGCCCAGCCTAATTCCAGTGAATGTCCAAGGAAAGGAGGACGGATTTGGCGCACCCCTAGGCCTTCCCGTCTCGTCTGGGCTGCTGGCCCCACCTCCCGATGAGTCAGCATCGAAGCCAGTCCTCTTGGCCTTTCCTGTTCTCTTCTCCAGCTCAGGAAGAACAGCAGGATGTGAGCTGCGCCCAGGCCGTTTTTAGACTTGGCGGAGTGGCAGGTGTTGGCAGGCTGTCCCGTGGAGGCCAGACCCGTTGCTCAGTTCCCCCATCCCACAGCCAGCCACCGCCTCTCACCCCAAGGATGGGGGAATCCCGTCCCAGGAGATGAGCAATGAATGCCAGTGGATGGGTGGGTACACAGTGCACCCCAACTCCTGAGCGGAGGGCACAGGGTCAGAGAAAGTCAGAGGATGAACCCTGGAGATGAAGAGCCTGTGTTCGAATCCTGACCACATTACTTTAACTCTGCCTGAGTTGTCTCATCTGTAAAAAAATGGCGATAATAGTTGCTCCCTCCAAGATTACCAAAGAGTAAATGCATCTGTATTCGTAGAACACTCAAAAGAATAACCGGCACATGATGAGCACTAAGTCTGTGTCTCGCACATGAAAAACATAAATTCAGTAAACATTGACTGAGGGCCCACCATGCGCAGGCCCAGGCCAGGTGCTGGGGACACGAGGGTGAACAAGACAAACACAGCAGCTGCCTCCAAGAAAGGGACCAATTCAGTAGGGGGGGAGCAGAGCCTGAGAATCTGTTAGCAAATGGCTCGTACAGTGAAGTCTAAATTTCCCTGAACAAATAGGGAAACTGAGACCTGGGGAAGGATAGGGAGTTGCTTGAGGTCTTACAGCTGGAGAATAATAACAAGTGTTAAAACTGAAGGAGCACTTTCTGCGTGCCAGACATGTAACTGTTTTATTACCGTTTTGTCATCGTCCCCAATTTACCCAGGAGGAACCAAGCACAGACAGGTTAATTTACTTGCAGTCACACAACTAGGAAACAGGAGAGCCAGGACTGAACTCCAGGCAGCATGGCTAAGCGAACAGCAGAATGAGACTGATAATTAGCTGCCATTTATTGAGTAATACGTCATCTGCTTTATCCTCACTCCACCAGACGAAGTAAGTCCCCATGTCACAGATGAAGGAACTGAGGCCCAGGGAGGTTGTGTGATTTGCCCAGGGTCTCACGACCAGGCAGTGGTAGAGCTGGGGTTTCTCGACACTGGGTTATCCTGACGCCCCAGACCTCTCATTCTCAGCTGGCCTTGCCCGGCCTGGCTGGCGCCTGTGCCGTCCCCCCTCCATTCCTTCTGGGGTGCGTGTGCAGAGAATGCAGAAGTCATTGAGCCACAGTCTGGACAAATGGGCATTATGAACAGAGTCCTCCTGCCAAGCTGCCAGAGCCAAGTGGACGCCATCGTGGACTAGCCACATCCCCCCTCCCTCTAGCTTGACTCTAAAATCCAAGATTCTCTGGGAAGACTGGACTCCACCGGGCTGGGACCACACCAGTGGGAACAGCAGAGCTCAGCTCTACTGGGCCGTCCACACACATTATGGGAAGGTTAAACTTCACAAGCACCCTAGGAAGAAAGTTCTAGTATTATCCCCATTTTGCAGGAGGCAGGACAGTAAAGTGGTTAGAGCACTGACTCTGAGCCAGGCTGTCTGGATCCCAGCCACAGCCTGGCCACGGCCACTAGCTCTGCCCAAGGCTCTGTCCTAGGCGTGGCCTTGGGTAACACTTAACCTGTCTGGGCCTCAGTTTCCTTATCACTAGGATGAGGACGAGACTAGTACCCACACCTCACAGGGTGGATAAAAGAACTAGAAGTGCTAGGACATGTGAAGCGCTTAGAACAATGCACAGCCCATAATGAGCACTATGCGTTTGCCGTTGTAAGGAAACTGAAGCTCGAGGAAGTTATACGACTTGCCCCACATCACAAAAGTACCAGGTGGAAGAGCCAGGACTTGAACTCAAGTCTGTCCAACTCCAAAGCAGCCCTCTCTCCACATACTCAGGGCATCGAGCTCCTTCACGGATGAGTAGTATGTTTAGATTGAAGAGAGGCGGACGTTTCAGGTTGAGGGAACAGCATTTGCACAGAGATGGGAAAGGACTACATAGCAACCGGTAGTAGATCCAGAGTCAGCACCTCGTCCCCACAGTGCCAACACCCAGCTGGGGCCCACCCAGTCTGATGGCAATTTGGATCGTTTGACAAGTATTTCCTGAGCATCTACTGTGTGCTGGGCCAGGTAGTGGGCATTGAGAAAAAAAAGAGAAATCACACACGATTCTTGCCCTCGGTAAGCTCAACAATGCAGTGGGGGAGACAGATGTACAAACAGGTCACCATGTTACAGCCAAATAATCATTCCATAGTGCTCCGTGGACGGGAGTGAGAGTAAATCTCCCTTAGGGAGGAGCTGGGAAAGGCTCCATGGGGAAATTGGCGTTTGAACTGGACCTTTAAGAGCTGAGCAAGTGCACGAGGGGAAACGTGAGCCCATCTCCGGCAGAGAGCTGAGCAGGAGCAAGTGCAGAGAGTCACAGGGCACATGGGGTGCTCAGGGGAGTGACAAGTTACAGATGTCCAGAGCAAGGTAGATGGGACTGCAGGGGTGGTTCAAGGGCAGAGTAGGGAGGACCTCTGCATTGATCAGAACTCCTGGGTTGCATGATCCAAAAAACCCAATTTCAAGAGGCTTAGATGAAAAGGAAATGTATTGATTCAAGAATCTCAAAATTTCAGTTTATCTGCTTCAGGTATAGCTGGATCTAGGGGCTTAAGTGATGCCTTCAAAATTTGGTCTTCCCATCTCTCTGCTTTTCCTTGTGTTGGCCTCATTCTGGAGCAAGCCCTTTGCAAATGGAAGCAGCTCCAGGCTGACAGACTCCCAGTTCCAAGCCCAGTGGAAAGAAAGATCCATTTCTTCCAATATTTATATACAGGTTCTGAGATTGAATCTCATTGGATTGTTTTAGGTCATGTGACTGTGCCTGACCCAATCATTGTGTGGAAGTGGAGGGAGTAGGGGTGGCACACTTAATTGGCAATTTGGACCATCCCTAGACCGGAGCCCAGAAACCATGTGGGCCGAGAGTGCAGGCGGTTTTGGGGTCCCAGGAAAAGGAGATTTGGAGCTGAGATGGAAAAGAAATGGAAGCTGGGTGGGCAAAGATGATAGTCTGGAACTTGAGGTCTGGTCCTTTAGGCAGTGGGGAGCCAGTGGGGGCTGTAATTTGCGGACACAGCAGCTTGGATTAGATCTGGGCTTTGCAAGTAGAGAAGGGAGACAGAGACACTTGGGGATGGGGACAGAGATTTTTATAAGAAGATGCAAGTCTCTTTGGAAGGTCCTGGAGGCCTGGGGCAGGAGGCGTGGAGAGGAGGGGAGATACAAAAGATGCCTGGCTGGGATGCCACAGTTGTTACTGGAAAGGCTGCTTCGAGGACCAAGACCACGTCACCCCCTGGCCGTGGGCCTGCAGCTGCCAGCAAGAGCGTGGGCTAAGGGCACAGCCTCCCTTCCCCCCAGCACCCCATGACTAATTCTTTCCCTCCATCTGCTCCCACACTTACCTCCACTGGGCCCCGGGGAATCTGATCTCCTCCGGCCCTGGCTGGGGGGTGGTCACCTGGTCAGCAGGTGGTGGTGGTGGTGGGGGCTGAGCGCTTCTCCTCTCCCAGTCTCAGCAGCCCCTTTCTTAGTTTCTGACCTCCCACCCCATCCCCCTGGGGCCTGGAATATCACCCTGTGGGCTCCAGGCAGGCCAGCTCTACTCCCTGCTGAATGGAGCCATTGTGAGATCAGCCTGAGAGCTGGCAGGCACTGGGCTGGCACACGTGGCTCTCCCAGAGGCCTCGAGTCCAGCCATTCCTGGCTCTGGCTACTTGGGCCTGCGTGGAGGGGAGGGAGGAAGCCCGAGGGGGTTTGGGCTGCCATAAGGGGCTTCAGGACCTGCTGCAGCTGGACCCCTGAATTTGCTACACTCCGATTTCCACCTGCCTTGGGTCTAAAGGAGGAGGCCGGGAGCTAAGGCTTACCCCTGGAGCCTCCAGAACTTTGGAGCAGGAAAGATTTTCTAGCTGGGTCCTGGCATCTCTGGGGCTTTCACCAAACTGAGAGCTGTGATGTGATAGAAACAGCCAGAACCCTGTTCCCGGTGGCCCAGCCAACCCTACAGATCCCTGGAGGGAGAGGCAAGACACTGAGGCCATCCAGGAAAGGTTGTGAGGTTCGGGAGTGGGTGGTGAGAAAGGGTGAGCTTGGGATTTGCTGTTTCACCGCATAGAACGCCACAGCTTTCCAGACTGAGCCTGTGGCGACAGTGTCACAATACTGAGCTACTATTTATTGAGGACTTACTAAGTGTTTGGGCACAGTGCAAAGAACATTGCATACCTTATCTCATTTAGTCCTTATAACATCCATATAAGGCAAGTATTATCATTATCTCCAAGGTTGTCATGTACAGTTGCCCAGGTTTTCCACTGTACAAAGAGTGGGCGTGTGAAGGCTAGAATCCACCCAGTGCTCTGCTCACCAACCATGTTCCTGTGGGTCTCTGTCTGTAAGAAGGGCTTATTTTGCTTATGTTACAGCTGAGGGAAGTTAGGCTCTGAGGAGATGAAATTACTTGTCCAAGTCCCCACAACTAGTAAGTGACAGATCTGGGATTCAAACAGATCTGCTGACTCCAAAACCTCTCAATGAACCACTATACTCTCTACGTTTAGACTTATCCACTTGCACTCCTCTCTGCTTGTCTCTTTCCTCAGCCCCAGCTGCTCATGATAGACAATGTGGTGTCTTAGTATTCACATCTCCTCTTCACATCTCAGTCTCCTTATCTGTAAAGTGGGAATTTCGATTAGAGTTCTTTAGAAGTAAGCAAGAGAAACCACTTTGGCTACGTAAACAAAGAAGGAATGCAGTGGATCCGAAGGAGGAGCTGAACTAGGCCTTGGCAAGGCCAGAAACCCCACTCCAAGGATCCCGCAGCAGGGACCAGTGAACGGCACCTTTGGGCTAGTTCCCTGAATAATAAACCAAGCCCTGTTGCCAGAAAAAGAGGGCATAGTGTGGCATTCCCATGTCCACGTCAGGGAGGGGAATCCATGCCCAGCTCAGAGTCATGGCCCGAACCAAGTGAGATCTCGGGCGGAGGCTCTTTGCTGGCTGTAAAACAGCACATGACACATGGGAGCATCGTGTGTGTCCCGGGTAGCAGCAGTGTGAGTAGGGCCAGCTTCTGGTCCTGGCTTGCCCAAGGTCATGTGTCCTTGGGCAAGTCACTTCTCCTTCTGGATCAAAGTTTATCTATAGAAGGAAGGTGATTATCTCTAAGGCCAGTTCTTAGCTCATTAAGGAGTTTACAGTCCATTCCAGGCAGTTCGGGATATTAAAAGACATAGACATTCCTGGGAGCAGTTGCTCAACCCAAAAGAATGAATCGTGAATGGTGGAATTTCAGGCATCCATGAAGATGACATTGGGTGGGGTTTTGTGCAGTCACACCAAGTGGAAAAACATCCACTGCGTCGAGGAGAGTAGGAAGAGGGGCAGCAGGGACGCAGTGCCCCAACCGCACACCTCCAAAACCTCTGCCACGGAGAGGGCTCTGGAGATCCCCGCTCAGGGGCAAGAGGTTGGTCACATGCAAGAGTTCATGTGCTGGAGGGGTCCAGGTGGAGGAAGCACAGCTGGCCACCAAAAGATAAAGAGCCTCTGGACCCCTCATGTCCCAGTGCCTTTGTCTAAGGGACACACAGATTTGTGATGACAGCAGACCGAAGCACTGTGCAAAGAGGACATCAGTTCTCCTCTCTGGGCCTCGGTTTCCATCTCGGTCAAGTAAGATCACTGTTATGCCAACCTCACAGGGTCTTTCTGAGGATCAAATGGGACAACACATCTGGAAGAAAACCCGAGGAAACTTAGGGTCCAGGTGCTGAATAAGGACTGGAACATAAGCTTGGTGGGGCAGGGCTTCTGCCTGTCTTGTTCACTGCTATATCCCCATGCCATATCCCCATGCAGCATGGGGTCCAGCACATAGTAGATGCTCAAAAACTATGTGTTGTGTATTAGTAACTAAAGTGTAAACTAACATGCAATAGGTACTTACGTTCCAAGCATTGCTTTGAATATTTTTTTCTTTCTTAGAGACAGGGTCTTGCTATGTTGCCCAGGCTAGCCTTGAACTCCTAGGCTCAAGGAATCAGTCTCCTGAGTATCTGGGACTATACGCACGTGCCAGCCACCATACCCAGTGCTCTTAATTTACCATATATGCACTCCTTTAATCTTTACAACAGTAGGGGTACTGTTATTGTCATCTCCATTTTAGAGATAAAGAAACTGAGATTAAGTCACTTGCCCAAGGCCATGCAGTTAGTAAGAGGTAGAGCTAGACTTTGAACTCAGGCAATCTGGCTCTAGGGTCTGTGCTATCAAGCATAACTGTTCAGTTCCCTGCTGAACAGGGGACTGAGTGAATGAATGTATACGTGCAGGAATGAATGAAATTTGGGATTCAGACTCCTTAAACTTTTGCTTTAGGAACATGGGCTGAAGCTTCCAGCAAGAATTCCTTCCTTCTTTTTATTAATCTATAAGCTGGTTCTGGTATTTACAGAGGATATTTTGCAAATACAACAGCATGTCCAAATTGGTCTCATCGTCTTCCTCCAAACCTGTTCCTTCTCTTCCTCTCCTCTCAATTTCAGCTCATGCTGTCACTGAGGACGCTGCCCAAGCCAGAAATTTCTGAATTATTGTTGATAACTTTCTCTCTCTGATCTGGACAATCTTTGGACCAACTCTTCAAGGTCACAGTAGAAACTTTATCTGACACCAAGGTCATCCAGATGTTGTCCTCTGTCATGTTCCAAGTGTTACAGCTTGCTGACTCACCCTTATGCTTTAAGATTTCATGAGAAGTTGGCTCGAATATTCAATCCCACTATGATGGGCTTCATGGCTGTCTCCTATTCCAGTTTAACTATTGCTGCAAAAGGAATCAACCAAAACTTAGTGGCTTAAAACAATATCATTTTATTATTACTTCTCATGGTTCTGCAGGTTGGCTGGTCTCAGCGAGGTGGTCCTCTCTCCAGATTTTTCACATGGTTGCTGTCAGACAGTGAATAGGGCTAGAGTGATCTAGAGGCTTTCTCACTCACAGGTCTGGTAGTTGGCACTGGTTGTCACCTGGGAACCCAGCTTGAATACCTACCTATGGGCTCTTAATGTGCGCTGGGCACAGCATGACCACTGAATTCCAAGAACAAGTGTCCCAAGAAACAGAAAGTGAAACCTACCATTTTCTTAAACTTTGGGTCACTTCCACAGTATTCCATTGGTCAAGCAGTCACAGAGCCCATGTTCAAGGGGAGGGCATACAAAACCCCACATCTCAATGGGAGGGGTGTCAAAGAATTGTGGGCCAATGTTTTAGAACCACTGCATTTCCCAGTCTCTCTGGGGACTTTTGGGAAGGGAGTCCGTTTCTCCTAGCCAGCCTCTACCTCTTCTCCTTCCATATAACCTGCTTCAGCTGAATTCTTGATCTCCTTCAGCTCTCAACTCCCTTGAAGTCCACCCCACTGGCAGCCCAAAAGGCAGAGCATAGATCCTTTTTCTTGATTTTCTCCAAGGCCATGTGTCAAGATGAGGTAGGCATCTACTGATATGTGGGTGATGGGGGAGGGAAGTTGCACTGCCATGCAGCTGTGGACAGATGACTTAAGACAGAACTTCAGAGTTCTCTGTTCTCAAGAGTCCTTCAGCCATCCTGGCCCCTGGTCCTCTCTCCTGCCCTGGCACCATCTGCCCACCCAGTTGCCAGACCCTCTCTGACCTTCAGGCCACTCTCATTTCCTCTTTCATCTCCCTCTCCAAATTCTACTTACTTTTTTACCTTGAACAATTAAGTTCTCTGTCCCCTCTCCTTCCCAGTGCATCCCAGCTACACTGAGGAGTTCTCTTTCCACAATTATAATGTCCTTTTAGCCATGAAAACTGCTGAACATAGGTAGTTCCCTCCCCTAGAAGGAATTCAGTTGCCAGAATGTTTCCTCCTCTACTCTCAGAGTTGGAAGTTTGCTGAGAGATCCTCTAGCTCAACATTTTCCAGCGCATGTTCCTGGGAGTGGTATTCTTTTTTACGCTGGTCATAGTCCATAGAGGTAGTGTGTTGCCAAATGTGTTTGGGAAATGTTTAATTAAAGTGAAACAGGACTCCTCTGACTGAAGTACCATCAAATAGTACTTTCTATGATAAAGGGAATGCTCTAATCTGTTCTGTGCAATACTGCAGCCACTAGCCACACGTCTGCTGAGCATTTGAAATGTGGCTAGTGGTCAGGCACAGTGACTCATGCCTGTAATCCCAGCACTTTGGGAGGCTGAGGCAGGAGGATCACTTGAGACCAGGAGTTCGAGATCAGCCTGGGCAACATAGGAAGACCCCATCTCTATAAAAAACAGGAAAAAAATTAGCCAGGTATGGTGGTGCATACCTGTAGTCTCAGCTACTTGGGAGGCTGAAGTGGGAGGATCACTTGAGACCAGGAGTTTGAGGCTGCCGTGAACTATGATCAGGCCACTGTACTCTAGCCTGGGTGACAAAGTGAGACCAAGAAAGAAAGAAAGAAAGAAAAGAAAGAAAGAAAGAAAGAAAAGAAAGAAAGAAAGAAAGAAAGAAAAGAAAAGAAAAGGGGCCAATGAGACCAAAGAACTGAATTTTAAATTTTATTAAATTTTAATTAATTTTAATTTAAATAGTTACATGTGGCTAATGGGTACTGTATTCGACAGCACAGTTTCAGAGCTTATAATATCCTAATAGGTATTAAGTAGCTTTTCCCAAATTGTGTGGTCAAAGATTCTCTCTCTCTCTTTACCTTTTTTATGGTGTGCTATTAACTCCTGTTTCTGAGCTTGGGAAATGCTCTTCTAGTCCAATCCTCATTTGACAGATGGGTAAACTGAGTCCCAGAGAGGGAAAGTGACTTGCAAGGTCACAAGGTCACACAGCAAGTTAGTGCCCAGCTGAGGCTTGAACTCAAGTCTCTTCTCTCCTAGGCCAGTTCTGCCTCTCGGGTTTTTTGTGTTTTTTTTGACAGCTTTAAGTAAGGGACAAAGCCAAAAGAAGGGCAGCGTGCATCGACTGCTTTCCTAACCCTGTGAGGTGGGAATCGGTAACCCCACATATACACATGAGGAAACTGAGGCTCAAAAAGGAGAGGGCAGGTGCCCAAAGCAATATATGTGGCCACCGCTTGAAACTAGCAGAGCTGTGTCCAAAGTGAGCAATCAGCAGGAAAAAGGTGGGGAAACGCAAGGAAGGAGAAGAATAAGCCTCAGTAAACAATGAACAAAGATTGGGGTGGGGGTAGGCACACAGGGACCTGGCCCAGGCCCAGAGAAAAACCAGGGTGAGCAAAGAAAATGTCCGCGAAAACCAAAGCCTCAAATGCCCCTAACCACAGCTGCCCACGGATGGGCGGGCCCCTGCTTCTCAGGCAGCCATTCTATAGGTTGGCTGGCAGCCAATGGGGGCGCTGGTGTGACTGTTCTGGCCAACAGGGGCAGCCCTGACAAGTTGGTGAGCGCGAGAACCAATCAGGTTCTCTCTTTTATGAGGTCGGGATTTACGAAGTGTAAAAATTATTTATAGCAGCCAAAGAAGCAAAGTGAGGGAGCGGTTGGGTTGCCTTGACTGGAGTTGCGTCAGTTTCGCAGCCACAGACAGGAGCAGATGAGCAATGGCTAGTTCACAAGGAGAAAGGATGACTTAAGAGCCCTCACACAATGAGTAATGAGGGACAATGGATGACGTTGTGCTTGTGTGGGTAGTAAGTGCGCCGTCCTGGGAGAGAGTCAAGACTTCTAGTCTGGGAAGGCGGGGGTTGGGAAGGAGTTAGACGAGCTGCCAGCCTGGGCAGGCCTCGCCCTCTCTTGGAGTCTGCCCCCGTGGCCCGGGTGGTGGGCGGTGGCCACTTGACCAGCGGGCCTGGCAGGTGCACTCTCCTGGGAACTTGTGATGGAGACAAGTTCTCCGATGGGTGTTGCCCTGAGAGGACCCATAAAGCCGGGCCTGAAGCAGCCAGGAGCCCTAAGAAATCTTGAGCCCAGAAGAGGAGAAGAAGAAAGTGGTGTGGAGCAGAGGGACAGGATGAGGGCGGGCAATGCTGTGTTTTATTTTCTGGATATTTCTGGCCCCTTAGAAAACTCTGGCTGAGTTTCCTGCCCTTGAGTTGCACAAAGATCCTTCCAGTAATCCTTCTCCATGCCTCATTTATGCCTAAGCTGGCTGAGTGGGGTCTGCCCTTGTAACTCAAGTGAGGCCTCTGTGTGTGTGTTGCAGACATCTGGGTGTTGAGGAAATGGATTAAGTGTTGCATGCCTGTGAGAGCCTGCTGTCCTTGTGAGGGTATGTTCTTGACTGTCTATAGCCACTTTCCTCTGATCCCTGGTCTCCTCACTTGACATGAGGGGCTGGAGGAGAAGAGGCTCTCTTCTGACAGTGGCCTTCTGTTGCATGAGCCTTTGCCCACTGTGCAATGCTAAGTGCCTCGGAAAAACCACATTCCTTCCATGAGTCAGTCAGTCAGTCATTCTAAATGTTGACTGAGTGCCTACTATGTGCCAAGCATTGATCTAGGCAACGGGATGAGGCAGTGAATAAGATAGGCAAAAATAAACAAACATGAACCCTTATGCATGACTGACCTCAGTTTCCCCCATCTGGAAAATGGGTATTGGACCAAAAACTCCTTGAGGTGGCTTTGGGCTGTAAATGTCTGTGGTTTGCTGGGCTGTCCCATGAGCACTGTTGCCCATCAAACCTGAATCTGCACTTCAGGTTCCTGGAGGGGGCGGGAGACCTGGAACCTGAGAGAGGGGAGGTGGGTGGGTGGCGATGGCTGCTGGGCTCGGGTTGCAGGCTCTGCTGGGCCTGCCAGCTGGCCTGGCCTCAGCCCCATTCCTGCCACTGGGCCTCCCAGACAGCTGGCCTTCGCCTGCTGCTGCTCAGCTCTCCCTGTTTGGCCTGGGGGCTGCCCCAGCTGCCTCAGACTCACCGGCCTGGGCCTCCCGCTTGACCTCTCCCCTTGACCTCTTGGCCTGATGGGATCCTGGAATGCCAGACAAAGTTCAGCCAGCACCACCACTTTCTGGAGGCGTGACCTCAGGCAAGCTTCTTATCCCCTCTGCACCTCTGTGTCTCCCTCTGTAAAATGGAGATAACAGCAGTGTATAGCTGCCACATAAAGTGTTCAACATAGGAACTACTAACATTATTACACACAGACCCCTGCTGGAGCAGTGGGGCTGGTAAGGAGGCTCCTACATTCCATAATATTTAATGTGAACCTCAGCTTCCTCCTCTACGAAAGGGAGATAATAAGGATATCAGAAGGATAACAGGCCAGGCATGCCTTAGGGCTCATCTCCGCCTCTGGCCAAGTTGGCTGCCTTGAGCAAGTCTCTTCTCCTCTAAGGTGGACCCCTTCTTCCTTCTGAGCAAGACCTGGCTGTCGTTTGCCCTCCTCCCCGCACTCTTGGCCTGCAAGAGAGCCCCACCCTGGGAGTGGATCCTGACAGTCTGTGCCACACGAAGGAGGGTGGGGGGGTCTCATTTCCTTACCAAGTGATTGCTTTAGGCAATTCTGGCCAGTGGGAAGTGAGGGGAAACCTGCTGGAAGCTGCTGAGAGGTTCTCTTCCATCTTAAAAGGGGCGGCAAGGGAGAGAGGGTTCCCTCTTTGCCCCTGAATGCTACTGTTGGCCTGTGGGCCCTGAAACCACCACAACCCTCTTGGGACTGACAGGAAGGGACACGCCCACGCACAAAGGATGGGCCTCGGGAGGGTGGAAGCCTGAGTCTTGAGGGCGCTGGATTAACAATCTGGAACTTCCTAAACCTAGAGCTTTGGTTTTCTTGTCAGATCAATGTCTTTATCATTTAAGCTATTTTCAGCTGGCTTTTCTCTTACTTGAAGCTGACAGAATCCTAACCGACAGGACTTCCTGAGTCCCCGTTTTCTCATCTATAAAATGGAGAGGATAATTCCTACCTCACAGAGGTACAGTGGACGTGACAGGAGACAGTGTGTGTGAAAGGTCCCATAGTCTCTAGGTCATGAGGGGGCTCCTTGTTTCTTTCTCTGCCCAGTCAGGGATCAGGTGCCCCTCAGTCACAAGACTGACTCACTTCCTGCTGCTCCTCTGTCCCTAGCTCCCCAGGCTATTTCCTGCGGCCCAGCACGAGGAGAGCCAGTGCAGATATTCACCCCAGTCACACAGCTGGTCAAAGTAAGCCTCGGGGCCGCAGGAGCTGGTTCTCTTTACAGGTGTGTGGTGGTCGTGAGCTTGGGCTCAGAGGCAGCCAGACCTTGGGTCTGAGTCACAGCTCTGCCGCAGCCCAGATGTGTGTCATCAAACAACTACATTCACTTCTCTCTGCCTCAGCTGCTTTGCTTGCAAACTGAGAATAACAATGGCACCTGCTTCACAGACACGCTGCGATTACGTGAGCGAATGGGGTCAGGCACTTGGCACCAGTAGAAGCTCAAAAAGGGCAATTCCCTTAGTCCTTGACTCCCCACCGTGGCCCATCACAGCTTCCAGGCCTTTAAAAGCAACTTCAGGGACAGTTTTACCCAGCTTTTTTTGGTTTTTAGTAGTAGTACAACTTCTTCACACAAAAATCTTGTGTGAACAAATGTCCTTAGCAGCTTCATTTGTAATAGCTAAAAACTGGAAGCAGGCCAGACATGGTGGCTCATGCCTGTATTCCCAGCACTATGGGAGGCTGAGGCAGGAGGATCACTTGAGGCGAGGAGTTCAAGACCAGCCTGGACAACATAGAGAGACCCTGTCTCTACAAAAAAACAAAAATAAAAACAAAAACTGGAAACAACTCAAACTCCCATCAGTGGGTTGATGGATAAACCAATTGTGCTATATCATACAACAGAATACCATTCAACATTAAAAAGGAATGAAGGGTTGATTGATACATGTGCCAACGTAGATGAATCTCAAAATAATTATACTGAGTGAAGGAAGTCAGACAAAAAAGAGTAGATAATGTATGATTCCATTTACATAAAATCCTAGAAAATGATAACTGATATATAGTGACAGAAAGCAGTTCAGTGCTTCTTGGGCAATGGGAGGTGGAAAAGAATTAAAAAGGGGCACAAGGAAACTTTTGAGGGTGAAGGGTATGTGTGCTATCTTAGTTGTGTTGATGGTTTCACTGGTGTATCTATGTGTCAGAACTTACCAAACTGTACATGTTGAATAAGTCAGTTTATTGTATAACAGTTTTACCTCAGTGAAGCTGTAAAAACACAACAAAGCAAAACTCTCTCTTGTGAAATCCCAATGTGTAAAAGGTAAAAGCTAAGAATGAAGCAGCTCTGGGGGCAGGGGTGAGGGCCCTTGGCCACACCCCACCCAACTGAGGATTATCCCCTGCACGCTTGGCCTCCATGGAGCACATTTTGAAAAACTTCAGATGCTTTTGAAGGAGCCTTGCCTAAAGTTGTCCAGACTGAGTGGAGTGGAGCCAAGAGCAGAAGCTGGGCTTCCTCCCTGTGTGGCCAGAGCTCTCTCCAGCAGGCATTGGTGATGGAGTGAGTGTTCATCGAGGGCCTCAAGGATGGCCCAACAGCAAGCACAGTCAGCAAACGGCTCTGAGGTTCTGCTCTGTGCTAAGCTCTAGACTAGCTCTGAAGGGAGGACAGGTGTTAGCAGGCCCCGGTTACTTGTCTTCAAGGAGCTCTCAGTCTAATTGGGAACAAGAAGAAACTGGAATTCAGGAAGAACCAGAAATACAATATTACACAGGTAACTTGAGTATGAAGGCTGGAGTGCTGCTGACCACAGCAGAGAGGGCAGCATGTGTAGGGTAAGCTGTTTCCCCTGCAGCCCAGGGAGAAGGGATGAGGAGCAACTTTGTAACAGGTGTCGTAGGTGGCTATTATTTAAACCCAGATGAGACTTATGCACCAAAACCACAGTATGTGAGTGCCCTAAAGTTAATGTTCCTTATTCCAAAGTGAAGTCACTGACACCCAGAGAGGAGAAGGGACAAAGCCAGAACAAGAGTCTGGGCCTCCTGACTCCAAATTCCAGTTGATTTCCAAAGCTGCCCTTCGGTAGGGTTGGGCGGTCACCACACTGCTGCAGTCTGGTGTTCCCCTTGGTAGGACAAGCTACTGGGGCTGGCCCTGGGGCTGAGGTTGAAACCAGGGCAGGGCCAGGACAGAGGCTGAGGAGGAGGAGCACAGCCTACCCATCCGGGCCTCTCTCTGGCTGATGCTGGGTCAGGCGATGACAAATTTCCTCCCCACAGAGCCCTCTGGAATGCTTGGAACTCTGTGGTGACAGTCCAGAAATTTCTCTTTCCCCGGAGGGCTCTGGCATAGAAGGAAAGTTCTAGATAAGGACCCAGGGCTTTGCCCTTTCGTCTTGTCCTGCCTCCTCCTTTCCTGGAGACTTTATGAACACCAGGGACGGAAACCGTCACTCTTGGGCAGGGACACTTGGCTGCCTTGATCAGCCTTTCTGCTTCCTGCCCCGGCTCATGCTCTGGGATTAAGAAAAACAAAGACCTCTTACATTTCAACAACTCTTTGCGATACAATGGGGATGCTCACATATATGCCCTCATCCAAAATGTTTTTTTCCCAATCCTCACAATTCAGGTGGGAATCATTCCCATTTTACAGATAAGGAAACTGAGGCTGAGAGAAATGAAGGATTTATTCCGGCCACAGAACTAGCAAGTGTTCGGTGTTTGTTCCTGAACCCAAATCTCTGGACTCCTAGCTTTTCCCCACCCCACCCCCTCCTACCTTTGAACTCCTGTTAATGCCTAGAGGAAACGTAGTGATGGGAACACAGATGAGCTCGGGGACATTCAAGCTGGGTTTGAATCCCAGCGCCACTGCTCACTTTTGCTGGACTAGTTTCTTTACCCTGCTAGGCTTCAGTTTCCTTATCTGTGAAAGGGGGATAATTATAGTAACCACTTATCAGGGTTGACATGAGAATGACGCGTACTTGTAAAGTACTTGGCGCACAGTGAGCAGAAAGCACCGAGCGAATGGCAGCTGCTGTTTAATCAGGTCCCGACGGAGATGCCATGTCTGTCCCGCAGCTCTTTGCACATACAAGTGTTGCTCTAAGCCTCTGTTTCCCCCAGGGCCGTGCCCTGCGTCCTCACTGGCTGCCTGGAGGATCCAGTGAGATGGTGAACGGCGAAGGGCATGGAGCGTGAGGATTTATCTCCGCTAAGATGTGAGTGACCACGCAGGACCTGGTGTGACTGAAGCGAGACTGCTGCTAAAGTTTCTTGTCTCCTCTGGATAGAAATGAACTAAGAACATCCTAAAGCATCCTCAGACATGTTAATACAACACCTTCTACATTCACAAGGAGGACACTGAGGCCCAGAGAGGAGCAGGGACTTGCTCAAGGTCACTCGGCAAGGCAGGGTGGAAGCTGACCCAGAGGCCTTCCCAATGGCCACATGACTCCTCTATACTGTCCTTGCAATTTCCAGAGAGACTTGGAAATTGTTGCCAAATGTTTAGGGCAAGTCTAGGATGGAAAAGGCATGTCTTAGCAGGAGCGGCCAGTGGAAGGGTAAACACAATGGGTCATGAGTCAACAGAACAACGTGTTTTTCCCACAGCCCAGATCCAGTGCTCACAGGACAGTGGCACACACTTTGCTGTAGGATAAAGGACCAGGCCGGGCATGGTGGCTCACGCCTGTGATCCTAGCACTCTAGGAGGCCGAGGTGGGAGGATCGCTTGAGCTCAGGAGTTCAAGACCAGCCTGAGCTAGAGCGAGACCCCGTCTCTACTAAAAATAGAAAGAAATTAGCCAAACAACTAAAAATAGAAAAAATTAGCCAGGCATGGTGGCTCGTGCCTGTAGTCCCAGCTGCCCGGGAGGCTGAGGCAGGAGGATCCCTTGAGCCCAGGAGTTTGAGGTTGCTGTGAGCTAGGCTGACGCCATGGCACTCTAGCCCGGGCAACAGAGTGAGACTGTCTCAAAAAAAAATAAAAAAAATAAAATAAAATAAAAATAAATAAAAAAGGATAAAGGACCAAAGGCTGAAAAGGGCCCATCCTTCCTCTCCTGGAGCCCGGGCCCAGCTCCCACCACTGCATTTATGAGGGACATGGTCAGACAAGGCAGGTCTGAAGGATGAGATGAGGAAGACGGACTCACTCTTTGAATGGCACAGATCAGAAAACCCAGCTCGAATGGGCTTCAACAGTAAGGGGAATTAGCTAGTGCATGTATCTAAAAGTTCAGAGATGGGTCCTCAGGTGTGGGCTTTATTCAGCAGCTCAAGTGATGTCATGACAGTGGTTTAAAACTAGTCTGCAAGTTCTTTGGCACTCCCTTCAAAATGGAATTCTAATTGTCCTCTCCTTGAATGTGGGCTGGACTTAGTCACCTGCTGCTAATGAATAGAAGGAAAGTGGAAATGACCATGTGCAACTTCAGAAACTAGAGTTTTTTTGTTTGTTTTGTTTTTT
>VBSM01000529.1:14943015-14954931 GCA_008086735.1 Cheirogaleus medius | reverse complement strand
CACAGCACTCTAGCCCGGGCAACAGAGTGAGACTCTGTCTCAAAAAAAACAACATTATGGGCATTTTCTTCCTTTTTGCTTTAACTGCTTAAAATCATCATCAAATTGCCTCTCATGTGTTAGCTTGCTTAGTGTAGATTTCTGGTGTGAAAACTTCTTTACTTGTTATGAATGTTGCCATTTTGCCTCATACTATGTTATCAACTCGAAGTTTCCTCAAATTATTTTGCTCTACTAACCCTTAAATGCAAAAATGATTTGACTGTAGATAGTCAAACATTAAAAACACAAACACTGACAGAGGATGTCTGTGCTCTAGTCACTCCTTAGGTCTCACGGTTTGCACAGGTACTGTTTGCTCTACCTGAAATCCTCTTCCTTTTGCCTTTGCCTGGTGGACTTGCCCCACTTTATTACATGCTTCAGTTACATCCTACACGTTCCCGTCATAGCACTCATCACAGTAATGATTAAAATAAAGATGGTAAAACCTTAATTTCGCCACCTTTTATTTCCCCTGCCCAACTCCCACCTCACCACAGGGCTAAAAATACATGGGGACTTTTTCTAAGAAATGTGTTTCTTATAGTATTAAGGCAAGTAAGTAAAAGTCAGTGGCAAACATTTTTAAATTTAGAAATTTATTCTGTTTAATCCACAAGCTTTATATAGCTTTAGTTTAAAAAAAAAAAAACAAAAACAAAAACAGTGAAACCAAGACACTATTTCAAAGTCTGGGCCCTTCCAGCCTTCCAAATACAAGAGCTCTGAAAGTTGTATATACCAATTGGAAGAACAAGACAAAAATATGAATGGAGCCATGACATTGCATAAAACAAATTTTATGTAACTGAAGGATCCTTCCTGGGACTAGTTAATTGCCTTTACAAAAGAAAGAGAAAAAACAAAAACAAAAACAGAACAGAATAGAATGTAACTCCAGTGTTCCAAATCAACTTGTTATACATCAATATAAACCCACAGTGTCCTGGCAAACAACATGCTTTCATTTTGTCTCATCCTAGAGCTTGAATCCTGATTCGTTTCAGCAGAGACTCCACAGGCAACAGGGAAGATTGTGGCATTAGAATATTAATTTATACTTTTGTGGTAGTTCAACAGTGGTCTTATTTCTGGGCAAGCTTACAAACCATACAAGGTTGAAAGCATAACTTAAATGGGTTCTAAGACTCAAAGGAGAAAAAGTAAAGAAAAAGGAAAAAAAGGAAAAAAAAACCCCCTCTGGGAATAGCCAGGGGCATTTAAAGGAACCATAAGAATGCCAACAATATTTAAACCCCCTTTTTTAAAAAGGGAATTTTTTTTGGCTTAAAATATTTCACTCCAAATGAATTTATGTCAGCTGTCAATGAAAGAATGTCACTAATACACTGTGGACACCTTTTGCAATGTAAATCCATGCCCTTTTTTTTTTACATGGTGAACTTCAACCTAGCAATTATTACAACAAATGTTATAGTCTAAAGCTCAAACACATTTTAGCAATTTTGAAATTGAATTGCGTACAAACCAAATAAAATTTACATCATAACAAACATTTCCACCTAAGACTGTGGGGACACTTGAGCCTTCCGCATTGATCTCAGGGCCTTTTCACGCAGGTGCTTTTCTAAGTCATCAAGGTTATCTTCAGCTTCACTTTCGGTCTCCTGAAAAACCAGAATAGTTGTACCATTAAGTCTTGGGACACTAGTAGGAGATGCCGAATGAAGAGCAGGATCAAATTGTGGTGATGGCTGCACAACTCTGAATATACTGAAACCCACCAAATTATACACTTTGTATGGGTGTTTTATTTCAGAGAATTCTTTTTTAAAAGGGACACGGTCTCACTCTATCACCCAGGCTGGAGTGCAGTGGCACAATCATAGCTCACTGTAACCCCAAACTCCTGGGGGCTCAAGTAGTCCTCCCCATCTTGGCCTCCCAAAGCGCTGGGATTACAAGCGTGAGCCACCTCACCTGGCCGCAGAGTTATGCTTTTTAAAAAAACATTAAGCTTTTTTTTTTTTTTTTGAGACAGAGTCTCACTCTGTTGCCCGGGCTAGAGTGCCGTGGCGTCAGCTTAGCTCACAGCAACTTCAAACTCCTGGGCTCAAGCGATCCTCCTGCCTCAGCCTCCCGAGTAGCTGGGACTACAGGCATGCACCACCATGCCCGGCTAATTTTTTCTATATATTTTTAGTTGGCCAATTAATTTCTTTCTATTTTCAGGAGAGCCGGAGCCTCGCTCTTGCTCAGGCTGGTCTCGAACTCCGACCTTGAGTGATCCTCCCGCCTCAGCCTCCCAGAGTGCTAGGATTACAGGCGTGAGCCACCAAGCCTGGCCAACATTAAGCTTTTTAGCAGCCATTTGTGTTCTTATTCTTGGCCCTGGCAAATTACTCTTCTTGGCATGTCAGAACAGAGTGGAATAGGGCTAACCGGTGAGTAGCCAATTGTTAGAAAATTGATTATGTTATCTGCATATACACTGGAAGACAGCTATATATAGAGTCCGTAAATACCTTCTTAGGCTCTGGTGCTGCCTCGGGTTCTTCTGGTGCTGATGTGGTTGTGGCAGCAGCAATGGCTGCAGGGCTCACAGTAGCTGCAGCAGCCGCAGCCATAGCCTTTTCCTTCTTGTGTTTTTTGTGCTTCTTGTGCTTCTTATCCTTTTTGTGTTTCTTGTCCTTCTTTTTCTTCTTTTTCTTTCCACCTCCTTCTTGATCTGAATTCTAAAAATCCAGAAAAATGACAGCAATATAATCAATCTGATTAAAATTCTGTCAACTCAACATTTTATTTCCTCAAGGGAATATCCAAATGGACAAATCTCAAGATTTCAAAGGCTTCAGAGGGTTGGGGGAGGAAAAGGCCCAAGCCCAATCACCACCAAGAAAAGTATTCCTACAGATGGGAACCACACTGAAAGCAAAGAAATTTTTCACACATTCTAAGAACAGGAAAGGGCCTTGAAGGTAATTGATTCTTACAATTTTCCCAAATAACTTCACATTAAGCCAGGTCTCCCAACCACAAACAAGATGGGAGTTAGGTACCCAGGACTGGACTAAGTCAGGGGCTACCTCCAGATGAGCTGAATTCAGCTTTTGAATTCATTAACACCTTAAGGACCGCTCACGAGTTTTCCTGTGTTTCGTGCGTCATCTGTTAAGGACCGCTTACGAGTTTTCTCATTTTTCACTGTAGTTATGATGATTTAAATAACGTGCAGTTTGCCCAAAAACGTGTGGTCCCTGGCATATGTCTTAGAGATTTCTATGCGGTGCGAAAGGTGTTAACTATCTGACCTCAGACAAACTGGTTTAACTTTTCCAGAGCCCCTTTTACCTAAAATGGTGATATAGCTCTTGTGACGATTAAATGGGAATATATGTAAATCACTTTTAACAATTGCCTAATATGTGGCAGGCTTTTAATAAATGGCACCAGCTATTAGTCTAAACACATGCCTGTATGAATGCCACGTCTTCAGTCATCATCTGAGCTCTCCTATCTTTAGAGTGGGGGTGATTTGTTCCCCCCTTCACTGCATATATACCAAATTTATGCAAAAGTCAGGCTCTGCTGTAACTGAATCTGGTCTGTAATTTTTGAATATCACATTTCTAAGCAACTACTTAAAATTTCTCACAATCCTTTGTTAGCCTGCACAACAATTCAGTCAACCACATTAAGATGACATCTAACCACTGATTTTACATAATACAGAAATCTGTCTAAGATCAGATTTATGTCTTACAAAGGGGAAAAAATAGTTTAAACTCCAATATTTAATACCCTAATGATATTTTCTTTGCTTTAAAGTGACCATATGCAAACTTTTAAAGGATGTTCAAAACAAGGCAGACACATACTCTTGCCGGTGATGGGCTTGGTGCTGGGCTTTTAGCCTTTTTGACTGGTACAGCTGGTGACCAGTTGGTAGAGGGTGACTGAGACTGGACAGGGGATGGAGGTGCTGGGGGCTTTTTAGCTGCTGGCTCAGGAGATCCAGAGACAGATCGGGATGATGAGACCCTCCTTACAGACTGTGGGCTTGGTGACGCAGCCCTAGACAAAGGGAAAAAAAAAGAATATTTAGCATCGACGACAGACATCTCCTCTTCATAAGAGAAAATAACCAATCACATTATGCAACCAGGTCAAAAACTTCAAGCATTTTACAGCACTTAGTTTGCTGGTTGATTCTACTAATGTGTATCAAATTCACACCACTTAAGTCTCTTAGAGGGTAGGTAAAAGCCCCATAAGCCTCTATCACCTCTGTTACTGATGTTTCCTGTATGAAATTAATAATGCCAGTTTCTTACATTACACACACAAGAACTGTTCTATGTATCACTTGAATTTTCAAAGCACAGCCCTGAAAATATCTGATAGTACTAAGAACCAAATAAAAGCCTATATGTAATTTATGGCATAAGGAACTACCCTGAAAATGGAACAGGATTTGTGAATAGTACCTATAAAGTTTGCCTTAAAAACGTGTATTCACAACTTGTTCCTTTCTGTAATTTCCCAGGAAAGGAGAAAAAAGAACAGTATCCAAATACAATGAGCTATGCAAGTAAGTATTCCTAACCAAAAAGCATAAAATATTTTTACTTTTTTGTCTTTTTAGGTTCCGGAGTCCTGGAGACTCTCCTAATGGGCCTAGTACTTGGAGATGGGGACTGCCTTCTTTGGGGTGATGACGATGCTCCTCTTCGAACCGGTGGAGGACTTGAGGAGGTCTGAGGAGCTCGAGGCCGTGGTGAGGGCGAATGCCGTTTGTTTGGTTGTGGTGACCGGGCCTCCCGAGTAGACCGGCTGGGGGAAGATCCTTTCCTATGCTTTGACGATAATGAAGGAGATCGTCTCTTGGTGACTGGAGAGCTCCTTGGTTTGGGAGGTGGAGAGTGGGAGACCCGACGCTTTGGTGGTGGAGATGGTGATGCCCTTCGTTTAGGAGGGGGAGGGGGAGAAGCTGTTCTTCTCTTTGGAGGTGGAGAAGGAGAGTATCTTCTCTGTATTGGAGGAGAGTATCTTCTTGGAGAAGGTGTACGCCGACGTGGGGGAGGAGAAGGAGTCCTGGAAAAACACACACTATTAAGCTGAAAAGGTCCAACAGAGTAAAGAAATAGTTTGCAAGCACCTCAATGATTTGAAGGTAAAAAAAATAAAAAATAATAAAAAAAAGTGAAAAAAAAAAATAGTTTGCACAAAAGAGTCACTGGTAGTCATGGCTATACTGTAGTTACCACTAGGCTAAGGGAGTATATTTATAAGTAGACATATTTTTATTCTCATATTATGTAAAATAATCACTCAGTAAAACTGTTTATCTTAGATGACTACAAAATAAGACATTCTGATTAATGGAGGAATTTGCAGTTTTCAGAAAATTTAAATTTGTCAAGTCATTTGAAATAATCTATATGAAATCAATTTACTGTTTTCTTTTTTTTGAGAGGAGAATCTTACATTGCTTTGAGGAAACTGTGAACATCAGTCATCATTACATAATAACTAGGTAACTACATTAGCAGGACTCTACTGACCATGGTCAACTTACTCAGGAAGTCTGTGCTTTAAAGAGCTCTCCTATGTGGTGTCCTCTCTGAACTGGCGTTTGGACTCTGTATTAATTAGAGTTCACTGCACAAGCTTTAAAGATAACTCCACCTCCCCTCAAAGAAACTGTTCCGTTTTCTGTCTCAAAAGACCACTTTTCAATGGAAGTCTACTGCTGAGCAGAACACATCTTCATGAAAGCCCAATCTGGTCTTCCTCTTAATGCTTAATTCCTATACAATCCTAACTTACCCCTTAGGAATCAGACTTGATCATAAAACTCAGGCTAAAATGTCTAATTTGGTCTTGGATCTTTCAGACTTTGAGTTCAAAATAAATAAATTCCTGCCCAGAACCGCCTTTGTAATAGGCCATTTTTGGGGTAACGTGGTAGAGTGCAGTTTCATCATTGCACTTGGGCAATGATGTTAACTCTGTACCTCCATTTCCTCACCTGGAAAATGAGAACAATACCACCTACCAAGCAAGGTCACCTTGAGGACTAGTGGTAAAGAATATAAAACACCTAGCACTTCATCCGGCATGTAAACTATAAAATTACCCTCAGTACTAACTTAGAATCAACTAAAATACCAATACCACCCCAGTCTTCTACTAATAAACACCGTTTTTCTTAGATTCCAGGATCTTATATCTCCTTAGCTCCCACAAATCTGTGACTGTTCCTCAGTTTTGTCTTTCATAACTGACATTTTTGAAAGAGTACTGGTCAGTTAGTTTGTAGAATGACCTTCAACTTGGTTTATCTGATATTTCCTAATAATTAAACTGAGGTTCTGCACAACTGGCAAGCTTACTACAGAGGTATACAGGAAGTACATGATGCTACTATGTGCATTATTGAGGATGCTAACTTTGATTACTTAATCAAAGAAGGTATTGCCGAGATTCCCTAATGTAAAGTTATTTCTCTTTGTAATCACTAACTAGAGTCACACCACACCTTTTAATGTATTTAACACCATTATTGCATACTATAAAATTCACCCATTTGAAGTATACAATTTAATGGTTTTAGTATATTCATATAACTATACAACCATTGCCATCCTCCATTCCCACCCCACTCTAGGCACTACAAATCTACTTTCAATCTATAAATTTGTGTGTTCTGGACTTTTTATATAAATGAAATCATATAATATGTGGTATTTTATGACTGGTCAAACAATGCTACCCTAAAATAAGATATAATAATCACGAAGATTCAAAGTTGTTCCAATTAGCTCCGACTAGCATATTTGACAAAGTACCTTCGTCGTGGTGGTGGCGTAGGAGACCTGCGCCTTCGAGGAGGAGGAGCAGGGGAAGGTGAACGTCGCCTTCTAGTGGGTGGTGGGGAAGGACTTCTCCTCCGTCTACCACTAAACCAAAGAAGAATCAGAGTTACTTCTGAATCAGTGGCACTTATAATTAAGTGACCTGAAAGACATAGTTTCAATAAGAACAGTATTTTTCAAACTATAGGTCTCAAGACCCATTCATCATTTTGAATCTGGATGGGAGCCAACATTTAAAAAAAATAATATAATTGAAGTGTTTTATTTGTAAATATTGTTTTGAGAAATTTTTGTTTCAGAACATATACACATATACAATGGGTTATGACATAAACATTCCTAACATGACACAGGGTGAAAAAAGTTTGAAAACACCACCTGAGATCACTGCTTTTTAACTGTGATGCAAATCAGAATCACCTGGGAAGCTTATCTGAGATTTATGTCCACCAGGTCTGGGCTAAGGTCCAGCCAGGTATTTTTTGAAAGATTCTACAGGTGATTCTGATTAACTGTTAAGAATGAACTATGTTAGAGCCTCTAATACAAAAATTTAAAATGTAAATAGTCCAGTGGCTTAAGACTCAAATCTAGTGTCACTGCTCCAAGCTTTTAATTTTCTGATGTATCTCCACTATTCAAAAGTTGCATACTGTTACCAAAATAGACTATCGCAAGACAAATGATCAAAGTTGTTTGAGCATTACTTGGAACAATGCAGTTAAAATATAGACGAGAACTATATAAACCTTAATTCTGCACCCCATAAACATTTAATCAACACAAGAAGCACACCTGAAAAATATGTCAACTGGACTAATAGCAGCCTCACAACAGAAAATACTAAAATATACACCAAACTGGTGTGCCACCTTTGGCTAAACTTACATATGCAAAATAGTCAAATAATCGGTTCTTAATTTCTTGCCTAGGACAGGATTGATGCATCCTGGAATTATTTTCCAAAGTTTACTAGGTCTTGGTTACCCTTTGAAAGTAAGAAAAGCTTGTTAACTGAACAAAGTCCTGAAATTCACTACTAAATTTAATTTTCAATTTAAGTTTGCTTACGCTTTGTGGGTAACTAAGACTTCACTTTGAACACTTTCCATACAAAATGTTTGAAACCAGGCTATTATTTCCCCTCCGAAGACATGACACTGAAGCACAGTTCCAAATAATTCATTCTCCAGTTCTAAATCACAGACACCTGATGGCAATTTCTAACAGCATTAAACTTGAAGCTACTAGTACAACTTAAAATACTTTTTTAATGAAGAGAAACAAAATCAAACCATGGGCAATAAACATTAGTGTTGATTTCACTGCTGTGAGAAGAGAGATCTCTTTCCAGAATAGAAAGTAGTTCCATAAAGGGGGGGGGGCGGTAAATCAAAGAGAAGTAATTGTTATCAATAACCTAATGCTATAAAGCAATTATTTAGCTGCTGTGCTAGCATCACAGAAGCCAGAGGTGATTACAGCTGAGAAAGGAATATTTTTTAGCATGCAAATTTATCTTTTTTAGGTTTTTTTTTTGAGAAAGAGTCTCACTCTGTTGCCTGGGCTAGAGTTCCGTGGCATCAGCCTAGCTCACAGCAACCTCAAACTCCTGGGCTCAAGCAATCTTTCTGCCTCAGCCTCCTGAATAGCTGGGACTACAGGCATGCACCACCATGCCCGGCTATATTTTTTCTATATATCTTTAGTTGTCCAGCTAATTTCTTTCTATTTTTAGTAGAGACCGGGTCTCACTCTTGCTCAGGCTGGTCTTGAACTCCTGAGCTCAAACTATCCACCTGCGTTGGCCTCCCAGAGAGCTAGGATTACAGGCGTGAGCCACCACGCCCAGCCCTTTTTTAGGTTTTTTTTATTTTATTTTTTATTGTCAAACAGTTTCCTCCACTTCTTTGCTTTATCACAAACACTACTCATTGGTCCCAAAGGGCCTTTTCCAAGAAAACACTCATTTATTAATGAGATTACCTAAAACAACACAGCTTCAGAAACTGAGGTATAAAGAGGACAGTGGGATAGTTTTAGCAAGGATACTTAGAAATTTAGTGGTAGTTAAGGCCTTCAAAAGCAGAAAACTGGTTAAGACAAGAGTAGTTTAATGTCAAGAGTACGGGTCTAAGACCTGACTTTGTCACTTTGTGACCCAATGAAACTACCGCACCTGGGCCTCTGTTACAGTTTTACGGTCACGTAGATAACTAATGATCAAAAAGTTTCAATGAAAATATATAACCCGGGGGGAGGGGGGCACAGGCAATATACATAACCGTAATATTTGTACCCCCATAATATGCTGAAAAAAATAAATATATATATATATATATATATAAAAAACCCAACTTTCTACTACTAGAAAGACTAAACAGGACCAAAGCCTTATATTTACTTTTAATATTTTAAAAGTTTTTCCCTAGTTTTTTTTGCTTTCTCTAAAGTCACCACAAACTCAAAGTCCTTTCCCATTTAATCTAAGGAGCCATCATCCTATTTCTTGGAAAGTATCCAGATACTGTTAAAACTATGCCCCTTAATTCAAGTAAACTGACACAAATTATCACCAAAGAGCAGTAACCAGATAATAAAAATCTAAGTTCAAATGAGGCTCTAAAATGAACATCTCATGTACAAATATACGTATCATTAATTTGATGTGTAAAGAAAAAAACAAACCAAAATAACTTAGGAAATTCACAGCCACTGTTTATCTAAGAATAGGACATGGTCACCAAAACTTTTGACATGTAATCCTAATTTACATAGTGTCTAACCAACCTTTTAGTCACTGGCGATTGCCATCGCTTTCCCATCTGCATCCTGAGAGCAGTGGAAAAAAACAAATGTCAAGAATTCCATTCACTAAATTATTTACTTTGATGGAGTTAAATACCACTAACGGGGATATTTTTAAGTGTTCAAAGATGTTCAGGAGTTAATGTGACAACTTATTTGGTTTATTCTTCTAGTTATGTACACATGACATGGTAGTTCACAATTTATCCAATTCTCATTAAATAATTTATAACTACTAAGCCAAACAAAACAAAACCCCACCCACACACACACACAAAAAAACAACCAAAACAAAACTTTCCTAAAAACCAAACAAAATCTGAACCATCTTCTCAAAGTCTTTGAAATGAAGGAGTTAACCAAATTGTAAAATAATCCCATAGCCCATCTTTTATGAAGTTTCATCACAACTATAGAACAGCAGTGAAGATCACTGAAGAAAAAGCATTACCGAGGGGAAGTCTCTTTTTGGCGCTTTCGTGGTGATGGAGAGGCACTCCGGGAAGGGGAATGTCTCCGCCGCCTGCCTACCTCACCGTTCTTCACGTGGGATCTCTTGGGTCGTTCATCTTCTGAGGAGGAGGAGGAACCAGAGTCTATAATTACACAATAAAGAAAAAATTATATTACATTGGTGCTTGAGTCTTTCCAAGTTTTCTGAATCTAAGTGGATGTAGTGTTCACTATATGTACGCAAGCATGTATATAGGCCATCAGTTCTGAAACGAGTCAATATCAACATGTTCAATGACTTCAAAGCCAAGCATAAATAAATATTCGTTACACAAATAAGATATATAAATCATTTCTACAGTATAATCCAACCAAAATGATAGAAGTCTAATGATTTTCCAAATAACTAAGTAAAGCTTAAAAAACATCGCAATTACTTGATTCTTACTCCTCTAAACTTTTAATGCTACTGTGGATGGTTTGCTTTCCGTTTCATAAACATAAACCAAAGATAGTGCCTAGACTCAGTCACAGATACTAAATAAGCTACAGAGCAACTGGTTTAAAAATCAGATCTCTGTGCATACACTCTTTAATCCAACAACTCCAATTATTATTTTAAAGATATATTTGCATAAGTATACAAGAAAACTAGAAATAACCTACATGTCCACCAAATAGGTGACTGGCTCAATGTTACAACTAGCAATAATATGGGGTAGATTTGTAAGAACAGGGAAAGATGTTCTAGATATACTATTAAGTTAAGGGAGGCAACAAAATCTAGTTTGGGCTCCTGTGGGTTTTTATTTTTGATCCCTTTTAACCACAGATGCTGTTATATGCACAGAAAATTTCTGAATAAAAGCTTTGGGGGGGCTAAAATGGGAGTGTTGGGAAAATAATTATACTTTACCAACTTTATACCCCTATTATCTGTTTTATTATTGTACTCTAAGGATCTATTACTTTTATAACAATTTAATAGAAAATTATGTTTTAAGAAAGGACTTAAACCCTGCCCCCTTCAACAGATTTTTATGTAGGCACAAATATATTATTCCTCTTAAGTACACTCGCTACACACTGATGAATATTTGTATTGTAAGTATTTTTTTAAAATTAGGAAATATAGGTAGAAAAAAACATCATCAGTGTCCATACCAGATGAAGACTGCTGGTTCTGTCGTCTGTATTGGCGTCTCTGCTGCACAGAATCTGCTGCAGCCATTTTGCCACCTTTATCTTCTTCTGAAAGATGGATGCATTTAGAAAGTGTTTCTTTAGTTATACATATAGGAAATTTGACAGTTTAATAGGAAAATAGCCTTTCAACCTTCATCTGGTTGGATCAAGCAATGTAACTACAATTTTTTTTTACAAAGTTTATAATGCCAATCTAAATGTTGACTTAGACTACATTCATCAAATATAATCAAAATAAACTTATTTAGGCACTTATTACAGGTCAGGCTGGGTGGCAAGCATTTTGTAAGCATTACTTCAATTAACTGTCAAAAACCTGTATTATCCCTATTTCAGAGATAAAAGAAATAAGGCCCAGATAGATTAAATAAGTAAAACAAACCAAAAGCAGTTAAATGTTGGAGCTGGGGATTCCAACCAGGTTTGTCTGACTTCAGAGTCTCAGTTCTTACTCACTAAGTCATATCCTATATAATTAATCTTCAAGCAGAAGGGATTATGAAATGTGTAAAAAATCAAAATCACCTTTAAAAAAAAAAACCAAAACTTACCCGATTCAGATAACTCT
>VBSM01000529.1:14932947-14942915 GCA_008086735.1 Cheirogaleus medius | reverse complement strand
AAAAAAAAAAAAAAAACCCAAATACCAGGCAGCTCAGTAAACCTCTGCAGGCTACCTGAGCTCTATAACCTAAAACACATACAGATCCTCAACTTTGGAGACTTCAACATAAAAGCTTTCAGGCCACTACTATAGGTGGGTTCAAAAAAGTAATCAAGATGATAAATGATTAAAAAATAAGATCTGATGATACTTTCGGAGAAAAAGATATTTGGTCTGTAAAAGAAGAATGACTGGCCACCCAAGAGGCTGAAGGCATTTTATGTAGAACACAATCTTCACAATTGCATGAGGGATTTAAACTACCTGTGAAAAAGAAGCAGATCATAACATGGTAAAAATTGTTAAACACTAAGACTGGAAGATTCTTTCCAAGCATTAAAAAAGAAAAAAAGACAGCTCTATACCTAAGGTTACAGAATAGTGGTTATGATTATCTAATTTACCTTTTACCAATTGCATAGAAAATTATTATGGCAACTACCTTTTATAAGCTTGCTGTACTATGCGTACTGTGAAGCACTGTTGCTTGTATCACACCTCCTGCTCCCCCTTCACCCCACTTCTCAAGAAGAAAAATCTGAAGCTTAAAAGTTAACTTTACCAGAGGTCACAAAGACGATTTAAGTGAGCTAAGATCCAAAACCAAGACTCTCTTCAGGGCGTGGGCTTTGATTCAAAACAACTACTGTCTCTGCTTATATTATCTACCCATTGCTGCAACTAAAATCACAAGTATTTGCAGACATAATTGTTACTCTTACCATGGATTAACCTGAAACACCATTTCAGAATATCCGTCTAAGAAAGAAACCTATAGACAATTTGATCCCCTCATGATCCTCATACTTGTTTTGTGTGATTAAAGCAATTACCATGGGATGGTTGACCCAGAACATAGACACATCTAACAGACACTCATATTCAGAATTCTGTAATAGCTTATTCCACAGGGCAGTTACTTACAGAACTAGTGATCTAACACAGCGATCTCATCTTTACTAAAGTATAAAGTAGTCAAAATGGAGAATTTACCACTATACTTTTTCAATGACCAGAATTTTATTAATGATTCTACTGAGTAAGCCCTTTAGAAAAACTATTAGATTGGGTAAAGAATGGCCATCACCTAACTAGTTACTATGAATTATGGAAATGAGAAAAGCAAAAGTGTATTTTAAATTCATATTTTAACAAATTCAAAGAAATGAAATAAAAATACTTTAAAATTTTTAACTATCTCAGGCACTTTCTCCAACCCATATTCTCCATTTTTAAGTGTCAGTTAATTCTCAAAGATATTATAGGCATTCAGTTATCTATAAAACCACATATCCAAGTTATCACCTTGGAGAACTGAGTTTCAAAACTCGTTTTGAAAGCTGGTTGCTGGGATGTCAGAATACATTTTCCCCTAAGGAACATTAAAAATGTGGTTATGCTTCCAAGATAATTGGCAAATGCCTGCTTAGTAAACAATACAACTGAACTGTAACATTATCCACATTTCTTTCCAATGGAAATACACATTTGGAGTTGTGTTCTAATTCAGTTTCTCATTAATGACCTAGATGAAAGTCTTTATTAACATTTATACCAAGAGAAAAGTATCCATTTACTCCTATTCTATTTTAATAAAACTGAATCACAGCATCATTAACATTACGAATAATGATAATGTTTCAGATTTGTTTGTCTACATGAGATTTTATACTGTTTACTTCGTTATGTCAATGTTAAGTATGCAAGGGCAAAATCATTCTAGCATTAAGTCAGAAATCTAAGGCAACTCTTTAAGATCAGAATTTAAAAATTACTGCAACATTCCTGTTAATTATTAATCTCCCAGACTTGCCCAAAAGATCACTTGTAAAGATAAAGTCACTCTGTGATCAGAAATAGCAAAATAACCATTAAGTGTCTACAGAGCACAATTTATATGACTAAGCTGATCTAAATAAATCAAAATTGCCACCACTACAGGTATATATACATTAACATAGTCCACTGAATGTGCCACTGATTTCAAAGCAGTATTTTATGTATTACTGAGATAATGCCAATTTAGCCATGACATGCCAATAATTACAAAATGCTTTCCCTAAGATCCCTTCAAATAATTCACCCTTAAGTTCCCCAGAACTCTTTTCTTGTCTCCCTCCCACTTCAATTGCCCACTATCAATAGCAAAGCCCTAAAGCCCCGATTATTGGTAACTACATGAAACACAAATGTGAAATCTATTACATATCAGTGATACTGCTCTTATTAGCTGTGGAAACTGCAAAGAAGGAATTTCTAAAATCATACTACCAGGTACAGAAGCTAAAGAATTTCACCCTGTCCTCCATTTCCCTCCTTTGGCAATCAGAGGAATTTGGGGGTAGGAAAGTTAGGAAAAGTATTATTTAACTAGAAAGAAATAAGAACTCTTAAAATCCTATTCCTGGTTGATCTTGACCAAGTCACTTAACCTGAAATCTATTTCTTGATGACAATTGCTAAGGTCTTTTCTAGCCTTGCAATTTCATCACAGAGGACCGGGATCATTTAATATAAAAGGTTAATTGCAAGCAGCTCAAGCCAATTATTCAGCTTCAGCAGACACAAGGCAGCCTCTGACTACACTGCCCACAGTGTCTCTCTTTGGTTGGGATCTGTCTGGACGTGAAAGGCCTGTCCCAAAACCCATAAGAGTACAACTAGTCACTTGCCTTCCATCGTAATTTATTTCTCTCCAATGTACATATCCACTGTGTCTTATTTACAAAAAGCATATACCAAAACACAAGGGGTTAGCACCTGTGTAGACTCTTTTAAAAAAGATAACTAATAAGTCTTCTAGACTTATTTAACAAGGATTTAGACCTGCTGTTCTGGTACTTTTGTAACTCTTTGGCTATATGATGTAAATAGAAAAATAACTGGATGCATTTTTGCAAAGTAACTGGTAGGAATATTTATAATAGTATTTTTTCCCTACAAAGCTTTCTAGCTCCAAAATATTCAGAAGTACCATCTTCACAGGAAAATACAAAATAGGCCAGAACAATGAGCATTAGATTTGGACATGGTGACTGAAAATCTCCCAATCTTGAACAAAGAGTAATTAATATGGTGCACGAGGTTCCGAAAACAGTGATTTGAGGCTCTCTCCCATATTTAAGTCTGAATGAACAGTTAAAAGGTTTCTCTGTTCTCATTCAGCTGCCTGTGTAGGTCTAAATGACCACATCTTATTTTTTTATGTATCACCACATTAATGTTAAAATTCAAAAATAATCTAAACATTACTTTTTAGAAGTTACCATTATCTACTGGTCCTCCTTTCATTCTGACAGTTTACCTATATCTCACTGTAACAGACCCCCCAAAAATAAAGTAAAATTTCCCTTTCTGGACATCACCACATTGCAGCATTGGTGGTGTGGGGAGACAAAGCAGCAGGGTGGCTGATTAGAAATCCTGGTCTCATCAAGCTCATTAAAATATATAGTGAAAATTTTGCCCATCCCCATTTATTTCTAACTAGAAATTTTCTTTTTTTTAGAGACAGGGTCTCACAATATGTTGCCCAGGCTGGCCCTGACAAGGCTCAAGTGATTCTCTTAGCTCGGCCTCCCAAGTAGCTGGGTTACAGGCACACACCACCACACCCAGCTCTAACCTGAAACTTTCAATATAATCAGAACAACCCCAGCATGACTGCTCTTTAAAATCCAATTGCTACAGCAGCTTTTAAGATCATCTCCCTCCCCTACTACTCACCTTTCAGGCTATATATCACTTCAGCCCTAAGCACCAAAGGCCCAATTCAAATGGATCCTACAGTTTTCTCCATGTGTATTCAATGCTAAAAGGACAAACCCCAACAGACCACAACCTTCACTCAGACTAGCACAGCCTTCTACTTGCCTGGCAGGATCACAGATCATAAATTCCTCAGAAATCAATCTGCAGAATAAAGCAAGGACAACACTCAGAAGAACCCTGCCTAGAGCCTAAATTAAAAAACAAATCTGCTTTTAAGAGGACATCATGTCCTTCCCTTGGGAGCACTATGTGGCCAAGAAAGAATTAAAGTAGAATATGAAGTCCTCAAATAAGATATCACACCAAAAAATCTTCAGGGAAAAAAAGTTAACTGGTCTCATAGTAATAAAATGATCCTCTATCATAACAACACAAACTTTGATACGTTACCCCAGCTCAAACAGCCCACGGCTGGTAATGTATTTATCCACCTGCTCAATGCCAGAGGGCATTGCTAAAAACAAAGTGCCTTACATGTAAACTCTATTTCATACTTTGAGAGTGGGCAGGGGGAGACAACTGACAATAATGCTCTTTGTAGCCAAAAAAGAAAGAGAGAACATATTTTCATGTGTTTGATTTTTACCTTTACCTGAAGTTCTCCCTGGAGACACAGAAACACGACTTTTTCTTGTACGATTTGATTGCTGGGGTGTCGGGGAATGCCGAGTTTTTGGTGGTGGAGTTGCAGGAGGTGATGGCCTGTGCCTTCGCCTTGGAGGACTTGCTGAAGGAGATAACCTACGAGCTTTTCGAGGGGGGCTGGATGTCCTCTTGGGAGGCTTCTTTGGCGGTGACCGGGAACGAGATGAAGAGGATGATGAGCTACTCCCAGACAAAGATGCTGATGAACGCCTTCTTCTGTGGAATAAAGTATTCATATTCACTAATTGCATACTTACAATAAAGAAATGACCTTACAGGTATGAACAGTTCACATGAAAATACAGCTATTTTAATCCAACTTTTGAGTTTATGTAGCTAAGCACATAAATGAGTCCAAAAAAATGGAAAACAAAACCATAACCTAGGACAGGAAACAGCTAGTTGTGAGACTAACTATAAATAACTTAAATCTGATAAATGTTTCTGTTTGTCTCTCCAGTTAAAAACTTGTCAAGTTGATGCAATGACCAACCCGTCTCTTTTTTCCTTTAGCATGATATTGGTGTTTTGGAGTTTGCATACAAAATTTGGGTGGCATAATATTGTTCATTTAATAACACAATGTTAAGAAATCTTCAAGTTGCATTTTTTTAAAAAGCTGTGCAAGATTAGGAATTCATTTAGCTACATAAACTTAGAAGCAGGGGCCTCTCGAATTCTGCGGCAAAATGTGTGGTAAGTTCTGTTGCAATTATGTGTACCTGCAGAATTCACCTTTGGCGGAAGAATTCCTGAGAACCTGAAAAAAAGAAACCCTACCTTAAGTGTGAAATAAAAACTGGCTGAAAGGGAATCTTACACAATCTTCAAAATATTTTGACTGCTAAATGGCTTAGTAAGCACAACTAAAACATGCTGTTTGCAAAACTCCAATACAAGAAATAGCTGTTTCCACTAATTTCGTACTAGAAAGCATCAGCATTACTTTTCTCCTAAGGAGGAATAATCAATTTTAGAAAAGTATGATGCTGAGCTGATTAACCTTTTACCTTCATTACTCTCACCTAACAGTAGTAACATCAATTCTGTAATTTCTAATAGTGGTAGTAGTAGCAGCTCAATATACCCTGACAACCCCACGCCAAAGAAAAACAGCATTTTTTTTTTTTTTTAAAGTACAGAGACTCTAAAAAACCTGACTGCAGAAACAAAATAACTTTATGGAGTTTATTTGATGTTTCCCCTCTTTAATTTATTTTTAAGTTGATTTAGTTCCCTGAAAAAACCTTAAAAGACTCAAACACAGAAAATTCTGTCCAAAGTATAACTGGAAGCTTGATTATCATAGTTTCTTTTAAATACAAACAAAGTATATCATCAATAAAGCACAAAAACTCTGCTATTAGACCTCTACTTTGGACAGATTTAGTCACAATATTTTTGTTAAAAACCATATATCCAAAAGGTAACTATTTTCCCTTATGCTCACTTTAGAATGATTCAAGGAACAGAACACTGGTACTGGTAGGGTTAGATTTATGCTAATTTCTTCAAAAATAACTAAACACCAGACTACTGATACCTATGGAATGGGATTATGGGAAATTTTCAATTCATGTTCCTTCTGTTAGAATTATAAGCCATCCCCTTCTTGGCCTTTTGGCTAAGATCAAGTGTAGAATTTTTTATATGCCTCATTACTTCTATAAAGAGAAAAGACCACATTAAGAAAAATAAAGTATAAGAGCAAATGAATTATTTTAATACTGGTAAAAGTAGCTCAGTGGCCCTGTAGTCAGCTACTTTTCAGAAGCCAGTTAAAAGTTAAAAGCCAAAGGGAAGGTGGTCAATTCCCTTACTTGATAGGATTTCTTCCTGAGGTCTGAAAGGGTAAAAGTTAACACAAAGTATCAATAAAATGGCGAATTTCTTATTCTTTATTTTCCAACACTGGACTAGACATTTTTCATAGCACAAACAGCAGCATTACACTTCAAATGAAATAGGATATTTAGAAGACATTATCTAGTATCATCTATTTAAGTTCTTTCTTCCAGGGGAACATTAAAGATTATTCTAAAATTATCCCAAAACAAACACGACTCCAGTGTCAAACACTTGATGCTTCCACATTTTAAAAAAAAGAAAAATCTCACCGTCTTACTGGAGATCTACTCCTTCTGTGCCTTGGTGGAGGAGGCATTCGTCTTGGTGGAGTTCTTCTTCGAGGAGATGGGCGCCTTCTTGGGCTTGGGCGCCTTCTAGGTGAGTATGATCTGTCATAACAAACAGAATTTGGAAAATTGTGATCTTTGAAATTCGTTAATTTGTTTTTTAAATGTGGCCATTAAAAAAACTAAATCAAGAAGTTCCTCACTCCTGGTTTATTTAGGTCCTTTTATGCAGAGATTTTTATGGTACACAGAAAAAGTATTATCAAATTCTATGTAAATCCAAACAACATTTGTAACTAAACATTTTCTACTGCTTTGAAATTATTTACATAATTCTACCTAGGCAAGTTGCACATAAAATCTAGGGTCTATGCTGATCTTAAAGTCACAACCCACCTTGATCGAGATCTATGGCGCCGTCTAGGTCGAGTATGAGAAGGAGAGCGAGATCTTGTCCGGGATCTTGATTTGGAACGTGATCGAGATCTTGGTCGCGTCTTCTCCTTTTCCTTTTCTTTTTTGGAATTTTTCTCTGGAGAAGGTTCTTTAGGCTCTGGTATAGGTTCAGGCTTGGGAACTTTCAGGATGTCACTGTGGGAACAAAAGCTCATTTTTTCTCCCTCTTCTACTCATACTCCCAAGTCAGTCTTAACACAATGATGTAACACAATATTTCTCTTTAAAGAGTTCTCAAAATCCATGAAGACTTCTCTCTAGCTCCAAAAATAACATATGTATCAGTGAAATCCAGTAAGCCACTAACAATTCTAACCACTTACATTTTTTAAATTTTTTAAAAGTGCAAAGTCATCCACAATGTATTGAGAGAAAAAAGCAAGCTGCAATATATAAAATACCTGAAACAGTACAACCAACAGATACTGGTTAATCACCTTTGGGGCATTTTCCATAAACATACTCTCCCTATACAATTTCCTTTTCAACAAATTTAAAACATTTAAAAGAAAAATGATTTTGTTTTTAACTCAGAGATGTCATTATTTGCAGTCACTATTAACAGTCTAAAATTTTGATTATGTATAAATGAACTTTCATGCACTTGCCTAGTAGAAGTGGCCTCTTGTACTGAAGGTTCTTTTACTTTTACTGAAGGTTCTGGGAGCTCTGGAGTTTTTTCCTTCTTTTCTGGAGCAGGGGAAGGACTCCGGCTCTTGGTTCTGTGACGGGGAGATCGAGAATGACTGCGCTTTCTCTCTCTCCTGACAGGGGAAGATCGTCTTCTAGGGGAAGGAGATCTGGATTTGCGTCTAGGATGAAAGCAATTTTTTTCAGGTTTTTGAATAACGCGGATTGGGGGAGAGGGTCAAAGGGAGCACTGAGAATTAATCTTAGTTATACTACTGTTGTTTATATGAGACATTTCCCTATGAAAATAAGATATCCTCTCATGTACTTGATAGAGAAGGGGCCAAGAGAAAACCAGAAAAGCAAGCAAATGAAAGATAACATTCTCAAGTGTATCAGTTATAAGGGAAGAAAGCACTAACTTGGGACTCTAGGCTTAGGTTCTTAATCATTCTCAGAGATCATTCAAAGACCAATTTTTCTGAGGAAAAGAGAGTACTTAAAAGTAAAGTGATATTCCCTGACAATAAACCAAACCAAGCAAAATAGAACATTTAATTGCAGACAGATCACACCAGAGTTCATCAGAAAGAGTCCAAATGTGCCAGAAAAGTGACTAGTGTGATTAAAGGAACATGTTCTTCAGAATAGAAGAAAAATATATCAAACTTGCATAAGACAACTTTTTTGGAAGAGAAGTCCCCTTTCCTTTTTAATAGTAGCTTCCCTAACTCTAAGGTTTTTTTCCCCTTTTTTCTTTTTTTTGAGACAGAGTCTCACTGTTGCCTAGGCTAGAGTGCTGTGGCATCAGACTAGCTCACAGCAACCTCAAACTCCTGTGCTTAAGTGATCCTCCTGCCTCAGCCTCCCGAGAAGCCAGGACTACAAATGCGCATGACCACACCTGGCTAATTTTTTCTATTTTTAGTAAAGATGTGGTCTTGAGCTTGCTCAGGCTGGTCTCAAACTCCTGACATCAAGTGATCCTCCAACCTCGGCCTCCCAGAGTGCTAGGATTACAGGCATAGGCCACTGCGACAGGCTAAGGTTTTTTCTTATTCATAGTAAAGGAAAATAGCAGACCTGGTTCATCAGTAGTCAAGTAGTTAACACCATGATTTGTGCTTAACTCTAGAAGTACTGCTTCCATGAGAAGTATGTTTTACTATCAAATATATAAATGAATGGGACAAAGAAATTACCACTTCCCTTTAGTAATTCCAGCAGACATTTATGTATAAAATAGACAGAACCCTAAAAATGAAAAGCCTAATGGAATTCTCACCTTTTACCACAAATATAGCAGAAATTGAGCTGTGGATTTAAGAATGTGAACCTAACAACAGTTTCACCGGAAGTTAGAAGAAATAAATGATCTGAAGTGTGGGTTCAATATGACCATCTAAGAAAAGCAGAACAGGGAATTAGGTAAGTATAATATGAATGGCTAATAAGCACAGATTTTGAGTACAGATTTCAAAAAAAAGGAAATAGAAAGAAAAAATAGAGTCAGTTTATTTTTAAAAACTCAATTAGTTGTTATATTTAAACTAAAGCAATCCAGAAGTCTAGCTTTTGATTTAGGAATTAATAGTTGAGTGTTCGCTTTGGCAGCACATATGCTAAAATTAGAATGATAAAGAGAAGATTAGCATTTAATAAAAAAAAAAAGGAATTAAGAGTTGGATAACTCACCAAGATTTTAGAGACAATTATAGTCAAATGATCTGCCTCAAATAAAGACGAAAGATTTCTTTAGTCCAGAGGCAAGCCATAGCTCACTATGTAAACCATATGATGGAAGAAATTCCCTGAATCATGTCACTAGATTCCTTTTTAACTGTGGAAATTTCTACACACAGAATTTCTTAAGATCTAAAATATCAGTAAAACACCAGCTATGCAACTATTGTATAATACCTTCTTGGGCTCCGAGATCTCTCCCTTTTTTCTCTGCTGCTTTCTTTTTCTTCCTTATCCCTCTTATCTTTGTCTTCATCTTGCTTTTTCATAGATGCCAATTTTTCTTGTTCAATCTGCAAAGCACACATAGTTGAACATTTGAGAACAAGCAAACTGAACACTACTTTCTATACTTGATAAACACCAATGCTATAACTGTCATTTCATCAGCCTCTGCTCTTGAACAAGACTGTTCTTGCTTCACCCACACTATATGTGCACATTAATATTGGTAATATATCCACTTGTTTACAGATGAATAAATACTTGTCGGAAGCTACTCCCTAAGAGCTGAACTAAAAAGATGTTGCCATTTTCCAGTTTACT
>VBSM01000529.1:14922947-14927947 GCA_008086735.1 Cheirogaleus medius | reverse complement strand
GGCTCCAACACAGCCCGACAAAGTCTGGAGCCCGAGGACCAACCACAAGGCAACTACCCCGCCCGCAGGCGATGGGCGGGCAGTGACGGGAGAGCCTAGGTAAGTCACCTTTTCGCCAGCGGACTCCAAGAGTAAAACAAACCGGGGTGAGGAGGGTGTAGGTATAGGGCGGGAAGGAGAGTTGATTCGCTTCTTAATCTGCCTCCGCACACGCGCCTACTATTCGTCGCACCCTCTACTCTCAAAGAGCCTCAGATTCAACCGTTCCTAATACAAATTAATCTGAGTTCTCTTCCCCGAAGAGATATCAAATTGGGCGGGAGCTCCCGCGAACTCTGACCTGGCGCCTCCGCGACAGGACCCGGAGGGAGGACGGGGGGTGGGGAGTGCGCCCGCTTTCTCAAGAAAAGCCGCTAAACGCTGCTTCCTGTCCTCCTCTCCCTAAGGCATACACCCGCCCCCCCAAACCGTACTCTCCGTGCCCACCAGCCGCCAGTCACCACAGGGCTTCCCTCCAGCCTCCCCCTAGGGACTTCCTCCTCGCGGCTCCGCTAGGCCCCAGGACTCAGCGGCACGCGCGGCGCTCGGCTTGCAGACCCCTCCAGGCAGGCGGGCAGCTAAGTACCGCTCCGGCCCATTCCCGCCGCCATTTTCCGGCCACCGTCGCCGCCGCGTAGGGGGGACGATCCCGGAGGAGGAGACTGCGCAGGGGCGCACCGGTCTTCGCCGCAGCGCAGGGGGGAGCGTCCGCCAGCACCAGGGATCCTCAGGATCTCCGAAGCCTCCCTTCACTGCCTACTCTGTCCCAAGTTTAGGCCTTCTGCCCGGCCTTACGAAGAAGCCCCTCGCTTCGCCCCAGATCCTCGCGCTTCTACTTACGCGGAAGAATCCCGCGTCCATCTTGCTGCCTCGCTCGGAGATCGCTCGCTATCCCAGTGTGCACCGCGCCGCCGCGACGGAGGGCGGGACCGACAGAGGGAAAGCGGAGCGCCGGGACGCAGCGCGCGCCGCTCCACCCACCCCCTCCGGCCGACACGAGGCCGCGCCTGCTCAGTGCGCTAAGAGCCCGCTACGCGTGCGCATGAGCGCCTGTGGGCGGTCTTCTGTCGGGCCTTAGCCTCCCCAGTAACCAGTGGGGGAGTCGAGCCTGGCGATCGCAGCCAATGGGCGCTAAAGGGAGAGTCGTCCGGTCGCCCCTCCCTGCGAATCCTTTTGTGGCGCGTGACCTGCCTTGTTCACGCAACGTGATATGACCCATTCTTCCACCCGTAGTAGGGGAGCCCTCCCGCCTGGGGGTTCCATGAAGCAATTGAAGAGAGACTGTTACCTCAGAGTGACGCTGGTGAGGCGGCCCGAGCGCGGAAGAAGCCCTGCGGCCTCCCTTGCCATTTTAAAAGTTGTGACTGTGTGGGTTTGATGAGTTTTCCATTTATGAGGATTGGCTCTAAAGGAGTCGAGCCGTGTTGTGTAAACGCAGTCTGCACTCTAGCTCAGTTTGCTCGGCCTTTGGAAGAAGCTGGAGTGTCCGTTAGCTGAGTTTCGGTTTCAGCTGCCAGGGAAGCACCCTAAGGCGGGAAGCCGGAGACAGAGCCCTGGCCCTCGGGCTGCGTGTCGGGCGTGGGCCTCAGTGCCTTTGCTCTGGCCGAAAGGATCGTGCACGAGTGGATGCGCTCTGCCAGGTTTTCAGCAAGCGTTCGCTCACTCTCCCTTCTCGCTTCTTAGCGAGAAAGCAGGTGATCCTTTTTTAGGCCTTCTTTGGCCATCTTTCGTAAAATTTCCCCCACACAAACATTCTCGCCTCCTTTTCCTACTCTTTCTTCAGGGCACTTATCACATCTGCAAGTGTCTATTTGTTCGTTGTTGTGGCTTTAAGCTCGAGCTATTTGCTGCCGACATCCATGTATCTCCAGCTCTTTCCTGTACTTCTAGAGGCAACTGCCCAGTTGACATTTCCCCCTGGACGCCTGATAGACATGACTCGGCTGAACTCCGGATTGATTCCTCCTCTCTCCCCTTGCGCCAAAACTGAAAACAAAGGCCCTGACCCTCCCCAGGTCGTCCCTGTCTCAGTTGATGGCAATATTTTTCTCTTTGTGTAGGACAGAAAGAAGCCTTGGTGTTCTTCTGGACTCCTCTTTCCTTTACATCCCACTTCCAAACCATCCAGAAAGCTACTCTGCCGTAATTGTGGTTCTGAGTACCATCATCTCTCGCTTGAACTGCACCAGCCTCCTAACTGGTCTCCCAGCTTCTACTCTTGGCACTCAACGTCTGCTCTGAATGCAGCTGGCAGGGAGATCCTGTTAGAAAACCGTAGACAATTTCATCTCAGAACCCTCCAATGGCCTATCTTTATTCTTAGAGCAAAAACCCAAATTCTACCTGTTGCTCTCTATCTCTTTTTGACCTCATCTAGTGCAATTCAGTGAAGGAAGACTAAAACAGAATGACTAATCAGAACCATAGAGAACAGTCAGTGAAATGGTAGGGTGTTGTGATTTCAAAATTCCATTCGGTCAAGTGGCTTGTTCTGTGGAGGCCAGTCACTTCCCTGTCTTTGATTCTCGCAAAGCTTTCATTCATTCAACAAATTTTTATTGAGCCTGTACCATGTTTTACTTTTCTAGGTCCTAGGGACACAGTGAACAAAACAGAAAAAACACTCTGACTTTAGGGAGCTTACATTCTAGTGTGGGAAAGAGACAATAAATGAACATTAAAAATAGGTTAAACATATTAAGTGATAAATACCATGGAAAAAATAGAGTAGAGAGTAAGGGGCATCAGGAGGCAGAAGAGGGTGTGTGAGCAATTTCCAGTGGGGCAACAGAATGGGCCTGAGTGACATTTGAGTAAAAACTTGAAGTTTGCTAAGTAAATACTTGGAAGAAATGTTGCAGCCATGGATTCTATCAGTAAGGGTATGCCCTGAAAAACCTGCAGAGGCAGATGAGCCACCTCACTGACGATCCCTGCAGGTGCAGTGGAGAACTACTGGGCAGTGAAGGTTTTTGTGGACACCACCTCCTGCTCACTTTGGTGCTGTGCAGATCTAAATAGATCTTAAAGCCAAGAAACCATCTCCAGTGAAACCACTAGTGTGTCTTTTGCTAAATCTGGTCTTTTTTTTTTTTTTTTGAGGCAAAGTCTCACTCTGTTGCCCGGACTAGAGTGCCATGGCGTCAGCCTAGCTCACAGCAACCTCAAACTCCTGGGCTCAAGCGATCCTTCTGCCTCAGCCTCCCAAGTAGCTGGGACTACAGGCATGCACCACCATGCCCGGCTAATTTTTTCTATATTTTAGTTGGCCAATTTCTTTCTATTTTTAGTAGAGATGGGGTCTCACTCTTGCTCAGGCTGGTTTCGAACTCCTGAGCTCAAATGATCCGCCCACCTCGGCCTCCCAGAGTGCTAGGATTACAGGCGTGAGCCACCACGCCCGGCCTAAATCTGGTCTTTAAGTCCTCAAACTCTGAGCCTCAAAAAGCTAATAGCCATCCAACCTTGGTGCAGATCCTCATATTTTTCCATTTCATCCACCACTTTGGATCATTGCTTGGTGAGTACTGTTGATGGTATAGGTGTTTCACCTGTTGCTTATTCCCTCTGTTCTTCAGAATCACCCCTACTGGAAACTCATCCCATAGGCAGGAGCAGCTTTTGTAATTTTCTTATCACTTACATCTTTGTTATCATCTTCACTTTTGTCTCTATCATTTACCTCTTCAACTCTGCTTTTGTGTTTCCCATATATAACAGGGTTAACAATCTTCATAAAATACCTCAAAAACTAAGTGCAAACTTACGAAGCAAGCTATGTATGGACTAAAGTAATCTGATAACTGAGATGAAATTGACTGGATAGAAACTTGTGCATTTTGCTATGGAAGATGTTTTTGAGCACATCAGTGAGTGTATTAGTTATCTGTTGCTGCATAACAAATACTCCAAATTTAGCAACTTAAAACAATAAGTATTTGTAGGTTTTTTGTTTGTTTGTTTGTTTGTTTGTTTTGAGAGAGTCTCACTCTGTTGCCTGGGCTAGAGTGCTGTGGTGTCAGCCTAGCTCACAACATCCTCAAACTGCTGGGCTCAAGCAATTCTTCTGCCTCAGCCTCCCGAGTAGCTAGGACTATAGGCATGTGCCACTATGCCCAGCTAATTTTTCCTATATATTTTTAGTTGTCCGAGTAATTTCTTTCTATTTTTAGTAGAGACGGGGTCTCGCTCTTGTTCGTCTGGAACTCCTGACCTCGAGTGATCCTCCTGCCTCAGCCTCCCGGAGTGCTAGGATTATAGGTGTGAGTCATAACGCCCAGCCAACAATAAGTATTTGTTATGTCATACTGTTTCTGTGCTTCAGGAATCTGGAGAGGCTTAGTGGGGTGATTCTGGCTCACACAACTAAGCCAAAATCTCTCAAGAGGTTGATCTTCCAAGAGGATATAGTCAAGGCTATATTCAACAGAGGCTAGAAGATGTTTCCAGTAAGGCTCACTCATGGCTATTGGCAAGGGGCTTCGTTTTCTTGCCAAATTGACTTATCTATAGGGTTGCTTGGGCATCCTCAAGACATGGCAGCTGGCTTTCCACAGAGCAAATGATCCCAAAGAGAGCAAGACAGAAGCCACAGTGTCTTTTATGACATAACTTCATAAGTCACATACATAGTTTTCACAATATCATATTGGTTACACAGGTTACCCCTACTTGATGTTGGAGGGGACTACACAAGGACATGAATACTAGCATGGGAAGATCATTGAGGAGGGTCATCTTGTAGCTACTATAGTATTTGTAAGTTAAAAATATGTAAGTATAGCAGCTTATATACTTCTGGAACTAGAATGAACTATATTCTTTCTCTTCTCTCAGGACCTTTGCACATATTCTATCCCCTTGGTCTGAAACCACTGTTCCCTCCCTTTCAGCCCTTCCTTTGCCCTCCTTACCTTGGCTTTCTATCCTTACCAACATGCTCCCCTCCCCCCGTTTTCTTT
>VBSM01000529.1:14880972-14917020 GCA_008086735.1 Cheirogaleus medius | reverse complement strand
GTTATAGCTCTATTGAATTGGATTTAAAATAATTTCTTGTGGGCCATCACAAAGGCAGGAGGATCATTTGAGCTCAGGAGTTGGAGACCAGCCCAGGAGTTGGAGACCAGCCCGAGTAAGAACGAGACCCCGTCTCTACTAAAAATAGAAAGAAATTAGCTGGACAACAAAAAATATATAGAAAAAAATTAGCCGGGCATGGTGGCACATGTCTGTAGTCCCAGCTACTCGGGAGGCTGAGGCAGGAGGATCACTTAAGCCCAGGAGTTTGAGGTTGCTCTGAGCTAGGCTGATGCCACGGCACTCTAGCCCAGGCAACAGAGTGAGATTCTGTCTGGGAAAAAAAAAAAAAGTCTAAGACCAAACTCAGAGGCACTCCGTTATTTAGAAGTCGGGAAGGTAATGAGGAGCCAGCAAAAGAGACTAAAAAGGAATGGCCACTGAATTTGAAGGGAACCGAGAGAGATGGCGTCGCACAGGCCAAGCAAGAAAATATTTCCAGAAGGAGGGAGTGATCGGCTATGCCCAGTTCTGATAAGTAGACAAAATGAGGGTAGAGGACTGAGTAGATTTGGAGAGGACAACTTTGTGCAGCGACGGGGATGAAAGCCTGATTGGAGAGGGCTCTAGAGAGACGTGGAAGAGAAGAGGATGTAGCGAGTAGGGACGGTGCTTTTGAACATTTGTGCTGCCCAGGGAAGCAGAGAGGTGGGGCAGTGCCTGAAGGGGCCTGTGTGGTCAAGGGAGGGTTTTTGTTTGTTTTTAATTTGAAACATATTGAATAAATTAAAGGAGGTGTCTATAATGGAGAAGAAAAGTGGAAGTAGAAATTCAGGATGAAGTGGAAAAAAGTATAAAACAAGAGGGGCTCTACGTAGTCAAAGATGACAGTGTGCCATGAATTGGAGAGAATGGTAGAACCTTCTCCAAAGGGAACAGGGAGGAGGGAGTAGGAGACAAACAAAATGAAGCAAACATCACCCTCTTATCCCCTTCTGCTCTTTATTATGCAGAGCAGACTGCCCAAGTCACAGGTCCTTCAATTCAAGGTTGTAAATACTCATACATTAATGTTTTTTATCCCTTTTACTCCCACGGCCTCCCAGGGCACAAACTGGAAAGCTGAGAAGAATGAATACATTGGTCATTATGTTTCTCTGTGATCAATTAAGGCACTGAAGTATTCTGTAAGAGCATCAAGGGGCCAGGTAAAATTCATCCAAGATATTGAATGTGAGCCAGCAAGGCGCCCTCCCTGATAATACCTGGGCTGTAATCAGACAAAGAGCATTTCACATCACCAGAGACCTGAAGGTCAGTCTTGTTTCTACCTGCTTCCCCAGAATGTGCAGAGACTCTCAGAGTCCGGGACAGTAGTATCTGCTGAACCACAGCAGTTTGCTTCTTTGCCAGGAAATTTTCTGTGAAGGGAATGGGTGTCCTGGGACAAAGGGCTACAGAACTGAGACAATGCCCCTGTTTTGTGCTCCCATCCAGTGGGCCTGAGACGATTCCTGGAGACATTTTTGTTGGGTTACTGCACACCCACAAATAGCTACTTAAAAAAAGAAAAAGAACAAAACTTGACAATTAGAGGGCTATTTAGAAAAGGCATTTTAAAACTAACAGATACACTGATGTGCCTGTTACTTCTTGCCATAGACTCTAAATTGTTCTCCCAGCCTCCAGTCTCTCCCACACCAATCCATTCTGCACATGGTAGCAGGATTAATCTCCTTAAGGCACGATCTGATCTTGTCACTTCCCGGCTCAAGCATTTTCAGTGGCTCCCCACTGCCTTTAAAATAGCCAAGAACTGAAGATCCTTCATACTGGAGCCTCTTTTCTCTTCCTAGCCCATCTCCCCCTATCTTCTCTGGACTTCTGCTAAATTGAAGCTTCTCTTTCCTGCAGAGCTCTGTTCTTTATCTCTTCCTCTCCTCCCACTCTTCCCTTGACTCACTCCTACTCAATCTGTCAATCTTGGTTTAGGTGTTATTTTTCTGGGGAGCCTTTGCTTTACCCCTCTGCTTTGAGGAGGATTTCTGTGACCTAATGTATGTGTTTCCCACACACATTGAGCAGTGGACACCAGCTGGGTGTCCTCTAATTCATTTCTGACACTACCCAGAGATGGTGTCAGATCCCACAGGATAAGGGCTTAGTTCCCAAATGGTCCCCCCATATAGATACCAGTCACAAGTCCAGGCCTCCATAGCTTCTGACTGACCATCTTCATGTTAGAGTTGTTATGACCCCCTCCCTCTTTAGGTTTGATTAATTTGCTGGAATGGCTCACAGAACTCAGGGAAACACTTACTTATGTTTACCAATTTATTATAATGGATATTACAAAGGAAACAGATGAAGAGATGAGTAGGGCAAGGTATGGAGGAAGAGGCACAGAGCTTCCATGCCCTCTGTGGGCAGGCCACCCTCCAGGAATCTCCTCATGTTCAGCTATCCAGAAGCTCTCTGAACCCGGTCCTCTTGGGCTTTTATGGAGGTTTCATTACATAGGCATGGTTGACAACCTTGTAGAAATGTGGATGGACAAAAAGTGCATGATCTAAACCCAGCAAGACCTGTGCAGATTCTTTCTGGCCTCTCTGTGTAGCATTCCTTTCACCAGGAATGAGACAGGATCTTTTCTGGAATGAGGGTCTTTCGACCCATAACCAGATCAGGTGAAAGGAGGACAGGAAAAGGTCAGAGAGAGAGAGAGCTTCTATCTCCTGAGGCATGCTCCTGAGGCCTATTGCACCCCAACATTATATTATAACAAGGACTATGGGAGTTATGAGCCAAGAACCTAGACAAAAACCAATATGTATATCATAACACCACACCCTCCAACCCATGAACCTCTAGACTGAGCTTGGTGCCTCAGCAAGAGGTTTATACAACACCTTGAACTTCCTCCTATCACAAAAGGAATTGTTCTACCTTGTAGTTGTTCATTTGTCTGTCTTCCCTGCTGGAAGATAAGTTCTGATAGATCAGGGACCAAGTCTATTTTGCTCATCATTTTAACTCCAATGCCTGGTATGAATGTAAGCAAGAAAGATGTTGGGTGTCATGGTGTACACCTGTAGTCCCAGCTACTGGGAGGCTGAAGCAGGAGGATTGCTTGAGCCCAGGAGTTTGAGAGATTACAGTGTGCTATGATTGTGCCACTTAACTCCAGCCTGGGTGACAGAGGGAGACCCTGTCTTCAAAAAAAAAAAAAAAGAAAGAAAGAAAAGAAAGGCAGCTATGGAATGGAAAAATAATAAAATCAACAAAACCAAAACTTGGTTCTTTGTAACAGTCAAGAAAATTGACAAGCATTTAGCTTAGTCGAACAGAGGAAAAAAAGATTAAAATTACTAAAATCAGTAATGAAAGAGAAAACATCACTACTAATCTTTCAAAAATAAAAAGATTGTAAGGGAATACTATGAAAAATTGTATGCCAAGAAACTAGCTAACGTAGATGAAATGAACACATTCCTAAAAAGATACAAATTACCAAAACTGACTTAGGAAGAAATTAAAAATCTGAATAGACCTAAAACAAGTAAAGAGATTGAATTAGAAATAGTGATTAAAACAACAAACTAACCACCAAGAAATGGCCAGACACAGATGGCTTCACTGGTAAATTCTGCCAAATGTTTAAAGAAGAATTAACACCAAACTTTCCAAAAAATAAAAAAGGAGGTAATGCTTCCCAACTCATTCTATGAGGCCATCAAGACTGGTATTAACCAAAACCAGAAAAAAACATCACAAGAAAAGAAAATGGCAGACCAATATTCCTTATGAAGATAGGTACAAAAATTCTCAACAAAATACTGCAAACAGAACCCAGCAACATATAAAAGATATTTTATACCAGGACTAAACAGGATTTATCCCAGGAATACAAGGTTTGTTTAACACATTAAAATCAATCAGTGTACTATACCATATTAATAGAATAAAAGACAAAAGTCATATGATTATCTTAATTGATGCAGAAAAAGCAGTTGACAAAAGCCAATGCCCTTTCCTGGTAAAAACAAACTAGGAATAGAAGTGAACTTCCTCAACCTGATAAAGATCATCTATGAAAAACTCACAGCTAACATCATATTTAATGATGAAAGATTGGTTGCTTTCCCCTAAGATCAGGATGAAGACAAGAATGTCTGCTTCTCTTCAACATAGTGCTAGAAGTTCTAGCCAGAACAATTAGGCAAATAAAAGAAATAAAAGGTACCCAAATTGTAAAGGAAGAAGTAAAATTCTCTCTGTTTGCAAATAACATGATCTTATATGTAGAAACCCTAAAGATCTCACCAAAAAAGCAAACAAGAAAACCTGTTAGAGCTAATAAACAAATTCATCAAAATTGCAGGATACGAAATTAACATGCAAAATCAGTTTCATTTCTATACACAAGCAATGAACAATTCAAAAAGAAATTTAAGAAAAATTCCATTTACAATAGCATCAAAGAGAATAAAATACTTAGGAATAAATTTAACAAAAAAAGTGAAAGACTTGTACACTGAAAATGTCAAATTTTTTTCTGAAAAAAATTAAAGAAGACCCAAATAAATGAAAAGACATCCAAGTGCATGGATCAAAAGACTTAATATTGTTAAGATGGCAATACTTCCCAAATTGATCTACAGATTCAACTCAATTTTTATCAAAATCCCAGCTGCCTTCTTTGCAAAATTGACAAGCTGATACAAAAATTTATATAGAGATACAGGGGACCCAGAATAGCTAAAATAATCTTGAAAAAGAAAAACAAAGATGGAGAGCAGAAAAAATTTGGAGAACTCACATTTCTTGAATTTAAAACTTACAAGAAACCAAGATAGTGTGGTAATGGTATAAGAATAGAAATATAGATCAATGACATAGGACTCAAGGTCCAGAAATAAACTCTCATATTTATGGTCAACTGATTTTTACAAGAATACCAACATAATTCTATGGGGAAAAATTGTCTTTTCAACAAATAGTGCTGGAACAACTAAATATCTACATGTAAAGGAATGAAGTTGGACCATATATAAAATTTAACCACATCATATACAAAAATTAACTCAAAATAGATCATAGACTTAAATGTAAAATCTAAAACTATAAACTTCTGGCTGGGCGCGGTGGCTCATGCCTGTAATCCTAGCATCCTGGGAGGCTGAGGTGGGCGGACCGCTCAAGGTCAGGAGTTCAAAAGCAGCCTGAGCAAGATCGAGAATCGGTCTCTACTAAAAATAGAAAGAAACTAATTGGCCAACTAAAAATATATATAGAAAAAATTAGCCGAGCATGGTGGTGCATGCATGTAGTCCCAGCTACTCAGGAGGCTGAGGCAGGAGAATCGCTTGAGCCGAGGAGTTTGAGGTTGCTGTGAACTAGGCTGACACCATGGCACTCTAGCCCGGGCAACAGAGTGAGACCCAGTCTCAAATAAATAAATAAATAAATAAAACTATAAACTTCTTACAAGAAAACATAGGAGTAAATCTTTGAGACCTTGGATTAGGCATGAAACCAAAAGCATAAGTGACAAATCACCAAAATGTTCATAGTCCCGTTACTTGTTACAGAACCAAACTGAAGACAACTTTTATGTATATCAGAGAGTAGAGTGGGTAAATAAAATGTAGCCATATTCACATAATGAAATATTACCACAATGAGAATGAATGATCTTTACCTGTGACAATAGGAATAAATATCACAAGCACAATGTTAGGAGAAAGAAGCCAGAAACAAAAGAGTTTACACTGTATTATTTAACTTACAGAAAAGATTTTTCTATGGTGGTAAAAGTCAGGATAATGGTTACCCTTCATGGGAGGTGAATAGAGCAGGAGTAAAAGGGAGGTTTCTGGAGTCTGGTAATGTTTTATTTCTTCATATTTATGCTGGCTACATAGGTGTGCTCAGTTTGTGGAAATTTTTTGAGCTGCAAAATTTTTCAAGCTGTGTGTTGTACCTTAATTAAAAAGAAAAAAACTTCCAACGATCCTACCCATTCTCCCAGACTCTTTTAAAATACCTCTCTCCACTAATATGCACCAAGTCACAAAGTATCTGGGTACCTGTAATTGGAGACAACTCCACATTCACTATGATTCCACAGCACTTTGTGGAATCCTTTGATGATTTAGCCTCATCTAGAAGCATCTGTATGGAAAGAGCAAGAGCTTTGGAGTCCTGGGTTCCAGTGCCAGCCACTTCCCAGGTGAGTGACCATGAGCAAGTACCCCATAGCTGTTTGGTTCTTAGCTACATGCAGCAGGAAGTGATTCTGCTGATTTAAGCAGAAAAGGGGAGTAGGTAGTTGCCAGAATCTTCCAAAGTCTAAAGCCAGGCTCAGAGGTATGCTGCCAGGTATGCCCCAAACCATACTAAGTAACTCATTTGGTGCAGACACCATTACTGTTGCTGTTGGGCATGGCTCATGTACCCAACTCTAGGGACACTGAGTGGGTCAGAACACTCAATAATGATGCCATACTACCACTAGAATCCCTGCCTCTTGAAATGAAGGGTACCACACACTTGCCACCAGGGCACATTCTGCATAATTCCTGCCCCTTTATGTTACCAGCTTTTAGATTTAAAGTCCATGGCAGGAATGTCTGATTAGCAGAGTTTAGGCAATGTGCTGTCACGCTAGCTGCAAGGGATTCTGGGAAAATGAGTATCTGGCCTCTTCAGCTTTCATGGCCCAAGATGGTCATGCCTCTTCAAGTAGATGATTCCCCAAACATGACAATGGTCACTAAAAGAATGTCAAATGTCTACTGTATCACCCAAGGACAAGTTACCTCCTTGCACCTGTTTCCTCCTCCATAAAATAGAGATAACGATGACTTCTATGGATGGAAGTTGTAAGGGTTAAAGGAGCTATCATCTGCCTGGCACACAGTAGGAGCATAATTTATGGTAAACATTGTTATTGATGATTGGAGTTCATTTTAATGTCTCCTACAATCCCAGTGGTCCCCAAACCTTGGCGTCTCAGCACCTCTTATGTTTAACTGAAGACTGTGAAATTGGATTCCTTTGGTCATATTTGAATAAGATAACAGATTTTTCTAACTCATAGAATCATCTGTTCATGGCAGCCTACCTTCAGTCTTTAGAAGTGACATGATAACAATGTTTTCCATCAGTCTTTTTTTTTTTTTTTGAGACAGAGTTTCACTCTGTCCCCCAGGCTAGAGTGCCTGGCATCAGCCTGGCTCACAGCAGCCTCAAACTCCTGGCCTCAAGCAATCCTTGACCTCAGCCTCCCAGAGTGCTAGAATTACAGAAGTGAGCCCCTGTGCCTGGCCTTCTATTAGTCTTTTCTCTTTTTTTGAGACAAGGTCTTGCTCTTTCGCCGAGGCTGGACTGCAGTGGCATGATCACAGCAGCCTCAAATTCCTGGGCTCAAGTGATCCTCTTGCCTCAGCCTCCTGAGTAGCTGGGTCTGCAGGTGTGCAACACTACGCCTGGCTAAATTTTTTTTTTTTAGATATGGCGTCTTGCTATTTTGCCCAGACTGGTCTTGAACTCCTGGCCTCAAGTGATCCTCCCACCTCAGCCTTCTGAAGTGCTGGGATTAGAGGCATGAGCTACTGTGGCTGGCCTCCATTAATTAGTCTTTAGAAGTTATAATACGATGTTTGAAAAGACTCAGGCTTTTCCACAGGACTCTATTTACATGGTTGGGAAGGGAAGTTTTAGAAAAGGTATTTGAAATCAACTCAATATATTTGATTTAAACATTTTATTTTTAGATACTTTTATTTAAGCGTTTAATATCTTTTATTGATTCAGTGGCCAAATAAGGCAACATCCACTCAGTTAATAAAGGCACCTCGTCAGAAACAAAGTACATAACTGTGTTGTACCATCCCTGCCATGAGCCCAGCTGACTGCTTGGGAGCAGGGAGCGTGTCTTAGTGTGTTTAGTAGCACCTCACCTTGCACATAGGAGCCCTTCTTATAGGATATTTATTGAATTATCTTCGTGGGTCAAAAACAAAACACAAAAACCCTTTTATCTGCCTCCCTCTCACCACTCTGTCTCTCCCTCTTTCCTCTATTTCCAAGCCTTCATTTAGCAAAAGAACATACACTAGAGGATAACTCCCAGAAAATTCCACAGTGGGTAGAAGAGTCTAGTTTCAGAACTGAAATATTCCAATTTTTTAAAAGCAGTATGCTTAGGGGAGCATATCTGCTTGGGGCTTGAGTCCTCAAAGAAATGGCTTTGCCCTGGTTGGATGTCATTCTACCCTTGCTCCTTGGGCCTATGCGGTAGGGTGCATGAAGTAGGAATCCTTAGAACTTGGATGAGTTGAGAAACAGCTCCTTTGGCTATGATCACGGAAGCCTGAAGGAGGCTACCAGAGTGGCTTTTGCCCTCACTTTCTGCTTGGGCTAGACCCCTGACTTCCACTCAGACACATACACAAGGCTGTCTTCTTCTTGTTCAGCTCACAAAAGAATATGGGCTTCTTTGAGCCAGGGTGGCAGGGGAGAATGTGCTATGACAATAAGATGGACTTTGGAGTCAAAAGACCTGGTTTTGAGTTCTGTCTTTGCAACTTACTAGTTGTGTGATTTTGGTAAGTACTTATTTTTTCTCTCTGAGTCAGAAATTTTCATCTGCAAATGGAAAAGATAATCTCTCCCAGAGTTAATGGGAAAATGAAATCCTATGAGACAACTTATGTGGAAGCACTTGCAGAGTGCCTGGTATTTGGGGGATATTTAAACACAGTAGGAAACAATGATGCCTGGGGAGGAAGAATTTGCCAGAGCTACAGTGGGAAGACATGAGCGGTGTGGCCCTGGGTTAGACTTCTTACCTCCCTGGCTCTGAATTTCCCCTCAAAAGGCATTTCTGACCCTAAGAGAGATTTCTAGAATTTGAGGTTACATGTCAGAGTGTCACTTTCTGTAACAGAATAATGGTTTATTACCTTGTTTCCAAGATGCCATTAATTGTAAGACATTCTGATTTCAGAATCATTAAAATGTGAACAAATGTATATCTTACACTTGAAGAAAACCTATAATAATAATGCTGGCTCCCATTTATTAAGCATCTACTGGGTGTCAGGCACTATATTCGAGCTGCTTTGCTAACTCCTTGGCTTGTTAAAATAACCCAGCAAGGCAGATGTTGTCATTTCCACTTCGTGGTTAGGAAACTGAATGTGGAGAGGTTGAGTCACTTTTCCAAGACCACACAACCAGGAAGTAGGGCTTGGATGGCAGGTCTTCTTAATTCCAAGATACTTTCCCTTCTCAGTAGTAGATTGTTCTCCAGGCTAAGGAGTCAGAGATCAGCTCCCTACAGAGAAATGGTTTGTGAATATGGTTTTTGAATATGCCTTGACTCTTTGCAAAGTGACCAGGAAGGACATAGGAAACATAATCTAATCAATCTCCAAACACTGGCCCACTGGCCCATGGAGATAAGGTGTTACAGTCAAGGTCGCTTAGAATCCTGATACAGGGGAACAAAGAAATGAGACTGAGGGTTGGTCCAGCCCGTAGGGGGAGAAAGAGCCCTGACCAGCCACCAGGACTATTCTGGGCCCATGGACAATGCAACAAGCTCTTATCCTAGAGGCCACTATTCCTCAAGGTCACCTATTCCTTCTCCCGATAAAGCAGAAACCTTTTGAGATGAATTTGCTTTTTCTTTCTTTTTTCTTTCTTTTTTTTTTTTTTTAACCTGCATCAAGTTTTAGTGTTAAGCTTGATGAATTCACTTTTTCTTATAAGCTTTCTTTCTTTCTTTTGCCACCCCACCTTCCCTAGGCTTTCTTAAAGAGGAAACAATGTGCTGACCAATTGTCACAAGCCAGCTAGTGGTCATATAGTACTGGGACAAGTTATAAATTAACAAATTGGTTTTCTGGTTAGTTAGTCCAAGTTAGTTTCCCCGTGCCTTGTTATGGGTTTGAATATCTTGTTCTGCAAAGCTGTGGATATGGCACTTAATCTGATATGATCCCAGTGGTAGATCCTACTGGGACACTCTCAAAAGCGTTTCCTGACCCTTGACCTCTGACCAGAAGACTCGTGGCTCTATGTCTGTCTGTCTGTCTGTCTAGCTATAGTCTTGCAGGGAGAGAGCCAAACCCACATTAGTGGATTCCCAACATAGCTCTACCTCATCAGATGACAAAAGAATGTTCCGCAGCTTTTTGGTAGGGTAGCAGCAGGGATATGGACATAGTTGGGGTGGGGCAGGGCAGAAGGAGGTTGAGGATTGCCTGAAGCATCAGAGATTGCATAAAAGATGCCTCTGTCGCCCTAACCAGAAGCAACTCAAGGTGAAGCTGCCAGAGAAGTGTGCTTCTGGGTCTTCCCTCTGGAGAAGGTTCTTTGGACAGTGGCAGATATGGCACCAGGGTAGAGGTCACCGAGTCTCCATGTGAACGTCAACAGGGCTGAAGGTCACAGTTGCAGGCTGCTGGCTGCTGTTGCCATTTGGGCCCAGGGAAGAAGGGGCAGCTGGCTTGGGGCCCTTGGGTTCCAGCTCCCGCCTCGTCCTCATTTTCCTGTAATGAGATATGCATACATGGTTGAGTCTTCTTCCTCGTTTGCTGCAGGGAATGGGCTCTGTGACTGCAGTTCTGGTGAAGAGATTAATGTTAATCATCATTAAATCATGTTGCTTAATTGCCACCCATAGAGCTGGAAGGGACCTAGTCTGCTAGTCTGCCCTTCAATTTTCTGTTTAACTTAGATTAGATGTTGAATTTTATTTGTTCCTATAAATGAATGAATAAAGTGTCAGATAGGTGGCTATGTTAAAGACAAAATGAAGATTTTACATTTTTTCTGTTCAGCGTTGTAGTGTATGTTAAATTTTGCAGCCTCATTATGCTTGCTGTTTATTGCTAGGAATATTTAAGAGCTTTTTACATAGTTGAAAAGAGAATGTACTAAAAATATATATCCTATTTCATTTAATATACCATAACATTCAATAACTAACAATAATCCTGAATTCTAATGTCCACGTGATATTAAATCTTGACATATAATTTTTTTTTAATTTCAAATGTTCAGAGAAGTTGCACAGGTAGTACAATAAATACTCTAATACCCTTGCTATGGTTTGAATGTGTCCCCTATAAAGCATGTGTTGGAAACTTAATCCCTAATGCAATAGCTTTGGGAGGTGGGGCCTTATGAGGGGTGTTTAGGTCTTGAGGGCTCCACCTTGGTAAATGGATTAATACCTATTATAAAAGGACTTGAGGCTGTGAGTTTGATCTCTTGATTTCTCTCTTCCCTTCTTTGCCCTTCTGCCACAGGATGACAGGGCAGGAAGGCCCTTGCCAGATGCCAGCTCCTTGATCTTAGATTTCTCAGCCTCCTGCACTGTAAGAAATAAATCTCTGTTCTTTATAAATTACCCAGTTTTAGGTATTCTGTTATAGCAGCACAAAACAGCCCAAGACAACCCTTTAGCAAACAATTCACCAATTGTTAACAATTTGTTTCATTTGCTTTCTTTTCTCTCTCTGTTACCATTTGCATGCATGCGTGTGCACATACACACACACACACAATTTTTTTTTGAACTCATGAACCATTTGTGAGTTAGTTGCAGACTTCATGCTACCTCATTCCTAAATACTCCTAAGAACAAGGACATGCTTCAATATATCCATAAATCATTTATCACACTTTGAGACTCTTACATTTTAAAAATGACAAAACACAGGCAGGGATAGGTTCAATAACTTGCCCGGTTGTGACAAACCAAAGACTAAACCCAGGTCTCTCAATTCCCAGCCCAGGCATCAGTGTAGATAGGGTAGGGTGAGTGGAGTCTCCATTCAGATTACAACCTAGAAAAGGGCTTGGAGCTCCAGCGACGATGGAGAGGAATGAAGGGTAGATACCGGGGCTTGATGCCACTTCCTGGTTTGGGATAGACCCAAATTGTAATATCCTAAAGATTTTTAGAAATAATTTTTAATGTTATTATTATTACATGTAATGGTGAGAGTATTTCCTTTGATACCAGATAGATTGGATTTGAATCCCAACTCTGCCATTTAGGGCTGAGCAACCTTGGGCATGTGACTTAATCTTTCTGTACTTGTTTCCAACACATATAAAATTGAGGATGATAGTAGTCCCTACCTTGTTGGGGTGGTTGTGAGGATTAAATGAGTTTATACATGTAAAGATCTTAGAACCATGATTGGCACATGGTATAAAATCAATATATGTTAGCTACCTTTATAAATAATATTCATATTATAAAAACAATGAATGTTTACTACTCTTTGAAAATAAGGAACATCCTTCTCCCAGCAAAAACACACTAACTTACTAACAATCCCGTCACACAGACACACTGGTTGTTAACACCTTGCTGTGTTCACTTTCCTTGGGTATGTGTGTGTAAACCACATGTATGATCATAATGTATGCACTTTTTGTAAACTTTGACACTATGTTGTAAAGAGCTTTCCTCATCAATACATACACTTCTACAATATCTTTTTTTCAAAAAATGGCTTCCAGGTCTTCTATGATGTGAATTTTTTTTATAGTCTTTTAATTTTGATTTCTTCCCTGAAAAGAATAACCTAGCAAAGTTGTGAGTAGAAGGTGATATCACATAAAATTTATTCTTTATATGATCAAATTACAGTATTTCATTCCCCCTTATTTGGTCCCAGAAAGTGGAGTTGGGGTATGTATGCTTCCAGGTGTTTATCACCTCAAACATTTATGTGGCCGCTCATACAACCTAGCAGAGAAGTGGACTAAAACATTTGTCTATTATCTGTAAATGACATACAAGTGTTTACCATGGTGCTTAAGGCCATTATCATTGTCATTATCCTTATTGCATTTAAAAAATATCTTTCCAAGTACAATAATATTCAGTCACTGTGAAGTTCCTGCAGCAGAACAGACTTCTAAAAGGACCCGAAAGGGGCAGAGCATTTGCTAACGGCTCATGGACACTGCCGGGCACACAACAGACACCCACAGGTGTTAGTTCCCATTTTTCCTGGTGTCACTGAAGGGACCAAACAGTTGCAAAGCTCGGGGCATCCCATACCTGTTGTACATCTTCAGCAGGATCAGAACCACGATGAAGATGATGATGACAACCACCACAACTGCAGCAACGATGGCTCCAGAACCTACACAGAGAGGAGCAGAGATGCCGAAGGTGCAAATTGAAACGCAGACTGCGAGAGGGCTGCTGATGTGGCCGCTACTGGGGCATCTGACAACCCCACTGGGTCAAGGGAAGTAGGAGAGATGGTGACATCATGGGACACTCACTGCTGACCTCAGGACAGAGTCACATCTACTGTGGCCGGGCACCAGCTACCCCAAACTGAGCTTGAAGGGCTACATTCTCAGCACATCAACTGCCACGATTTTGCCTTAGGCCAAGTCTTATGCTTATAGCCCCAGCACAGCTTCGGACTTCCTCTGTGAAACAGACAAGCAAAATACCCTCCTCTCTTTTTGATAATACAAAAGGAACATGATTTTTGTAGATAGTTTTGAAAATATAAATATAAGCAGAATAGGAGGAGGGAGAATGAAGACCTCATTGGCCCAAGAACCACTGATCATCTATATATATACATTCACCAATGTGATCACATTTATGCATATTAAACATCAATGGTATTTTTTGAATAATTTATTAATACTCTGTCTGAAAATCCATTTTCAGGAAATATTACTAAATATGGAAAAATATGCACTTGACAAGAATGGAACCATGTTTCATATACTGTTTTATAACAGCACTCATCTTTCCATGTAATTACATGTTTTTCTTCATGACTTATGATGGCTTCACAGTACTCCATTGTTTGGATGTACCATAGTCTGTTCACCAAATACTTTTTGAGAATAATTATTTTGTTTTCAATTTTTCCCTATTAAAAACGAAGCTATGATGAATGTCCTTGTAGCTTAATGTCTCAGACTCTAATTTCAACATTAGCTCCCAGTGCCGATGTCAAATTCTAATTTTACGTTTAAGATCAACATCCTTGTCAGAATGGATATTGAAAATATCAAGAACCGTAAAAATATTCATACTTTAAACCAATCTATTTGATTCTGGGAACTTATCTTAAGGGAATAATCCTAAATCCAGAAAAAGTTATACAAATAAAGATGTTTATTATAATGTAACATTATTCATATCCTAAATATGGGAATGGTTAAATAAGGTGTGGCAACCTATCCAGTGAAATATTATATGGTAATTAATGGGAACATACAATGAAATAAAGCATAGAAAATAAAATAAGAGCTTATATATACATCCAGATACATGTATATGCTATGTGTTACAACCATGAAAATATATGCATATAAACATAATGTTGAGCAAAAAAAGTCAGATACAAAAGAGTACACATGGTACTTTTTCCATTTATATAAAGTTCAAAACCACGTAGAGCTAATCTATGGTGGTAAAAGTCAGACGAGTGGGTTCCTGGGGTGGGTGGAGGACAGAAGTTGGAAGAGACCCTGGGACCTCTGGGGTAACGGTGGTGGTCTGCTTTTTGATAGGGGGGTTGGTTGTACCGGTATGTTCACCTTATAAAAGTTTACCCAGCTGTGCACTTAAGTAATGGCCTTTACGAAAGGTTTACTTAAAAAACAAACCATGTGCAAATATTCATAGGAAGAAAGATTGGAAGAAAAAAAAGGAGAAGGCAAGGAATCCATCACAGAGCAGCTTGGTTTTTATCCTTCTTGGAGAGTCTAGTTCAGGAATTTTTAACCTCAGCTGGATTATTCTCTGTTGTGGGGAGCTGTCCTGCTCATTGTAAGACATTTAGCCTCATCCCAGTTACAATCCTCCTGTGTCCCGACCCCAGTTGTGACAACCTAAATATCTTCAGACATTGCCAAATGATCCCTCCTGGTAGGGTTGTCAGATAAAATACAGAATATCCATTTAAATCAGAATTTATAACAACTAATGAATAATTTTTCAGTATAAATACATCTCAAATCTTGCATACTTATACTAAAAAATTATTCATTGTTTATCTTAAATTCAAATTTAATTGGGTGTCCTGTATTTTTATTTGTTAAATCTAGTAATTCTGTCTAGAAGGGCAAAATTGCCTCGTTGAGAACCACTACTTTGAGTTAAATAAAAACAGAATTATTCTCATCTTGCTAATGGTGATTCCCTCTCCCCTACATTTCCCCTCAGATCTGTTTTGAGACATACCTCAGCAGGCCCCTGGAGGTCTGCCCGCCCAGCAAGGAGCAGGGTAACCCCTGGGACCCTGTCCTGAGAGCGACCCTTCTGAGTCCCCACGGAAGAGACACACCCTGACATTAATCCAGCCACCTGCCAGCACCACGGCTCTGAGATGTTTGTCATGGTGGGAAACCCTCCGTGTGCAGGGAGTCTGGCTCATGCACAGAGGTACATATGTTACCAACTGAAGTGGCTGAAATGGACACGAACTTCTTATACAATCAGTTGGTTCTCTGAAGACCTAACCTCAAATTTTTCCTTCTAGAGACCTCTTGTTCCTGGCAAATGTCTTCCCATGACAAACTCTTCCCACCTACATTCATTTACTTCTTCATAAATTGATGTTTTTGCCTTGCAAAATAGTAGGAAAGTAGCTACATTTTTATTTTATTTTACTGTTTTAGAGTCAGGGTCTCACTCTGTCACCCAGGCTGGAGTGCAGCAGAGTCATCATAGCTCACTGTAACCTCAAATTCTTGGGCTGGAGAGATCCTCCCACCTCAGTCTTCCAAGTAGCTGGGACTACAGGTGCACACCACAATGCCTGGTTAATTTTGTTTTTGTTGAGACCAGCTAATTTTATTTGTTTTTGCTATGTTGCCAAGGGCTGATTTCAAACTCCTGGCCTCAAGCAATCCTCCCACTTCAGCCTCCCAAAGTGCTGGATTACAGGTGTGAGCCACCGCACTTAGCTTGAAAGTAACTACATTTTAAGGTGACCCATTTAGAGACACCTTACAAGAGGTTCAAATTTCCATTGCCCTCTAGACCACAAGACTCCCTAATGAAAACAACAGTAACAGTAGTAGTAGTAATTAATAATAATAATATGCATTAGATACTTAGTATGCAACAGAAGCTATTCTAAGCTCACCATATGGATTATCCCTTATAGTCCTCATGACTACCTATGGTAGTAGCTTCATTAATATCCCTATCTTACAGATAAGAAAATAGGCACATAGCAGAGAAGTCATGTGCTCAGGGTCACCCAGTTGGCAAGTGGTAGAACTTGGCCTGAGACCCAGGCACTCTGTCTCCAGAGCCCACGCTCTTGACCTTGCACCAGGAGCTGACCGTGACACTTGTCCTGCCACCCCTCCCCCGGCCTCCAGGCCAAGGTGACCTTACTCTTATACAGAAAGTCTTCACCCCTGGTGGTCATGTTCAGTGAGAAGAAGGTGGTGTCCCCCAAAGGGGTGGCCGTAGTCATCTTGATCCTAGTGAGAGCAAAGAAGAAATTTTGTTTAAAAATAGAGTAAACCTTATTATTCCTGCACAGTGCTGCTTTTGGTCTTCATCTGGATGGCTGTAGAATATTCAAGCATGCAGTTTCCTCAGCAGCAAGTACATATAAGGTCCATTAGTAGATACTATGGGAGACTTAAAAATAATACCTGACATTTGTAAGGAACTTTGTTTTTCAAAGCAGTTTACATTCACTCAACAATATTTATTCAAGTCCTTCTGTGTTTCATACAAAATGTCGAAATCAATCTTCCAGGAGGCCGATGAGAATGGTTATTGTTGCCATTTTACTGATGAAACTGATGGCCCCAAAGCTACAAGGAATCCCAAGTTTAGCTAGAAGAATGTAACCCAGATGTCTACCTCCCGTTCTAGTGGGCCTCTGTCCACCCTGAAACAATGCCTGAAAAGGTGTTTCTGCTTGCAAAAGTTGTATCCATCTAATGAGACAAAAAAAAAAAGATGAAAAAATTAGCTATGATTATTTAGCAGTTGGTGACATGCACCACTGGGCTGCGAAGAACCATTTTGTGGAAGAGATACATTGGAATAGGCCTGGAAGGAAGGGCACGGTTTGGGGGTGAGAGCAGTGGGCACAGAGGCTAGGGGCACAGAGCCCTCAAGGGGATGGGAGCAAATGCAAGTTGAGCAGCCACCGAGTGTCAGGAGCCTTCACACACTGCATCATCTCAGTCACCAGGAAGCAGTTACCGTACACGTCTTGCTGCTGAGCACGCCTCGATCGGCGGCTGAGTGACCAACGCTATAGAGCTAGGCAGAGCTAGAGCCTGGGCCCAAGAACACTCTCCTAGTGTACAACGTATCCTTTCCCCCATACACGAGGAACCAAAATCCACACCCTGTACCGTTACACTTGAGGGGCGAGCCAGGAGGTGCATAGTTAATGTGATGTCACGCCACCAGAAAGAGGTGTTGAGATCCGCCACCAAGAATTATATTCTAAGCACAATGATATTATAAACACTTGATCAAGAAAAGCAGGCAGGCAGACCAGGTTTTGCCTTATTATTTCAGAGTGGCACCTTGACAATGTGGAGGCCCGGGAAGGATCTGCATCGAGAGAATGATCTAGGCCTATTTGTTATCCTAAGAAGCCACAAGTCCTCCACGCAGCCGAGGACTCTACTGGAGAAGAGAGAGTCCATACATTTAAAAAATATTTATGCATAAGTTTATTTTTTTAAGAAATATGTTTTAAGTTATGAATACGAATACAGTAGGAACTCGTGTACCTTCCAGTCAGATGTAACAAATGTTTACAGTTATAGTTCCTTCAGCTCTTTTTATAAGAAAAAAAAATTCAGATGCAGTTTCAGTCCCTGTTGTGTTCTGCCTCAATCCCATTCCTCCCTCCCCAAAAGTAACCACTACCTTGACCGTTAGTGTGTATTCTCATCCAAGTTTTAAAATGTTTACTACGTATGTATATATCCATAGGCACTGCATGTATTGTGGTTCTTCATATCTATTAAGCAAATATCAATCTAGCACCTGTGCAGCGACTGACGCTGTGCTACATGCTGGGACTGCACAGGTGAAATGGAGGGGACAGACTGCTGGCCTTGGGAAGCTCACATTCCAGTGAGGGTGACAGATTATAGATTTGATCACGTCACTCTTGCAACCGAAACACAATCACCTCCCCCTGCCCACGCTTCTGTATGTGATAGTAAAAAGCCCTTCCCTGGCTGTTCCCGCCCTGACTCCAGCCTCTCACCTGCTCACACCAAACTCTGCCAAACTGCTGTGACAAGGGGATGCTCCACCCTCCCCTATCATGCCTGGTCTTCCTGTGCCTAAGTTGGCTCTTCCCGGGCCCCACAGCTGGCCTCTCCAGAGAGTCCCCGTCTACGAGCTGCAGCTGCCCTGCTCTCCCAGCTCTAATGGAAACAGGGCTCAGCACCCCACTTGAGACATCCACTGGGGTCAGGCCATCTGCTCCCAGACTGGGGGCTCTGGTAGCTGTGGCCTTCCCTGGGGTCTCCCAGCCTCAGAATGGCCCTCTGTGGCCTGGGCCCGTTCATCCATAGCATGGGCTCTGCCTTCACCTTCTCTGCCCTCCTTTGAGTCCCGGGCCCTGCCTAACTCTCCCCAGCTCATGTCTGTCCGTCCTCCCAAAGACCAAATGCTCAGGACTTCCATGACTCAGGCTCCTGCCGGGAACCCTCTGTGGCTCTTCGTGACTTCCTGGCAGCTGCCAATCTGTCTCCCTGCCTGGGCTTCCTGCCTCCCGACCGCCTGAAACAGGCCCAGCCCAACCACGCTTCACTGCTCTCCCCCAAAATGAAACGCCCTCTAAGACTCAGCCCAGTCACCCCCTCGGGAAGACTCCCCCCCAGACAGAATTAGCGACTCTGTTCTCTACCCTCTCCCAGCAGCCTCTGCAAAGACACGCCAGCACGGCAGGTGTCTCAGCTGCTTGGTCTGGCAGTTAATGCTGCAGGTTCATTGTCAGGTCCTTCGGGGCAGAGGTCTTGTTCTTCTTCGTATCCCTCTACCTCCCCAGGTAAAGTGCCCGGGCCTTCGCGCCTTTGCCAGTGGGAAGACTGGAGCGAGTAGTTGCATCCCTCCAGCTTCATTTGCTCATCCCCGAAATGAGTGGCCTTTCCCCAAGGGAGCCGAGGATGAGAGGCAAGGTGTGGAAAGTGCTTTCAAGTGCTCAGTAAATGGTAGCTCTAAATATCATAGTGAGGATTAGTAAATATTTGCTGAACTAAATTACAGACTGGGGGATATGGGAGCTCAAAACAAGGAAAAATTCTTTCTATAGAAATAAGTATGGACAAATATGAGAATTTGGAATGAAAGTCTTCCCCACCCCCACACTCGCCACCTCTGCTCGCAAAGAGAGAGACCCCCCACAGACCATTGTCCATCTCAGCACAGGGATCCCACATGAACAGCACCTTGGTGTGCATGCGCCCGAGCCTTCTGCTCCTGTCCCCACCAATATCAAGCTGAGGAGACTCGCCCGTGAGGCTTTCTTACAGTTCTTTTTAAAAACAGAAAAGAGATGCGAATAAGTGGCCACTGATCAAGGGTCACTTCGTGAGAGAAATGGTGGCACAATCACTGGATAACCCAAACCCTACCCATGGGACACATTCACCATTAAAGCAGCATGCACAAAAATGACAGAGGCCACCACCTGAGCGCCCACCATGTGCCAAGACCTTGGGTCAGGTATTTTCTATCCACGCCCTAATTTAATCAGCAAGATGCTATGTAAGATAGGTTTTCCTTTCCCCTTGTTTCAAATGAGGACCCCAAGACTTGGCAATATAAAGCTAACTCTCTGTGCTCACATAGCCCGGAAGCTGCAGAGCTGGTGTTTGAACCCAGGCCTTGCAAGGTGCAAAGCCTGTGGGTCCTTCCCACTGCACCGCCCTGCCCAATACACACCATGGGGACCAAGACCAGTCACTGCAAGAATATGCAAGCACACGTGTACACACACACGTACTGACCAGTAATGCTGCCACCTAAGGCCACCAGGTCACAGGCTCCTCTGCAGGTGGAGCACCTCTGCACCTCTTCAGAGGCGATCTCCTGGGTACTGAGTTCCAGGTGCAGACTGCCTAGTGGATGGGTCCAGTCACTCTTCTTTCTGAAAGAACAGTGAGTAATCTCAGAGCTCTCAATTACATCTCTGTTCCTGCTACATCAGAGAAGGTGGGAGGGAGGGTGGTGGAACATCGGTGGCCAAGGATGTGGGTGTTTTCATCTGCGGGGCCCTAGCAATTGTTGTTAACCAAGTGAGGTCCAGTAGGGAGATTTTAGTACCAAATATGCCTATGACCAGGACCCCTGGCCATGGAAAAGACGAACAATATAGGTAGGGTGAGGCCAGTTTTCACTGCCAGAGGTTACCTTAATAATAATAACAAGATATTATGTGTCAGGCACTGTACTCAGTGCTTTATGTTTGAGATTTCATTTAATCCTTATACCTATCCACTAAGGAGGGCACAATCACTGTGTCGATTCTACAGATGAGGAAACTGAGGCTCCAAGCAGAGAAGAAACCAACCTAAATTCACAAGGCTAATATGAAGGCCGTGCTAGGATTCAAGCCAGGGTCTGCTCAACTTCACAGCCCCTTTTCCAAAGCTCTCACTCACCAGATTGCCTCCCAGTGAGTGCACAAGGTCCAGGTGGCCCAGCATGGGGGGCCCAGATCAAAGCGGGGCTTTGATGAGAAAACTCACTCGGGCTGGACAGAGTGAGACAGACAGAGCAGACAGAGCCAGAGCCCTTGCCCTGAGCCCGAACTCTGACTCCTACCTGACTAGTCCCTGCGCTTGGCCACACACTGAACCTCTGTCTGCAGCCAAGCCTCAGTCACATTTACAGAATTTACAAGGAACTGTTGTTCCCTCGCGTTGTTTGCGATGGCCCTGTGTGGGAGGTCAGTTTGGGAAGAGACGGAGGGTCATGGCACACCCTCTCTGACTAGCTCTTGGTCAAGTGTAAGAGCTGAGTCTGGAAGATAAATGCGGCCTGACCACCACCTGTGCAAAACATCTCCTCTACTGCTCTGCCCCGGGGCTGCCCCCTTTCCTTCTCCGTTCCAAGTTCCTCCCTGGATGAGACAACAAAGACATGACCGGTCCTGGCAGACCCCTCCTCAAAGGACCAACTGTCACGCAGAGTAGGTAACCCACGAAAGCCCTTGACCCACCAAAACATTGGGATTGATGTCTCCCAATCACCTGAGAGACGGGAGATTAGCATGACTTGATCTCCTCCACAGACAAGCGCCTCACTACTCCCAAGCAGCCCCTTGAGTTATTGGGATTTTTTATTTTTGGAGACAGAGTCTCACTCTGTCGCCCAGGCTAGAGTGCCGTGGCGTCAGCCTAGCTCACAGCAACTTCAAACTCCTGGGCTCAAGCAATCCTTCTGCCTCAGCCTCCCGAGTAGCTGGGACCACAGGCGTGCGCCACCATGCCCGGCTAATTTTTTCTACATATTTTTAGTTGGCTAATTAATTTGTTTCTATTTTTAGTAGAGACGGGGTCTCGCTCTTGCTCAGGCTGGTCTCGAACTCCTGACCTTGAGCGATCCGCCCGCCTTGGCCTCCCAGAGTGGTAAGATTATAGGCGTGAGCCACCGCGCCCGGCCGGGATGTTTTAATTATCAGAAAATTGACCTTCTTGTTGGTGCCTTGTAACTTTTACTCATTGGTCCAGATTCCCTTCCCACAAAGGTACATCTGCTACTTTTCTGCATGACAACCTGTCAGGATTAAAGATATATCCGTGTGTGAAAGATTAAACTCAAACTTCAGAGACGGAACAGTTAGGGCAGCTGGGATCAGTGCATCTATTTTACCTCCCACCAATAGGGGGCGACAGCAGTTGGCTGTAGGTTGGTAAATGTCGGTGGAATCCAACCTGTTTCCAAGCAGAGGAGCTTTCTGCCCTTGAAAACAGCAATTGTATGTTCTCTGACAATTTACTTCTCCAGAGTAAATATCCTCAGCCCCTTCAAACAAGCCTTAGGGTGATGGTGTCCCTCCTGGGTCTCTCGTTCTCTGTGTGTCATTGTTTCCCTTTAAGGACGGCACCCAAAACTGGACAGGTGACTCCAGAGGAGCCTGAAATGTTCAGGATGAGTTTTCTTGATACTGATCAGACAGGAGGCTGAATTCTACTACTTACTAGCTGCGTGGCCTTGGCCAACTTTCTTCACCTCCTGGTTTTCTGATCTGTAAAATAGGAATTATAATAGTCACAACTCCATAGGGTGGTTGTGAGCATTAAATGAGATGGAGCATGTAATATATTCAGCACAGGGGCTCCACACAAAATCTATTGATACGACACTGGATTAATGCAAACAAATAGCTCATTAGCCTCACAAGTAGCCAAGCACATGGCTTATACACACCCTATTGATAGACAATCCCCCCTTTAGACTTACTCTTATGCTTGTTTATGGTCAGTCAAAGCCCTAGGACCAGCAAGTGAAGGGGTTTATAAACTGCAAAGTGCTATGGAAATCTGAGGCAGCAGCGGCAGCACTGAGTGGTGACAATGTTATGATGAGCTGCTGGCTGGTAACGACTTCATTCTGCACTTGTGCAAATGACTTTTTGAAATTAAGCACAGGACTTTGCATTGATCCCAGTTAGCCTTGACCTTGTTAATTTGGGCCCTCAGGAGAGAAATTTCAGCTCCTTCTGGGTGGCTGTTGAGAACGCTTGACAGTGTTGTGACACAGCACATGTCTAGGACTCGTGACCCAGCAAGGCCTTTGGGGTCAGGCAGACCTGCCTTTTACCTTCAACTTCACCTCTGAGCGGCTTGACAAACTGAGCCACTTCTCGAGGCCTCAGTGTTTTCATTCATAAAACAGGGCCCACACCCTGTCTCGTGGGGTTGTGACAGTCAACGAGACACTGTGATTGCCCTGCGGAGCCCTGGTGTATGGCGGGTGATCAGTTCCTGCCCATTTCCAGCCCCTCTTCTGCTCCCCCTCTGTCTCCAGTCTGTGTTCTCCTGTTCTTCTTGGAGCTCCAGTTCCCTGTTCTCCATCTGGTCAAGTGCTGGCCGCACTTGGTTAAACTCAGGTATGAACAGGGAGGTCAGGGAGCCAGATCGTGAAGCACAGTGTCACCAGGGGATCTGAACAGGACTCACCAGGACCTCTGGAGGGTCCGACCTTCCTCGTCATCTCCATGGAGAGCAGAGACAGAGGCAACAGCAAAACCCCCGCAAGGAGGCAAACAGTCCCGATGGGACTGCGGGGCACAGGGGCTGCTGGCTGAGTGGGGAGGAGCAAGCTACAGATTCACAACGTGGGGTGAGAATCAGGAGACCGGAATTCCCTTTGCCACTCATTTGCCACACAACCTCAGAAAGTCCCCTCCCCTCCCTGGACCTTGGTTTTCCTCTCTGTAAAATGGCCCAGTTTGGAGATTGTCTCTAAGGGCCTTTCCAGCCTGTGCTTCTATTACAGGGAACAGCTGTTCATAGCTTAACTCAAGAACCAGCATCTTCCAGAAGCTTGTCCTTCCTTGCAGATACTGACTCAGGGAGTGGTGGGAGAGAGAAGTCAGCGTTAGCCACAGTGGCCTGTGGCTTTGGAAGTCTGGGTTGTAGGCCCACCACATCTGTGAAGTCTTATTCACCCACTCTGTCAAATGATGGCTCCAATGTCCCTTGTTTCTCTGATTTTTGCAGCCCACATTGTAAGGAAAGGGGATTCAAAGAGCTTCCAACACAAGACCTGTATATAAAATAAGCTCCATGTACTAAGAGTTACAGATAGAAACCCCAGATGAAAGTGGTCACAAGGCAGATGTTGCTAGTGCCAAAAGGGCGGCACAGGCAGTGCCAGGAGCCAGTGGGAGGAAGAGACCCGTGGGTGTCATGCTTGAGACTGACCGAGAGCTGGAATGTGACCCGTGGCTTCCATTGGCCCCTCAGTCTTTGGGCCCAAGCCAAGGTCCAGCTCTTGAGAGTCCTCAAACTACATATGAGCCCCCACATAAATCTCCAGTGTGCCGCAGTCCCAGGGGCTGGGGGAAGGACGCACAGGGTTAAAGAGTTTATGCCCCTCAGTGAATATGTCGGAGGATAATAATTCCACCCTGCCATGAGCCAGGCAGGGAAGGGGGCTAACCTCCAAGGAGACACTGAGGCGTGCCAGGCACTGTGCTTTCACGCATTTGCTCACTTAATCAATACAAGCAGGCAGGTCGTTTCATCTCCATTTTGCTGATACGAAATGGAAGGTCAGAGAGGTTAAGTGACTTGCCCCAAATCTCACAGGAAGTGGAGGAGCTGAGTCTCAAACTCAGGTCTTCTACCTCCAAACTACCCATGGCTGCCAAGGGGTGAGCAATAGTCCTGGGGACACTCCGAGGGTCAGTGGCCCTGCTGGGGAAGGACTCTGCTCCCTATTCTTTCTACCTGTTGATATTTTGAGCTCAAGAGGTACAACCAGGTCTCAGAGGATGGCAGGATTTCTCACCCTTGGCACTCACTGTTAATATTTGGGCCAGATAATTCTTTGTTGCAGAGGCTGTCCTGTGCAAGACAGGATATTTAGCAGCATCCTTGGCCTCCACTCGATCGATGCCAGTAGCATCCCCTAGTTGTGACAACCAAACACGCCTCCACTCATTTCCAAATGTCCTCTGGGAGACAAAATTGCCTGCAGTTGAGAACCACTAGAGCAGAGCTATTAGGCCTGTCTCGTGACAGTTTCCTACCCCCTTCATCCAAGAAGGTCTATACAAGAAGGAAAAGGTCCAGTCTGTTCTTACATCTGTGGATAGACAACCAATAACAATGATGATGATGATGGCAATGATCGCAAACTCAATAGCTACCATTTATCAAGTACTTACTATGTACTAGTTACCATGCTAAGTACTTTATATTTTCTCACATATACTATCCCTATTTCACAGATAAAGGAACTGAGGCTCAGAGAGGTTAGGTAAGTTGCCAAGGCGTCAGTGCTAATATATGGCAAAGCAAGGATAGAATGGTTTCCTATTGCTGCTGTACCACATTTCTGCAAATTTAGTGGCTTACAATAACACACATTCTTTTTTTTACAGTTCTGGAGGTCAGAAGTCTAAAGTTGGTCTTAGTGGGCTACAGTCAAAGTGCTGGCAGGGCTGGGTGCCTTCGGGAGGCTCTAGAGGAGAATTCGTTTCCTTGCCTTTTTCAGGGTCTGCAAACTGCCTGCATTCCGGGCTCGTCTTCCTCCACCGTCAGACCAGCAGTGTGGCATCTTCTCGCTCTCTGATCTCTGCCTCCATCTTCACACCCTCCTCTCTCTCTGACTCTCCTGCCTCCCTCTCGTAAGGACCTTTATGATGACATCGGTCCACAGGGTAATCCAGGACAGTCTCCTCACCTCAAGATCCTGAACTCAATCCCATCTGCAAAGTTCTTTTGCCACGTAAACCAACATATTCCCAGGTTCCAGGGATTAGCATGTGGACATCTTTTGGAAGCCATGAGTTAGCTTCCTACATAGGATTTGGAATCTTAACCTGTCTGATCCCAAGGTTTGTGCTCCGAATCTGCTCCTGTCTCCCCTGCACCGTCTAAACACAGACATACACCAGAGACCAGGCACCGTGGGGACACTGAGGTGGGTCAGTTATGTCCAGGGGGTGGCAGGCACCAGCACCACATCAGGAGGGAGTACGTGGGAAGGGCTGTGAGCGAGGGGCAGAGAAAGAGTCCTGGAGCCACGGGGTTGGCTGGGATAGGGACACGGGGAGGGGGCTCGGGACGCAACTGGGCAGGCCTGATCTCTTCCCTGCTGAGCAAGCTGGTTTCATGTAAGTTCTAGCACCTACCTCCAACCTAAGTTCAAATGCAATGACAGCTCGTCCTGTCCTGAAGGACCACCCCAGTCCAGCCCCTGCCAGCCAGGATTCCGTCCCATCTGTGGGATTTATTTGCCCAGTTAACTCACAACCATTCTCAATTTTTCCTTTCCAAATCTCCTCCCTGCCAAGAGCTTAGAAGGTCTTTAGTCTTGTAAAGACTTCAGTCTTGTAAAGGTCTGCTCCCTGGCCAGTTCTGACTTGCAAGGATGTCTTTCACTGTCTAGCCCCTGAACAAGCCCCATAAATCCCTTTACAGACCAGAGGAGCCACACTGAGTTGGTTAGCTGGGCTCTCTTCCCCCAGACAGGTAGAGCCTTTGAGATTCAGCTCTGGCCTGCACAGCAAGAACCTGCCAGATCCCCGGGCAGTTCATATGCGTGTTTGTCTCATGCACAGCTCTGGAGACTTAGCCTGCCAAAGGCTAATCTCTGGCTGAAAATGGGTCTGAGAGGAGGGCTAAACCCTGCACTGTGGGCTCACCCACGCTTTACCTCCAGGGTTAGTGCCTGGCTGAACCTCCAGAGCCCAGAGCAGATCCTGACTGATGTTATGGAATCTGCCAGTGAAATGACCACGTTCTGCCCAATCGGCCTGTTGAGAAGTCACTAGTTGACAAGCCCTGTCCCCACCCCAAGAGTTTCCAATGAGCTCCCCCACTTCCCCGCCATGGGCTTTTTAGTGCCTTACTCGTACATAGGAACAGATAGCCAAGGATCACCAACGGACCCTTGGAAGGAGAAAAGCCTCAAACATGACGAACACGCAGCAGAAAAACCAAATGAACAGATGGAGGCATTTAAAGCAAACAGAGGCACTACTACAGAGAGCAGAACAAAACTTCAGTATCCTCCGAGAGCTAAGAAATTGCATCTATAAAACTAAGCACAGGAAGCCATAAGAAAGAATAAGGACATTTGGGAGCATATGAGGCTTCAAAAACACCCGCCCTGCTCCACGCACCTTTTCCCAGGAAGTCCTGGAATATGTGCCCGCTGACGTTGTGGGGGGCGGCCCAGCAGGAGGAGGGCGGGGGAGGGGGCAGGGGCTCTAGCTGGAAGGATCCGGGGGTGCCCAGGGCGGTGCTGCACACGGCACAGTCTGGGGGTGACCAATCTGTTTGGGGGCAGGGGGATTCTGCCAGCCAAGAAAAAAATTGAAATCAGTAGATTTTCTGACGTGTTTGTCTACTGAAAGGGGAGCTACCCTTCTGTTGGAGAGTTTGGGGATGAATTTATGACAGACGACTAAGCTCCTCTAGAAGACTTGGGGAGTAAAACGCCCCCTTTCACTCCACCCCCACCTCCCCCAGCCCCGCTCTCAGCACCTCCCACACCCTCTGTGGTGGCCCTAGGAAGCAGCTCCTTATCATCCCAGGATTCTGAGGGACCCAGTCTGAAAACTACTGAGTCCACTGCCCTCTCCATTACGAATGGGGGACTGAGGGCCCATGAGGCCCCGCCTGGGGAATGCAGAGAAAGGGAGGTTCATTGGCAGTTTATTGGGTACGTTTTCAAGAGCTCCTTTCTGATTCATTCAAAATGAGAGCTGTAGCAGCAACAGTGAGAACCAAACCACCCCCAAAGGAACCATGGCTGGGAAGCAACGTGTGAGACCCCAGTGGGCCCATGTATCTCCCCCTTAGCTTCCTTCCAACCACCCTCCCCGCCCCCCACTGTTATAACCGGCATTAAGTTTCTCAAAAGCATGCACTGAGGTTTCTGAGTCACTTCTAATTGCCAGCTATTAGCAACAAGAATATGCATAATATATGTTAATTGAGTTTTGCACACTGTGGACAAGGCAACTGAAAACTTCTGGGGAAAATATTGGGGATGGGAGAACGGGGGGCGGGGGGGGGCAATGCAAACGCAAACAGCGCCTGCAATCTCCTTGGGCCAGCTTCGCTGACTGCCACTGCTCCATTTAAAAAAAATGTTTAAGAACCAAGGCCAGTGCCTTCCTACACACTCCAAAAATCTAAGTTTATCCCCAGTAAACCTTTCAGTGGTCTCACTTTGATTCTCTGCTTCTTCTTCTGCCTTTTCCAAGGGCCTGGCTAACCTCAAAGTGTTTGTCATTAACGATGAAAACTCTCTCAGGAGTATTTGCGTTTTAACACAGAATTCTAGGAAAACTAGTGCTCTGTAATCTTAACATGTGACAGTCCCTGAACCTCCAGCTCCTGGTCTGTGGCCTCACCTACCTAACAGGGCCACCTTGGAAACCCCGACAGAGAGGCCTGACTTGGGGGACGAGAACCCCGGGCTGGGGTTAGGAGTCCTGGGTTCTGGTGTCACCCCTGTTACTTACTTGGTGTGTGAGCCCGGGCAAGTTACTTGTTCTGCCTGGACTGCAGTTTGCTCCCCTGCAAAATGAACCGCGGGGACCCAGTGCCCTCCCTTTCGATCACCTTCCATCTTGTCATACTTCCAGCCTCCAGCTTGGTCCCGGACAGAGTCCCTCACCCTCCCCAAGGCTTGTTTGCCTCCCACGCCCTCCTTTCCAGAAGGAGCGGCCTTTCCTGCCCAAGCCCGGGCCTGGCAGGCACTGGACTCCAGAGAGGACAGGAGGTGGGGAAACAATCCCGGCCGTTCAAGCTGCCCGCGGTGAGGGCTGGCCGGCTGCCAGTCACAATAGGCCCCGGCACAGAGGGGCGTTTGTCTGGGGACCACAGTGTCATTTAAACTTACACTCTCGCCTTGGCCCACCGCTGCCTCTCTTTGCTCCCCACCCTCCGCGGCGGCGGGGCCCAGCAGCCGGCTTTGTTAGGAGGTGGGATGTGGAGGTGTAGACCAGAGCAGCCTTCCATGGGTTGGGAACCGGGCAAAAGAAGGGAGGTGGGGACGGGCAGGGAGCTGCGTGTGTGCGGAGGTGGAGGGCGGCCAAGGTGAGGTAGAGGGAGGAGACAGTGGGGAGGGAGGGCAGGAAAGGCTTTGGCAGGGCAGGGGGGCTGCACAGAGGGTCGGGAGGGGGTGAGTTCCCGGCTCCTTCCCTGACCAGCTAAGTGCCTGTGGGCAAGGTACTTCCTTCCCCTCTCCAGGCCTCAGTTTCCTCAGCTATAAAAAGGGGTGACGGTCCTGCCCTTAAGCTGTGAGGACTAAATTAAATAAAATGATGACCTTGCAAATACCCAGCGTGGCGTAGTGAAGACAGCAAGGGTTTGGACCTAGAGGGACCCAGGCACCCATCCTAACTCTGCCACCTCTACCCTCACTGTTGTGGACAAATGACTCATTCTCCGTGAGCCTCAGTTTCCCCGTGGTACTGAACATTGGAAAGTACCCAGCCCAACAAACGTGTTTGAACAAACAGTCCATCAGGGCTGCATTGTGCGTCTTGTAGACCCCTCCCCCATAACACATTTTCACGGGCTCCAAAAATTGTATTTTTTTCCAGTATGAGGGAAAAAAAGGGAAAACATTTTCTTTACTCCAACTGTTCTTCCCCCACCCCTCTAATTTTAAAAGAAATTAAAACATCTGCATAGGTCCTAGGTCCTTAGAAGTGTTGTGGGACTCGTCCCCTGTGCCTGGTGGCCCTGGTATTGCTTCAGGGCTCTCTCATCCCCCGGGTCTGCCTGGCCCCCCTGCTGAAGAATCGCCATGGATCCCAGAGTCCTGGGACACTGAATCAGTGAGGGTTCTGCAGAAACAGAACCCACAGGGTGTGTAGATAGACATAGGAGAGGGGATTTATTAGTGGAATTGGCTCACGCGACTGTGGTGGCCGAGAAGTCCCACGACTGGCCATCTGCAAGCTGAAGACCCTGGGAGGCTGGTCAAGTGGCCCAGTCCAAGTCTGAAGGCCTCAGAAAGAGGGGGGCGATGGTGTGACCCTCAGTCTGAGGCCAAAGGCCTGAGAACCTGGTGGGCCGCTGGAGTTCAAAGGCCAGGGAGCCTGGAGCTCTGTTGTCCAATTCGGGAGACGAGGACATGGACTGACACATTTGCCTTGTCCCCATTTTTGTTCCCTCTGGACACAGTCTTCTCTTCCCAAACAAAGGGTCTTCCCACCCTGCCCCTCCTGGAAGTGTCGGAGGGAACGTGGAAGAGACTTCAGAGTGTGCAGAACGAGCAGGGTAAGCGTGAGTCAGGTCCAGGAAGTGCATGAATGAGCAGGAAAGAGGCTCAGGGGAGGATGTCATGGGTGTGCCAGGGCCTTGTGTACTGCTGCGCTGAGTGGGCTGAGCAGGGCGGTGGGGAAGGGGGGAGGGGAGGCGGGCGTGGAAGCAGTTGTGCCTCCGTCGGCTGGTGTGTCCTAAACAGGCAGGGGTGGTGGGGGGGCCCGGCCAGGTGAGGCTGTTGCTAAACACACTAGCAGGTACTTCACTTCCTCCCTGAGCTGCCCAGAGCCACGTCTGTTCACCCACAGACCACAGCAGACGCCGAGCTCAGCACACACCTGCCCCATTCAGGGACCACTCGCCACCTCTGCAGGAGCAGCTCGGAGTCACACAGGAAGGAGGCTGATGGCGGGGACGGGGCCATAAGCTTGATGTTCACCTGAGGAAGGAAGTTCCTATCTGGGGACACGGACCCCACCTCCACCTCCAAATCACACCACAGATGGGATGGCCTCAGGGCGAATGGTACACCCCAGACTGGAGAGGATGGAAAAGCCCTCTCCACTCAAAACCCATCAGCTGGCCGAGCCTGTAATCCTAGCACTCTGGGAAGCCAAGGCGGGAGGATCGTTCAAGGTCACGAGTTCGAGATGAGCCTGAGCAAGAGCGAGACCCCGTCTCTAATAAAAATAGAAAGAAATTAATTGGACAACTAAAAATATATAGACAAAATTAGCCGGGCATGGTGGCGCGCGCCTGTAGTCCCAGCTACTCGGGAGGCTGAGGCAGGAGGATTGCTTGAGCCCAGGAGTTGGAGGTTGCTGTGAGCTAGGCTGATGCCATGGCACTCTAGCCCGGGCAACAGAGTAAGACTCTGTCTCAAAAACAAAACAAAACCCATCAGCTGCACAGCCACCCCAGAGAACTTTCTAGAAGTAAATATGACCATGCCCACCTCTGCCTCGACCTTTGATGGCCTCTCATCAGCTAAGATGAATGAAGGACAGACTCCTTAGCAGGCGGCTTTCACCACCCAGCAGCGTCCAGAGCTGTGCTCTCCAATGTGGCAGCCACTGGCCACATGTGCCTACTGAGCCCTTGAAATGTGGCTGCTCTGAGATGTTGAGACGTTGAGATGTCTGGGATGTTGAGATGTATTCTAAGTGTAAAATGCCCATGGGATTACAAAGGCTTAGCACAAAACAAAAGAATGTAAACTATCTCATTAATCATTTTTTCTATTGATTACATGTGGAAATGATAATATTTGGGATATATTGGGTTAAATAAAATATCAAAATTTAGCCTTTAGTTTCTTTTTTAATGTGACTATTAAAAAAGTTGAAATTACACGCGTGGCTCACATTATATTAGACAACACTGCTCCTGTCCAGGCTTATTTCTAGAATGACTTCCTAACCCTATCTGCCTGGCGAACTCCTATGTATACTTCAAAACTTAAACATTCAAACACTTCAAAAACTTAGGCCCAAAGTTTCGGTTCAAAACAAATAAAAGCCACCTCATGAAGCTTGTTCACCACCACCCGCACTCTCTGCTAGATGCTGAAGTACTAAACACATGACGTATGCAATTTTATTATTGTGCCAGTTTAAATGTCACCGCCCTGTTTGCTGTTTTCCTTTCCGCCACCCTGGGAATTCTGTCTCACCCTCCTTACCTTTCTTCACAGAATAGCCGCCATCTGCAGCTATCTTGGTTGTGACCCACCTGTCCCCCTAGCAGCTAAGGTCTGTGAGAGCAGGGCACTGTCCTTCTCGCTCAGAGCTGACATCCCAGCGCCCGGCACAGTTCTTGGCCCCTGGGAGGTACTTGGAGGACGGAGATGAGGACGCGCTAGCCGTGCGGAGCAGGGTGTTGCAGAGCCTACACGAAGGCTTCAGGCGCTCTGGAGCTGGAGGAGCAGGGTTCAAAGCCTGGGCCCTCCCCAGCACTCAGTTAGCTATTATCATCATCATCAATCTGCCATTAGCTACTGTCGTCACCACCATTGCCATTACACGTTCGCTTCCCCCACTAGACGAGCAGCTCCTCGAGGGCCCAGGCTGCGCCTTGTCATTGTCGTGTTCCAGGCCTTCATGGAACCTGGTCCCTCCCAAGGCTCCCCTGGTAGGAAGTGGCGCTGCCATCCACATGCAGCTACTGACGCCAGAAACCTAAAGTCGCGGCCCGTCACCGGTCAGCACCCCCATCCCCAGCCCCTTTCAGATTTATCTTCATGTTGTGCAAATGTCCTTGCTTCTCTCCCTCAGGGTCCCCATCCCCACTCGCACCCAAGTCCAGGCTTCTATCCTCTCTTACCTGGATGCTGCTGTAACAGCTTCCCAGCAGCCCCGGCCTACCCCTGCCCTCTGCCCTGGGATCCTTTTCAGCGCAGCCACGCAGCCTCTAAAACCTCAGGCCTGCTTCATGCTGGAACTTATGATGGCCAACAAGCCCCCTACAGGACGGATCCTGTAGACCCTGCAGTCTCCTCCCTGGCTGAGCTCCTGACCTCGCCGGTCCTTCCCACCCCTGCCACAGGGCCTTTGCACGTGCCAAAGTCCTCTTTCCTCACCCACTGACACTCTTATGCTTTAAACCCGTGTCATGTCGAATCCCTGTGCCCTCTCACAGTGCCATGTCCCTCTCACCACTGGCTGCAGTGAGCACCTTCCACTTGTCAGATGGCTGTGTCCCACACCAGACTCTGAGCTCTATGAGTGGAGAGGCCGTGCCCGATTTTAGCCACCTGCTCGCACACTGCTTGACACATTGCAGGTATGAACACGTTTGCTGAATGAAACACACAACTGTGTGAGCGAGCAGCGGGCGTTCAATAGCGGCTGGCGGGACTGCGGCACTGAGCAAGGATCACGCACAGACACCTGGCTTGCGTCTTCCCACTGCGGTCATGAAGCTCTCGGGCTGTGGGGTCAGAGCGACCTGGGTCTGATTCCCAGGAATATAATAATAGCTCATATTTACTTGGTTCTAAATGCCAAGCCCCCTGCTAAGTACCTCGTGCGTATTTGATCGTCTCTCCACCCTAAGCAGAAAGCACATTACCATTTAAAACTTTTATGTGAGGAAACTGAGACCCAAGGAGGTTAAGTAACTTGCCCAAAGTCACCAACTGAAGTAGGACGTGACTCCAGGGAATCTGACTTCAGAGTCTGCTCCATGTTTTGAGGGTTTAAAGATAAGTATTAATGAACACTTACTATGTGCCAAGCACTGTTCTAAAAACTTTACAAATAAATTCTTATTTGCATAGCTTTTTATTTTCATTTGTATAACTCATTTCATCCCATAACAACCCTCTAGGGTGGGTGTCGTTATCCCCATCTTACAGGCAGAGAAACTGAGGCCCAGGGAGGTTAAGTAGCTTGAGGTCACACAGCCGGGTAAAGTGGCAGAGCTGGGTGGAACTTAGGCTGAATACGCCAGAGTTGGTGCTTTTAACCACGTCGAGGCTTCTGCTCAACAAACGGACATTGTTGTTATTGTTATTTTCTTAGAATTTCGTGAGGTGGAGAAGGGAAGGGCACCTGCTGCTTGAGCCGGGGAGAGCAGTGGGGGTGAAGATTGAATGCAGGGGGTGGGGACGGACACATTCCGGAAAGAAATGTCAGATTTGGTGAGGGAATGGCACAGTGAGGGCCCCAGCACCGAGGGGTCAGGCGTCCGGGGAAGGCCGGAGTGGAGATCAGATGTACTGGGGATTAACCCGTGATGGTGTGTGCCTGTAGCCCCAGCTGCTCAGGACGCCGAGTCAGGAGGATCACTTGAGCCCAGGAGTTCAAGACCAGCCTGGGCAACTTAGCAAGACCCTGTCTCTAAAAAAAAAAATTAAAAATCCCTCTGTTATGGATTCAGTGTGTGATGTTTGAAAACGAAGGAGTGTCAGAAGCAGACTGGCTGGGTGGACTTCAGCAAGTTACTTAACCTCTCTGTGCCTCCCTTTCCTTTTCTGTGAAATGGAGGTAATCACGGGACCTGCGGCACGGGGCTGCTGTCTGGGTGAACGTGACGACAAACACAGAGCGCCAGCAGAGGGACTGGGCTGCCCCCGCCTCACAAGCAGCCCTTTAGTATATTTCACGTCTCTCTCCTCCGCCACCTCTGGGAAGATCTCCCCAGACCCCAGCTACATCAGAATCGCGGCGAAAACCAGCGGCGGATATAGGACCACCAAGGTCCCCGGAGACCCCAGGTCAGTAAGTGAGGGGGGAGGAAGAGGGGGAAGTGTCACGCCATCCAGTTTCAAAATGTGTCCAAGGCTGAGAAAAAAAGAATCATCCTAATTTATTTCCTTCTCCTTCCTGCTGTGTCAACCCAGGGTTATATAACTGAACTTCTCTGTGAGGTGCCCCTTGGGGGCCTCCAGCAGGCAGGGTTGGCAGGGACATAGATAAATATTTCCGTGCTCTCTGCCCCGGCCTCGGGTTCTGAGCAAACAGCACAGCCTGGAAGGGAGGCCGTGACAAGGCGGAAGCTCTGGGCTGCGAGTCAGGGGACCTGAGTTCCAGGACCAGCCCTGCCTCGAAGGACGTGGATGCGTCACAAGCCAGCACCTAGTGAGGTGACGAGTTTTCACGGGAGTGTGACCTGGGAGGAGAGATTCCAGTGTGGCTGGTGGCTGGACAGCCGTGGAGCCCTTGGTCTGTTCTTCCTGTGGACAGAATGAAGCCCGCACCCCACCCGGCCTGGCGTCCAAGGCCCTTCACAATTCCGCCCCCGTCACCTCCCTCCTGCCCCCCCCCCGCATCCCCTGTTGGCACCCACACGCTCTGTACCTTGGCTCTTTGGGGCTATTCCCTTCCTCCCCCATGCACCGGCCGTGTGGCGGAGCAGATGGAGGGCAGGGCTGTGGAATTAAACTCAGGTGTGAGTTCTGGCTTAGTTGAGTCACTTTGGGCTCGTGACTTAACCTCTCTAAGCCTGTTTCCTCAACAGTAAACTAGGCTTTGTGACTCCAGCCTCAGTGCTCTTTGCGACCATCAACAGAGACGATATCAATAATTGTTAATAATAAGTGCCAGTTACTTAGCCTTACTGTATACATCAGGCACGTGTAAGGATTTTGCACGCATAAGTCATTTGGCAACAACACTAACCCCCTGGCAGAGTGCCCGAGCCATAGTGGGCACTCACGTCAGTTTCTTTTTCTCTCCCAAAGCCTCCCCTCCTATCTCAAGTAGGTGGGTCTCTTCTGAGAATCTTCACAGCGTCTCATAGGTGCCTTAGTCCCAGCACTGATCCTATGAAGGTCTTGTTAATAGCAGACAAGCGTGGCTTCCTTTCTATTCTAGGCGCTCTCTTGAGGACAGACCTGCCTTAGTCATAGCCACACAGCCAGCACCCAGCACAGGGCCTGCCACGCAGAAGGCACTGGAATGAACGAAGGGGTGAACGCGTGCACATAGGCTGTGAGGGAGAGACGGACTTAAGCAGGTGCCCAAGGATGGGATGGCTCTGAACACATGCTCAGCTTTCTGGGCTCAGACTCCCTGAGCTCGGGGAACGGCCATCAGAGCCCCTCTCAGCCCTGGGCATTCTCAGGGGACAGGTCACAGCCTCTTCTGGACTCCTACATTGCTTGGACTTGGACCATATTTTTCTAGTCAAAACCAGGATACTTGTCCCAGCAAAGGATTTTTGGGCCACGAGGCATCCAAGAGGGGTCTGGAAGCTGTGGAATAAATGTAGAAACACTGGAATTTTCAGGACAGTCCAGTGGTTTATGAATTGTAGAGTCCCCTCCACCATGCCTGGCCTGGTCACATGCCCAGCATACAATAACTGTCTAATAAATGCTTAGGAGATTGGAGGCAGTGTGCTCTTTATGCCATCGTGGGGCTAAGATAAGTTATGGTGAAGGAACAGTAGCCACCAGCCTCTCCCCTGGGAAGAGAAGGAATTAGAATTATCAGCCTTTGCTTTCTGCACAGTGGTCTCTCTGTTGTTCCAATAACATCGATCACTTCCGAATGGCTACAGAATAAAGCTCCAGGCCAGGTGTGGTGGCTCATGCCTGTAATCCTAGCACTCTGGGAGGCTGAG
>VBSM01000529.1:14841377-14880872 GCA_008086735.1 Cheirogaleus medius | reverse complement strand
GGCTGCTCCCCCATCAAGAGGCAGAGTCCATTTCTCTACTCTCTTGAATCTAGCTGGGCCCTATGACTGCTTAGGCCACTAGACTACGTCAGAAGAGACACTGGCAGTTCCAGGCATAGTCCTTAAGTGGCAGCTTCTGCCTCCTACCTCTCAGAATGCTTGCTTTCAGGCCCTTCCCTCTGGGAGCCCAGCTGCCATGCTGTGCCGAGCCCAAGGCACACGCAGAGGCCCACTGTCTAGTGATGCTCTAGTTGAGCTCCTCACTGAGAGCAGCATCAATAGGAGCCACGTGAATGAGCCATCTTGGACACTCGGTGCAGTTGAGCCTTCAGATGACTGAACACCTGACGGCAACCACAGGAGAGATCCCCACTAAGAACCACCCGGCTGAGCCCAGCCAACATTCAGAGGCATGAGAGAAAGTAATAAATTATTGTTTCAAGCCTCCAAGTTTTAGAGTGGTTAGTTACACAGCAACAGAGAACCAGCACGGCAGCCTTCATGCCAGTTCTCTCTTCCCAATTCCAAACCAATCTATACCACCTCTATCATGAAACCCACTGTCCCCTTCTCCCCAAGTGAGGAACCTCTTCCACCTCTGACCTCTTTTAATACTTGTTTTCACCAATCACGATGGCTTTGTGATGAGATCCCTGGAAACTACCTTTTCTTTAAAACATATGTAATCTACACAGAAATTTTCTATCACTTCCAAAAATGGAAAACCAATGTCACTTGCCACTAATAGAAGGTAACAACGACATAAATTAGATGAAACAGATCAGTGTCATTATTAAATTCCAGCTAGACAGTGTTACCTCCCAAAGTGTCTGAGCCCAGAGCTCACCCTCTTCTTGTTGAAGAGGTGACGGGTGTGTGTGACACTGGCAGCCAACTCTGAGTTCCAGTATCTGGGCAGTTACAGTGTAGCAGCTTCCGGATCCCTGGGTCTGGGACACGGTCGTGTGTCCTTGAATTCAACAGTTCCTGGCAGCCTTGTGATTCCTCCACGTTACCGATTACGGCAGTCACAGTAGCTCACCAGTCTGGCGAGTTCTGCAGCGTTTCGGGAGCCTCCAGCCTTTCCAATATTTTCAAAGGATTAGGTATATAAAATTCCTCCCACCTAAAATGCCACGTACTATTTCTACTGCGTGCACTGAAGCCTGACTTATTCACTCTGACTTCCCATAGCCCTTGCAGCATCTCCTGGATTTGTTTCTTTTATTATTTAAGTGTTTCCTTCAAGAGTATTTTCAATGTTGGTCTTCGTGTATTACACCTTCTGAGGCTTTATTTGCCTAAGAATATTTTTATTATGACCTCATGTTTGGATGACAATTTGGCTGGCTTGAAAATTCTGGATTGAAAGAGTTCTTTTCTTTCGATTCTTAATGACATTACTCCCTTGACTTCCTTGATCGGGTGTTGTCACTGAGAAGTGTAACAGTGCCAGCCTGATCCTCGTTCCTTTGTAAGCGATCTGTTATTTCTCTGTGCTCTTCCCCCTTGTCTTTCACATTCTTAATCTCACCACTACACCTGTGTGGGGATTTTCCCTTACTCTTTTCTGCTGTTGGTTACTCTGTGAGCCCTTTCTCAGAATGAATCTGCATTCATTCATTTTTCTTTAATTTTGGACCTTTTAATCTCTATTATTTCTTCACTTTTTTTTATCCGTGTTTCCACCTTTATTTTTCTTTCCTTTTGGGACTCCCACTTTTACTCTCCATGTCGCTCAGCTTTTCTTTTTTTATTTGTTGTTTCTTTACCCTTCCCTGCTGCTTTCGGGGTTAAGTCTCAATCTGCTCATCCTATCTACCAGCAGTTTTTTAAAGATCACTTTATTCCTGTATCTTCTCAATTGTTTTTTTCTTTATATCTGCCCTTTTCCTTTCCTACTTGGCAAGACTTGGCTTTCTGTTCAAGGATCTTTTTGAGGTCTTTGTCCAGTTTTAGCCACTAGCCTTCTCCCGCTGCACCCATGGAGCATAGACAACATATTTCACCCTGTAAACCTGGACCACTTTGCCAGTTTGCTGACCTTTATAGCATCCTGGCACAATTTGAGCTTCATCATCCTTATGGATGGGCTTGGAGCGAACATTGTATTTCTGTCTCAGCTCTTTGGAAGACATAATCTTGCTGCATATGTGGGAAGGTGCATTGAAATGCCTTTCACAGTTCTTTCTCCAGCCAGAAGTCTCAAAGGGACTGAATTTCAATTTGGTCGATGTGGCTTTAGGGATGGCTGAAAAAGAGAAGAGCCTATGACTTCTTGTTCTTGCGTTATTTCACATATTTCTTCCTTTACCTCGTTATATATAATTTTTATGCTTTACTTTAAAATCCTGGTCCATCTGCTTCAATACTTCTGCCTCAGATGGCACAGGTGGATTGCTTTGCTGTCTTTCTTTTACAGTAGTTGCACTTCTCAGGTGAGTTCAAGTTCCCCTGGGGGTACCAGCTATCTGTCTGGTAATGCGCCCTGAGGAAGGGCCAAAAACACACAGAGAGGGAAAAGGATGAGCCCCAGGGCAGAGAGCCATTCCAACATCCTGGGCCCCCCCTCTGGCTGGCACTCTGCCAGCTGTGACCCTCTCACTTCACCTGTAAGTTCCCGGGGAGAAGCAGGCTCAGCAGCGGTCGACTCCTCTTTGTGAGATTCCACCAGCGAGGGGTGAGGGTGGTTGGAGGGGCACTGATGGAGCAGGGAATGCCTGAGCACCTGCCTGTTTTTATCAATTCCTCACTCCAGCAGGGCTTTGAGCTGCCCCAGACCACCCCAGACGGTAGTGATTGTAGCAGCACAGTGGGAGGGGTTGAGAGTTCAGGCTCTGGGGTCATCAAACATTCATTCATTCCACACCGGAAGCCTGTGCGTGCCAGGGCATTGTGCTGTGTGATGGGAGACAGTGGGAACAGGGCGAAGTCTTTGCGCTGAAGGAGGTTAGGCCCTGACAACAAACTCACAGGCTCGGATGCAAATCCTGACACCACCACCTGGGCAACTCAGTGTTTCTAAGCCTCAGTTTCTTCATCTGCAAAATGAAGATGATCATAGCACCTGTTTATAGGGTTCTTGAGACTTTTAGGAGACAAAGCTGCCTGCTCATTAGCACAAGGCCTGGCACACTGAAGGCTCTCAAAAATGTTATCTATTGCTATTATTATTGCGACCTACGATGCTACTGGGAATTGGGTAGGCTCTTGGAGCTGCTTCTAAAAAGATAAAGGAATTGCCTTTCCTTCTCTGGGGAAACCTGTTACCCTTAGGGTCTGTGGCCGGAGAGAAGACGGAGGTGGGACATCCAGAATTTCAGAGCAAGAGGAGTGAGTGGGTTTGGGTCTCAGATGCGGTTAAAAAGCAGCAAGGCAGGGAAACACGCCAAGTTCCATTTTCCAGAGAGAACTTTGGTACTACCAAAGCTGTTAAGATTTCAGATAACTGGTCCCTTTTCTCACTTCTCTGTTTGTCCTTCCTTCCATTTTTGTTTTTGTTTTTGGTTTTTTTTTTTTTTTAATTGAGACAAGGTCTTGCTCTGTCACCCAGGCTAGAGTGCTGTGGCATCAGCCTAGCTCAGAGCAACCTCAAACTCCTGGACTCAAGCAATCCTCCTGCCTCCGCCTACCAAGTAGCTGGGACTACAGGCACTCGCCACCATGCCCAGCCAATTTTTCTATTTTTACTAGAGACAGGGTCTCGCTCTTGCTCAGGCTGGTCTCAAACACCTGGCCTCAAGCAATCCTCCAGACTCGGCCTCCCAGCATGCTATGATTACAGGCATGAGCCACCGTGCCCAGCCTCCTTCTTTTCTTAATTGCTAAAGGCAGCGCCGTGGGGAGGTTAGCGCTTCCAGGGCCATGGGCCTGGCCTGGAGTCTCAGCCATTTCTCATTAGCTCGAGGACGATGGCACGGGTGGCACAGTGCCCACAGCCCACAGTGCTTTTAGGGGCTCACTAACATGTTTTCATTTCTTTCGAAGTCTGAAGGAAAAAGGGACTTTTAGGTTGAAGAAAATGTTTTAATGTTCCAATGCAGTCATAAATATAATTTATAATGTTTTTATGGAGGAGGAGACATTGCCTGAGGCTCAGGGAAGTCAGAATGCATCTTGGCCAGCAACCCATAAGTTGCTTCTCTCTGAACCTTGGTGGGGCACTGGGGAACGATACTACCCACCTCCTGGGGGCGTTAAAGGGCCTGCAGGAGGCGTGTGCAGCATCCAGCTCTGTGTGGGCACAGGGGAAGCTCTCAGCAAGTAGAGTTAACCATTTGTTTTCCTCTGGGAAACTGCAAACTGAAACCTCAAGAAACTTCCAGGATGGGAATGGGCACAGCAGTGAGGGCAAAAGTCGCACAATTGCTTTTTGTCGCACAACAGGCTCAGGAGATACCCCCAGGTGGAGGGACAGATCAAAGCTTCCAAGCAAGGCCACCGTGTTCTGTGGGTCTGCCAGAAACCAGACTGGAAGCGAAAGGGCTCTTTCTAAACGCCCAGTGCCGGCCCCGGCTGCTGTTAACAGGCGTTGAAGAAGTGGACTGTATGAATGAATGAACCAATGATGGGCGAATTGTGGGAGGAAGTTTAAAATCCCGAGGCTGTTTGCCCTAAAAGTTGGCTCAGCAGATCTCCAGACGTAAGTGTCTCCAGAGAAGGGAAATTAATACTTACAAAGTGATTGCTGTGGCTACTATCGTCTCTGGTTCGTAAATTAGGAAATCTAAGTTCAGAGAGGTGATGTGGCTTGAGGCAGAGTGCAGGGTTTTTCCTCTACTCTCTTCTAACCCTCCTCCCTGCGGGTCCTCCCGTCCACAGCGAGCCCTGGAGCAGGGCACGATGCCTTCCACCGCCCGAGACCTCCAGCGGGTACTGCCCCACCGAGGGCCCCAGCAGCTCAGGTGCGTCCTGTCCAGGCAGGAGGTCCCTCGGAGCAGGCTGCAGAACAGGCCTCTCTGTCTTAGAGATTGGCACACCCTCTCCCCCTTCCCTAGGCCCAACGGCAGCCACTACCCTGGGAATTTCAAACCTCATGAAGTTCCTGCCCCCGCTCTGGCCCCACCGCCTGCCCAGCTCAGGAATGCACCGAGGCTCACTGGCCGGCTCTGTCCTTGGCTCCGTCCCCTTCCTTTCTTCCTGCCTCCTCCTGCCTACTTGGGATCTATACTTCTGATCAGGAATTCACTTCAGAGCAAACAGTGAGGGATCCATCCTACTGGGTCCCAAAGAAAGCGCAGGATGCCAGAGGCCGAGATGCCAACACAGCATCTGGAGGCAGGATGGATGGAGATGGGGAAACCGAGGAGGGAAATACGCACAGGGCTTGGAGGTCGTCCAGGACACACAAACATGATGCTGCCACTTCTAGGTCGACCGCAGAGGCCCTCGGACAGTGGCAGGCACAGTGCACACCTTAACTAACACAGGCACTTCTGGCCATCGCTTAGTCCGATTTAGGGAGGTTTCTATTTTAGATATTTTTCTTCGATATCAAATATATAACTTTTTAAAAAAGATCAGGTGAACGTATGTAATTCTGGATCCTTCTTTTCATCATACATGAGATTTTTTTTAGAAATTAAAAGGATTTATTGGTCAACTTAAAATCCATTTTACCTTTTTCTTTTTCTTTTTTAAGCTTCCATCCCAATTTATTGGAAGATTGGAAAATAAAGGGACGTGTTGCTGCATTTACAAATCCCAGAGAATGTCCCCTCCCACTGTAGTGTCAAAAGAACTTGGAATTAGGAGACGTGGGTCTTCCCTGACTTTACATGACCTCGAACACATCTCATCCTCTCCAGATCCTGGTTTCCAAACCTTTAAAGTGAGGGTACTCTCTCTGCTACCTTTCAGGGTCCCAATAGCTCTAACACCCTATGGCTGTGTGCCAGGGACAATGGGATGGGAGCCAGCTGGGACGTTGCTTTGCCCTCTTGGAGCCTCGGGAGCAGCAACGTAGTGCCCAGGCCTCTCCTTTGGGTGTAAATGTCTAGAAGTAGACTCTCCTCTGAGAAAAGGCACTGATGGCGGTGGGAGAGAGGGCAGAGGCGCCAAACACGTTAGAGGGGCTGGCCGTGGGTGGCGATTGCACAATGAAAACTGAAGCCCAAGGTCAGTTTTGTCAGAATCTCCTCTCTCAGAGCCAAGAGCCCCCTCCTCAGCCTGGGCTGATGCATCCACAGGTATTCCCTGAGCACCTGCCATGAGCACACGCTGGGCTAGGTGGGGGACAGGGAGGAGCAGGGTGGTCTTGCTCCCTGTTCTCACAGAGTTTATAGCGAAACGCAGATAGTGGACAAATGGTCAGGAGCAATTATGGAAAGTGCTACAAGGAGAAGCTTTGAACTTGGCTCTTCGGGGGTGCAGTGCCTCTTGTCTCCTGTGGCCATATTCCCCTGAGTCTCCCCCTGCCACTTGAGACCTTTGCTTCTCACATATTACTGGTCAACCCAGGATGGAAACCCAACACAACTGCCAGAAGGTCAGAAAACTAAAGACCCCTAACTTTGCTTAGAGTGGCTCTACTTCAAGGACACAGCTTGCTCCCAGCCTGAGTCAGGAGTGGCCACGATCCGTGCGGTGATGCAGAAGCCACTGCACCAGATTCCCACGGTGTGCCCGGCTGACCACACACACCCGTGGCTGGCTGGCTGGGCGCCACGCTGCCTCCCTTCAGCTCACCTCGCCACCAGCCAGCACAGAGCCCGGCTGGGACAAGGCGAAGAATGCCCCAGCCCAAGATGGGTCACAGGGGTCCCCTTCCCTTTTCCTCTTCCCCTCCCATCAGACCACTCTTGTTCCTTTGCTGTCTCTTGGCTGCCCCTCTGTCCCTTCTCCTTACCCCTGTAACTTTGGGGTGGACAGTGAGAGGACATAAAAAAGGTCTCTGACCTACTCAGAGTTCCAGCTTCTCCATCTACTCCTATGTGGCTCTGGGATCGGGATTCCAAGTTGCTATGCCTGTGCTCTGGCTATGCCTGTCACTTTACCGCCACCAATGCGCACACACACACACACACACACACACACCCTCAAGAGGGGGTGCCTGTAATCTCTTACTCTGAGCTTATGTTTACCCTGTTCCATCCACCTAGACCACTGTCCCCCACATCCATACCCATCCGTCAGAACCTAGCCATCTCTAAGTCCACTATTATTTGTTGACGACTCCCCATGCGCCAGGCATTGGACTTCACATTCATTCATTCATTCATTCAACAAATACATACTGAGACACCGTGCGCCAGGCACCCTGCTGGTGCCGGGGATACAGTAGTAAACCAACTAGACATGGTCCCTGTCCCCAGAGAGCCACAGTCTAGCAGAAATTAATAGCTAGTGTTTATTGAGTGCCTGCCACATACAGACCCTGTACTGAGCACTTTATATGGATTATCTGACTTAATCTGTCAGAGAAAGTGTTTCGTTTAAGGAGCACACATCAAACTGAACCACAGAGAAAAGACTGGACTTGCCCAAGGCTAAGTTAGACAGCCCTGGCTGGGGGCCAAGGCAGGGGTTCCAATGCCCACATGGACTCATCCCAAAGCCTGCGCTAACCACTACCTTTCCTTTCCCAGACCCGCTCAAATTCCACTTCCTCCAAGGAACTTTCTGGGATCTTCTTCCCAGACTCCAGGGCTTCCTTGGTGTCTCTAATCCATCCCTCATATTCCACACAACCATGTCCTCATCCCACAAGGATGCCCAGAAAACCAGAGTCGGCTCTGCCTGGTTCCTCTGGCGCAGCGAGTCTGATGAGCGCCCTGGAGCTGCTCCAAACGTGCCTGTTGAATTTGCTGATCTGAACTGGAACTCTGGGTTCCTTCCCCGGTGTGAGTTTCCATCTCATTGAATCACAGATCTTTAGGAAGGGCCTCTACATCAAGATGCCCATTTCACAGATGAGACAAACAAAGTCCCATTTTCCTCCAGGCGGCCAGGTCAGCCCCGGTTTCTTCCGGTGAGCCTCAGTCCCCTCGCCGGAGGCTTGGGTAGGGGGTGGGACACGGAAACTACCAGCCTTCTGGGTGCCGGGTATATCAAGCCCCAGATGCAGGCTGGCTCTAGGGGCGCTTCTCCGCGCTCAAGTTCGCACTCTGGACACCCCTTATCTCCAAATCTCACTGGGGGCGATCGGTCTCCCTCCCACCGCCCCAAACCACCGCCCTCATGCGCAAACACCAGGCACTTGCTCCAACAAAGGTGCGGGCGAGGCCGGGAACCCCGCATCCCCCATCCTCCACCCCCGGGCTCTCCTTCGCCCCGCGCGGCCGGCAGGTGGACAGTGGCCGCCGAGCCGGGCCGCGCCTCGCTCCCCGCAGCCCCCGGCGCCCCGGCGCCTCCTACCTGCTCCGGCGAGCCCCGCTCGGCCTCCCGCCGCCCCGCCGCGCTGCCCGCCTGGGTCGCTGCGGGCGCCGCCGCCTGGCGCTGCACGCCCGGGGCTCCCGCCCCCCGCCCCGCCCCGCGCAGGTGACCGGGAGCCCGGGCCGCCCTGGGGGCGCCAGGAACCCGCGCCTGAGGCGGCGGCGCCCCCCGGTGGTGTCCCCGCGCCTCTCCCCGGCCGGGTCCTTTCTGGGACTCGGATTCTGGCCCCCCTACCCCAGTCTCCCCGGTCGGACCCCTCAGGGGCAGAAGAAGAGGAAGGGGCGTTACACACAGCCCAGGTGAGCTCGGGGAATGTGCGTGGGAGTCTCTAGGCGGCAGGACGCTAGTCTGATCCGGGTTTGGGGCGGGTTGGGGTTCAGACAGCCGGAGACTGTTAGGCCGGGAGGAAACGCGGCGGCCGGCGAGGGGCGAGACTCCCGAAGGCTGCCTCCCCGCAGGCCGGTCCGCTTCCCGCTGTCCCGGGGCGCAGGACCGTGTCCCCGCACGGGCGCTTAATCCACATTGACCGCAAGAGGGAAGAGATCCTAGAGAATCCCGACCCCTCTCCTTGCAGAAACAGGGATACTGAGGCCCGGGAAGCAGAGGAGAGTGGCTCAAAGCCGCATAGCAGGTTAGTGACAGAAGTACATGCGAGTTTCCTCATTCCACCTTCGAATTATGTCCAGAAAGTGGCCGGTTGGCCACTGAGTGCCCGTGGGACGCTTGCGAAGCCCTGATCTCCTCCTCCCCGGCTGCCTAGGAGCTGAGAAAGAGTTCCCTGGACTCTTATGGGAAACTCCAAGGTGGCATTTAGTAACAAATATTGATTGGAGGCTGTAATTCTGTAATACCGCTTCTTCGCCAAAGACGGAGACACAGGCCTTGGCTCCCAGAGCTGCTCGGCGCGGGGGAGGCCGCCCGCTACCCGGGAGGCCCAGTGGGAGGGGCCGGGGGCCCAGGTCTGAGTTCCAGGCGACTGGCACTGTGGGCTGTGGTGGGGCAGGGCCCGCAGTCAGAGGGTCTTGGGTTCTAATCCTGACTCCGTTGTTTACTGATTGCAATATGGGAGCAGTTTTCAAAGCCTCTGTGAGACTTTGAAATGAAGCTCATGTCCCTCAGGATAGTCGTGGTGAGGGTGAGAGATGAGGTGACCTTGTGGAGCGCTGGGTGAATGGGAGGGTCATTACGTTCAGTGGCAGGAGCTGGGATGGGGGCCACGCTGACACAAAGGGGACCTTGCATCCTGGGTGGGTCCTCCTCCGCGGCATGCGTGGTCTTCAGCCTCTGGCACTCAGGGCTCTGCTCCACCTTCTCTTTCCTGCCTCACTCAGTGCCACCGGCCAGGCCATAGGACGCGTGCTGTGTCACAATGAGTCTGCGCACACAGTGCGGGACTTGGGAATGGAGGGCTTCCTCTCACCAGCCTTCCCAGAGCCAGGGTCAGACACGAGCCAAGTCCAGGGAGGCGGAAGCAAAAAGGGCTGGAGGTGACCTTCACCTCCCAGCTTACTCTCTCATTCCGTACTAGGCAGTGTCCACTAGGGGCCAGGCGCTTCGCAAGGGCAGGGGGAAGAGTCAGCAGGGGCCCCTCCCTGCCCTGTAGACCTCACCTTCCAGCGGGGGTGGGGTGGGAGGGACAGCTGATACCCAAGCACAAAAGATGGTAGCACAAAAGAAAGAAGACCTGTGAAAAGTTCTGTGAAGGAGACAACATTGTCCTGTCATTGGTCATTGTGGGGGGGGGGGCAGGGCTCCTTCGGAAAGAGAGGAAAGGATAAAGACTATCTGCCAGGACAGCACAGGTGAGCTGAGAGCTGAGGGACAAGCAGGCAGGTGCAAGAGGGGCTGGGGAACATTCTAGAAGTGGGTGAGTGTCAGTATATGCAAAGCCCACGAGGCCAGTGTGGCCAGCCAGAGTGAGGGGGAGGGGCGCATGGACAGGACTAGGTTAGAGCCGCGGAGATCAGCTGTTGAGAGGCCTCACAGGTCAGAGAGAGGAGCTGGCATTTCACTTCAAGGACTGAGGAAGAGCCCGAGGGTGTTAAGCAAGGCACCAACCTGACTTGACCCAGTTTTTAACAGACCACTGTGGCTGGCTGAGAAGAACAGATCCAGGGAGCCCAGGCAGGAGGGTGGTGTGGAGATGGGGGTGGCCGTGGAGGCAGAGGGCAGAGGGCAGATTTGGGACATACTCTGGAGGGAGGACAGACAGCAACTGCCGATGGGGAGGAAGGTTCAGAGGAGGCCACGTGGTTGTTCGGTTGCTGACGATCAGTTCCTGCCCTGAGCTTTGGTGGCTTCCATGACCAGAATCTTAACCCTCCTTTGGCTGAGCTGGTCTCCTCTGGGTTTGACACCCACAGAGTCTGAGCCCAGAGAGATGAAGAAACGTGCCTGTCTCTTGTACACATTATGTAACAATTGGAAATGCCCACAATTTCAAGTGAGAGTATGGCCAAGCCATTGTGCTTCATAATAGAGGCTCCAGCCATACAAATGCTCTGTGTTTGCAACACATGGCGATGCTGTATAAATAGAAAGTGAGTCTAGCACATGTAAGCTCTTAGGACTATATAAAATCTATGTCCGTATATTGATTAAGATTTGAAGGGAATCTGGTGGAATGTAAATAAATTGTGGTGATTTTCCATGTTCTTTTTCCTGTAAAGATAATGTTTGTATAAATCAGTTTTGTAAGGCAATGAAAATTGCTTATAAAATTACCCAACAAACCACCCTGTTTCAGAGGTACCATATGGCTTCTTAGGTACTGGAAGATTTTCTTATTTAAAAATAACAAAAACTGCTGCTTCCACATGGAAAACACCCGAATGCAACGAGTGACCTCCCCTTTCTTATTAGCAGAGGATGTTGCTGTGAACCAGTCTTCCCATGTCTGGGTTTTGTCTCCTGGCCAGGACCGTCCAGTCTTTTACTTCTCCCTTCAAAGCCTTGATCTGCTGTTTATGGCTTTCGAGATGGTTGCTGGGGAAACCAGCCAAATGTCATGTGGGATTAGAATGCAATTTCAGAGGGGAGGCTGAGCACAGAGAATCATGAATCCGGAGAAACCCAAGTACGTGTTGATTAATCCAGTGCAAAATAAAAAGAGGAAGCAAAGATACCTAGGCCGGTTGATTTGAAATCAATTCCTTATGTCTCAACCAAGGCATGGAGGGGGGCAGCAAAGGCCCAAAGACTCAGGTCATGTTTCTTAATTATCTGCGAGTCACCCCGTGTGACTTATTGTGTGGTTGTTCCCCAGATACGCATGTGCTGGGTGGTCCCCAGGCGTGAGACCCAGAGGAAGGCAGGTACTCTCCCCACCCCCTACCCCCCACCCACACACTGCTGCAGGTCAACCCCATCTCACCTCTGAGAGCATCTGGCAGTGCAGGGTTTGGAGATAAGAGAGTGACGGGGATGAGTCAGGGGTCCCTAACCCCAGCGTGCCACTTGGTCTCTCTGGGCCTGTTTCCTCATCTGAGAAATGGGAGGTTGAACTGCTTGGTCTCAGGCCTCTTCCAGCTCTGTGGTAAGTTTGGTGATCATGCCTGTTCCTTTAAACAGCCAGCCCAGGTAATGACCTGACAGCTTCCTCATTTTTATGCTACACCTTTAGGAATGTGCGTTAGCACAAACCGCTTGCAGGTAATAATGAGGGAAAATCTTCTATACCCAGCATGAAAATGAGAAGCTATAAATTAAGTCACACCCTTCTGTCATCAGCAGAAGCTGCTCCTCCTCACCTTGACAAAGAACCTTGCTCTCCTGGCAGCAGGTGGCCCATTCACAGCGATCTCAGATACTGAATCCCACTCCTCTGGTACCTCTGGGTCCACTCTAATATCACAGTCTCCCTAGGAATTCCAGAGTGAAAGTAGACAGAACATATACTTAGAGAAGACACAATTCAACAGCTACTCCATTTACTTGCTGTGTGACTTCAGGGAGGTCTCCTAAGCTCTCTGGGCATTAGTTTCTTCTTCTATAATTCATTCAGTCATTCAGTGAATATTTACTGAGAGCCTGTTGTGTGCTAGCAATGAATAAAAGGATGGTAATCTCTGCCCTGATGAAGTTTAAATTCTTTTTCTTTAATTCATTCTTTTAAGAGATGGGATCTTGCTATGCTGCCCAGGCTGGAGTGCAGTGGCTATTCACAGGCACGATCATAGTGCACTAGAGCTTTGAGCTCCTGAACTCAAGTGATCCTATTGCTTCGGCCTCTTACTGGGACTTCAGGTGTGCACCACCATGCCCAGTAGAAGCTTAAATCCTGATGCAAGAAAAACAACAAATATAGATAAGGCAATGGTACGGCATGTTGGACAGTAATAAGTGCCCTGGAGAAAAATAAAGGGGACATGGGATAGTGAAATCTGCCCACTGCCTACCCCAAAAGGTTGTGGTGCGGATGAATGAGCCCATAAGCTTACTCTGTCAAATAGTAATGGGCTGTGCAAATATAAAGCATAATTATAGTATTGTAAATGGACATTTTGTTAAATAAAAGCATTCTTAGTAATTCTAAAGGCCCAGGAAATGTGGTGATCCAGGGAGTAAGGACCTAAGTTTGGGTGAACTTGGACATCCTTGATCCCAGGGCGTCTCAGTCCTGGTGGTCCTGTGGACTCACCTGGGTACCTCGAAAAACTTCTGCCGAGGTTGCACTGCAGAACCATAGAACCAGAGTCCCTGGGGTGGGGCCAGATTGTCATGGAGTGTTATGAGGTGCTCAGGTGATACTAATGTGTGACCAGGGTTGAGAGCCACTGAGGAGCCTGAAGGCAGAGAGAGGGAGTGACTTGCCCAAGGGCTGGCACCCAGGGCTTCCGGCACCCAGACCTGAGCTCTTTTCACTCCCCGGCTGAATGTGTCACCGTGAGCCACTCCGTACATCATTTTCAGTGCCGGAAGCCCCCGCCAGGATGTCATGGTATCCTGCTCCTTCTCCCCCGCTTTCTGTAGGCTGGGATGTCTCTATGATCTGAGAACTAAAACCCCGATGGATTTGTTTGACAATCCAGGGGTGTGACTCTTCCTAGTGATGACCAGGCTGTTGGTCATTCCGAATTCAGCCTCTGGTGTGGGCTGCACTATGCCCCACCCCCAAATTCATTTATTGAAGTCCTAACCTCCAGTACTTCAGAATATGACTATATTTGGAGACAGGGCCTTTAAAGAGGTAAAAAGAGGTCATATGAGTGTCCAGTAGGACTGGTGTCATCATTGGAAGAGGAGATTGGCACACAGACACAGAAGGAAGGCCATGTGAAGACGCTGGAAGAAGACAGCCACGTGCAAGCCAAGGAGAAAGGCCCTCAGAAGAAACCAACCTCGCCAGCACCTTGATCTCAGACTTCTAGTCTCCAGAACTGTGAGGAAATAAATTTCTGTTATTTAAACCACCCGGGCGGTGGTGCTTTGTTATGGCAGCCCTAGCAAACCCATCCGGCCCTGTAACTGGTTGTTCACAGGGTTTCTGGTCCCCTTTGGCGCTGGAAGGAGAAAGCATCTCGATTTGATTCTCCTTGTAGCCTCTGAACTTTCTGTACCCTTCAAAGTTCAAGACTGTCTTAGTCTGTTTTGTGTTGCTATGACAGAATACCGCAGACTGGGCCATTTATAAAGAAAAGAAATTTATTTCCTACAGTTCTGGAGGCTGGGAAGTCCAACATCACAGTGCAGGCATCAGGCGAGGGTCTTCTGTCTGCATCATCCCGTGGTGGAAGACCAAGGGCAGGAGAGCTGGGAGCACGAGCAGGGGCTGAACATGCTTTTATCAGGAGCCCATTCTCATGATAACTAACCCACTCCCTCGATAATGACATTAATCCATTCTTAATAATAATAACACCCAATTATCTCTTATTAGGACCTACTTCCCAACACTGTTGCATTGGGGATTAAATTTCTAACACATGAACTTTGGGGGACACATTCAAACCATAGCAAAGACTATGCTCAAATATCTGTTTCCAGGGTACTTTTTTTACCCTAAATAGGATTTACCCTACACTTCCTTATGCCATGGACACAACTGATGTTATTTTTCCTCCTAACAGATTGTGAGCTTCTCGTGTCTTATTTGTCTTTGCATCCTCCATAGCTTCAAGCACAGTTCCCCAAACATAAACAGATGTCCAGCAAACAATCGTGAATAAATAGATGAAATGAAATCTTCGACTGTGGTTTCTTAGATCATCAGATAAGGATGAATAATAAAAGTAAAAAAGTACAGGTCATGTTTAGGGAGCATGTGTTATGTATGCAATTCACTTAATTGTCTAGACAATCCTATGGTAGATACTGTTACTTAGTGCACTTTACAAATGAAGAAACTGAGGCTTGGACAGGTCGTATATAACTCGCCCGAGGTCACCCAGATAGTCTGGCCCTGGAGTTTTGGGCTTACTCACCATGGGGTTAGTGTTGGTCTGGAGATCAAGATGGTGAGGGATCTTCAGGGGACACACGCACTGGGCAGAGCTGTCACTAACACTTGTCATCTGACCATCTGTTTGACACTTGCCAGGGCATCACTTTCTGACCCGTCCCTCCGTCCCAGCCTCATCTGAACTCCTCCCTTCTCACACCCACCACAGCTCCACGGGGGACTCCTGTTCCTCAAACACACTCTGGATGACGTCGTGTCTATGTCAGTGCCTGGGCCGTGACTTCCAGAGAACTGCACCTGTGCCTCCCCACCCCTCCCATCCATGATGGCCTTCCGTTAAGACCCACCTCCTGCCATGAAGCCCATCTGACCCCCCAGTAAGAAGTACTGCCCTTCTCGGGGTGCCCCAGCGCCGGGGCTGCACCCGAACTGTGGCCGGTGATCCTTTCCGTCTCATACTGCAGCTGGCCGCTTGCAGATCCGTCTCTCCTGCTCTGCTGTCGGCTCTGGGAGGGCGAGGGCTGATGTTTATATTTCCCCGTACACTTAATGTTTAACAGATTTTTTAAATGTTTGATTTGCAAATTGAGCTTATTTGCTTTATAGCATTCTCTGGCTTGTGTGGATTCTGCCTTTCTTGCCAGCTGTGGCCTCGCAGGGAGGGGTGGCCAGCAGGACTTATAGACGAGATGTTGTACAGAGCGCATGTTAAGGATACAAGGCACCCGGACCCCTCCTACGTTGCCGAGGGCTTTCCTTTTGCCTAGAACTGCTCTTTCCAGGGACATCAAGGCATTTCTCTGGTGAGAGACCAGGTCTATGTGTTAAATGCTCCCGGAAACCAAGATTTTGCTGCTTTTTATTCTGGGATCCACTTACCAGGCACCCAGAGGAATTAGAGGTGGGAATGACCTGGTCCCAAGGCTGCTAAAAATCACAGAATCCTGGCTGCCTACCAGCCTGGACACTGTGGGATTTTCTGGAAAGACTGGTGTAACCAGGGATCTGCTTCCAGGATGTGCAGATTAGGGTTGGGCATTTATCCTTGTCTTTATCCCTCTCTGCAAGGTGAACTGATTTCACAGAGCAGGGACAGCGACGTCTGCACAGCCTGCCATGGTTCAGATGACAATATCCCTGGCCTTTGTGGCACTTGAACAGCTCACACGACCTGCTCACTCCATCATGAAAGGGTGAGGATTCAGGAGATGGGGTCAAGTTAGAGCATCTCTGATGCCACCAGCTGCACCTGCCCAGTGTTTCCTGTGCCACTCACTCCTACAGTGACCCTGCCAGGCAGGATCATCACCCTGTTCTACATACAAAATGACTTGACAAGATGTCATGGTGAAGGGGGACTTTAAGCGCAGCAATTAACTCAGAATCCCAATTTCTTTCCAAATTTTAAACACACAAATCCTCAAGTCTGCTCCCCGAGCCGGACCTCAGAATCCCCTTACAATACTGGCAGCCTGAGTTTAAGGGGCCTCGGCTGTTCTAGGGGTCTTCTCAGCTTTTGTCATTTAGTCCTGCTTCGCATATGTGAAAGGGTCTTGCTTCATAGAAGGGAAAGGACTGACTTACGGTCACCTGGGGAGCTGCGAGGAGTCAAGATTAGAACTTCCAACTGCCTCCTTCCTACACAGGTGTCAGGTGTACAAGCCCATGACCAGTGAAACCAGAGCATATTCCAGAGAAAAATAATTTCACAAATCAGGGGACAGATAGCAAGTGAGTGGCCGTGTGGCAGGACGGCTGCTGGGATCCCAGAGAAGCAGCCAGCCTGGAGAGGTAGGTGGCAGGGCCCCAAACATAACACTGGTCATAAACAGGAAATAGACTAAAAATTGATTTCAAGACCATACCTTTTGCTATTTGTCAAAAGCAAAGCACAGAATTTGTAACGATCAAGTTCAGAGGCTATGGCATGAAACCAAAGTAGCTCCAAAGCATTTAGCTCACCCATAGGACCACCTTCCAACATCCCTGCTCACCACCACTTTCAGAATCGAATTCAAACTTAGGTCAACATTTGGGGGCCACCTTGGTTTGGTATCTTTCTAGCAGTATCTCCTACTATGCATTTATTTACATCCTACCCTCAGCCAGACCATACCTGCTCCCCAAAATGTTGAACACTTTTCTATCTTTAGGCTTTTATTTCTTCTGCCTAGAAAGCCATTCCTTTCCAACTCTGCATTGTCAAAATTCTATTAATACTCCTGCAAGTCCTGGTTCGTTTAAAAAAAATTTTTTTTCCAGCTTTTTGAATAGAATGTGTTAATCATTTAGACTCAGTACTTTTGTTTTTCAAATACATGCGTTTAAGGCTACTGTGCATTTTCCTCTGAATTCCACTGTGGGTATAGCCCAGGTGTCAGTAGAGAGACTGTCACCACTCGTTTACATGATGAGGTTTTCCAGAAACAGTTTTGCTTTCCTCTTTAACTAAAGAGATATTTAGAAGAGTAGTTTTGAATTTTTTGGTGGTTAGATTAATTTTTCTGTCTTTTTATGGTTTTCTGATTTTATTACATTATGGTTAATGGATGTGGGCATATAGGATTTCTGCTTTATCTGTGGTTTGTTGAAAATTTCCTTGTGGCCTAATACTTGATGACTTTTAAGGGCTGTTTAATATATGTTTGAAAAGAATATGTAGTACTGCTTTTTTGGGTACAGTTTTTGTTTTGGTCTGAATGTTTATGTCCTCCTCAAATTCATGTGTCGAAACCTAATCCTCAAAATGATGGTACTAGGAGGTGGGGCCTCTGGGAGGCGATTAGGCCATGAGGGTGGAGCCTCATGGAGGGATTAGTGCCCTTATTTTATTTATTTATTTTTGAGACAGAGTCTCACCCTGTTGCCTGGGCCAGAGTGCCGTGGCATCAGCCTAGCTCACAGCAACCTCAGACTCCTGGGCTCAAGGGATCCTTCTGCCTCAGCCTCCTGAGTAGCTGGGACTACAGGCATGTGCCACCATGCCTGGCTAATTATTTTTTTTATATATATTTTAGTTGGCCATTAATTTCTTTCTATTTATAGTAGAGACGGGGTCTCCCTCTTGCTCAGGCTGGTTTCGAACTCTTGACCTTGAGCTATCCTCCTACCTCAGCCTCCCAGAGTGCTAGGATTACAGGTGTGAGCCACCACACCCGGCCGGGATTAGTGCCCTTATAAGGGGCTAAAATGACCAGAGTTCTTCCCTTCCACCACGTGAGGACACAGTAAGAAGTCGTCATTTATGAACCAGAAAGTGGGTTCTCACTAGACACTGAATCTGCTGGTGCCTTGATCTTGGACTTCCCAGCCCCCAAAACTGTGAGAAATAAATTTTTGTTGTTTATGAGCCGCCTAGTTTATGGCATTTTGTTATAACATTTCAAAAGGGCTAAGACAGTCTTATTTATTTATATATACACACATATGTATATATGACACACTTTATTATATATAATAAATCACATAACTATGTATCACGATATTGGATTATATTATTATATAATATATAGTATATAATGTCATGTTATAGTTTATATAATATATAATTAAGCTGTTTAATTTATTATTTTAATTTCTATTATCTGTACTTATTTTTTGTCTACTGATCTCTTAAAATATGTGTTCAAATCTCTCCTTCTTGTTTATATTCCTCTCCTCCATGGCCTTTCCCCAAAAGCTCTAGACAGGCTTTGTTCATTTCAAAGCTGATGCTGTCTCTGGGACGAGCCCCTCCTAAGAAGGGTTGATAGTGTCCTAAATATGGCTTTGTCCTCCTGTGTCTCTTTCCCTCCAAGCCTGGAGTGCCATTCCTCCCCCCTCAATCCTTAGGTGCCCACCTGTCCCCAAGACCCAGGTCACACTTCCTTGACTTCCTATGACACTTGACAACTGTGGCTGTGTCTATAGGACAGTAATAATACATGCTTGGCTTACCTTCTGGGTTACTGTGAGGATACAAAGGAGATAATGAGTGTGAAAAAGCTTTGAAAATGGTGAGGTGCATGTGTCAAGTTAATTATAATAATTAAATTAATAATGAAACTCATAATGATTGGAACACAAAACATCAAGACTGTGCTGTGCCATGGAATCTGTTATAAGGCAGTGTTATCAGGAACTAATAATAGCAGTGGAGAGATGACTGTAAGTCAGGGTTGTAAATTGCTCAAAAATCAAAGTGAAACTCCTTTGGGATTTGTGGTCTTGTGTATGTTGGTTTTTGTCTATGGTTCCTGGCTTATAACTTGTATAGTTCTTGTTATAATGTTGGGGTGCTCTAGGCCTCAGGAAGGAACAGCCTCAGGAGATAGAATCTCTCTCTCTTACCTTCTCCTGTTCTCCCTTCACCTGCCCGAGGCAAAAGACCCTCATTCCAGGCAGGGCCCTGCCCCATACCCTGTAGGCAGTAATAGTGCACAGAGAGGTCAGGAAGAATTTGAACAGACAGGCCTTGCTGAGTTCAGATCTTGTGCTTTTTGTCCAGTCGCATTTCTATGTGGTTGTCAATCATGCCCAAGTAATGAAACCTCCATAAAAACTCAAAAGGACAGGGTTTGGGGAGCTTCCAGATAGCCGCACATGCGGGGGTTCCTGGAGGGTGGTGTCCTCAGGGAGGGAGTGGGAGCTCTGCACCCCTTGCCCCATACCTCACCCTATGCATCTTTTCATCTGTATCCTTCAGGATATCCTTCATAATAAACTAGAAAATGTGTTTCCCTGAGTTCTGTGAGCTGCTCCAGTAAATTAACCCAAAAAGGGCATCATGGGAATGCCAACTTGAGGCCAATATGTCGAAAGTTCCAGAGGCCTGGACTTTGGACTGGTGTCTGGGGGGTGGGTGAGTTTTGTTACTGCCCAACCAGGTTCCGTGCCCATGGGCCAGCAGGAAGCTAAAACACTGAGACGGCAGGCGTTGCAGCAGAGAAAGGCACCAAGTGAGGAGGTGGGAGGAATTTCTCAAATAAGACTCCCTGAGAATTTTGAGGCTAACGGTTTTAAAGGTAGTTTGGCAGACAAAGGGCTAGGGAATGGGGTCTGCTGACTGGCTGGGGATAAACTCACAGTGTTGGGAAGCAGAAACTGTCTTCCTGCACTGAGACAGTTCTTAGGTAGAGGGTCACAGGACCTGTTGCGTCACTTCCCACCTATGGCCACTGGACCGGTTGGCATCAGTTAATCCCCCCAAGTGGATGCAGAGTCTGGAAGATGTCAAAGATCAGACAATAGCGATGTTTTACAATAGTGATGTTATCTATAGAGGCGATTGGGGAAGTCACAAATCTTATGCCAGTCAAGGATATGTGACTCTCACACAGTAATTACAGAAAGGCAAGCTATGACAGAATGGCTGGTTAATTTTTAGCTACGTGTGTATTTCTGTAGAAATCAGACTTTCACCACAGTTCTTGTCTTATGGCCTTACCTTACTTTAATACAGATGGTTTCAGTTTTGGAGACTGAGACCTCACCCTGTGGGTTTTTATTGTATCTCCAGGTAGTGTTGGGCCCAGCTGGTGTCCGCTTGGTGTGTAGGGAAAAAACCCCACATTTGGACCCAGAAGTCTTCTTCAGTGTTGATGATTATTGTGGTGTGAAAGGGAAAATCAGTTTGGGAGTCCCCCCCACCCCAAAAGAGAGCTCTTTTAATACAATTGATAACAGAATGGCATTTTGAAGTCAGAAACTGTTCTCAGAAGCAACCTTGGGAAGAATGTGATTCTTCAAGGCTTTGCTTCTCTTCTATAAAACTTGGTGGCTCTTCGTTTAGATTTCAACCAAAGATGGTTATCCTTAATGTTTCTATACTGCAAGGATATATAAAGCCTTCGAGGAAAAATCTTTTCTTCCTAACTTCAGGGCAGAGAGAGTAATCTTCCCTAAGCGGTACACAAAAAGGTTGGTCTGGTTTTCTCCCTCCCACCAGATTAGCCACCAAATAATTCATAATAACAATGATGATAATGTTATTACTTATTTAGAGCATGTTATATATCAGAACTCTGCTATGCGATTTACAAATGTTATCACTAACCCTGACTGCAGGGTGTTTTATGATTCCCATTTTACAGATGAGGAAACTGAGGCTCACAGAGTTTAATATTAGGAGTATTGACCCAGGTCACACAGTGGTGAGTCAGCATCTGACTCCAGGTCTGTCTGACTCCACAACCTGGGTTCTCTGACCCGTGCAGAGATCCTCACTACCTGGATCCATCAGCAGTCTCCTACTTGGGACCCTGGCCTCCTCCCTCTCCCTGCTGCAGAGTGTCCCACTCACTTCTGCCGGATCAATTGTCCTGAAGCCCCAGCAGCACAATCTGCCTTCACTTTCACCCTTCCTGCAAACTGCAATAATCCACAGGGTAAAGTCCAAACTCCCTCCACAGCCCCCTCCTTCACAAATGCCCTATCTCCAGCCTCATTTCCTACTTCCTTATTGTGCAAACTCCAGGCTGGGCCAGTGCAGTGACTGCTCTTTGCTGCTCCTTGGCTTGGGCTCTCTCTCTTCTCTGCAGGGTCTGTCCCCTTTATCTCTGCTTGCCTGAGGCTTCCTCTGTCCTTACAGCCCAATTCACCCTTTCTCTTTCATGAGGACTTTCTTGCTGAGTTCAGCTCTCAGTGATCCACTCCACCCTCAGAATTTCCATGGCACCCATCATTCATTCATTCATTCATTCATCATCACTCTGAGCTGACCTTTCTCAGGCACAGTACAAGCATTGGGGATATAGGCATAGCTCTAACTCCAGAATTATGAACAGAGAATTACAGGCCAAGCTGACAGCCCTGGACGATGTCAAGTGCTGACAGTGTGCCAGGCACCACGGGAATATGGTGATGCACGAGAGAAACATGACCCTGTCCCGTGGAGCTCCCAGCCCGGTGGGGGAGGCCTTCCGTACCTTTGGTGGAAGATGGAAGACGTGCAGGAGAGAAGAGGGGCCAGAGGCAAGGAGAACCGTGTGGAGACTGGACCCGAAGCCCAGATAGTGGCAGCTGGGATAGAGAGGAGGGACCAGAGATGGTGCAGACATGCCGAGATTTTTCATATGGAGTGAAAAGTCATAATGACTTACTTCTGAAACTCCTAGGTTGGGAGTGGGTGGTGTATTAGTTTGCTAGGGCTGCTGTGACCAAGTATCACAATCTGGGGAGCTTAAACTGCAGAAATGTGTTGTCTCACAGTTCTGGAGGCTGGAAGTTCGAGATCAAGGTGTCAGCAGGGCTGGTTCCCGCTGAGGGCTGTGAGAAAGATCTGCGTTGTGCCTTTGCCTAGCTTCTGGTGGCTTGCTGGCAACCTTTGCTGTTCCTGGGCCTGTGAAAGCGTCATCCCGATCTCTTCCTTCATCTTTACATGGCATTCTGTGTGTGTGTGTGTGTGTGTGTGTGTTGGTGTCCAAATTTGCCTTTCTTATAAGGACACCAGTCACACTAAATTAGGGCCCACCCTGATGACTTCATCTTAACTAATTACTTCTCCAACAACTCTATTTCCAAATACAGTCATATACTGAGGAACTGGGGGTTAGGGCTTCAACATATGGATTTGGGAGGGACACAATTCAGCCCATAATGGATGGATAGCAATGACATTAAATGCATTGGGAATTATTGGGGGAAAACATTGTGGGAAGGAAAGTGACAAATTCAACTTTGGATCTGTAGAACATCAACTCCACACTTGTGAGGTTACTGTTAATGATCCCGAGGATCCCAGATATGAAAGATAAATAACATGTCAATGTGGTGGAAATACGAGGCCAAATCTGTCCTTTGCTCTGGCCATTTGCCTTAGGAGGCACATTCCTCATCTCAGGCACTTTCAGAACAGCGGGGGGCTTTGAGGCTGGTTTAAGACAAAATGAAACAAATAGCCACATGGAGCCAGTGGGCCATCTCTGGCAATTAAAACACTTTGATCAGGTTTGTCTAATGGATAATTACAATTCTAAAAAATGAAACACAATGAAATAGAAATAGCTGTCATCTCAGGCCGGGTGTGGTGGCTCACGCCTGTAATCCTAGCACTCTGGGAGGCCGAGGCGGGCGGATCGCTCAAGGTCAGGAGTTTGAGACCAGTCTGAGCAAGGGAGAGACCCCGTCTCTACTAAAAATAGAAAGAAATTAGCTGAACAACTAAAAATATATATAGAAAAAATTAGCCAGGCATGGTGGCGCATGCCTGTAGTCCCAGCTACTCGTGAGCGCCTCATGAGGCAGGAGGATCGCTTGAGCCCAGGAGTTTGAGGTTGCTGTGAGCTAGGCTGACACCACGGCACTCTAGCCCGGGCAACAGAGTGAGCCTCTGTCTGAAAAAAAATAAAAAGAAATAGCTGTCATCTGGAAGACCACCATACTGCTTTTAGAAAGTTCTTCCTGATGTGTAAGTTTTTACAATTATTCTATGGGGACTAGAAGTCTCCTTTTCTGGGACATACCGGTATCAAGGGACTTAGCTGATACAGGGTAGGGGCCCCTCTTAGGGGCCTGCCCATCGCACCCCCCCCCCAGCATGGAGATAAAGGAAAACATTGGGTCTGTAACAAACTAGTCACCCTGCCTCCCATAGACAGGGAAGGGTAATATTGACGAGGGGAATATGTAACAGAAGGGGCTTGAAAAACATTGGCAAAAATGTTTTACGTCTCTCTAAAACATCTCCACTCCCTTTGGAGAACTAGGACCTGCACCTGTGCCTCAGGCCAGCGGGAGGGGCAGGGGAGTGTCCTTTGTTCTTTGTGCCACAGAAGATGGTATTAATTCTGGGCGGAGGTCACGAGATCATTTTAGCCAAAGATGGGACTATGGGAGTAATCAGAACCTTTAAAAGCTCTGTACTTCTGCTCAGAAGCCAGATGTTGGTACTTTGACACAGGAGTCTGCCAACCTCCTCGTTTGCCAGCAAATTAATAAACTCCTCTTTCCTTCTCCTCAAACCACTTGTCCTCATCCTTCTGGTGTGGCCTCTGGGACAAGTTAACAAGTCCTTTCAGGGGAAGTTCTGGGCACCTGGCTAGCCTTGAAAAGTGAATGGGAAACCTCATGAGGACAATGGCCTTCCAAGTGAGCCGGAGTCACGAGGCGCTCTGGTCCCCCCACCCCCATTCCCTATGGAAACTAAAAGATGGCATCTCAACATAGGTTCTTGAGTGGTTTTTCAAGAACCCTCACTGGATGGAAAATGCAGATAAGGGGGGGACTGAGGAATTGAACTCTGGTCACCATCCTTTGTTCTAAATTTCCCGCTGAGGGGTTTATCACACCCACCCTAACATTCCTTCCTACTAACCCAAGATTCTCTGAACCCACCTATGTCCCCCACCCCTTCAGAATATCCTGCCTTTTGGGGACAGGCCGATGTATAACCTCCATCTGCTGACTTACAACTTTTCCTGCCTGAAATGTGCCAATGCCTTTAAAAACCCTGGCTTGTGAGCCATAGGGCAGTCCGGGTCCGAAGAGTTAGCTGCCTGGACTCCTTGCCTGGTGCCCCGCAGCAAAGCCTCTTTCTCCCGCTGCAGCTCTCGGCTTCAGTGTCTGGATTTCCTGCACTGGTTGAGCGGACCGCAGTTTGGTTCAGTAATGTAGCCTCATGTATGAATCCGTGAACACGTCCTGAGAGCATACAATGGCACTGAGCGAGGCTCTGTGAGACGCACATTACTGTTTTCTCTGCTTTTCCCTTATGTAGTTTCTTATCTGACCTCCCACTGTTCTGTGTTTTATTATCTGCTGCGATACTTCCACTATCTGTTTTCCCTTTCCTAAGCTACATGAAAACTATATTTTTAAAAACAGTTCCCTTCAGGGAAAATTCAATTAGTTAGATTGATCTGTATTTTTACCTCTTTTTTTTTTTTTTTTTTACAATTGTTTTTTTTTTTTCAGCATATTATGGGGGTACAAATATTACGGTTATGTATATTGCCCATGCCCCCCTCCCCCCTTATTTTTACCTCTTGATTATATTTTGTTTTATGGCCAAAATATAATCAGAAAATATATAATGATGAAATATCTTGCTTTCCATGAATTCAAATTGGTGAGCCTGTTTTTTAAGCCTGCTCAGATTCCATAATCTCTCCATTTGCCATGGTTACTCCAAAGCGCCTATGAGCAAGGAAGGGGGTATCTGCTGATCAGGGTTGGGCTGATCCTAATGGTCATGGTCCTCCAAGTGTCAGCTGAAGAAATGACAAGGTTCATAAATTTGGAAAGGAGAGCTTTATTTCTTATAAAGGGTTGCAGCGGGTAGGTGGCCATTCTGACAGGCCTTGCTTCAGATTATAAAATTACTGGAAGGGTATGATTTCATTTTTTACAAAAGAAACAGGCCATAGAGAAAAGTTTGCAATCTACACATACATTGAAATGTTTTTAATAGTTATGTCTGAATAAGAAAATTATGGATATCTTTATCTTCTTTTGTTTATATTTATTTTTTACAATGGACATGTAGGTAACAAGATTTTTAAAAAGGCAATAATAAGGGAAACTGAGGGACGGGAAAAGGATAAGGGAACCTATGGAAACTCTTTACTTTCTGCTTATTTTTCTGTAAACCTAAAACCGCTCTAAAAAATAAGGTTTATTAATTTTTTAAAAGACTATTAAGATGACTGTACCTGTTTTAAAGCTTAGCGCTGAGTTTAATGCATTAGTTTTAGTAAACGAAGCTAGGAAGGGGGTAAGTAACTAACTCTGGGGGTGACAGTGAAATATCTGTTGGCAAATCTGGTTCCTCCACTAGAATTCACGCTGGAGGGCAGAGTCCACACCTGCATCATCTAGGGGGAAGGCACACTGCAGATGCTTGTTGTATGAATGAATGAGTGAATGAATGAATACATGAAACTGAGCCAGAAACAGGGTATGGTATTTACTCAAAGGAGCTCAGCCATAGGCATCCTCTCTTCTTCCATAGGTTTCTTTACAAATTGTGTAACTTTTCCTAACCAATATAAGAACATGTGCTTAAAGTCATTCCAAGGATAGGAGGACAAGTAGGAAAAATACAAAGAAATATACATATATATAGTCCTATTTAAAACCAAAGTACAGGCTGGGTGCAGTGGCTCACGCCTGTAATCCTAGCACTTTGGGAGGCCGGAGTGGGAGGATCACTTGAGCCCAGGAGTTTGAGGTTGCAGTGAACTCTGATGACGCCACTGCACTCCAGCCAGGGCAACAGAGTGAGACCCCCGTCTCAAAACAGCAACAACAACACCAATTTGCTTTTGAAGCTAAGTGATATAGAACAGACTTGTTAAAGATAATTGTAAGGAAAGAAATCATATGCAGCATTTTCTAGCTATAAATCAAAGTTGTAAGCAAAAAGACAAAGAACCCAATTCGAAAATGGGCAAGAGAACTTGTATTAGTTTTCTAGGACAGCTGTAACAAGTTACCAGAACTTTGCAGCTCAAACTGTGAAAGTTATTACAGTTATTCTTTCACAGTCTAGAGGCTAGAAGTCTGATGTCAAGGCGCTGGCAAGGTTGGCTCCTTTCGAGGACCCTGAGGGACAACCCGTTCTGTGCGTCTCTCCTGGATTCTCGTGGTTGCTGGCAATCCTTGGCATCCCTTGGCTGATAGATGCATCACTCCAATCTCTTTCCCCATCTTTACATGACCTTCTCCTTTTTGTGTGTGCCTGTGTCCACATTTCCCTTTCTTACAGGGATAACAGTCATATTGGATTTAGGGCCCACCTTAATCCAGTGTGATGTCACTTTAACTTAATTACACCTGCAAAGACGCTGTTTCCAAATAAGGTCACATACATAGATTCCAAGTGTACGTGAATTTTTTGGGGAACACCATTCGACCCAATACAGAGATGAATAAACATTTCTCCAAAGAAGATATGCAAATAGCCAATAAGCATATGAATATCAGACTTGTTAATCATTACTCATTAGGGAAATGCAAATCAAAACCACAACGAGAGACCGCTTCATGCCAACTAGCATGGCTATAATAAAAAAGACAGATAATAATGAGTGTTGGTGAGGATGTGGAGAAGTTGAAACCCTCATACACTGCTGGTGGGAATGTAAAATGCATTTGTTTTGGGAAAGTCTGGCAGTTCCTCAAAAAGTTAAACACAGTGTCACCACATGACCCAGCAATTCCACTCCGAGGTGTATGTACCTAAGACAATTGAAAACAAATGTACACACAAAGGCTTGTGTACAATGTCCACAGCAGCATTATTCATAATCGTTAATAAGTGAGAACATTCCAAATGTCTGTCAATTGGTGAATGGATAAACAAAACGTGGTCTGTCCGTACAGTGGAGTATGCTCAGCTGTCAACAGGAATGAAGAATTCATTCTACAACACGGATGGACCTGGGAAACGTTATGTTAAGTGAAAGAAGGCAGACGCAAAAGGCCACATATTGTATGATTTCATTTATATGAAATGTCCAGAAAAGGCACATCTATAAGACAAAAAGTAAATTAGTGGTTGCCAAGGATTTGAGGGCCAGGGAGGGAGAATGGGGAATGATTCCTAATGGGTACAGGGTTTCTATTAGGTGTGAGAATGTTCTGGAGTTGGACAGTGGTGGCAAACTTGTAAATAAAAGTTACACAGAGATAAAAGAATAGAAGGCTATAGGATGAGGGTAATCTTTTATAAAAAGTCAGAAAATCTAAATAAAAACAAGGTATGATAATATTTTCTTTCCTGGATCATTAAGTGCTTAAATAGATGCAATACCATGAAACCATAATATAAAGTGGTTCACCCTATCAAAAATTTATTTGATGCTAAAATAATGTTCTTCATGTATACTGGTACGTACAGTATATGTCTCTCATTATAACATGTGATACTGGTGTTGTTCTTCATCCAACATTAACATCGTAAGGAAGTTCTGTGGTAAATACCATGGAAGCTCCGTGTTAGAAATTTCTCCACATCAGGACTTATTTGGGGTAAGTTTATGAGACATACTTAAAATTGATTCCTCATATCCTACCTGAAATCAGAGTTGAATAGTGTAAAAAAAAATGAAGACTAGATAAAAACCTATGCTTATTTGTTAGATTGCTAAACTCTAATTCACCAGTCAGTAAAATGCTTTCACCGTTTGGTCTTTATAAAGTTCCTTGATACATTGAAGTATGCTGCGATCGCTAATGTATTTTGTCTGCCCCTCACTCATTTCCCTTTCTTGGATAAAGAACGTGCTCACCTGGCCATCGGGATGAGCAGGTGACCCAGCCTGGCCAATGAGAGCCCTGTCCTGGGATGGAAAAACGGAACGAAGCTCTCCTTCCCCCTGAGTTGTTGGCTGCCGTCTTCCCTACTGCGAAGGGAAGGCCTTTTTGCGGTCAGAGGGACGAAGTGGACACTCAGAGAGAGGTAGAGACGAGGACAGCTGAGAGCTGAAGGGAGAGTTCTAATCCTATCCCCTTCTAAGCTCTTACTGTAGGCATTTAGTACTACACATTTTCCCCTAAAGATGCTTTAGCGCCCTGTGTCTCCCCCCGCACTCTAGCAGGCTGAGCTGTGACTGGTAGCAGGTGGCAGAAGTGATGGTTTGTCATTTCTGAGATTAGGTTATGAAAAGATTCCATCTTGCTGTCTCCCTCTTTCTCTCTCTGATCCCTTGCTCTGGGGCAGCCAGCTTCCGTGTCCTGTGAGAAGGCTCACGGCGAGGCCCGTGCGGCCAGGATCTGAAGCCTCCTGCCCACATCCTGGGGACTGAGCGTGGAGGCAGCTTCTCCGACCCCTTCAGATGGCTGCCACCCTTGTGGACTACTTGAGGGCCACCTTCTGAGAGACCCTGAGCCACCGGCATCCAGCTGAGCCACTTTCTGACCCTCAGAAACCATGAGATAATAAATGTGTTGTTGTTTTAAACTGCTAAACTTGGGGATAATTTGTTACACAGCAATAGATAACTGATACACCCCTCAATGGATTTTTATTAAATCTGCAGTTTACTCCTTTTTCTCTAGCATGAACAATCAGTGGAACTTTCTCCAGGAAAACACCTTTTAAGGCGTTCCATTCTTATAGGGATGGTTAAGGGCCATTGGAGACCAGAAATGGGCAGGAGGGCTGCTCTGTGCTGGCAGAGTGGAACTCACCGGTAGGGGGCACCTAGAGTTGGCAGGATGCGCTGGTAAGTCCCTGGGTGCCCCAGGGCCGCTGCTTGTCTGTGAGGGAGACAAACCTCCATTCTAGGCTCTCCAAGAGTTTTTGGAAGTTTCCAATGGGATAGAATAAATAGCCTGCAATTAATGATAGAAGACTAGTAAATTTGGTCCATAAAAGACCTTTTATTCACAGGGCTCAGGCAACCTTGGAGAAATCATTTTTGGTGTAATTTCCTTCTTTGGGGGGAAGGGGCCTAGTCAATCTCCCAGGATAGAAGATTGTATGATGTTCCATTAAAGATCTCAATTATTCAAAAGACATTGAAGAAAGACAGCTCCCGGGCACAAATTAACCTGATTACTTCTTTGAACCAAAAGGAAATGGTGACTCTAGCATCAAACCACATAAAATGCTTATTCATTTATAACTCAAAGAAGAGTGAATGGTATAGTACATTTTTTCCATCCATATGGGAGTAAATTTAATAAAAAATCTTCATCCACATATTGCAGTAAAAAAAAAAAAGAATCTATGTAACCTTATTTGGAAAACATTTATGCATAGACATCTGGCTACAGAATAGGCAGTACCTGATGCCTTTCTGAAACAGTTATCCTAAAATAACAGGCACAAACATCTCCAATAAAATATGGATTTCACCTCAACATACATATCACAGCACAATAGTTTCTTCTAGAGCAATAATAAAGATAACATGCAATTTTTAAAATAACTTTAGTGTAAAATCAAGGTAGGAAAGAGAAAGAGGTGTTAATAGTTTTTAAAAGTCTCTAGAAAGGTTATATAAAGTTTAATAGTGCATCACACTTCTGAATTTTTGGCACCGTTATCATCATTGGTCCACGCAAGAAGCCTCTTATGTATGGAAGTATATGTTTGCTGTGTGTATTTTTGTTTGTATATATTCTTGCACAGTGCATTACTTTGTGTTTTACTTTGTGTAATGCAAGTGTTATTCCCATCTCACTGGTTCTTACTTTTGTCACTCAGCTGTTGTCAAGACATGCCCATGTAGGCTGGGCGTGGTGGCTCGTGCCTGTAATCCTAGCACTCTGGGAGGCTGAGGCAGGAGGATCACTCAAGGGCAGGAGTTCAAGAGCAGTCTGAGCAAGAGTGAGACCCTATCTCTACTAAAAATAGAAATAAATTTGTTGGTCAACTAAAAATATATAGAAAAAATTAGCCGGGCATGGTGGTGCGTGCCTGTAGTCCCAGCTACTCGGGAGGCTGAGGCAGGAGGATTGCTTGAGCCCAGGAGTTTGAGGTTGCTGTGAGCTAGGCTGACGCCACGGCACTCTAGCACGGGCAACAGAGTGAGACTCTGTCTCAAAAAAAAAAAAAAAAAAAAAAAAGACATGTCCATGTGGCTGTATGGCACCTCTTTTGCTGCCTCGGTCTCCACAGTGTTTGTTTCCCAGATGTGGACAGCAGCTCGCCTCCATAAATAACTGCAATAGACATCCTCAACACGTCCACTTATGGGCCCGTATGGGATCCCTTTGGGATATTCTTGGGCGATATCTCATCTCTATCTATCTATTTAATCTAATCTCCAGGTGAAGAACTGCAGAGTCAGAGATTTTGTTTTTATTTATATGACCAGCTATTGCCAGATGGTTCTTTAGAACGACTGAACTAGTGTACATTTCCACTGGAGTACATCAGTTTCCTATAGCCCCACCCTCTGGCTATACTTGGTATTGCTTGCTTCGTACATGTTTAAGACTCTAATGGGTGTAACTGGCATCTTGCCATTTTAATTTGCACTTATCTGATTACTGGATTTGTCTCCTGATAGCCTCATTTTCCCTGTTTTTGGTCAATTGCTCTTCATATTCGTTAGCCCATTTTTCTACGGGGCTGTTTTTTCTTGTTGATTTGCAAAATCTCCCTGCATATTACAGTCATTTATCCCATGTTAGGATTGCAAAATATAATAGTATCTTCTCCCTGTTGTATGTCAACATCGACATGGCATTCTTCACTGAACATGAATCATTAACTTTGATATAACCAAATTATATTTACCTTATAGCTTATACTTTTAAAGTTTTGTGGAGTCTTTCCTTGCCTCTAGGTCACAATGATATTCTCCTATAATTTGTTCTATTAATTTTATAGTTTTACATTCTATATTTAGGTCTTTAATCCATCTGGGGCTCACTTTTGTATGTGGCGTTTAATGGGGAGCCAATTTTTATTTACTTTCATATGCCAAACCATTTTTCTCCACACCATGTATTAGACGGGCTAGACTTTCTCCATTTATTTATGATGGCACTTTATTGTCTATTAAATTCTCATACACGCATGGGTTAGTCTCTGCTCTTTAGTCTGTTCTTGCACCAACTTCATGTGACTTTGTAGGTTGTCTTAATATTTAGCAGGGCGAGTCTTCTATCTTTTTAGTTTTTTAAAGTTGTCTAAACTATTTGTGTTTATTCTTCTATATAAGTTTTAGAATAAGTTTAATGAGTTTATTATAAAAAACACAACTGGCATTTTGATAGCTTTTTCATTGAATTTATAGATTTGGAGAAAATGGGACAGTCCTAAAATGTTAAGTTATCCCATCCAGAGCATGGAATTTATATGTCCTTAATTATCTATGTCCTTATTAGAGTTTGAAAGTTTGTTTCCACTGATGTTTTGTTGCAATTATGAATGTTATCTTATTGGTTATACTTTGGCCATAGGTAGTATAAGGAAATGCTACTGAATTTTCTAAGTTATTCTTGTACCAGGCCACTTGCTCAACTTTTTTATAGAGTCTGATGGTTTGATTAACTTGGTTTTCCCATTCATTAAACCAGGGAGTTTCCTTGCGTTACCCCAATCTTAACAATACTCTTGCTTAATAAAATAAAGGAACTTTAATTCAAAAACCTATCTTTTAATCAAACCTTAAGTGAGGATTTTAGTAGGTTTCTTTAAATGTTCCTCGATTATCAATCTAATGATACACTCCCGGGCAAAAGGGTTCCAGAATTTATTGCAGTTGAGAAATATGCTATATTCTCCTGGAGACTCAAAATATGCCTATTTAAGTTCCTAGAAGCATTGCAAGCATTGCAATGAATAAAACATTTAACTTTTCCAAACAATTTGGACCAAAACCTTTTCCCAAATAACAAACTTTGTATAACACCTTATTTAAATATCTAATCTACAAATCACTTGTATTTACACATTCTATGTTTCAGAAGACCAGGAGAAGCTTGGCAAGATTTGAGATCTTTCCTATATGTATAAGAATTTTAATCTTCTCTCCTAGATTCGAACCACATTTTGCTGTGTTCATTGAAGGCAGGAATATAGTGATTGCTTACTGCCAATATTTTAACATATTTATTGGTGATGACTCTGATACATACATTGCTGAATTTAAGTCAATCAATGTTTATGATTACTTAAATCATTATTCTTGCATTTTCTATTCTGCATTAAAAATTTTTGGTTTTGGCTGGGCAGAATGGCTCATGCCTGTAATCCCAGCACTTTGGGAAGCTGAGGTGGGAGGACTGCTTGCGGAGTTTGAGAATAGCCTGGGCAACATAGTGAGACTCTGTCTCTACAAAAAAACAAAACAAAAACAAAAAAAAAACCAATTAGCTGGGCATGGTAGCATGTGCCTGTAGTCCCAGCTACTTGGGAGGCTGAAGCAGGAGGATCACTTGAGCCTAGGAGTTCAAGGCTCCAGTGAGCTGCTCGTGTAGCTTGGGCAACAGAGCGAGACCCTATCTTTAAAATAAAAATTTTTTAATTTTGTTTTTGCCTTAGGTTATTTGCAGTGGTTTTCCAACTTGGGGTTTTAGCCAAGAAATCCTCAGCTCAAGTGAAATCTGATGCCAAGACCAATAGGAACAACAAATAATAGAAGAGTTGAAACAGGAGTCCAAGGCCCCAAGAACCTGGAAGTTCAGCGCCCCCTGGAGGCAGTCCCACAGAACACAGCTTGGAAAAGCATCTGTTAAAGTGGAAATGTCCCCAGCTACTCTGCTTTAGTTGTATTAAAAACAATCAAAATATCAAGAACCTTGGAATCCTAATACATTTTCTCCATAAAAATTAAAGATTTCAGTTTAAAGGAGTAGTGGAGTATAGTAGAAAGAACCTGGAACAATGGCAAGAGACTAGGGTTCTAGTCCAAATATGGCCACCATCCAGATGTGTGAATGTGGCAATACCTCTGTGGGCCACTTTCTTGTGAAGGTGTGTTGAGGGTGGGGCGGGGGTGAGGGGAGGAGTGGGGGACGCTGAAATAGATCAGTGTTTCTGGAACTGTTCTGCTGAGCTCCCACAGGAGTTGGAACTTTGGGTCCCCACTCCTCCTCCACCCCCTTCAAAAGGAGCACATATGTTTATTTATTTATTTATTTAGTTTTGGTAATCAAGTCTTACATTGGGCTTTATGTATTTCATTTGAGCAAAAGGCAGAAAGTTATGGCTTAAAAATAAGTATTAAAACCCCCCACTGCACTAGATAAGCTCTAGAGTCATTTATAGTTTCAAAATGGATACATATATATTTTTAACCAAGACAGAAAATAAGCCTCTACCAGGAACAAATCATTTTCAACCAAGGAGCAAATGAGGGTAAAAACTTTTCTTGGTGAAGAAATGAAGCTGGAGTGGTTATTTACAGAGTTGGCAGTGACTAAGCACCTTCAACTCTGGTAACAGCGCAGCATTAATGTTTAACATTAATGTTAAACATGACTCTTGTTAAAGGAACAAAATATCGCACTTTTCTGTTTTTCTTGTATTACTAGCAAAATGTATAATAATTGATACTTGAAAATACTACACACAAAGAACTCAATTTGATAGACTGATTAAAAACACTAATTTTATTTTTATTAGTTTTAAAAACAAAACTTGTTACAATTAATCACAAAGCTTTCAAAAAAGGTTACATTCTGCTTTTGTCACCTTAATAGGACAAGGAATGTTTAAATGTTCTCAAAACACAGGAGAGTCAAAGTTGAGAAATAACAATCACTACAAACTATGGACTGTCACTTCAAGCACACTAAAATATGGAATACGTGTACATAAATTACTGACCAAGTTTTGAAGAACAATGAGTATTCACTACAGCTTAAAGTACCAGGCAAGTATTAATAACAGGTCCCAAAATATAACACAAGATCACAAACACATTAAGGTAAAATGATAAATTCAACTCCTGGGTTCAATAAGGATCGAAGCAAAATGATTGTGAAAGTTTTCTCAAACATGGAGGGGCTGCACAAGATAGCGGAGACATCAATCAATGCTCACTTTGGTGTGAAAAGCAGCGGGGAGAATATGGCACAATAACAGGAGCAGCCACCTTTCTCTCTCCTCAGTCCCCAGCGTGAGTTAGGAAGACCGGGGACTACATAGAAAAGAATACAGAAAAACACGTATTATCTGCATAGATATGAATCTTTCATCACAAGAACGAACATTCAGTCCAAGCTACGCAGGAGTTCCAAGAGTTTACAGGATATGATGCTGTTGCAAAGGAAATGTAGGTTTACAAGATAGACCACGTGTCTAACTTACCAAGTAAAAGGTCTTTAAACTTTCATTTAAATGAGACACTTTGACTAAACCCAAGGTTCGTTCTCCTTAACCTTGGCTAGAAACTCTGCTTTGAACGTGACAATTTTATGATCTTGGTCAGTGCACCTAGCAGTGTTGTTACTCTGGGTTACCTTGTTGATTGTACATCTGGTAATAACACCCTCCAAATTATTATTTCCCCTTGATTCATTCTGATGAAGATGTTCTGGCTGACCCACACTCCCAGGGGAGTTTAAAAAACAAATGAGTATTTATCAAATTGTTGAATAAGGTTCATAAATCTTATTCTTTACATTTATTCAACTTTTAAATGTGAGTTTCTGTAACATGTACTGCCCCAGCTGGAGGCAACTATTTCTCCAAGTCATTTGTTCCTTTATATTGTCACATTAGTTATAAGTCATTTTTTTCTTTACTACAGGAAGATCTAAATGCAAATGTGCAAAAAAAGGAACACATGGAGAGGAAGAAGGTAAGATGGACCAAGTGAATTCACCTGTATGGCAGCTCTGAGGTCACCTGATGCACCACAGAATGTACATTTTCCATTGCTTAATAATGTTTGAAATTTTCCTTTTTAAAATAAATCTATGGTCTGTAAAAGAGTCTGTATAAAAATATGAAACATGTCAGTCTTCAATCTTGAACAGAACTCAATTTTATAAGCACTGCCATTCCACTGCGAACTTTTATTTCCAAATCACACTAGATCTCATTCTACTTCATTAGAGTTATAGCTTAAGTATAGCTATTAATGTTTTAATTTCATTAACATGAAAATCTAGGAAAGCCCACATAAAATGCCAACATAACTGCTGGCTACCAAGATGAAGTTATTTAAGCAGATGTCAACCTCAATGGTTCAGTAGTAACAAAATCACACAACATGGAACATCAAAGTCTTTAAAATTACTAAATTACTGTCCTTGTCAGGTAAGATTTTTCTTATTCATTGTATCCCATCAGGGGAAAAAGAATCCCCTCACTTCCTTTCTTCTCTTTGGGCAGGGATTAGTACTCTGCCTCTTTAAGAGTCCAATGCAAGAAAGAGGAGAAAAAGCACTAGCCCAGGAGCTAGGGATGCCGATTCTAGTCTCTGGGCTGCCTTGCCGTGGGCTCCTAAGTCTGTCCCATAAACCTCAGTTTTCTAATCTGTGTAACACGAAGATTAGATTCTACGGTTTCCAAAGTCGCCTTCAGCTCTGTAACTGAACTTGTACGAAAACCAAATCTTTTCACTTTATGACATTTTAGAAGATGGAAGTCATGTGAATAAATAAAGAATATATTCTTAAAAAATGGAAGTACCGCACCTCACCTTTATCTCCTGCTATCTCTTCAATTCAAACATCCCCAAAATGACTACAATGTTCTATTTAAACCTTTGTGTTGAACTTAAAAGTTCCTTGCAGCTTTGATTTGGCTCTTAATAATTGGTAAGTACTCGTGTATAAAATTTTGAAGAAGAATGTGAAAAGACTAGTTTGCTTTCCACCTGGTTTAAGTTCTCCAAGGCAAGGGAAGTGTTATCCGTTTCAGCCTCTGAGCACCTTAAACTCAGTAGATGCTCACTAGGACGCTTTTTAAATGCATTTATCTCTGGTTTCATCAGGTGGGTATGTTGAAAAATCTAGAATGTAAGAGCCAATGTGTTGCAGGTTCTGTCAACTATCCTTGTTAAGTGATATGGTTTCCTTACCCTTTGCAAATGTTTTTTCCTAACACAAAGCACAATTACCTTTCCTTACAATTTTCTATATGATTTGATTCCCAGTTTAAATGACTCCTCCTCTCTCTCTCTCTTTATAAAATTTTGGTTTAAAGTTTTCTTCAATTTATTCAATGCTCTTAAAGAAAAAAAATAATAGAAAAACATTGGGTAATCTGAGTAATTTTTACTGCTTGACATTAAAAAAAATGTTTTACCTGACAGGGATGAGATATTCTTTAATTGCCAGGTAGAGAATGAAAGCCAAGTCAAATAACAAAACATCGTCAGTTTTGATCACTTAGAAAATTATGCTTAATAAATATTACCGAAAAGGAAATTCAAAAAATTCCCAACTTTTGACAATACATGTTTCCTGAAATATAGGGTCTATCCTGCAATCAAAAATGGGTAAAATGCTAAGTTCAGAACTGCAAAGTACATTTATTAAGCGGCTGTCAAACTGATAAATGATGGTCTGAATTCAATAAATTAATTACTGATGGAATTGCAAATGTCAACTGAATTTACGTTGAGGCTTAGCAGCAGTAGACAGATACAAACAGGAGAGTTTATCACCTCAGAGTATTTGAGAGCAAGGAAAACGCAAGAAACATTTTTTTATTTTGCACAATGTAGTTCAAGAGTTCAGAAATAAATTTTTACCATAATAAGAACTAAACCACAGTAACATGTTACCAAAACTGTACAGATATCATGACTTGAATGTCTGTGTTTTCCTCCCTTGTGGCGGCAGCTGCAACGGTTCATTAGCTCCTACTCATGTTTTCAACTCCTTCGCACACACGCCAGGGAGTCCCGACACGAGCCACGCAAAGGGATCAATGAGTGGAGACCAGCACCCCCACCCGCCTGACGCAAAGCATTCTCGGTTAGGAGGTTCTTCTCTAAGGGACTTCAAAGTCTAAAGAAACTACAAAGAGTTAAATAGATGTTGCTTCTACTTTAGAAGGTTCATATACACACTCTGAAACACACGTGAGAAACAGTTCTGTTTGGGGAAAAATGCAAAGTGGAAAGCCAGGGTAAAAAATTTCATCAAAATGAGAAGAATGACTAAATGACTCCCCTCATTCCCTAACTCATAGAAAAATAGTGTGTGTGACTTTTCTTCCAAAGCAGGCTAAATGTCTAAATGGACAATTTAAAAATGGTCTTCAGAGGATCCCACCATTACCTTCTCTAATCTAAAGTCTATGAATGACACACACAAATGTACGTATAACATGGAAAAACTCAGTAACTAGTGGCTGACACAGTATTAGAAAAGGTAACAGGATAAAAACTGGAGTGAAGACAGTTGGTGGTCTACAGGCCAGCGCGTGGTCACAAATGGCAGAACGCAGCAGCCCTCTGAAATCACACTGAAGCTTACTGGTGATACGTCCCACTTCCAAAGTAGCAGCTCTTCCCGGGCAGACTATGTCTGGAGGGACCCTGCATTAGGAACAGTGGCCTGTGTGTCACTTTCCCCAACTTCCGAGTGAGAGTAACTGGGAAGAGAACAACATGCACACAGATCTGTGCCACTTGACTATGATAATCAAAGTGGATTTGGCATTTCTTCCCCAAAGCTAATGAGACAAATACTTGAGAAAAATGATTCCTATGAATTATTCTATATTTCTTTTTGTGCAAAAAATTTCATGTATGCTGAATAACCACCTTTGATCAACATACTAGTTAGAAGCTATTATACCAGTACAAAAATACCCACACTAGATTATTAAAAGTGTAAGATTATTTTTAAATTCGTAACAATGGTACTGCACTGGGTGACTACAGCTCGTTTTTGGTATCCCATGCTATACGGAATCACAGGAACTAACGCTGCTCGGGGGAAGGGAAGCCACTTGCCTAATTTGCTACTGTTCAAAAATGGTCAAGAGTTGCCACATCTTAGGGGCTAATCCTTTCATTTAAAGTGCCATTTAGAATATCACTTAAAATTTTGAACAGGTACGACGTGCTGCTACTCTATACCACCATGTCTGCAGGACAGGCGTGGCGAGAGGACCCTGAGGCTCACGCACTCCCTGTCTCACCCACGCCACCAGCAGCGTGATGCTCCGCAGCAGGGGTGCAGATCGCCACGGCTGAAGCCCAGGAGGGCAGCTGCCCTGCCCCGCAGCCAGCGGCCTCACAGCACACAGTCGAAGGTCGGGGGCTCGTTCTGCGCTGCGGTCGGAGGTGCAGGGCGCCTCGTCTGGGTGATTTTCTGTTTGGGGTTTTTTGTTTCTTCTTCCTCTTCGGTTTCACTCTCACAGACGTGAACCACCACGCTGGGTGTCGACTCGGTTCCTGCATGAAGTTCGTATTTCTCTCCTGGGGAGACAAACCAAAGAACCATGGCCTCATGTCCAGCAAAAAAGAACTGTTGTCCCTTTTTTTTTTGAGACAGAGTCTCACTCTGTTGCCCGGGCTAGAGTGCCATGGCTTCAGCCTCAGTCACAGAAACCTCAAACTCGTGGGCTCAAGTGATCCTCCTGCCTCAGCCTCCCTAATAGCTGGGACTACAGGCATGTGCCACCATGCCTGGCTAATTTTTTCTATATATTTTTAGTTGGCCAATTAATTTCTTTCTGTTTTTAGTAGAGACGGGGGTCTCACTCTTGCTCAGGCTGGTTTCGAACTCCTGACCTTGAATGATCCTCCCGCCTTGGCCTCCCAGAGTGCTAGGATTACAGGCGTGAGCCACCGCACCCGGCCTGTTTTGTCTCTTGAAACTTCTTGTTCTACTCGGATTTTAATTGTTACTGTTTTTTAAATCCTTAATATTCCTTGTCAGAGTATTTGATCTTGTGGTGTTAGAGATTTGATACTTTAAGGCTCTTGTAAAATTCTGTTGTTTCAGTACTGAGGTCTTGGAGCTAAAATGTAAATGTTCATTGCTGTTTTATGAACAACATTAATGAATATGCTTAACTTCATAATGGCTTTCATTTTCCCTTGGGAGACACCCGTAAGGATCCAGGCAGCACTGGCACTCCCTTTATTATAGGACCTCGGACAGTCAAGGTACAGCCCTAACATCTAAAAGCACCACCAAGCCACTTTCTGTTCAATATGCCTCTGGTTTCCCCTATAAGAGACATAATACTGTCTTGGGTGGGCAACTAGTCTGAACCAGCACAGCATCACTTTCTTATATTATTTATTTATTTATTTTTTTTGAGACAAAAGTCTGGCTCTGTTGCCCAAGCTAGAATGCTGTGGTGTCAGCCTAGCCAACAGCAACCTCAAACTCCTGGGCTCAAGCAATCCTTCTGCCTCAGCCTCCCG
>VBSM01000529.1:14821958-14841277 GCA_008086735.1 Cheirogaleus medius | reverse complement strand
GGATTGCTTGAGGCCAGGAGTTTGAGACCAGCCTGGACAACATGGTGAGACCCCATCTCTAAAAAAATTTAAAAAATTAGCTGGGCATAATATCACATGACTGTAATACCTGCTACTCAGGAGGAGGGGTGGGAGGATTGCTTGAGCCCAAGAGTTCCGGCCTAGGTCAAAGAGTGAGACCCTGTCTCTAAAAAATTAAAAAAATAAAAGTTGTCAGGTACTTGAATAAAAAATGCCATTACACATTTATTGAGTATATATATTGAGTATATATCATTTCATCCTTATAATAACACTGAACAGTAGATATTATGATTATCTCTATTATAAAGTAGAGGTGAAAAAACCAAGGCTCAGAAAGTTGAGGCTAAGTAACTTGCTCAAGATTACAGAGCTAGGCTGGGCGTGGTGGCTCATGCCTGTAATCCTAGCACTCTGGGAGGCTGAGGCAGGAGGATCGCTCAAGGTCAGGAGTTCGAAACCAGCCTGAGCAAGAGTGAGACCTCATCTCTACTAAAAATAGAAAAGAAATTAATTGGCCAACTAAAAATATATATAGAAAAAATGAGCCGGGCATGGTGGCGCATGCCTGTAGTCCCAGCTACAAGGGAGGCTGAGGCAGGAGGATTGCTTGAGCCCAAAAGTTTGAGGTTGCTGTGAGTTAGACTGACGCCACGGCACTCACTCTAGCCTGGGCAACAGAGTGAGACTCTGTCTCAAAAAAAAAAAAAAAGATTACAGAGCTAGAAAATGCCACAGCTGGAATTTGAACCCAGATGTATGTGACTTTATCGTCTACCTTAATCATGCTGCCACAATGCACACTGCTGAATACGGTCTTCAACACAAACGTTTCTTAGGGGGAAAAACAGGAAAAATGGAAGTTTGTTACCTGGTCCCAATTTGGAAACAGCACAGAGTAAGTCATAATTTATAAGAGGCATTGCATCATCACTCTGCTTCCACCCCACCGGCGGCGAGGCTGGAGGGGAGATGAGGAACTGCTTGGCAGGCTGGGGCGGTAGCAGATAGGACTTGTCCCGGGCTTCACTAGACATCTGCACCTGCAGGGAATAAGATACTCAAAACCAGTTTGCAAACTGGGCTATTTTTTTCTTCATTTTTATCTCTAAGTTAACTGCTACATCTTTTTGAAGAAAATTAAAAACTTCTCTTAAAACAGTCTATCATCTCCAAGAGGGAGGACCTGTGTCTGTTTGGTTCACTACTGAATACAGTGGCCACATGTATCAGGTGCTCAATACATGTTAGTTGAATAGAAAAATGAATGAATGAATAGACGAATGGAGAAATGAATGGCAGTAACTACTAAACTCCAATCTTAAAGCGATTAGGCTACATCATCTTATTTATGCTCCATCTCAAGAAACTCTACCTAGAATTGTCTAAACATTTCTTCCATTTAGGTTTTCATTTGGAATGCAATATAACAAACCTCTTTTTTTTGTTGTTAATTTGAAAGCTAAGACCAAGGAAAAAATATTTTTTTGAAAATAAAACAGTGCACTTAATACATGAGTAGAGATCTAATGCCTTTATTTTGCCAATTCTTCTGAGAAGAAATTGGTTTCTCAGAGGCACACCAGTGCAGGACTAGAATAGTAAGTAGAGCCAGTTCTCGGTAACCCACAGGGTCCTCTGCAATTGCAAAGTCTGAGACAGCCTTTTTGTACAGCTCCATGCCACCTCCCAGGCCACCCCTTGGACCAGCAGCCATTTTCCATGGGGTTCCTCATATGAATTACAGAACACAGAACATGCTTTAAGATACTGTTTTCTCAACTCTCCCAAGGATTTCATATATCATTTCACGTGTGCCATTCTTGATGCACAGCAGAGAAGTTAGTTCACGAACCCTAGGGTGTCAGGGCTTGACCCACACAGAACCCCAGTTGAGCAAAGCTACCAGAAAAATAAGTTAGACTAAAAAATTAGCCTCAGTAAACCAATTTAGGAGGCTAAATATGCTTTGTAAAAATATCTATAAAATAAAGGAAAAATATTTTTATATTATTTGTTGATTGGGATCATTGATTCCAAAAATCTGATATAATAATATAGAAAATGAAGAACTAAAAATATTTTTCGATGGAGAAAAACAAGTTTAGAGAACAGTACCCTTTGCACTATGAAGTACCTGTGCGAAATACAGCTTCAGCTTCTTCCCGTTGAAGTCTGTTTCATGGAGTTCTATTCGAGCTCTCGCTGCTGCTTCAGGTTTGCTGAAATTTATTCTGACTCTTCTAAAGCTTTTGAACAACTGAAATGTAACTTGGTCATCGTAGCTGGTGAAGAGTGCTTCAAACCTTTCCTACAAATTGAGGAGCAGCAGGGCAGAGAGAATATGGGGGGAAAAAGAAAAACCTTTAACAGAGGAAATTTAAGTCATTAAGCCTAAGTAATTAGTAGAACTCATTATGAGTTACTTTTTTTCCAAAAAAGCATACTTTTCTTGCAGGTATACAAGAACAGGTATCCTGTAACTCACATGCTAAATTTTGCTATTTGTACTTTTCTTAGATATAATTATATACATTCAAAGGTTATCAAATGAACATAAGCTACAAAAGAATGATACAAACACACCCAAATTATAGAACATTGCTGTTGAAGTCCCCAGTGGTTGTTTTTTCCATCACATTCTTTTCCTCCTTCAAAGTAACTATCTGTGCAATTTTATTATTTCCTTGATCTTCTTTATAGTTTCATAACATTTATTTGTATCCCTAAGAATTTTATCATGTTGTATGTGTTCTTCTACAACTTGATTTTTTGGCTTAGATTTTGTTCCTAAGAGGCTCCCTTTTTGCTGTGGGTAACTGCAAGTCGTTCTTTCCTACTGCTTTATAGTGTTCTATTGTCGAGTCATACTCAATTCATCTATTCTAATGCTGTTAGAATTTGGACGGCCTCCAGTTTTTAGCAGTAGAGAACAGCACTGTGATGGACGTTCTTGTGCAAACCTCTTGGTACCCATTCGCACCAGCTGCTCTGTTGTATATGCCTACAAGTGGAATCCTTTGAGCCTTAAACTTGGTACATCTTTAAATTTAGTAGATAATGCCAAATAGTTTTCTTAAGTGTTTGTATCAATTTACTCTCTAACAGCATATACGTGTCATGGTTTCTTCATATTTTTGCCTATCCTTGATAAAATTAAACTCACATTTTATTGATGGGAAGTAGGAAACATGAAGTGGCCTCTAGTTTTGTAACTCACATTTCCCTGAATAGTGAGGTTGAGCCTATGTTACTGCTTACTGGCCGACTGGGGTTCCTTTTAATGTGGTCTGCCTGTTCATAATTTGCCCATCTTTCTACAGAGTTTTTTACTGAGTCATGGGAGTTCTATAAAAACACTGTCAATTGTATGTGCCATAAATATTTTTATCCAGTTCTTTTCAGTTATTTTTTTTTTAGAAATAGAAGCTTTAAATATGAACATTGCTGAATTTATTCATCTTTGTGTGTGTGTGTGCTACTTGTGCCTTAAGAAGTTCTTCCACACTCTGTGATGCATCTAGATGGCCTTCTCACGGTTTTACCTTTCACGTTGAAGTCTTTACTCAACATAAAACAGATGTTTATGTACAAGGTGCCCCTCCACCCCACTGCAACTGGTATGTTTTTCTGTCAGTAAAAATTAGCTTACATTTTCTAAAATTTTATATAAATGGAATTATATAGGATATATTCTTTTTTGGGGGGTGGAGCTTGGCTTCTTTCACTGAGTATAATTATGTCGAGATTTATCCGTGTTACTGTGTTCCTTTTCTTGCTCCTTTTTATAGTCAAGCAGAATTCCACTATATGAGTGTGTTTGTCCATTTATTTGTTGATAGACATTTGGGTTGTTGCTTGAACTATTACAAATAAAGCTGCAATGAACATTCAGGTACAACGTTTTGTGTGGATATATGATTTTATTTCTTTTGGGTAAATACCTAAGAGTGAAGAGTTGGACTGTCTGATAGGCATATAATTAACTTTTCAGAAACTACCAAACTGTTTTCCAGGTAGTTGTACCATCTTACATTTCCACCAACAGTGTATGAGAATTCCACGTTCTCACCAACACTTCGTATGATCAGTATTTTTAATTTTAGCCATTCTACTTGGTATATAATACTACCTCAATGTAGTTTTAATTTGCATTTTCCTAATAACTACTTATATTGAACATCTTTTCATAAGCTTATTTGCAATCTCTGTAACTTCCTGGATCAGGTATTGAAATCTTTCCCCATTTTAAATTTGGGCTGTCTTCTTATTAAGTTGTAAGAGTTCTTTTATATATCTTAGATATACACCATTTGTCAAATATGTCTTACAAATATTTTCTCCCAATCTGTTGCTTCTCCTTTTCATTTTGGAAAAGTGTCTTTTGAAGAGCAAAAGTTTTCGTATTTTGATGAAGCAAATTTGTTGACTTTTTTTATACTTCGTGTTTTTTGTGTCATATTTAAGAAATCTCTGCCATACCCAAAGTGGCTAAGATTTTCTATATTTTCTTCTAGATGTTTTTATAGATTATTTCTTATATTTAGGTATATGATCCACTTTGAGTTAATTTTTGTATATGGAGTGAGACAAAGGGTCAAAGTTCATTTTTTTCTAGCACCAATTATTGAAAAAATTATCCTTTCTCCCTGTGTACTGTAAACTATAAAACATAATTGAAAGAAATTAGAGACCAAAATGAGTGGGACAGATACCTCTTTCTCCTCTGGAAATCATTTTTTGATATTATTGGCCTTCTCTGTGTATATTAATTTCCTATCTCATTATTCTTTCCTTCAGGTTTGTTCTTTTTCTATCTACTTAAAATGGATGTTTAGTCTATTATAATTTTTCAGCTTTTCTTCTAATACAAATATTTAAAGGATATACATTTTCTAAGTATTGTTTTAGCTGTTCACCACCAATTTTGATATATATTATTTTCATTATCATTTGATTCTAAATAATTTCTAATTTCCATTATGATTTCTTCCTTGTCTCATGAATTGTTTAGACGCCTATTTCTTAACTTCCAAACAGATGGGAATGTTTTGGTTTGTTATCCTTTTAATGTCTAACTTAGTTTCGCTATGATCAAAGGAGACTAACCCTTTGACATTTTTGAGACTTACTTTTGGTTTGATATGTCATCAATTTTCATAAATATTCTATCTGTGCTTGAAAAGAATGTGTTTGTACAGCTGTTTGCTACAGTATTATAAATATATTCAGTATATCAAGCTCATGTCCATTAAATTTTCTATATCCTGATTTTCAATTATTGATACAAAGAAAGACCTGTTAAATTCTCCCACTATTAGGTGGATTTGTTATTTTTCTGTATAATTTGGTCAGTTTTGCTTCCTACATTTTAAGGTTACGTCACACTGTGTGCACACAAGCATAGAATTTTCTTTCTCTTTCTGGTAAACCGAACCTTTAATCATTAGGCAGCGGCCCTCTTTATCTCTCCAGGAATGCATTCTACCTTAAAGTCTATTTGGTCTGGGACTTATACAGCTGGTATAGCTTTCTTTTGGTTATATATTGCATGAAAATCAATTTTCATCCTTCACTTCTAACCTTTATGTATCCTTATATTTTAGATGTTACATAATAATATGTGAGTATGTGTGTATAATGTACGTGTATCTGTATGTAAATAAATCTAGTTTGACAATCATTGTCTTTTTTTTTTTTTTTTAAACAGAGTCTCACTCTGTTGCCCCGGCTAGAGTGCTGTGGCGTCAGCCTCGCTCACAGCAACCTCAGACTCCTGGGCTCAGGCGATCCTTCTGCCTCAGCCTCCCAAGTAGCTGGGACTACAGGCATGCGCCACCATGCCTGGCTAATTTTTTCTATATTTTAGTTGGCCAATTAATTTCTTTCTATTTTTTAGTAGAGATAGGGTCTCGCTCTTGCTCAGGCTGGTTTCGAACTCCTGAGCTCAAACGATCCACCCACCTCGGCCTCCCAGAGTGCTAGGATTACAGGTGTGAGCCACCGCGCCCGGCCCTAATCACTGTCTTTTAATTGGAAGAAACAGTCCATTGTTGCCAGTACTGGTATTTTTGGATGTCTACTATCTTATTTTATCTATTTGCCTCAGAATTTCTATGTTCCTTTTCTTTCCTTTTTTTGCTTTCTTTTCAACGTTTTTTTTCTCTTTCTCTATTTTTCTTCTCTGAATGAAATTCTTATGAAAGATTCTAATGTACTTTTAGCACCTTCTTTAAAGATATATAATCCCCTATAGTCACAGTTTCTCTTTTACAAAGGCAAAACAGTAATGTTTTCAACGTTCACACTGGAAGTATGTAATTCCACAAAAATAGCATTTTTGGGGTAAAAAGTAAAATTTGCCATATATACCCTAAGTATTTTGAGATGGAATAGAGCAAAATAGAGAGATAGCTATATTTGGTCATTTAATGAGGCTGAGAAAAAAACTGTTCTTTTCCCATTTATTAATGAATTGGGATAATGATAAACCTTATTTCAATTATCAGAAGAGCAACATTAAATTTTTTTACAAAGTAACTATTTGTGGAATAGTTTAATAAATGAAATGTAATAAGACAGATGTAAGATACTTTTTATTTTTATTTTATCATCTTTCTTCCCATCTTGGCATCTGCTTTTAAAGAAATTTCTTAATACCTTTAGACATATTCCTTCGGGTTGGCAAAGGTAACACAATAAAAGGAACCTATAAACTTGCTTTGTTCTTGCTTGGCCTATATAAAGATCTTTCAATTATCCATTGATATTGAAGTGCAAATCATACACTCTCTCATTTATTAACTTCTCTCAATTTGAACATTTACCTACCACTTTGTAATATTTCTCCAATTGGACAAAATATAAAATAACTTGTGCTCAAATGTTTATTCTTCTAATGTTTATATATCCCTCATTATTTAGGAAATGTCATTTATTCTACAAATAATTTTTTTATTCATTCATTTTTTAAAACTATATTAAACAACCAACTGCAAGGCCAGACCTTGTGCTAAGTCTGGCTTTCCAATGCTTCAAAAGGGGGGTCAATATTAAGATCAATCCTATTCTTATTTAATATATTATTTTTAGATATTAAAGATATATGGACAAATAAAATATTATATATAAGGATTTTAAAGTAAAATATCATTTCTTAAAAAGGAATGTGAACATGTAAATATATTAAATACTAATAATTATTACTTCTAGATATATTTCACATAGTTTCTGCAGCATCCATTTCAAAGATGGCTGGCTTTGTCACTTTTAAAAAGAATAAGAAAAAAAAAGAATCAGAATTGCTATTTTATGAAGTCACAACCTATTTAATTCTTAGTAGTAGCTTATTTTAAACATATTTTAAGTACTAAGCAAATATTAAAATTCCCATGTGAGATAGGTAAGAAACATCAACACTGAACAAAATGGAAATGGAAATTAAGGAAGAACTAATTAAGCATGGTTTATGAAATATTAGTACTTTGTAATTCTGTACATTAAACCATTTTCCTTGCCCAGGGCAAAAGGACCATGTGTTTATTCCTAATCCTCCACCAACAATGAATTTTTCATAGTACCAATGCACTGCATGACAGAAGCTGTCTTGCAAACTAAATAGCTCCTTGATGATCATATCCTTCTTCCTATTTCCCTTCAAAACAATTTTTTTCTTCATTCCCAAAATACACTGTAACTGAATGTAACACGCAGATGATAGCAATGAGTCATAGGGGTCTCTCCCTCTCTTCTAAATTCTAATATCTGTCACCTGATTAAGAGCTGCACAAAATAAAGCCATGCAAGAGTTGATTAGTAAGCTTTTTCTAAGTCTTGTGTTAGTTCTTTCCCTCTCTTTCATATCCATTTTCCCCCCAATGTAGCATAAATATGGTTATGAAATAGGTGACTCCGAGCTGTGAGGTGCTACAGAAGCATGAAGAATTAACTTGGAGACAAAGCTACCGCTGTTTGCTAGTTGAGAAAAAAGTTAAGAGCCCTCTGCTGGTAGCTCTGCCCTTCCTTGAGTCCACAGATATCAACACGCAGATTCTGGAGGCTGCCCCTGACAGCTCAGCATTAGCATGAAAGAGATTTAGTAGACTGCAGACAGGAGGGAAGGACATAATTTAGGAAAATGGACTGAAAATGACTTGTGATAAACATTAAGGGTATATACCTGTTAATTCAAAATCCAAATTACTATTTTTCTCCTTAGAATTGTTTCAGAAATAATTCATTTTTATTCGTTTCTGAATCCTCTAATGATATAAAATTAACATCATCCTATTAGAGGGTGACAGTTGCACATTTATTTCAGACAAGATAATGGAGATCCCATAAAATCAAAATCATCATTACCCACTCTACTTTTTACATGGTCACTTAGTACATCTATAGGGATAACACAAATAATGCAGCCTAAAAACCAATCGCTGAGGCTTTTCCTGTTATGTAAGTAGGTTTTCCAAAAAATATAAACCAGACGCTGCCTTCATATGCTGAAATCACTTGTGCAATAAGTCAGCAGTTAAAATGGCAAGAAATACCTTGTACCTAAAAGATCTAAGAATAACATGTAACCAACAACTTTCTTAGGAACCCAGGAAGAGCACTTGGTAGCTGGACAACAGGATAGTAAAATCAGTAAAGGAGAAAAATGAAAAAGGTGATACAGGAAGGTAGGTTTTGAGGAGTCACAGGTGAGCGTGGCAGCCAAGTGTGCACTTCTTGACCTTTCTGGGACGATCATGACTCTACTCTCTGCTGCCCTATCCCAACGCAGAGAAGGTTTACCCATTTCACTGAGGCACAAATTGTGAACATGATTTTGCCATAGCCCTTTTCTTTGGAGGGAAGAAAATGATAAGCCCTTCACGTCTGTACATTAAAGACTGGAGGAACAATTTCACTGTTGAGAAGCGATGCTTTGATCCATGTAGCAGTGAAATTATCTTTGGCATCCTAAGGCAAGAGGTTTTGTTTTTTTTTAAATATTCTACGTCTTTCTGTAAATCTGATATAGAAGATTCCATTTCTCCAGTGACCAGAGAGGTTGCCCCCATTACCACGGGCAGGGCCTCCACTTCTGCCCATGGACAGGCAAAGTGCTTTTGGCTCTTCTCAATATCGCCACTAACTCAGAGAGATGGACTTTACTGACCAGAAAAACACACACGTACAGGTAGGCATGGTGAATTAAAAAACTTTACTCTGATAATCTGAGCACTAGTAAAATTTTGGGACCTAAATTCAAAAGTGTTAGGGGGAACCAGAACATATAAAAATTTTTAAAACCTTCTATAACTTTTATTATTTATGTCATCTTTATCACCTTTCCAGGTCAGAAACACGTAACTGAATTAAGATTCAAGAGAATATGGAATACTATCTATTTTGGTTTTGTTTGTTTTTTGAAGACAGAGACTTGCTCTGCTGCCTGGGCTGGAGTGCCGTGGCGTCATCATAGCTCAGAGCAACCTCAAACTCCTGGGCTTAAGCCACCCTCCAGCCTTAGCCTCCTGAGTGACTGGGATTTCAGGCATGAGCCACTGTGCCCAGCAAGGCACATAAATTCTTAAAGGGCAATAATTTCTTTCAAAATCTATAACATTCCCTATACCATATACAAGAAAACTGGTCAACATAATTAATCATTTTTGACTGGAACAAACTATAGACTGGCACGGGGTGGAGTGACAGTAATATTCTTGGAATGTTGGTTACATGGGTAGATACTATCGAAACTCACTAAACTACACACTTTTCACATTTCACACATTTCACTGCAGGTGAGTTTTACCAAAATTAAAAACAAAGAGTATAAGGGAAATCAGGCTGAGGGATGGGATGAGGTGGCTCCAGTAGCCAGCTCAAAGACAAAGGCAACACAAGGGCTTCACCATAGCTGAGCACAGCCCGTAGGGTCCAGAGTCCTGCTTCATGGGTGTCTACCGTGGACTTGGCTGTGGGCACAGAAAGGCTGGCTTTCCATCTTCCACCAGGACAGCACACCTTTAGTTCGTAGTAACTCTGGTTATAAAAATTTCTCCCTTTCTTCCATAGCCAAATTGGCAAAGATCTATGATTGTGTTCGTAATGAAGATGTATGCAGAATGCAGGAGTCATTTTCAATCAGGTTAGTGGCCAACTGCTAGCCTCAAAACACCTAGAAAATGCAGTTTGCCAGTGAAGGACAGGAACAGATCCACGACCACAGCTACCCCAATTACATTAACAGCTAAGCTGATTAGGCAGCAGTCAGGGATTCTACAGACAGAGTCTCTACACACACACACTCTGTGTCAAGATAGGAAGACACCGTCCTCAGTCAGGGATACTCAAACTCAGCAGCCCATCAATAAACAAAAGTACTTTTTATTTGGCTTTACTGGGGAACATGTCTTGGAGAATTGCAATCTTCAGAACCACAAATGTGAGAACTTCTAATGAGATCCCAGCTCTTGACAGCAGCATCGGTTTTTTTGTTTTGATTTTTTTTCCTTAGCTTAAGGGTTGATTATTTACTGAAAAGAGCAAACAATACAGAAGAGTAGATACAAGGCCCCTGGAGGAAAGAGCAGATGGAAGAAAACTAGGGAGAGAGCAGACAGGCAGTGGAAAGCAGAGGATGCTGTCTCCTGCTCACCGTGTCCTCTGCGGCCCTGCTGAGCCGTTTTGCTGTTGATGGACATCTCACAGAGGCAGTCAGAATATGGGCTAATCCAAAGCCTGAAAATAACCCACAAAACACTATGGGCTTGCACATCCGGCCAGGCACCTGGGCTCAAACATACAGTTTTGATCATATGTCATAGGTGAGAAAAACCACAAAGGTAGTCCTTCCCCTACAAACCATGTGAACTTCCCCAGGAACAAGGAAAACCCTTTCAGCTGTCCAGACTGCTGTTCCATGTGCTCCAGGTTTCATTTCCAAGGTCAATATTGCAGCAGATCCATGCTAGCTGCACGAGGAAATCCATGACTCTGCTCTCTAGATGTTCACGTGAATCTTTCCTTCCTGTTTTTTGTCCTCCCCGCCCATGAAGCAAGGAAGATCTGTAAAGTCCAGGTTCTACTTGAGTTTCACACTCAGTCTCGGGCTCTGTAGAATCAGGAGCAGAACAGTGCTGGCCAGCTGCAGATGCTCCGATGGCCCGGAGACCGTGCTGTCAACACGGTGATCTCTTTTCTGTGACTTCTGCATCTGAGCACTGGCTTTGATGAACAAGTACCAAACCCACCTCTCTTCTGAGAAGGAGAACAAGAGTAAATATTCCACTTCTGAGGACCTTTAGCATGGATGAAATCCTCCAATCTGCATTCACTTCTTCACATATGACACCACAAAAGACAGACCTCGGGAGGAATCTACGACATAGACAGGCAACTTCAGGAAGGTCTTACGGCTTCTATCTGCTATTTGTCTTTTCAAGTAACAAAACTCTGAAGCTTGACCATGTGAGCTTGACCCCTGGCTCTATTATATAGCTGTGTGACCTTGGGCAAGTTACTTATCCTTTGCTGTGCCTGTAATTTCCTTACCTGTTAGATGAGGACAATGAAAGTACCCACTTCACGGGGTTGTTGTGAGGATGAAGAGTGAGTACTTCAGAACGGCTCTGACACACAGGGAGTACCATTACTAACAGAAATGGCAGAGCTTCTGCAACCGTCCTCTTGCCATTCTGTGGTCACAAAACGCTGCTCTTCTGTATGATGCAGGTTCCCCGGGAAGGTGAATGCACAGCCATGACACAGTATGAACTACACAGCAGGCACTAGGGAGGTCGCCGGTGGAAAGTTAGCACCTGCCCCTCCTAAGAGCCCCAGTGCCGGAGCAGCGCCCCAGGAGACACGCCCTCTGGGCACCCGGGGGTGGGGGGTGGGAAGGCACAGCACTGAGTGATGAATCAGCAACCGTCTTCTTGGAGTCTTCAGAACTTGACCCACGACCCTTAACCCTCGGAAAGAGAGAACACTGCTCCTCGGTTGACACTGAGGACTCTGTTCCTCGGCTATGAACTCTGATTTGAATTGAGGGAGAGCGATTTTTTTTTTTTAATTGTAGCTGTAGTCAAATTCTACATGGTGAAAAACCACAATGCTTTCACTTCAGTGGCTTTTAACCTTGCTTATTAACTTTTCATTTTTGTTTCCCATTTTTTAAAATCAACTGTTTGATGATGGCCTTGAAAATGCTTTGCTATGCATGTCATTCGTGGTGCCAACCTAGCACAGGAGAATGGAGAGCCACTTAAAGGGAAGTGGCTGATAGGAAGTTATGAAAGTATATAAGGAAAACATGGAGCAGGAAGACAGGGGATCTCTTTTCTGTGACTTCTGCGTCTGAGCACTGGCTTTGATAAACAAGCACCAAACCCCCTCTCTTCTGAGAAGGGGAACAAGACTAAATATTCCACTTCTGAGGACCTTTAGCCTGGGTAAAATCCTCCAATCCTTACTCCTTAAGGTTAGTTATACATAAAGAGTAAAACAGCAGCAACGACAAAACGTTTCCTGCTTGGGCCTGCCCACATGCTCAGTGACTTAGAAGTCTGTTCTGTTCTTCGGTCTCTGTCTAGATCTCTGTGCGTGTGTGCCCTGCTCAAGTCTCTCCGAATGTTCTTCAGTTTGCCTACCCACTCACTCATTAAGCCCAGGTCCTACCCTAGGTGCTGAGGAACACGTGTTGGTTGTATGATTTATTCCAGGGTAAACATTTGTTTTCCTCCTGGTGGTGTCTCCTTCGTGGACATTAGAGGGTGGAGGTGATCTTTAAAGTTGGACCCATCTTTTCCAAAGGTATGTAAACTTGAAACAATGTCAGAAACAAGCCTGGGAAGGAATTTAAGTGTATTATTATCATTATGTTTTAAGAATATGGCATCCTTTCTCTTCCTGAACATTCAGTCCAGAAGCTGTCAGACGGGGCCACGTAAGGTAGATGTGTACACACCTCTGGGCAGTGGGGGAGCCGCAGCAGCCTGGGGCAGGATGTGAGTCCGGGTGGGATACGGCAGGTGATCCCTTGGAGAGTGGCCCAGCATGGGGTGTTGAAGCCCAGCAGGTCTGAGGACTGCATGCCCAAAGAAGGGTAACCTAACACAAGGTGAGGAGGGAGGGTATTCCAGCAGAGGGGCAGGCAGACCGGGGGTGGAAGCCCAAGCAGGTGAGAGGGTGAGGAGGTGTCTGTGCAGGAAGGCAGCCCCACAGGGGTACAGGAGCCCTGTAGGGTGAGGAGGTGTCTGTGCAAGAGGACAGCCCAGCACACACAGGGAAGTGGGTGGTGGCAGCTACAGAAAGGGGTGGGGGAGAGAATTCTTTAGTATTGGACTGGAGTTGGAGCGTTGAGTGTAAATACGTGTGTGTGTGAATAAATATATGTATGTATTTATACATTTCCTGGCTCTGTCTGCTGAGAGGCCTGGGAAAGGGACATCCCAGGAGCAATGAGCACAGCTAACTCCCACATCCCAGTTTCTAAATACTCTTCCCCACTGAAAGAAATAATGCTCTTCAGAAAAATGGCTGACCTGGGGCTGGGGCAAGGAAAACACAAAAGAATCCTGGAATATCTTGTGCTGGAAAGTAAGGAAGTACTCAAAGAATGACAGGCACATGTCATCAGACGGGGAAGGGGCAACCACTGGCCAAATCTGGGACAGATTTCAGCATCGAGATATAGTAGCAAATTATAAGCAACAAATAGGAAACTATGAACCTTACTGTATAAATAAATACACTGAAATTCTGATGGGGAAACAGGATACTTACAAAGTACCTCTCACAGAATACTTTTTAATTACAAGGAGAAAAACAATAACTTGACAGTGGAGAAGCCTGGCAGACACCACCTTAGTCATGGGCTCAATGTGAACAAGGACCAAATTAAAATCGCACCACCTGATAGGACACAGTGAGAAGAGAACAGCATCGCTTCTGTGACGTTCCTGCCAGAGACGCTCAACCTGAATCTAATCCTGACGCATGACCAAACAAACCCTGAGAACTATGCTACAAAATAACTGGCCTGTCACCTTCAAGAATATGTGAACACCATGAAAGGCGAGGTAAGAAGAACTTCTTTTAGATTGACAGGGACTAAAGGGATCTGACAACCAAATGCAATGCATGGCGAGGGACTGGATAGTTTTGCTATAAAAGACATTACTGGGACAACTGGCAAATCCTGCGTGGGATCTGAGGATTAGGAGGGAGTAACGTATTAATGTTAATTTGTTTTTTCTCCTAGGAGAATGACCTTGTTTGTAGGAAATACTTATTGAAGTATTGGGGGTGACAGCCATCATTGTGGCAACTTATTCTTAAAATGGCTCAGGAAAAGAAAGCTCTTTGTACACCCAAACTACTAAAAATGTTTTGACAGGTACTCCCCAAATATTTTTATTTAATGATTGATTGACTGACTGAGATGGGATCTCACTCTGTCACCCAGGCTGGAGTGCAGTGGCATGAGCAAAGCTCACTGCAGCCTCAAGCTTCTGGGCTCAAGCGATCCTTCCACCTCAGCCTCCTGAATAGCTGGGACTACAGGTGCACGCCACTGCGTGCTAGGGTACTTATTTATATATACACACATGTATAAATTCATTATGGACATGTTCTGCTGTCCTAAATATGACCTATAAAACTCAAAAAACAGAAATGTCAATCAGATAAGGACATAAAATAAATAGAAAAGACACAGTCACTGAAACTAATTTATGGAGATTCAACATAAATGTTGGGGAGCCCTGATATCTTGACCCCTACAGACTATCTGCCCAGTGTTTTATCAGCACATATTTAATGAACAGCAAGGCCCAAAAGCTAGGTTCTGTGTGAGGCAGTACGAAGGCAACACACATGCCTATTCTGAGCTCCCCTGCTCCTGAATTATCCCATCCCCCCCCATGGGAGCTCCCTGCTTGGTAAAGCTCAGGAGCATATACCCATGAGTAATCTAGCTGCTGCTTAGCACCTAAGAGTCTTGAGTCATACTTTGATTTGGGGAGTGGCAGATTGTTGCCAACTGAAATTGAGCTTATTGGGGAAAAAAAGATTCAACGTAGGGAAGGGGCCATTATCTAAAAGATGTTTCACATTTGCTTTGATATATGGAAACTCAATAAATCAAGATAAAAAATTATAACACATTTTGACAGAGAAAAGTTATTTAAATTACATTAGGGCCGGGCGCGGTGGCTCACGCCTGTAATCCTAGCACTCTGGGAGGCCGAGGCGGGTGGATAGCTCAAGGTCAGGAGTTCGAAACCAGCCTGACCAAGAGCGAGACCCCGTCTCTACTAAAAATAGAAATACATTAATTGGCCAACTAATAATATATAGAAAAAAATTAGCCGGGCATGGTGGCGCATGCCTGTAGTCCCAGCTACTCGGGAGGCTGAGGCAGAAGGATTGCTTGAGCCCAGGAGCTTGAGGTTGCTGTGAGCTAGGCTGACGCCACGGCACTCACCCTAGCCTGGGCAACAAAGTAAGACTCTGTCTCAAAAAAAAAAAAAAAAAAAAATTACATTAGGATGCATTTCAATTTCAACTATATTACAGGAAGTCAAGGATTATTAAATATTATATTATACTAAGTCTTCTACGTTATTTAGGTCAGTGGTCCCCAACCTTTCTGGCACCAAGGACTGGTTTCATGGAAGACAATTTTTCCATGGACAGAGGAGGGATGGTTTCAGGATGTTTCGAGCATATTACATTTATTGTGCAGTGAAACCTCTCTGCCAATGATGATCTGTATTTTCAGCTGCTCCCCAGTGCTAGCATCACTGCCCCAGCTCCACCTCAGATCATCAGGCATTAGGTTCTCAAAAGGAGCCACAACCTAGATCCCTCCATGTGCAGGTTACAGTATGGTTCATGCTCCTATCTGACAGGTGTCAGAGCTTATGTGGTGATGTGAGCAATGGGGAATGGCTGTAAATACAGATGAAGCTTCGCCTGCTGCTCACTTTCTGCTGTGTGGCCTGGTTCCTAAAGGCCACAGACCGATACTGGTCCGGGGCCCGGGGATTAAGGATTGCAGATTTAGGTCTCACCTCCAAAGTTATAACTTCTTCAGATTGGCCCTCCCTGACCACTCAAGTTAAAAATCACCACCCATCAAGTCCTTCTCTATTGCTCTACGTTATTTTATTTTTTTCATAGTACTTGTTATTATCTGAACTTACTTCTTTGCATGTTAACTATCTTTCTCTCCCTATGCTCCACAAAGGCAAACACTTCATCTCATTCCCTGCTGTCTCCCTTGGACGTGTAACAGAGGCTAGCACAACGTTCCATAAATACTTACTGAATACACAAGTCACGACAGAACGTGGGATCTGTAAACCAGTTATCTCTATGTACATGACGGCCAACCTTATTATTCAGTGAATCTTAATTTTGCTAATAATTAGGATGCTTAAATGATCTAAAATCCTTTTTAATTTTTGTTTTCGAGACACAGTTTTCACAATGGAAGCTACAAATATCTTTGATGGTAACTGAAGATAGCTTTTTCATTTCAAAATCTCTTAAGATATTTTAAAATCCCTGTATGTTTTATACACACACACACACACACACACACACACACACACACACAGTGGTATAGTCTGAGGACCCAGTGCTCAGTGTATGCTTAAGTGTTTCACATATTTTGGTGTTACTGTAAATGGTGCTGTTTTCAAAATTTCAATTTCCAAATGTTTACCACTAACATAGAGAAATACAGTTGATTTTGGGAGGCCAATGTGGGAGGACTACTTTAGGCCAGGAGTTTGAGGCCAGTCTGGGCAACATAGTGAGACCTCATCTCTACAAAAAATAAATTAAAAAAATCAGCTGGGCATGCTGGCACATGCCTGTGGTCTTAGCTACTTGACTTGAGAGGATGAGGTGGGAGGATTGCTTGAGCCCAGTAGTTTGAAGATGCAGTGAGCTATGATTGGGCCACTGCACTCAAGCCTAGGTGACAGAAATATGGTTGATTTTGTATATTGACCCTGTATTCTGCAATCTTCCTAAAAAAATCACTTATTAGTTCTAATAGCCTTTATGTAGATTCTTTTCTAAACAGACAACCATGTCAACTTTGAATAGAGATAACTTGAAAAACAGTATATAGATGTGTATACACACACACAGAAGTGCACGCGCAGAGCATCACGCTGAACCAGAAGAAATGCTGATATGTGACCATTTTTGACCTACAAATACAGCAATTTCATATGGCACAACCTATTAAAAGTTTAAAAATTGCATGGAAAATGGTAACACTGAGTTCAAGATAATGGTATCTCTGGGAGTAGACACTGGGGGCTCAGTTTTACTAGTAAAATTTTATTTTTTAAATTGCGTCGACACATGGGTGTTATTTATAGTCTATCCTTTTTGCAAACTTAAAAATTCCTTTTTTTTTTGAGAGCCTGGGATAGTGCCTTTACATAAGAAGAATAACCAAACTTCGAAGTGATTTATCTGTGTCTTACCTAGGCTCCTTGGAAAAGTGGAGGCCAAGGCAAAGGCACACACACACATAATGTTTGTTTTGGGAAGTAACCCTACAGGACAAGAGTGGAGGCCTGGGAACAGTGAAACAGGGAAGTAGGGAGAGCCTGTCCTCCAACCTTCCAGGCTGGGCATCTCAGTGGGCATTTGGGGCTTGATCCTGTTAGGAGTCCCCTTCAGAGCCAGTGAGAATACACCTGTGAATTGCTGACTTTAGTGTCAGAAGAGGGGCGCTTATCACTGGGTTCAGCTCCCCATTGGCCAAGGGCTGCCCTATGGGAGTTAACTCCCTCACGCTTCCAGGACGTTGCACGCATCAATTTGGCTGAGCAGCTTTGTTCAGGCAGCAGAGAAATGCTGGGACAAAAACCAAGATGCACACAGAACAACTAGGGCCAGCTGCTGTGAGGTCACACCTGCACACAGCTGGAGTGAAAAGGTGGGCCAAGAGGATGCAAAGTGGTGCAAAAGAGGGGTCCAATACATACATATTACTCATGTATATATATATAAACATATGTATGTGTGTACATGTATAAATAAAAACATATTACCAAGAACACTAAACTAAAAAAAAATGGGGGCTTGCATAACCTAAAAATGAGGAGAAGGAGGATTCTTTTTTTATGGTGGTCAAATATACAAAACACAAAATTTGTCATTTTAGCCATTTTTAGGTATACAACTCAGGGGCATTAAGTATATTCATACTGTTGTATGACCATCACCAAAGCCAACTCGAGAACTTTCCCATCATCCCAAACAAACTTTCGACCCACTAAACTCCCCTTCTCCCACCCCCAGGCAACCAATATTTTATTTTCTCTCTCTATGAATTTGACAACTCTAAGTACCTCATATAAAGTGGAATCATAGAGTATTTGTCCTCTAAAGTCTGGCTTATTCCACTTAGCATAATGTCTTTGAGGTTCATCCATGTTGTACCATGTATCAGAACTTATTCTTCTTTAAGGCTGAATAATATTCCACTGTATGTATATATCACATTTTGTTTATCCATTCATCAACTGATGAACATCTGGATTGTTTCTACCTTTTGACTATTATGAATTATGCTGCTATGAACATGGGTGTACGAATATTTGTCCAAGTCCCTGCTTTCAATTTATTTTGTTCCCACAAGTAGAACTGGTGGATCATATTGTAATTATACATTTAATTTTTTAAGGAATTGTCATACCGTTTTCCACAAGAGCTGTATCATTTTATACCAGCAATGCATAATGGTTCCAATTTTTCCACATCCCTGTCAATACTTGTTTTCTTTTTTTATAACTGCCATCCTAATGGGTATGAAGTGGTATCTCACTGTGGCTTTGATTTGTATTTCTCTAATAATTAGTGATGTTGAGTTTACTGGTCATTTATATATCTTCTTTGAAGAAATATCTATTCAAGTCCTTTGCCCATATTGCAATTGGATTGTTTGGGGTTTTTTGTTGTTGAATTTTAAGAGTTCTTTATATATCCTGGATATTAATCCTTTATCAGATATGTGATTTGCAAATAATTTCTCCCATTCTGTAGGTTGCATTAAACTCTGCTGATAGTGTCCTTTGGTGCACATTTTAAATTTTAAGTTCAATTTATCTATTTTTTTCTTTTGTTGCTTGTGCTTTGGTGTAAACCCAAGAAATCATTGGGTGTGAAATCACACTCAAATCCAACACCAGGAAGATTTTCCCCTATATTTTCTTCTAAGACTTTTATAGTTTTAGTTTTAACATTTAGGTCTTTGATTCCTTTTTTTTTTTTTA
>VBSM01000529.1:14808613-14821858 GCA_008086735.1 Cheirogaleus medius | reverse complement strand
GCCTCCCAGAGTGCTAGGATTACAGGCGTGAGCCACCACGCCCGGCCTGTAATAAGTTTTGAAATCAGGAAGTGTGAGTCCTCCAACTTTGTTCTTCATTTGCAAGATTGCTTTGGCTATTTAGAATTCCTGGAGATTCCACATGAATTTCAGGGTAGGTTTCTCTATTTCTGCAAAAAACATCATTAGGATATTGATAGGGATTTAGTTCAATCTGTAGATTTCTTTGGGTAGTAGTGACATCTTTTTTCCAGTCCATGGACACAATCTCTTCCCATTTATTTGTCTCTTCTTTAATTTCTTTCAGCAATGTTTTATAGTTTTCAGTGTATGTAAGTGAAAAATGAGTTTTAAAGCAAGCTGTATTACTTGATGACTCTAAACCCACTGTACGAAACAGGAGACTTGACTAGGATTCCCTCTAGTGCTAAGCTTCTATGATTCTCCAGTATTTAATCAAGCCTTGAAGCTAACTAAATTTTACTAATTCTTGGCCAGAAGAGCACTATAAATTCAATTAAACAAACATTTACTGAAACTTTATGACATTCCAGGCTCTATTAAACATACAGTTCCCTATAATGTAAACATTCCTCCTTTGAATGCTCTTTCTCAATTCTCAAATTCAAAACAGCACTTTCCTCAAAGGATTTTACTTTTTCTGGGTTGAAGGATATGCTAGAACACTCAACAACTGATTTAGCCTAAAAATCAGAGGATCAGCTCACTCAGTTAACCTCCAACTAACCTCCTTTCTTAAATAATATTTTCTATTCTTCATTTTTTAAATGGAGGGTATAGAATCAAATGCTTGATAGAAAGATTTAAATAGTGCATATAATTACACAGACCTCAAAGGAATTTGGGCCAGTGTATCTGAGAGCATAATTTCAGATTAAATCCCTTATGTACTACTTTATCCCAGCTCATAATTCTGTTTCTTGATTATGACACTGCATCACTAATCCTTAACCACCATTATTACAGAAGCTGTTCATTCAACAGACATTTAACAGTTGATACTTTGCACTGGGAACTCAACTAGATGCTCAATGTCACTGATCAAAGAGCAGGACCAGGAAAGCAGGCAGAGATATCTTAGCACATCCCAACCATCGGCACCGGAAAAACTGAAATCGAATGTCCTATGGTGAGTAGGTCAGTAGGTGAGTTCCTACTGTTCCTCCCAGTAGGAACAGTTTTATATACAAAAAACAGCACTTTGCAAAGGGAGTACATTCCAACAGCCATGCTGCATTTCTTCATAAAGTCAGTCCTGTGTAGAACATTGCTCTGCATTAACATTTACTGTGTTCCCTCGGATACACAGACCTACAGCAGAAATAACAGGCCTATTTTTCACATTATAAACATCTAAATTATATTTTGAAAACTCCTCATGTTCAAATCAGAAGAAAGACCAATTTTTCCTTATTTTAAGAAAGAGAAAACTGGAGTTAAAAACAGCAAACAAGCAAATACAATCACACTGGGACAAATCCAAATCTGTCAAAGAAAAATGAGATACTAAACCTGTAGCGCTCCTGACAGAGATATCGATTAGCTGAGCACAAGCATAAAATTAACAACCCTGCTGCTGAGGAAATGTGAATGGAAAGATAAGCCTTTTCCTCAGTTTATTTTTCTTCATTTATTTTCTTATGGTTTATTATCCCCCATAGGCACACTTATTTTTAAGAAATATTGATGAAAATCTAGAGCCAAAATCTAATAATCTAAAATGAAGATTTACCTTCATATGATAATGGGATCTGTGATATTTATTCTACTATTCAAAACGATGCAAAAGCTTGTTCCAGCAATTAGAAGATTATAAAGACAAAAACCTTTTCAAGACAGAAGAAAAAACTCTTTCGAAAATAAAGTGTTTAATTGCAAGCAGGATTATTCAGCCTCTTATCCATCAGAAGCATCTGTTTTGTTTTTGCATCTATGTGAATGACCTGAATAAACAGGTGATTTCAGAAATTTTAAGACATTGATAGTGAGAAGAAAAATATAATGGAAACATTTGATTCTGCCCACATTTTATATACAGTTTATCTACAGATAACTTTATAATATAAACAATTTATATTTTACACTTTCAGATATTATTAAGGCTATCATATAAAATTCACGATTTGAAGTCCACTGAACTGCTGCCACTGGAATTTCTGCTGAGATGATTTCAGGTATAAATTTAGGTTAGATATAGCCCCAAAGTGGTTTAAAGATGAAAACCAATAAGAACTCACCCCTTTGGCAAGTTAAACTTTTCCGAGGCTATGGTTAAAAAGAAAAAATTGAAGCAGATAAGATTATGAGGTTTCCTGAAAGAATTCTTATGAATATAATTTTAAGACAAGCTGGTAATATGTCTAGTTTCTTACAGTGACAAACAAGGTTAACTTGTTTATAAAAATGAGAGTTTAGAGCTCTAGAAAGGATGATTTTGAAATTTCTACATTATGACTGAATCTGGGAAAGAAAACAGTATTTGTAAATAAAAACAACCCCCAAAGACACAAAACTGGCGACTGCAGCCCTCTCCTCCACGTCAGGGTCCCTCATCTCCAGGCAGGTCTACTTGGGGAGCTTCCTCGCTGGTCCCTGCCCTAGGGTCTCCTCCCACCACTCTGCCCCCTACATGTCGCGGCAGATTTTCCTACCTTGGAGTTCTGATTGCCACTCCTAGAAGGATAAGCGCCTGAGCCTGACATTTACAGTGTTTTGCAGAACGGCCCCACATCCACCTTTCCAACCTGACTTCTCTTCACTTCCGCCTCATATCACCTGTGCGCCAACCACACAGAACTGCTTGCTCCTCCCTGACATGGCCCACATTCTCCTAAGTCCACTCTGTTGCTCATTCTGGCCCCTTTGGATGAAATTCCCTTTCGCTTCCCTGCTAAAATCCTATCCAGCTCTCATAGCTTTTCTCCAGTGCCATCTCCCTATGAGATCTCTTTTTCCAACTGGCTGTTGTCCTCTCTCCTGCGATACCTCATTGTACTCTCAAGTGTTTATAAAGGCACTGTCATCCCTACCGCGGACTGTAAACCCTGAGAGGTACAAGCTGTATGATTAGCGCTCTATCCCCTGAAGCTGCTGGTACAGTGCCTCACGCACTGTAGGCAATCAAGGATGTACTGAGCTAACCTGTATGGAAGTTCTGCTCCAAGAAAGTCACTGCAAGGAAAATATTTTGAGTGCACAGATAGAAAATTAAAGGGCCCAAGATAGTATTTTGAGAAAAAGTCTCAGAACATGGAAAATGTGTACCAATGGCAGAAATATTTCACTTTTGTAAACTAAGACCTATAGGCTTTTGGGAAGTTATGATGGAAACACATACATACATACATACACACACACACACACCCTGTCTTTCCAGGTAAATAATAAATGAACTAAAGGAGAGTAACCTTCAAAATAATAAACTTAGTCATTTTCCCCAGTCAAGTTGTAAAAAGTAATACAAAAATATTAACAATTTTGTTGCAATGAAGTTATAAATAGTCCTAATAGGCTGTATGTAATTAGCCTCAAGAAAAAGCTGAATTCTTTCTTTTGTGGATGCACTCCCAAGTAATAAGAAGACAAGTTAAATATCATGAGCTTTTCTTTAACTATAGTCTCCATAAATCAATGAATAAACAAATGGATTTAATAAGACTTGATTCAGAATTCATTAAAAGCCAGTGCTTCTCAAAATATTTGTGGAGAACTGGTTGTTAAATATTTCCTGACCACTGCAGACGGATACTCTTCCAAAATACAACAAAAATGCTGCAGCAACATCTAAAGGCTGGCATGCACTTTCTGGACTTACTCTGTCAGGGGCCAGTAAAGCTCTGTTTTCCCAAATGTACATATATTCAACACAAGGGCGGATACATGCCTACCTTCTGCTCTTGCACCTCAAACACTGCTTCATGGACACTGCAGGCAAAAAGTGAGGTAGGCAAATCACTTAAATCCATCATCTCTTCCAAATCATCTTCATTTTCACCAAAAATCATCTCTTCTTCCTCTTCTTGGTCACTGCTACAGAGATCTGACTGGCTGTCATTCCAAGATTTCATAGTGTCCCTTAACATTATCCCCTAAAAGCAGATTTTTTTCCGTTTGTAAAGTTCTAGGATGTCTATCAGGCACTTACTGTAAAAAAAGAGAAAACAACACAGTTATAGATAAAACTTTGATGGCCAAATAATGTTCCAACCAATCAAATTCTCAACACAGCAACTCTTCACATGAGCAATTTTATTCAGGAAAGATAAATCAGCATTTAAATCAACTCATAACAGTCTTCATAAATGGATTCTATATACACTAATTTGATTTGCTTAGCATATTTTACATAATATATTTCACTGGCAATGATAATATTGAGAAAAAAAGGCAGTAAGTTTTCTGGTGAAATTGGAAAAAAAAGGATAATATAAAATGAGATAGTATCAATATATACACTAGTTTACAAGCACTAGGAAGAAAAATGTGAACCAGAATGGCCTTCACATATTTGTTTTCAGTTTTGGGTCTACAACACTGAAACTGGCACAGCAGAGTAAAACCCACACTGATTCATTCACCATCTGCACCCTGAAATATGGTCTGTGATGAGCTGATTTTACCTTCCTTAACCAATTTGTTCTTTTTGAATATATTCTCAAAGAATTATGTTGCACAGAATGAAAAGTTGTCTATAAAATTGGCCTTTGTTAATATTAGAAACATTTACAGTATGTAAAATTTAACATAGAATATAATTAAAAAGGTCGTTTTTCTGAACTTTCATTTATTTATTTTTTGAGACAGTTTCCCCTGCCCATTGCCCTGGGTAGAGTGCCGTGGCGATCGTAGCTCACTGCAACCTCAAACTCCTGGGTTTAAGTGATCCTTCTGCCCTAGCCTCCCAAGTAGCTGGAATTATAGGCACATGCCACTACATCTGGCTAATTTTTCTACTTTTTGTAGAGACAGGGTCTTGCTATCACTCTAGCTGGTCTCGAACTCCTGGCCTCAAGCAAACCTCCCTGTCCCCTACTTCAGCCTCCCAAAGTGGTAGGATTACAGGCAAGAGCAATTGCGTGCCCAGCCCTTTTTCTGAACTTTTAAAAATCACTAATTTTAAGCCAAACTCCTAGAGCTAAAAGCGTCATACAGACTGTTTACATGCATGTGCAGCTCCTCTAATGAGCTGCGCTTCACACCCACCAAGCAGAGTGCCTCGGACACAATACACTTCAAGCTGCCAACACAGAATTTAAGAAATACCTACCAAGCACAGAAAAATGTAAGTGATCATGATTATGACTACCTCAAGAGTACGTAATCTCTGATTTCCCCTTTTATTTCAAAGAACACAAGCCCACAAGAGTACATTCCAGAGTGGTAATTACAGGATAAAAACAGTGTTTTCTGTTACTATATCAATCAAGACTAATTCTAAAATGTCAAATCTTTATTTATCTTTATAAACATTTGCTGAGTGCCTACTGCTTGGTCTTGGGGGATGCTAGATGAATAGACATGGTTACTACCCACAAGGAACTCACACCAAAGCACAAATTTATCCTCGACAGTGCTGACCACTCCACTCTCCTAGAAGACCCTGTTCCATTAATTGTCTGCTATGCATTCAAGATCCCCACCCTTTGGAGTCTACCTTCCCCTCATGCCACCTCTCTGTTTCTCCTTCACCTTTCCTACCAACTACCTGGGAAGAGTCGTGACCTGTATTTGCTGCTTTAACTTCCTCGACTCCTGGATTCAGTGTAGTTAGTCCTCGGCCACCTCCTCTGGCTATAGCTGCCCTCATATGGCAGAGCGATGGTTTCCTAACACACGCATACTTTATTTTCTTGCACTTTATTGCCCTTCATAGATAACTGTGTTTTTTACAAATGGAAGGTTTGTAGCAACCCTGCACCAAGCAAATCCACTGGTGCCATTTTTGTGTCACATTCTGCTAATTCTTATTATATTTCCAATTTTTTCACAATTATCATATCTGTTATGGAGATCTGTGATTACTGATCTTTGGTGTTACTACTGTAATTGTTTTGGGGTGCTACGAACTATGCCAATATGACAGTGAATGGATAAATGTGTGTGTGCTCACTGCTGGACCAACTAATCGTTTCCTGTCTCTCTCCCGCTCCTCAGGCCTCCCTATTCCCTGAGACACAACAATATTGAAATTAGGCCAATTAACCCTACAATGGCCTATGGGTGTTAGGGAAGAGTCACACATCTCTCACTTTAAATTGAAATCTAGCAATTATCAAGCTTAGTGAGGAAGGCATATCAAAAGCCAAGACAGGCCAATAGCTAGGCTTTTTGCACCAAACAGTTAGCCAAGTTGTGCATGCAAAGGAAAAGTTTCTGAAGGGAATTAAAAGAGCTATTCCAGTGCATACATGAATTTGTGTGAATAAAGCGAAATAGCTTTGTTGCTGATGTGGAGAAAGTTTTAAGGGTCTGGATAAAACATCAATCCAACCACAACCCTCCCTTAAGCCAAAGCCTAATCCAGAGCAAGGCCCTGACTCTCTTCAATTCTATGAAGCCTGAGAGAGGTGAGGAAGCTGCAGCAGAAGTTTGAAGCTAACAGAGGTTGGTTTGAGGTTTAAGAAAAGGAGCCATCTCCGAATCACAGAAGCGCAAGGTGAAGCAGCAAAGTGCTGCTGATGTAGAAGCGCAGCAAGTTTATCCAGAAGATCTAGCTAAAATCATTAATGAAGGTGACTACACTAAACAACAGGTTTTCAATGTAGATGAAACATCCTCTTGGAAGAAGCTGCCATCTAGGACTTTCATAGCTAGAGGGGAGAAGTTAATGCCTGGCTTCAAAACTTCAAAGGACAGACTGACTCTCTTACTAGGGGCTAATGTAGCTGGTGGCTTTAAGTTGAAGCCAATGCTCATATACAATTCCAAAAATCCTAGAACCCTTAAGAATTATGCTAAATCTACTCTGCCTGTGCTCTATTAATGGAAACAACAAAGCCTGGAAGACAGTACATCTGTTTACAGCATGGTTTACTAAATGTTTTAAGCCCACTGTTGAGACCTACTGCTCAGAAGAAAAGATCCCTTACTGCTCATTGACAATGCACTAGGTCACCCAAGAGCTCTGATGGAGATGTACAAGAAGATTAATATTGTTTTCAGACCTGCTAACACAACAATTCTGCAGCCCATAGTTCAAGGATTATGACTTTCAAGTCTTATTATTTAAGAAATACATTTTGTAAGGCTATAGCTGCTATAGATAGTGATTCCTCTGATGGATCTGGGCAAAGTAAACTGAAATCTTCTGGAAAGGATTCACCATTCTAGATGCCATTAAGAACACTTCATGATTCATGGGAGGAGGTCCAATAACCAACATTAATCAGAGTTTGGAAGAAGTTTATTCCAAACCTCGTGGATGACTTTGAGGGATTCAATACTTCAGGGGAGGAAGTAACTGCAGATGTAGTGGAAACTGCAAGAGAACTAGAATCAGAAGTGGAGTCTGAAGATATGACTGAATTGCTGTAATCTCATGATAAAACTTGAACGGATGAGGAGTTGCTTCTTCTGGATGAGCAAAGAAAGTGGTTTCTTGAGATGGGATCTACTCCTGGTGAAGATGATGTGAACATTGTTAAAAGGACAATAGATGATTTAGAATATTGCATACACTTAGGTTGACAAAGCAGCAGCAGGGTTTCAGAGGACTGACTCCCATTTTGAAAGAAGTTCTACTGTGGGTAAAATGCTATCAAACAGCATCACATGCTACAGAGACAGCTTTTGTGAAAGAAGAGCCAACCAACGTGGCAAACTTCGTTGTCTTATTTTAAGAAATTGCCACAGCCACCCCAACCTTCAGTAACCACCACAATGATAGTCTGCAGCCATCGACATCTAGGCAAGGCCAGTAAAAAGATTAACACTTAGTGAAGGCTCAGATGATCGTTAGCATTTTTTAGCGATGACGTATTTTTAAATTAAGGTATGTACATTGTTGTTTTAGACATGTTATTGCACACTTGAGATTACAGTAGAGTGTGAACATAATTTTTATATGCACTGGGACACCAAAAAATTCACATGACTTGCTTTACTGCAGTGGTCTGGAACAGAACCCGGGATGTCTCTGAGGTATGCCTGTAGTTGGAACCTAATTTCAGGTCTCAGCCTATCTCAGCAGCACACGACCTTGTGATCCATTCCATTCATTCTTACACCTTTCTGTGGCCCTGCCTTCTGGGTCCTGGTCCTTTCTGTATCTTCCTCACCCACTGTTTTTTTCACTGGCTCCTCTTTCTTTACTCCTGCTTTAAAACTTGGTCTCTTTGAGGTTTCATCCCCATCTTCCTCTCCTGGGTGGTTTTATCCACACTGGAGCATTTAACTGCCTAACCACAGTGGTTCTCAACTTAGTTTCTGCCTCCCTTCGGCTCGCATATGCACGCGTGCACACACACACACACACACACACACAGAATCAATGTTGTCTCTCATTCCACACAATGATCCTAAGCCAGGAAGGATGTCACCACAGCTGAGGGAGAAGCGAGAGTGGCACCTTGGGCAATGAAGAGGGTAGATAGTTTAGAAAAGATACCATGTCCCCAAGAGGTTCTGATCTGCCTCTTGGTCCTTCCTGCCTACACACCAAAAATCACTGATGTATATGACTACTTTCAAATTTATATACCAACCTCAACCTCTCCCTTGAGTTCTAGTCTTATATTTCAGCTTTCTATTGAACATATCTACCTGGGTAGCCTACAGGTACTATACTTGTTTTTAATTTATTCCTTTAATTATTGTGCCAGAAATCTCTAATGTGGAAAGGGGTTGTGGGGGAGGGAATGGTATTGTATCTCACTGTGGTTTTCATTACAATCTTTCTTCAAGACTAAACTGTCAGGTAGAGTTTGTAGCTCTTACAGCACTTTGCTCGTTTTTCTGTTATATACTTACATTATGATTATTTGTTTATACATCACTCCTAGCTACCAGACCGTGAGTGTCTTTGAATACCCAGGCCCTGGCATAGTTTCCAGCTCACAGTATATGCCTTATAATAAGGACTGCTGAATAAAAGCAGATAGCATTGTGATTACCCCACTGATAAAGGAAAGACAAAGGAAAATTTAATTCTGCATGGGATTAGAGACAGATTCCCCAAAGAGATTACGGTGACACTTTCAGCAGGAAGAGAATGGGGAGCATTCCAGGCAAAGCCAACAGAATATGAACAAAGGCAGGAAGACAAAAAGATCTCTATGTACCAAGGCCTTGTGATCGGGTGTGGCTACAGAGCAATGTCTTTGGTGGGAGTGGCATGAGACCAAGCCAGAAAGGTATGTGTGGGCCAGGCTGCCATGAAAAGAAGGCTACAGAATTTTGATGTAAAAACCAGTCAATATCAGCATGCCACTGAAGGTTTTTAGGCAGGGAATTCATAAAATCAATTCAATTTAACTGTTAGTATCACTAAAAATGGGCTGTCTAGAGGCACTAATGTTTCTATTCCCCTTCCCCCAACCAACTAAAAAGGGGTGAGGAAAACACTGTGCCTGGTTTTCTGGAGGTTGGCAAGTTGGGGAGCTCTGAGACTTTCAGAAAGTCAACATATTTTTGATAAGTTTTTTTGTTTTTTTGAGTTCTCTCTTCTAACCCTTAAAAGAGAGAGAGAGAGAGAGAGGGAGGGAGGGAGGGAGGGAACAGGAAACAATCCTTCACCTGACTTAAAAAAAAATTCTTAGAATGTTACACCTTCATTTCCTGTTTTCTACCTTCAATTTTGAGTACCTTTTTCTTTTGATGTAACTTCAAACAGAAGTTATAAGAATAGTACAAGGAACCCCTGTATGCTGTATCCTTTACCCAGTTACCAATTATTAATACTTATATCTTGCCCATTTGCTTTATCATTCTCTCTCCACTTTTATATATGTGCATTTTTTGAACCATTCAAGATGGGGCATACCCCTTTTACTTCCAAATACTTCAGTAGATAAGAACAAGATAATCTTCTTACACAACCCACAATATAATTATCAAAAACAGGAAACTTAACATTGATAAATACTGCTATCTAATTCATAATCTATATTCAAACTGTCAGTTATCCCAATAATGTCCTATGTAGCTATTGTGCCTTCCAATGTTTTATATTACTGTTAAAATTATTTGCCTTTTATTCTAAGATATTTCAATAATCTGACAGTATTAATATGCTTTCTTCACATATATATCACTGTATATTTGATACACTTCAAAAGGACGGATTGCTGAAATACCACAGTAACACGAATAAGTCTGCACAGTCCTTATGTATACCCCAGAAAGATTCAGGCTCCATAATCTGACTTTCTACATTTGAACTCTGGCTCCCCAAGTACTATATATTAGGTAAATTGCTTTGCCTCTTTCTGTTTCCTTAACTATAAAATTGGGATAATAATAATAATCCTTATCCAATAAGGATATTAAGAAGATTAAATGTGAGAATACATGCTAAGTGCTCAGAATATTGCTTTGCATATAGTTAGTGTTCAATAATTATTTTTACATAGGCACCATCTATGTTAATGCACTCTTGGGTTGACAGGACCCCAAGAGTATCAGAACCATTGGTGAAACTGATATTAAAACAATAAAATGAGAAAAACCCATCCCCAAACGATCTACTTCCAAGCAACAAAAATAAAACTAACACTTTGTATCATTGCAAGGAAACTATTCAGTAGCAGGTGTGTCAATAAAATGAGCTCTAGAGCAACCACTGGAGGTAGTAATAAGGCTCCAGAATGAAAACACTTCAAAGATTTACGAACAGAGAGCGAGGTGAAACAGGCTATGGTGCCTTTCTGCGGACCTTACAGAATTTTACGTCCTAATGCAATGCATACAGTGTGAGACAGTATCATTCATATGATGGTTCTCTTGCTAAAGACAAGTCATGAGGGTTTTTTAGATACAGCTTAAGTCAACACTGTCAACCATTTCATAATTTTATGACATCATAAATGCAGTCAAATTTGAATAGAAAGAGATAAGGAGAGCATATAAGGCAACTAACTCAGTTCATACCTAACGCGGTTTCACAATGGCAAAGAAGTACATTGGTTCTATGCTGTTATTACTGGAGTTGTTGCTAACTTTGCCCCACTCCCACTATTAGCAAATGAAGCTGTTCCCTGTTACTGACGGAGAGAAATCATGACTGGCCCAGCAGAAAGGGCTGAACCAATATGCACCAGCTTCTGTAAGCAAAGGTCTGTGCTAACCAGGGTTTAGTATCAACTCTAGTGGACTGGCTTCTGGCAAATTGTTTCTTCATGGAAACATCAAATGAGTGGAAAAACTCCAAGTAGCATGACCATCTGCTCTGCTAGGACAAGCCCTTTGACAAAAGTAATCCATCAAGGCAAAATGTCGAGCACATGGAGTTGATCTTGCATTTTCTGTTCTGCTCAGGAAAAGGTAAATTTTCCTCCAGGATTTAAAATAAATAATTTTTCAAAATAATATGTTTTCCAACTTGGTGAACATTTTAGTATCTTACTTAGCTAGACGCATTTTTAAATTTTTTGATGTGTTCAAAATGCTACTGAGCAATACTGGATACAAACAAGTGCTCCATTACCAGCTCTACAAGTGCCCTGCTGAATAACCTTGGAAAAACCACTCTGCTTCTCCATATTTGTTCTCATATACAAAATAAATACTCACAGATGCTCTGAATTACTAAATTTCTTTTAAAAACTTCTAAATTATAAATTGTACTGACTTTTTTTTTTCTTTTAAAAAAACAAACACACAGGATGGTCAATGTGGGGGTTCTCAATGGCTACCATGAAGCCCCTCCCTTCTACTCGATCCTGATTCATCACTTACAGGTAGAATTTTACTATATTTTAGTAGCTATGGTAAAAAAAAAAAATTGGTGCAACAGTAAAGAAGTGAAAATCCAATTTTTGTATTTTGTATGTTTCAATGATATATGCCCTGTTTACATAAATAATCTAGAATTGGTCTTGTTATTATCAAAGATCCTGCTACACCAGGAATAGTGGTATTTGTTAGCATGAGATAGATAACAGAAAGAAACAACAAAAGTCAACTGTTAGAACATATGAAAACAACAGGCTTTAAAGAACTGAAATAGAGCTATAAAAGACTAATGCTCTTTGTTTTGCTGTACATAACTCATTTCCTCTCAATATAACCTCTACATTCTAGGGAAAAGGTGGAGAGCACTGTCTGCCCTCCACCTTCTGCGGTTTTTTAGGTCTAAGTAACAAACAGTATTGAACTTCAGAGCTTCTACTATTTCACAGGTTTCAAGACAAACAGATTTCCAAGTCACAATATTTTTCATGATGTTTAAGTTTTTCGACCAACAACTCCACTAATGCCAGACGAAATATGTCCTCATTTTTTTTACCTAATGTTCATATATTTAAAACCTTGACAAATGTTACATTTCTATAGTAGGAAAAATCTCGTTTATCCTAAAAGCACTGAAATCTCTTCCCAGGTGAAGAAAGAAAAGGTTTGCCAATGCAGTAAAATGTAAAGATGATGACATGGCTAAAGAAGGGGCTCTTGGTTTTCAGGCTTTCCACAATCTTCCTGCATCGAAAGTCCATTTCTAGAATATCAGTACAAAATCCCCACCAAAACCAACCAATTTGTCTGATGTACAAACACCGAGATCCTGACTCTTAATATTATGTGTTTATACAGTTCAATATATTGAACCAAAGCTAAGGAAATAGCCTTAAAATAAACTACTCTAAGTCATATGTAATCACAGCTACAAACAAATCAGTTGCTTCTCTTGCCACATAGCACATCAGATATTTTTATGAAAAGTTCAGCTAAATTTGGTGTGCTAGGTAGCTTTCGATAAAAGGGGAGCGCATATTTTTGGCTTTGAGCACTCCACGAAAACACCACTTTAATCCTAGTTTGCATCTGAAACACGAATCTGAACTGCTTCCCACGCTGGAATCCTAATCTCTAAGGGAGCTGATCAGATTTTGCACGGAGGCTGGCACGAAGCACCCTGGAAACAGATCTCTGTTGCTCTACCTGTCCCGGCAGCGGACGGAAGCAGATACACAAGTTTCCAGAAGCTGGGGGACAACCGGGGCGACGGCTCTCCCCACACCCTGGAGGAAGGGGCGAGCGAGACAGAGAGAGGGGCGTCCACCTTCCGGCCGC